>CM073512.1:25852500-27102500 GCA_037074495.1 Acacia confusa | reverse complement strand
GTGGTTTTTGCAGGATGTTGACTTCAAATAGGTGGAGTTGACCTTTCCTCTTTATTGGAGTAAGGCTCATTATGAGCGAGATCCAAAAATTTTCCAACTCGCGGATGAGGACTTAAAGGTGGCCGATATCGCTGCCATCGTAGACTTAATTGACCACGTGGAGGTGAAGGGTGTTTGTTGTTGCCAGTGTCTTTATTCAACAGTGATGGACGAGTTAGTTCCACTGTGTAGGGCTTTACTTATTTTATTTTTAACCCTTGTTTTGTTTATTCTTTACTTGCAATTGTTGATGTTTGGTTTGTTTCCCTTGCTCCTTCTTGTAGAGCCTCAGATGGGGAAGCCGTCCTATAAAGAATTGGTCGAGAAGCTTCGGGCGAAAAGGAAGGGCGAGTCTTTGTCTAAGAAGAAAGCAGCCATGCCCGAGAATAAGGCTTCCTCACCGTCGCCTTCCAAGGAGCTTGTGCCCAGGAAAAGGTCTAAATCGACGGCGGCTCCTTCGGACTCAACTATGGAGGCTATCCCGATCTCCTTTGCAGAAGCGGCTACCTCCACACAAGCTCCCCCCACCTCCTACTCCTTTTCAATTTCGCACCAAGGGGAGGTGTGGATAGATAGGGTTTCGAAGGAGCTGAAAAATGCTGTGAAGGCCCCGACGAATTATTATAATGCCTCCGACTTTGTTGACTCCGAACTGCAAGATTTGGCAGACCTGCAATGTCATCTGATGGAGGCAGCCGGCCTGATAGATGCTGATGCAATTGTTAAGCATAAGTATAGCAAGGCTTTTACTGAGCTTCGACAAGCCCACATCGAGAGATATGCTACTATCCGCCAGAAGGAGAAAGCGAAGGAGGCCTAGGTGAAGGCCGTGGAGGGGTTGACCAAGGTTGAGGCTGATAGGGACTCAACCTATGTAGAGTTAGCAAAGGTCAAGGCAGACTTACTGGCAGCTTGGGATGGGGGAAGTGTTGGATCTGGCTATCACCCAAGAGGGGGGGTGAATTGGGTGTTTGATAAAACTTTAGGAACTTTAAAAATCTTTTCGCAACTTATAAATTGACAGTTGGATATTCTAAGATAAGCATGTACTGGAAATGTAAAAGATAAGGGAAGAGAGTATGCAAATTGTGATTTCTCCTGGTTCAGTCCAATCCTGGACCTACGTCCAGTCCCCAAGCTTCACTTGAGATTTTCAATCTACTATCTGCTTTGAGCTTGATTACACGTTCTGTACTTGAAGTAATCCTCTCCTTAGGATTCACTCCCCCTTACAAACTGTAATTAATACACTTGCTTGATTACACACTCTGTACTCGAAGTAATCCTCTCACTAGGATTCACTCCCCTTACAAGCTGTAATCACAACACAGTGTTTCCCACTCAAGATCACCCAATCTTGAGTATCTCTCAAATAAACTGATTCTCAATGAATCTTCTCTCTCGAAAGTGAATGAATAAACACTGAAGCATAATACAAATCATTTCACTCTCAATGATAAGCTATGTAGGCATTGAAAACAGAGAGTAAATGATATGAAAATCAGAGTATTAGCATGTTGAAGGTGTAAGCTTGTATCTCTGCGTTTTTCACCACTTGAGTCTTCAAGTCTTCAGGTATTTATACTGATTTGAACTATATGAACATTGTAGATCCATTGAGACTTGAACCTATTCGAAAATATAGCTGTTGTGAGTGTTTCTCCATGGGTCTAGCTGTTGTGACCACTTCTATTTGAATATGACTGTTGGGAATAATTCAGATTTGAATATTTGAGTTTTGTCCCTTCAAGAATGTCTCTTATGATGTTCGGTAGCCTTTGTTGGTAGGAGCCTTATTGTTTGCATTGAAGAAAGGTTGGTCTTCTTTCCAGGCTGTCATCCATGTGCTTTGGTTGAGAAGATATATTAAAATAATACAAATGGTTCATGGAGTTGCTTTATTTAATTTTAAAGCAAATATCTTTTGAAATCTGAACCTTAAGCATATCAAGATTGTAGAACATTTGAATCCATTACAGTTGAGCATTCAGCTTCGTTTCTCCAAGTTTCTCGTTTGGTTTTGCCTTCTTTGCCATTTCTAAAAATCTGCAGCAACCTTCATCTTCATGCTTATGATAGATTTTGATTTCTGTCAAGTTTGATGTTATCTCAAACTTTTAATCATCTGAAACTTGCTAGATAACTGATTAATCATGATTAGAAACAATAGCAGTAGATGATATGAAGTATTAAGATCAACCATGAAGTTTTCACAAATTGGCGCAATCTGGTTTTTAAAACTTCAGCAACTGAAACTGGAGTTTGAAAAACGAAACTGGAGTTTGCAGCAGGCTAAACTGGAGTTTAGAAATCCAAACTCGAGTTTAGGTCTTCTAGAGAGGAATGTCGCGATTTGAGTTTTGAAGCATACTTGAACATAAGGCTAAACTCGAGTTATTAAGTGACTAACTCGAGTTTTGGACTCTTGGAGTGAAAATAAGCTTAAGTCCACAAAACTCAAAACTGGAGTTTTCGAATGCAAACTGGAGTTTTCAAAGTTCAAAATATTGAGGAGCTCTCTGTCTACCACAAACTGGAGTTTATTAACTCAAACTCGAGTTTCCTTAAGAGATGAAAATATCTTACTCTCTGTCAAGTGCAAAACTGGAGTTTGCTAACACAAACTCGAGTTTTCTTCTCTATGGCCCAGTCAAATATCCTTCTCACAAGTTCTTTACTTTCTGACTTGATAAATATCAATTCTTGGAATCCAGTACCTATCTCCATAAGACTCTTTAAGTCTTCTTTCTAATGCAAGAAGAATCAGCTCCAAACTCAGTGTAATCTGACAGTTATGATCCGATGAATGAAGGTTGTTCTTTGTCTAACGTTTTTCCAGCATCCTGAATTGACTTTCAACTTCAAAAATTCATACCTCACTCATTTGATATTTTTTTCCATGATCTTTATGTTTCTGGAAAGGTATGTGAGTCTATTTTCATATGCCACAAATTTCAGCTCATTCCGATGTGTAGTTTGTGAAATACACTCAAATCATTGAAGCTTGGTTTGCTGTGTGGCGTGAGTTTATGTTCCAACTTTTGAAATTCATAGCTCTCTCATCTCATCTTCTTTGGGCATGAAACTTTGTCAAGATTACGCATTGGATGTCTAGTTTCATACAAAATTGATTTCACCTTATTTAGATCTCTGGTTTGGAAGATATCATCGAATTACCAGAGGTCGCCCGTGCTGAACATGAAACAGAGTTGGACAAAGTTGCTGAAAGCTTGCTAAACTCGAGTCATTAAGTGACTAACTCGAGTTTACCTTGGCTAACTCGAGTTTTGCTGATCCAGAGACGCCAGAGTTGCTGAAGACACTACAAACTCGAGTTTACATTGTCTAACTCGACTTTTGCTTATCCAGAGATGCCAGAGTTGCTGAAGACACTACAAACTCGAGTCATTAAGTGACCAACTCGAGTTTTGAGTTCCAAACTCAAGTTTTATGTTCTAAACTCGAGTTTTCTTGTAATCCAGAGGCAAATCACTTCCTGTAATGTAGTAAACTTGATTTTTGAGTGTCTGGCTCGATTTTGCTCATCCAGAACCTGATATATGCTTGTTTTAACTCTGCATTGAGCCATCCCAACTTCCATTTGATCCTGGAGACTTCAAGAATTAAACTAAGAACTTGTATAATGATTTTCTCAGTTTATTCAGTAAGTTCTTCTTTCTTTCTTCTCTCTTCTTGATTATTCTCCATGAATTAACTCTTTCTTTCTCCTCTTCTCTTGTTCTTTCTCCTCTTCTCTTGTTCTTCCTCCACATGAACAAATCTACATTAAATGTAGCAATTAGTCAATGTATATGATATAAATTTTTTGCTCTTGCTAATGGCATCTATATAAGACATTATCAAAACTTATCATAACCAACAGAAAGCACCCTTCACCGTTCCCTGAACACTCTGCAGATACAATACGAGGACCTTGTGAAGGATTTGAATGTCTCACATTCCGACTTGAAGGCCGCCAAGACCGAGCTGGAATCTACTGCTGCCGAGGTTTCTAAGCTTAAGCTTACAGTAGTAGAGACAGTGAAGGACGCCTTTAAAGACGCCTTGGAACAAGTCTAGGCTCTAAATCCTGACGAAGACTTAGCACTTGATCAAGTGGATTTTAGAGCCTCGGTGGTTGATGGGGAATTCATCTCGGCGTCGTTGTTTCCAGATGAAGAGTCGGGAGCCCAGGTGCACGGGGGCCGAGATCAAAGTGCCGATGAAAAAGAGACCTCGGCGACCGAAGCACCAGATTCCTTAGCTTTTGCTGATGCCCAGCTTTTAGTCTATCCACCAAGGAGATTATGTTGTAATTAGGTTTTTACTAGTTTTTAGCTTTTGAATTCATAAGTGTAGTCCGGGTTGCATCCCACTTTTGTAATGAGTTGTATTTTGACATCCAATTTTCTTTAATGAACAACTAGTGTTCTTTGATTATTTACTTTGCATGCCTTTTATCCTTTTATAATTGAACTTAGTTAAATGCGTTCATTTGTGGATAAGAACATATGCATATATAGTCCGGGCATATAGCTCAGTTTTTATTTAATGACTTGGCCAAAGTCAAGATGTATTACATAGAATCTGCTAAATGTTCGACCGATCTCAAAAAAATGTCATGCTTATTAATGATCAAGATTTTCAATATACAGACGATTTAATTTAATCATCTTAACACTCTGAATTTATAATCAAAGTGATAATCTATGGTGATAGCTAATCGTCACCTGTTCAGATTTTAACTGACTCCAGTAAGAACCTAAACATTTCAACCTGATCAGGATCCATGATGACATTGTCAAATCACCCTAGATTGTCGTTGCGATGCATTGTAACGTTTACAAGACTTGTTCACAAATCTTGTAAGAGCTGGATTTGCGTCGCTTTGGCTTATTTTAAGCTTTTACTAGCTCGCCTTTATTTAATTGGCAGTATTTGTATTGAACTTTATAGACAATCAAAGTAGGTTCGTGAAATGAACTGCCCTCTTTATTGATTGAAAATTTGTAATGACAAATACAATTTAAACAAGAAAAAGGAAAATAATGAATTAAATAAAATAATCCTAGTGGAAAACACGACTTTTGATTGACGTTTGATTCTTGTTGTAGCCGAGTTCCGTATGACACTCGGTATTTAATTGTAATACGTTCTCAGCTTATCCGCGTTCCAGGTATGCTTTATAGCTTTGTTGTCTAGAGTCTCGAGGACATAGGCTCCTTGACCTATTTGGTCTAGAACTTGGTAGGGTCCTTCCCAGTTTGCTGTGAGCTTTCCATCTCGGGCATTCTTATTTCCAATATCCACTCTGTGAAGTACCAGATTGCCCTTTCTGAATGTTCGAGGTTTGATTTTGCGATTGTACTTAGCCACCATGAGTTGATTAGTGGCCAAATCTCGGCAATGTGCCTTGATTCTGACTTCATCGATAAGATCCAATTCTGTGGCTAACTGTTTGCTATTACTCGATTCTCCCTCTTGCAAGATTTTGGCTCTTCTCCATGATGTTTGCCTTATTTCAATCGGGATCATGGCTTCGTACCCATAGGTTAACCTAAAGGGTGTTTCTTGTGTTGAGGTTTGAATACTAGTCTAGTTTCCCCATAACACGGGATACAACTGCTCAACCCAGTCGTTTTCTGCATCAAGCATTCATTTTTTCAGCCCATCCACAATGATCTTGTTTGCCTCCTTAGACTGTGTATTGGACTGCGGATGTTCGACTTAGGCGAAATGATGCTTAATTTTGAGCTCGGATATTAATCTATGGAAACCTTTGTCAATGAACTGAGTTCCATTGTCGGTTATGATCTCGACTGGAATGCCAAATCTTGTAATGATGCTTCGTTCAAAAAACTTTTCTATTCATGCCGCCGAGATGTTTGCAAGTGGCTCGACCTCAATCTACGTGGTGAACTAGTCAATCGCTACGATCAACCACTTCAATTGTCCTGGGGCCGGGTTGAATGGTCCTAAAAGGTCTATGCCCCATTTGTAAAATGACCATGAGGCCGTGATGGATTTCAATTCGACTGGTGGCGACCAAATTATCCGGGCATGCTTTTGGCAATTCTCACATCGCCTTACATGCTCGAGGGAATCAGCCTCCATTGTTGGCCAATAAAATCCAGCTCGAAGAGCTTTCCTGGCTAGAGCCTTAGCTCCCATATATTGCCTGTTTATTCCTTTATGTATCTCAGACAGCACGTACGTAGCTTCTTCCGGGTTTAAACACTTCAACATTAGAGAATGGAGGCTTCTTTGATATAGCTGATCTTCAACTACTGTATACATCACCGCTATTCTTCGTAATTGCTTTGCCTCTGGCTCCTCATTTGGGATGATCCCCTTCTCCAAGTAATTCAAGATTGGTCTGCACCAGTCTTCAGCAATTGCAATGAACATCACACAAGTGGGCTCAGCCATGATTTGCTAGATTACTGTTCGGTGATTTCCTGAGCTTTGGGTACTTGCTAATTTGGACAGAATATCTGCCCTCGCATTTTAACTTCTCGGGATATGAGTGACTGTGACTTCATTGAACTTGGCCATGACCACCTTTACTTTGCTTAGATATTTCATCAGTAAGGGTCCTTTGGCAGTGTAGGTCCCATTCATTTGTGCCGTGACTAGTTGGGAGTCGGTCAATAGATGGATTCTTTGAGTTCCGTTTTCTTTTGCCTGGCACAACCCGGCCAGAATTGCTTCATACTTAGCCTGGTTATTGGAGGTTTTGAAATGTAACTATAACGAGTGTTCGATGGAGACTCCCTCCGGGTTTTCAATTATGACTCTTGCTCCGCTTCCTTTGGCATTTGAGGATCCATCAACGTACACTTTCCAAATTCCCTGGTCGACCGATTCCATCGCTTTGGACGGGGTAAATTCCATGATGAAGTCGGCTAAGGCTTGGGACTTTATAGCATGTCCAGCTTCATAAATAATATCGAACTCGGACAGTTCTATAGCCCAGCTGATCATTGTCCTGCCAAATTTGGTTTGTGAAGAACATAGCGTATTGGTTGACTGGTTCGAACTATTATTCGTTGTCCTTGGAAATATAGGCGAAGTCTTCTAGCCGTGATTAAGAGTGTGAAGACAACTTTCTTGAGCTTTTGGTATCTCAATTTAGAATTTTGCAAAGCTCGGCTTACAAAATAAACTGGCTTTTGCTCGGCCATTTCTTGTCGTACTAATGCAGCACTTACCGCTTCCTCACCAACGGACAAGTAGAGGATCAAACCCTCACTGGTTTCTGGCTTTGATAAGACCGGAGGTGTGGACAAGTATTTCTTTATTTTATTAAACACAGCTTTACATTCCAAGTTCCACTCGCCATGTGCTTCTTTTTTCAATGATCAGAAGAAAGGGAGCGCATTCTCGGCCGACTTTAGCAGTAATCGTGCTAGCGCCGCCAGTCTTCCAGTTAATTGTTGTACTTCCTTCTTGTTTCGTGGTGGCACCATGTTGAGGACAGCTTGGCATTTCTCCAAGTTGGCTTTGATTCCTCTATTCGTTAGAAGGAATCCTAGGAATTTCCCTGCTGGTACTCCAAATGCACATTTGGCCGGGTTTAACCGAATGTGGTGTGCTCGGAGTTTGTCAAATGTTTGTTGAAGATCCTGGGCATGATCTGTGCGGTTGGTGGACTTAACAATCATATTGCCAATGTAAACTTCTACATTTTTGTCGAGCTGATCCTCGAACACTTGATTCATCATCCTTTGATAGGTAGCCCTGGCATTCTTGAGCTCGAAGGGCATAACGTTGTAATAGTAATTAGCTTTATCAATGATGAAGGCCGTCTTTTCTTGGTCATCAGGATGCATAGCTATCTAATTGTACCCAGAGTAAGCATCCATAAAGGAGAGTAGTTGGAATCCGGACGAATTGTCCACTAACTGATCTATATTTGGCATCGGATAGGCATCCTTTAGGCAAGCTTTGTTGAGGTCGATGTAATCCATGCAGACTCTCCACTTATCGTTGGGTATTTTAACCATAACCATATGGTGTATTGAATCTCCCTGATGAATCCTGTGTCTAGCAGCTCCTTCACATGTTCAACCAAGGCCTGCTGTCTATCCAGGGCCATCTTTCTTTTCTTCTGTGCCACTGGCTGGGTCTTTGGATTTATTGTCAGTTATGACAACAGAAGTTGGGGTCTACGCCTGGTATCTCGGACGGTTTCCAAGCGAAGATGTCTTTATTTTTAAATAACAAATCTTCCAACTCGGCCCGTTATTCATCTGTGAGTGTCTTACCAACTTTAGTTACTTGTCCTGGTTCACTTCCTAAGATCGCATCACTGGGTTCTCCATCGGGCTCAGTCTTTATGAGCTTAGCTTCTTCTCATACATCCAATTCCACCACGTTGACCGACCTTGAATTAATTCGTTCTGAATCTTCGCTTATGTCTTCTGTTGGTTTTTGCTGAAAGGAAGATGATCCTGGCCCAGTATTTTTAACCGTTGTGAAATAGCATTGTCGAGATTCTTTCTGATCTCCCTTTATGGTGACTACTTTATTCTTATTATTCACCATCTTCAATTTTTGATGCTTGGTGGATCTTAACATATCCCAATTGTGAATGGTTGGCCTACCCAGGATGATATTGTAGGATGAAGGGAAATCGACCATAATAAATTTAACTTGTTCAATCTTGAAGGCTTTTTTTGATCCCAATGTCATCTTTAATTCCATATACCCTTTGGGGTATGTGTTCTCTTCGTTGAACCCTATTAGGGTTGTTTTGCATGGCTTCAGGTTTTCTGGATCCAGGTCCATTCGCTTGAACGCGTCCCAAAGAATGATGTTAATTGCACTTCCAGGATCCACAAAAATTTTCTTAACATGACATTTTCCCAGGAGCCCAATTATAACCAAACCATCTTGATGTCCCGAGATAACATCCTTCAAGTCTTCCTGAGTAAAGAATAATTTAGGGGGTTCTATTTTCAAAGGTTCAGGTTTAAAGTCAGTCGTCCCCTGATTGGCAGAACTTCACGGAGGTATTTCTTTCTTTGGCTAGCTGTGTCGCCTCCTCCACCATAGTTTCCACTAATTACGTTGCAGTCGAACTCGGCCTCGAGGAATTCATCATCATCTTCATTTTTACTCCAGCTGTTATCTTTGCTTTTTTCTTTGAGGGACTAGGCTCTTACTTCAGTTTATCTGCTTGCATTTATTGTTTTTCTGCCCTTGAGTTTGAATGACATATTGCCACAATTTTCCATCTCGGATAAATTTTCTACCGCATCTCTAAGATCCCAACATTCTTCGGTAGTGTATCCGAGTCCATTATGGAGGTCGCAGAATCAAGATCGATCTAGATTTTTGTTATACAGCAGACGTGGTTGTTCTACTCTTTTCATTTCGGTAAGTGCTACCTCTCTCCAAAGTTGAGCACACGAGACGTTCAAAGGGGTATATTTGTCATACTTTCCTTCAAATCTTCTTTTTTGGTTCGAGTTCTTTGGTCGGTCTTTAGCCTCCTGATCCCTTCCTGTTGACACCGGGCTCTTTTGCCTTTCCTTTCCTGGTGTGTTGGCTATCTGCATCTGCTCGATGTCCAGATATTTCTTAGCTTTTTGATTGAATTCTTCTAGTGTTTTAATTTCAATGGATAAGACTGATCTTCCCATCCTCAAGTCACTATCCAACCCCGAAATGAGCAGATGAACATAGACACTTTTTGGGAGTTCTTAAATTTGTAGCGTGGCCGCCTTAAAGTGATCCAGGTATTTCTGTAGAGTTTCTCCGGGTTGCTGCTTAATTCTTCCCAGTGTGTATACCGACTTCGGTTGCTTTTTACTTGTTGCAAAATTCAACAAGAATTTATCACTCAAATTGTCAAAGTTGGCAATAGACTTGGGAGGTAAGGTTCTTAACCAAATTTGTGCAAGTCCCCGTAGTGTAAAGGTGAACAGCCGAGATACGATTGGTCCCTTAAACCCTCGAACAAGCATTTTGGTGTCGAAGGTATTAAGATGCATCTGGGGGTCCTAACTTCCATCATACTTGTGTAAGTCGGACGTATTGAACTTTTTTGGATATTCTACTTCCGTAATCTCATCCGAGAATGGACTGCTATTCCTTCCACCTTCTCCATATCACATCTTGTGTTTTCCGGACACGTTTTGCCTGGCTTCCTGGTTATTCGAGGAATGATTGCTTTTTTTAGGCGTTCGGGTTTGATCATCTCGGCTTCTATCCCGATGGTTATTTTGATCAAAATTTGTAGTCTAAGCTACTCTGCCTTGTTCGAGTTGCTCAAACTTGGGTGGATCGATAGATTGCTGATTGGTGTCTCCATCCTCATTGTGTTGGTCACCTCGGTGTTCCCCTTAGGGCGGGTTCTACAGCTGTTTGAGGAGTCACTCCATCATCTCGGCCACACGATCCATCTTTTCATTCTGAAGATCGTTGCGTTTTTCCAACATCTCAATTCGCTTAAGTAGCGACATGGTGACGTTGTGCAACAGTTGTATATCCAAGTTATCAATCTGGAACAACTATGAGGCACTCGGTTGATTGGCCTGCTGCAGCATCTAGTTAGTGGAATCGTCCTCAGGGTGAGACAGATTCGTATTCTGGAGTTCTTCCGATGGTTCAACATTATTACCTTGGATATTTTCCTGCTGTTGATTATCATCGTTATGTCGTTCCCGGTTTTGCCCTCGTGCGAGCATTTTGCTTCTACTTCTAGTGTTAGTCGTCGTTGGTCACATTGATTCAACTTTATAGTTCCCCATGGTCGGCGCCAATGTTCTGTTTTAGAACTCTATTTGGACTTTACCTGGGATTAAATCCCAAGGGCCTACATATCGTTATGAGGGGTCAAAGTCCACGTAATTCGCTTGTTAATAATAGGCTTATAGCCAGAGGGGAATGGGGGTGTGTGCTCCGTGTATATTGAATCATAAAAGCTAGAGTCAGAGCGTGTGTACCTTATTAGGTTTTGTACCCTATTTATAGGTTTACCTGGGCCCTAAATTGGTGGGCTTTTGTTACCTTATCATTTAAAGATATAAAATATCTTTATTGATATGATCCTTGATTTGTGGGTAGCTGTAATCCTGATAAGGATATTGATAGATTATCCCTTGATCCAGGGAGACGGTTAGGATTATGGATAGACCTTTGTATTTGGGCTCTTTAGTTGTTGGGCTGAGCCCATTTTTTACACATCCGTAACAATAATCAAGAATGATTAGTTTAATTAATTTATATAAAGGAGGTCCTATGACTATATACTACATTATTGACTGCTAATTGAAGGGTAAAAATGATTATTATCTTTAATTCACTATTACAAAAAGTAAATTTAATTTTTAGAAAACAAAAGTTAAAAAGAGGCGATCACATTTTTGAAATTTTGGCTTAATTTTCAACAATTGTTTTCAGATAAACAGTCGTTGAAAGTTAAACTTTTAATAGCTATTATAAAAACAATCGTTGAAAATTAAGCTGGAATTTTAAAAAATATGAATATCTTTAATTTTCAATGACTATTTTTGAAAAAACAGTCATTGAAGGGGGGGAGTTACAATGATTGTTTTTTTAAAAAAAGTAGTCGCTGAAAGTACTTAAGAAAAACATGTGATGATTGTTTTTTAAAAGATAGTTATTGAAAATTGAAAATGTTCAAATTTTTAAATATTGTATTCTCGCACCTTCGACATTTTGAATTCTACATTTGGATTTGTAGGTTTATCACTTCTTTCACTACTGACATTCATTGTGCCCATAAAACATCTTCTTTCACTTCCTGAAATTTTCCTCAACCTAAACTACTACTACAAAATACAATTTTAATGCCCTTTTTTGGGACCATTAGACAACTATTTTTAAGGGATAGTGTATGTGAGTGTTGTTGAAAAGTGTCAAAATAGGCAATTGTTTTTAGACAATCATTGCAAGTCTTCTTACGGCGACTGTTTTAGTAAAAAAAGTCATTGTAAGTGGGATAAAGAATGATTGTTTTCTGATAAACAGCCGTTGTAAGTATATTTTATTTAATTTAATTAAAAAAATGTGCCACATAAAACTTCTGTTTTCTTAAAATCAAATGCTGTAAAAAAAACATTGTAAGTCTGTGTTTTTTTTTATAAAAAAAATGTATTTGTTCATTGTTCTTAGGTGTGCTAAAATAATACCAAAGAATTATTAAAGGGTAAAAGGTTTTAAAACAAAACCATATTTGGGCCTTAAAAAAATGATCCTAATATAGGCCAAACGGAATTTAAGTGAAGGATAAAAGAGAAAATGAACAAAGAATTGAGATGGGGTGGGATTGATTGAACCTCTTATAGGACCAAGCAAAAGCTTCTGGTAACTCCTTTCCTCTCAATTGAGATGATGAAAATCCTAGAATCCTCTAGAGATTTAAAGCTGTTTTTGTGCTTTTGCTAACAATAATAGCATTTCTCTCTTGACTAGTCATTAACATTCTAAATTCATCAATAAATCAAAATTTAAACTCTTAAGAAAACATTTACAATTAATCACACCATACATCTTTTGCCACCACACCCAAATTGGCAAATCAATGTGACAATCCCACAAACATGAATTTTCAATGTGATAATCCCACACCCATAATTGGCTCTACAGACTGGGCACAAAGGGTGCTTGGAAAGCTAGGCATCAACGCATTCCACATGGAACCCATGGTTGCTGCAGGGAACTAATCAAGTTAGTTGCTCATTTTCAATCTCATCAAGACAAACAATGCATTCACACCCCATCACCAGTTCTTTCCTGGTGACTTGGGGCATCTTCTCTAGCTCTGATGCCGATAAGCCCTTCTCTACTCGTGGGCCTCGATGGCAACGTGATTTTAGGGCGGTGGCCTGGTTGGGTAGATCTACAGTGACTTGGACATAGATCGAAAGAAAATCAGAAGAAATCACAGAACAAAAAAAAAATCGCAAACCCATATTTGGAGAGAAATCAAAATGCTTGACCAAAATCGAAATCACATTCATTCTGGGTCATTCTTGCAAACCTAGATCTACATTCGCTCCTGAATGGTATCCCTTGTAGCCTTCTGGGTCATTCTTTATTGATTCTTTGGGGTTGTGAGTGTTAGACTGGTATTTGTATACTCCCTCATTTAAAGTATTGTTTTAATCACAACTTTTAATGTCTGTTTGTGCAAAACAGACGTTAAAACTAAGATTAAAAGTAAAAAGAAGTGGTACAATGATTTTTTTCAAAAAAATAGCCACTACAACTTAGATCTACATTTGCTCTAGAGATACAACGAATGTTTTTATTAAAATTGTTGTTGTATCTCAAAAAAATTAAAATAATGAATTAGGGTGACAAGGTTCAAACTCTCAAACTAAGGATAAGTTGCCAACGCTTTAGCCAACTGTGCCACGACGAAACTTATTAAAAGATTCAAGGATTGTTTTTAATAAAACAATCGTTGTTTCTCAAAATAAAAATAAATAAATGGTGCAAGGATGAGCCTAGAGATACAACAATTGTTCTTTGAAAATAATAGTTGTATTTTAAACATATAACGTTTGTTTTTTAAAAATGAACATTAAAAATAAGGCGAAAATTACAACAATGTCGTCACCTATTCTTTAACAACTATTGTTTTAAAATAGACATCAATTGGGGAGTTACTACTACAAAATATAGTTTTTACTTCCCCAATTGGCGTCCTATTATAAAAAAAAGGAAGTAAAAAATAAAGACAGTGGCATTTTTGTAATTATATGTAAGAAAAGTTAACTTTTAGCATCTTACTTATGACTTTAGACGCCAAAAACATCACTTTTGGCACTTTTGGCGTCAAGCCAATTTTCGTCAATAACTTTTGGCACTAGGGTCCACTTTTGGCGTTTAAATAAAAAAGAAAGCATATGGCATCTAAAAAAAATTAGACACCTTAAGGTTTCACTTTTTATGCCTCCCAAAATAGGCGTCCACATAAAATAGGACGTAAAAAGCAGGAAAAATAAGACTCGAAAAGGTTTTTTTGTAGTAGTTATTTTTTGTTCCTCAATTTCCTAGTTTACATTAAGAAAGGAGGATTTTGTTTTGTCGATTATGGTTATGAGCCATGTTACTTCTTCACTCTTACTCCATTTCTCCTTTTAAAATCAACATTCTTGCCTCATAGTGGGAAGTTTTCATGTTTTTCCTAAATTACTGTATAAGATGCTGGAAAGTGTGCAATCGCTTGAAGCGTTTTTTAGTTTACTAGTATTCCTATCCAACACACAATGCCTCTATTTATGACTTTCACTACAAAAAATACATCAGATTACCAACGGAATTCCATCGTTAATTTCCATCTCAAAAAATTATTGACGGAATTCCGTCGATAATTTCTGACAGAATTTTTTTTCGTCGGTAATTTCGCTGCTAATTTGATTTTTTAGTAGTGTTATGCGAGATGCCAAAAGAGAACATTGTTTCCCAATATGTGAGCAAAACGATGTGCAACTGATCAATCTCCTTGTAAGTTCTATATCATCTGCTGTTAAGATGTCTTGATTCTCTCATACAATTTCCCTTATAATTCTTATTAATTCTAGTTTTGTGGCATTGAGTGCAGACCTTAGAATGACTTTCTTGAGCCAGTCTAGGAAAATTGTCAAATTTCAATGCAAGGCCAATCCATCATAGCAAAACGGAGCCTGACTTCCAAGAGTTTACCATCTCACACTCACAATGCCCATGATTCGAGACAAAGATGTAGGAAATGCCATCAACATTCAGATGAGAAAGTTCAGGGATTGAGACTCTTGATTGAATGATATTCTGATGTTAGTACCAATTGGTGAAGTTTATTTGAACCTACATAAAGTCATGACTTCTTGGTTGAATTATACGCTAGATGACTTCTTTCAACATGACTATAATTCTTAGTTTTTTCATGAGCCGATTTGGGACATAGTAAATGAGACCCCTCCCTCGGTTAATCATTATCTAAGGGATAAAAGACATAATTTCAACCGGGAATTTAGGGACTGTCATAATAATCCTTATAGTGCCACCTAGCACTAAGAAAAATATGTCACAGAATTGAAGTAACCCTAAATGACAGTAAAAAAAAAAGGGCTTTACAATGACTCTTTTTGAAAAACAGTCATTGTAAGTATAACTTATAATGAATGTTTTTGTAAAGTTGTCATTGTAAGTTTTACAACGATTGTTTAAAAACATATGCCTCTTTTAAAACTTTCAACGAAGCTCACATACACTACCATTAAAAATAGTCATCAGTGCCTTCTGTAGTTGTAATTGGCTACTACCAATAACACTTATTCCTTGAATGACCGGATTACTACTACATAAGGCACTTTTAACGTCCATTTTTAAGATCCTAAGATGACTATTTTCAGGGGGTAATGTATGTGAATTTCGTTAAAAGTTTTAACTATCAATGATTGTTTTCCAAAAATAGACGTTGTAAGTCTTTTTATGTTAAACTTGGCCTTTACAATGTCAGTTTTTAGTAAAACAGACGTTGTAAGTGTTTTTTTTAAAAATCCAGTATGTGCATTGTTAGGTGCAAGGTTAGAAGAAGCTTTTTCGGACAAAGTTGCATTAGAAGATGCACTAGATGACATATTGCTTTTTGTTGTAACAAAATTATGGTTGCTTCCTGATAGGTTTCTTTGTGCGTTGTTAGGTGCAGTGTAATACCCTAAAAATCCTATTCAGCTTAGCCACTATATTTTGATAAAACATACCTATTAAAAATAGGTGAATATGTGGTCTCAAATTTTGGTAGTTTATTTTAGGGAATTTTCTTCTAGAATTAAATAGACCAAAAACCTGAATTTTCAAATTTCATTTGGAGATCATAAAATATCCTAAGATTGTCAGATAATCTTAACAATTAAAATCATCAGAGGATGATGAAATCAATTAGAGGAAATTGGTAACAATTATTGGGCAATTGGAATTGCAATAATTGAGATACTTTAGTAATTTTTGAAATTAGTTCATAATTAAATTATTAACGTCATAATTAAGGAAAAATCAATTAAGTGAAGGACCAAATGATATTTAGAAGTTAAGATTAGCATACACGGAGTTTTTAATCATCAAAATTAAATTAAGAACTTACCAAATTTTGATAATTAAGTCTAGTAACCCCTAAGATACTATGTTAGAGATTAAAATTAGGATTTAACTAATTATTCCTAATTTATTCTTAGTTGATGGTGAAAGAATTATACAAGTAAATGAAAGAATTAAATTATATGAACCTCAAATTTTAAATCCAAGTGGACCAATGAGAGAATTCCTTTCTTAAAGGTGTAAAAACATTAGAACATAATTATATAACAAGGGGGGGCGAATTCTAAAAATAATAAGAAGAAGTAATAAGTCAAAGAGAGTGTAGAAGAAGATTAGTGAAACTTAGGGAGCAAGTTGTGACTTAATTAGAAAAAAATTGAATGAAAACCTATAGAGATTAAATCATAACTTGAAATCTAGAAACTAGATCTTAAAGATAAGTACATATTTAAGATCAATGAATTATGAGCTTCAACCTAGCTATTCCCAAAGTTATTTTCGGTTACTTATAAGATTCATACCTAAGTGTTTTGGGAATTAAAAATCACCATAAATCTAATCATAAAATTAGGATTCCCAAAGTGAAATTGGATTTTGAATTTAAACACCAACTTACACCTAACTAAATTAGCATTTGGGAGTAATTAGGGATTAAATAGGTTTTCTTGGGGACAAAGCAAAGGTTTTCTAGAAGGAAGAAGGGGGGGGGGGACGGCTAGGGGGGAGGTGGAAGGCCAAGATCATCTCCTCTTCTCCAAGCAAAATCCTATGGTTGTATGCAAAGGGAAGAATTTACAAATATGCCACCCTCTTCAACTATAAATAGAGGCATTAGGCAACACATTCTCTTCACAAAATCCTCAAGCCAAGACCGAAATATAGAGAGAAAGGGAGAGAGTGAGGAGCTACTGAACATAGGAAGCAAGTGTTCTTCAACAGGTAAGGGAGTTTTTAGCTTCTAAGTTTAAATTCTTAGGTTATGAAGTAGAAATGCTAGGAAATGTTATTTTGATCTATAATCTTCTATATATAGTTTTAATTTCATGTTTTTATGGTTTCCAATAGCTTTATTTCGAAAATTTGATGAAAAAGAAGTTATAGCAAAAATTTTGGAAGATTATGATCAAAATAGCGAAGCTTTGGCAAAATTTCAGTAATCAGGAATTTCTGGAGTCAGTAGTAAAAGTGTTGGTATTTTATGATGAAGATGATATTCGAAAATTCTAGGAAAATTCATGATGAAAGTAGAGATATAGGGTTTTCTAAATCTATAAAGAGTGTGTCATTTGAAGCTCTGTGCAAAAAGATAAAAATCTCAAAAGTTAGGCTATGTTTTCTGTGCGAAATTCTGGGCATCAGTTTGAAATTTTGAAACTGGGAATTTTCCAGGAGTTCTGGGTAAGTTACAGTATTTTTCCTTAAAAGTAGACATCTCAAGGATTCCGGGAAATTTTACGGATCCTCATTTCGATTTTTGTGGAATTAGTTATGATTTTTCGAAGTTAGGCGTAATTCTGCCCAGAAATTCTGCACCAGCGTTTTTCCGAAAATTGTGAGGAAATAATTGAAAATAAGTCCACTAAGGGTAAAACTGTCATTTGTGGCCAAGGAGTCTCATGAAATATTGTTTACGAATTAATTGAGACAATATTACCCGTATAGGATATCAGAGATCGTTTTTCTGATCAACAGAACGTATCGAAACTCAGGTACGGACGCGTATTGTAACATTAACGCTTATGCTTATGGTATGGTTATATGTGAAAGTTGTTTTCACTTATTGATACTCTATTTTGAAAGTTGCTTATGATATATTGAATTGAATACGGGTTATAGTCTTGATAACTCCGTTGAGGTTTCCTAGCGCTGAGGACACGATAGGCCATCGTGGCACTGGTTATGTGCAAACTATGGGTAACATATATATTGCAGTAGCTGTGTTATGTTACTTACTGATATGATTTTGAAAGTGATAGTAGTGAATTTATTATTATAATATCTGTCATATACTGTTTACATAAGCATGAGGTTAACCGTTACCTGAGGTTCAATGGGAATTGAACCTCAGCCCCTGTTATAGCTTCAGGATCCCAGGTAGTCAAAATCAAGGATAGGGGTAAGAAGCAGGCGTGAGGACCCTGCGGAGACGTTGTCTTTTTAAAATATAAATTGTGGTATATTGAACCCATGGATGATTGTATAGTTAAATGTTCAGATAGATACATTACATACAATGTTATTTAGTTACTCTTTATTTTAAATATTTTCAACACTCAGCTCTGTATGGAAACGTTTATGAAAATGAGATGTTACATGCAGGGTCTTGAGCCTCCTTTTCTAGTATTCTAATAATGTTCATAACAATAATCTCATGGACAAGGATAGGAGTCTCGATAGCTGCATGCACACAAGAAATAAGGAAAATGAACACTGCTGCAACACCAAAAGCAAACAAATGGCAAGACGCTAGGAAAGCGGGTGCTTTTTCTCCTCGGAAAAGAAGAACTCGCCAGAATCTAGGAAACTCTGCCGATAAATTCAAATGGTCCACTAGAAACTATAAAACTATGTTAGAAATTGCAAGAGCTAATATCAAAATATGCATCACCTAAATGCTAATATCAATGATCATCAACCTTATCATGTAATGAAGAAGACTAAGAGAAAGAAGAAATAACAGAAGACTAATTAGAGGTTGAAGAATGGGAAACATGATTCTTCTTTGATGAACTCACTAGTAAATCGACGAAAGTTTCCATGATGAAAGCGTGATTGTGTTGAAGATTATGCCCTAGGGGTTAGTCATTGTACTTTAAACATTATTGTTATTTAAAGTATTTCTCCAATTTTGTTATCATATCATTTGTATGTTTATTATAATGACTCTATCATTGGATGTATCAAAAAGATTGTCCTAAATGTCATTGGTCAACCATCTATACAGGAGCAAAGATGAAATAAGACTAGTATGACTTTGATAAGGTATAGAAATACGAATCAAAGTCTCAAGCACTTGTAAAAGTACAAGGTGCTGGATCAACCCACTATGAGAAAGCTGCATGGATTAAGTCATAAGCTTTTCTCAAGTATAATCACGTCACAATGCCCTTGGACCTGAGATCATGGATTCCTACATGAGAGTCGTTGATCTTTGACCTAGTCAAAGTCACCTTTGATCGGGTGATGATAAAGGTTTCGATCGAGATTAGTGTTTTCATGCAGAGGACTGTGAATGGTCAAGATAGAATTTGTCCCTCACATTTGTAGAGAGATAATACTAGGCCCCTCAATGAGTAAGTCTAAGAAATGTATGGTCATACTATGATGGAAAAGAGTTTCTATTTCAATAATTAGGCTACTCAAGAATCAAGAAAGTAATGGTCAAGAACAAGAGGATGACATTATCCATGCTTCATCCTTGACCAAATTATCCCGTGACAAAAGAGACGTGACATGGTTATATGATAAGATGTATCGTATCATCGATCTTTATATGAGTTGGGCAGTCGTAATGTCTTGCTAGAGGCCACTTACGACTTGTGGGCTGGTAAGTGTTGGCATGTTGCCAATTTCATGTGGGCCTATAGGGTCGCACACAAGAATAGCCTAATACGAGCTGTAATGTCCAGATTCATTGAATCTAAGATATGTCTAAGATTCAATGAATACAACGTTTTATCTAGGAAGGATATAGATATATTTCAAAATATAATAATATTATATATAGATAATAATATTATTATGTTGTATTATTTTTGTATTTAATTTATTTGATAAATTAAAAAATTAAAATTAATTGAGATATCATATCTTAGATTTGAATTTTGAAGATAGATATCATATCTTAGATTTGATTTATGAAGATAGATATCATATCTCAAATTTGATTTATGAAGATAAATATCATATCTCATATTTGATTTATGAAGATAAATGAAATCAGCTAGCTTTTAATTCACATTAAATAAATAGATTGAATTGAATCTATTAGACGGATTTAATTTCCAATTCAATTTTGAAATTAATCAAGATTGATTTCAAATATTTAATGTGACCCATAGGGTTATAAATACCCTTGGGTTGTGAGTAATTTAACACACAAGAGAACTGAAGAGCCATAAAGAAACCCTAGAAGAGAGACATGAGACGAAAAGCTTGTAGGCGCTAGCACGCTGCCGTTCGTGTTATAATAGTGTTAATTGTGGATATCGGTAGAGAGAGTGGATTCGTAGAGTTGGCTCCTAGAGATAGATCGATCAATAAGGCGAGTTCGCATAGGTACAGTTCGTAATTACTAACCCGATTTAAATGCTATTAATAGATCCTCTTCTTGGTATTCGTAATTTATTGGATAAATTTCATTCCGCTGTGTGTATGAATCCCAATAGATTGTTCTTCTCGTTCACCTTCAGATACTATTCCAATAATTTCTCCAATCCCTCCTAATCCCTAACTCTATGTGATTCCACCATCTGCTCTACGATCTCCTGAAATCTTTGACGGATCCTTTGACTCCATTGCCAAAACCTCACTCTCCTTGAATGGAAACCTTATTCCAGCCTTCGCTGCTCCAAGATCAAGTTATTGTTGTCTAGATTGAGTAACAATGAATACCTCACACTGCGAACCACCTTCTCCACCAACTCATTTGTTCATGAGTCTCTGTCCATGTCGTCCTTTGTTGTTAAGCTTGCTGCAAATTCATAGCCCTTTCTTCTACTAGATTAGATTCTAGTGCTCTTCTTTATGAGTGCAAAAAAGGAAATAATTGATAGCTCTGGTTTATTGGTAATAGGCGCTAGAGCTGTCAATCAGGGCCAGCCCATGTAGGGCCAGAGCCTAACAGGGCCGGCCTTCCAGGGCCTCAAGTAAGAAAAACACCCATTTTTCAAAGCCTGGCCTGAGAGCACCAGGGCCAAGGCCGGCCTGCAGGGCCCGAAAATTACTATTCTAAATTTTAATTATTTTTCCTCTACTTTTTTTTAAAAAAATATAATTAGTAAATTACAATATGAATCATCTAATAAATAAGTATAGTCATTAATTCATAATAAAAAACAAACTATGTTCACAAATAACTCACATAAAACATAAATAGCATATCACTAAGCGACATCAGTACGATGACTATTATTGTCGTCATCTTCATCACTATCATCGATTTTAACGACATTTGATTGTTCTTCACTTTGAGTAATAGCCTCAAGCTCATGAGTAAGAATATCATGAAATTCTTCTCCCACATCATAAACACATCCATAATCTCTATTTGCAACAAATAATAAATCAAATCATAAAGTTAGAGTATAGTTATTATGTATTTGTAGTTAAATGGATAAATAACTTTATAACAAATACAATATATATATAAATTAATAAATTTAAAAAGGAAAAAAAGAAAAAGAAAAAAGCTACAGTGAAAAGGGCCTGCAGTACTGGCCCGAGGCCCTCCAGGGCCGGCCTGTTTCAGCCCGAGACCCTTCAAGGCTAATTTCTAATATTTCGTCCATTTTTCAAGCCCGGCCCTTAAAGGGTCAGGGTTAAATGGGCCGGCCTGATGGACCTGACCCGTTTTGACGGCTCTAATAGGCGCTTCTATTTGGTGGATTATTAGTGTGTAGGTAGAGAGATTTAAAATTAGTTGTGGGAATTGTGTCCTACTTACACCATTCAATCACTGGTTTATAAAAACCAATCATCGAAAATCAAATTACGACGACTGGTTTTACAAAACTAGTCGTTGTATCTTAAAATAATAAGAAAAATTGAAATGGGTTAGGAAGGCTCTAAACGCCTGTTTGTTACATGGATTCGGTGGGAAGGGAAAGATTAGAGAGTTCCCTCGTTTTGTACGCATTTTGGGTAAATCTTCCCAATAACCCAAGTTCCCGGGTCCACCAATCTTCCCTCATATGTGGGAAGATCAAATCCTACAAAAATTAGTGGGATCTCAAGTTCCCATGTCATTATTCACATTTTTTGACAAATTTACCCCTCAAATTCGAACTTAGTGGGACGTTTGAATTTGGCGGGAAATTTTTTTTCCACAAGTTCGGACTTGATAAAAACATATTTTTAAAAAATAAATTTTAACAAAAAAAAATATTTTTCTTTTTTATTTTGAATTAATTACTCTTGAGGGTAAAATGGACATTTCCTAATTCTTTACCAACTACTACCCCTTCATTTTCTTTCTACCAAACAACTTATCTTCCCTCAAACTACATTCCCTCATCTTTTAAAATCTCCCTTTCCCTCCTCAAATTTTCTTTGTACCAAATGGGCCCCAACTCTCTACCTAAAGATAACTCACCAAAACGCAATAACCAAGTGCATTACCACCACATTTGGTAAAAGACTTAACGACTTTTTTTTTGAGAAAAAAAGAAAGGATCGTTGTAACTCAAAATTAAAAAAGAAAAAAAAGAAATGGGGTGACCAAGGCTCGAACTCTCAACTTGAGGATAACTCACTCCTCTAGCCAACTACACCTCCACCACCCCTGTTGAAAGATTGAATGATTGTTTTATAAAAATTAGTTGTTGAAACTCATAAATATATATATTTTTTTGAGCCTTAACTTTCAATGACTGTTTTTTATAATAGTCATTAAAAGTTGCTTTTAAAGGTTGTTTTAAAAAATAGTTGTTGAAAGTTAAACTTTTAATGACTGTTTATCTTAAAACAGTCGTTGAATACTAAATCAAAATTTTAAAAATGCCACCCCCTCTTTTTTAACTTATAGTTTCTAAAAGCGAATGTTAATTAGTGTTATTAAATTTAGTTTTTATAGTAGTGAATATAATGTGCTTTTGACGAAATTAAGACAAAGTTAAAATTCACTTTTTAACCCTAAATTTCAAGCACTAATTGAAATAGAATTAATAATTCGTACACATTCATGGCAAAGAAATTGTGGTTGAGAATAAAAAAAAAAAAAAAAAAAAAAAAAAAAAAAAAAACGAAATTCAAGCTCGATCAATTACCCGTTCATGGCAAAGAAATTATGGGATCAATATATTAGACCTAAAACACAGCATGATTTAGGAATAAAACAAAGTGTGATTATTTTAAAAACAAATATATCTTTTTAATGACGGAAGACGCAAGAGAAATAGAATGGGATCTATGGATCAATTATTTCTCTTACGCATATCACAATCTCCCCTAACACTTATTTTTTCTAAAATACCACTTGAGTCAAGATTCTTACAAAACCAAACCATTAGCTATATAAAATCCAATGCAACGCGCGCACACACAGAGGTTATAAATAGTTGTGTTGTTTATTATTAGGCAAAAGTGCCTTTTTGTTTGGTTTCTTTAATTTTTATATAAGGATTCACTTTAATCCCTTTATTTCATAAATAATATTTTCAGTCCTCTAATCCCTGTGTCATTAATTTCATTTATAACAGCAATCAATATTGCAAATCTAAATGTTGACAAAATATTCTTAAATATTAACAATTTAATTTTAATTTTCAAAATTAAAATTAATTTAATTGAAATATTTTCATGTGCAAAATTTATAATATGTATCTTCAATTAATAAAACTAACAGTGTTAAAATTAGACGATTAAAAAACACTTAATAAAATTAAGGGATTAAAATTAAATATAATGTATGTAATGTTAGAGGATTAAAACTTCACTTTTGCCTTATAATCATGTCAAGGGTGATTAAAGAACTGATCATATGTATGAATGTATGTATAAAGATAGGGCCTAGTCCCACACAATATTAATGTTATTGCTCTCTTATCCCTGAATTTCTTTAAACTTTTTTTGAATTTATCAACGATGGTTGGATCGAATAAAGGTGACTCTATTTCCTTTTAATAAAATCGATGGTTCAATTATGTACATAAAAATTATTTTTAATTTAATGGGACCTGACAATGATATATAGATTCTGACATCATTGTATTACACAGACCAAAACAACCCATCATCCACAACTCCCTAAAAGTATTACAACCCTGAAATTAGAATATTAAGATTATATTTCAAACATAACATAAAAGGTAATGACAAAAAAGAGGTCGAGAGATACAATAGTAAAAAAATTAAATATTTTTAATAGCATTTTTGGGCGCCAAGGCAAAGTAGCCTTTATTCTTAGAATTTATCCTAAAAACCAAAAGAGTTATTCTAATTAGAAAGTGCTGAAAACGGACACACATATTTAACTAGTTTCACACACACACACACACAGATCTTGTGAAGAACAAATTAAAGGAAATTACTTTATCATAATTAAAAGAACAACAATTGGGGGGGGGGGGGGATTCTTTAATTATTTATACGTTATTATTTCGGCTTTGTAAATGAAAAAAGTAGAATCAATTATAAGTTGGGGCATATGAAAAGCTTTAAAATAGCGCTTTAAGACATGCATCGGATTGAAGATAGCTTTGTTAAGGGTTTACCCTTTGCTTTTGGGTGTCCCTTCCCTCCTTTGAATCATCCATCACTTGGTTTTTCCCATTTTATTAAAAGCTCTGTGCCCCTCTTCCTCCTTTTTCCCTTTCCCTTTCATTTTAATTTCTTAAAAGCAATTTAATAACTTCTTCTGAATATATAACAAAAAAAAATTCACAAAATTGCACACTTTTCAAACTCTCGATTATATATGTGTGGACTTTTTATGTTTACAACTTAACAATGAAGTTTCTAAAATTTGTAAGCTTAGAGAGAAGATTTTTTTTGCCAATAATTACTTGCACTGGTATTTTTTTTTAAGAGCCCAAAACTTAAATTGTCTTGATCCTTTTTATAAGAACCCGACAAGAGTTATTTGAATATTTAATGACTTTTTTTCTATTTTGCCCCTCATTAATTATATGAATTACATAAATTAAAATGTTGGTGATACACACATACACTATGTTTCTCTCTCTTACTTGCTCCCTCATAAACACGAGAATACTTAGAAAAAACATTATTTCATACACACTTATTGTATTTAACTAATTATAACTATTTTGTTAAATGACATAATTCAATTTTGTGCTGTTATAAATAGGTCTGGAGGGAGTGCTAATTATTGATAATTCATTACAAATTTTACATAATTTATATTATAATTAATTTGATTATTGTTGATGTAAGGTATCAATAAAAGTAAATTAGGATAAGATTGACAATTATAAGAAATATGTCTTACATTTAGGATAAAAAGTAACTCCTTAATTAGGTTCTATATTAAAGTTCATAGGAGTATATTCAACTGGGTGCACGACAAGGAGTTAGTAAAACATGGTAGATTGTATATGGGATGTGCAGATCGTAATGAATTTGGCCAAATCCGATCCTCTATATTACGTACTTTATAGTTTAAATAATATAAAGTGGATCTTATATTAGTATGGGAGTGAGTATATTTCTTTTGTTAGATTGGAACAATGAGCTTTTGATCTTATATTAAGTGGATCTTTCTTTTGCTTGATAATCGGTACTTAAAGTTGTCAAACTTATGAATTTAAGTAAATTCATGACAAGTGAGGTAAGCTCGTATCATGAATTCGAATAATAAATTTGTAAAAGTTTATTATTACCTTTAAATAGATATTAATAGTATATAATTAAATAATTAAAATATAAAAAAATAACAACAATTTGGTTTACATAATTTTTAAATTCAAATAATTGAAATTAAATCAATCAACATTCATAATTTATTATATTTAACAATGAAATTTTTATAAAAATTATATTTAAAGCTGCTAAACATAATTAAATCGTAGAAGTTTACATGAGTTTAGAGGTGAGTTAAGACGATTTACAAGATGAAAACGTAAAAATGGTAACATCGGTATTTTAACTCGTGAGTTTAACCGAGTTTACGACGATTACGAGTTTACTAGTGACTCAACTCGATTTTGTAAGTTAAAAACGTAACAACATTAAATTCGGAGAGTCAACTTGAGAGTTTGACAACAATGATTATATTCATTTAGTACTCTCATTCATTCAATTCTGTATTTTATGGTAATATTTGTATACGGCCAACTCTTAAAGTAGTAATTTTAGGGCGCTTTGGTTCAATAAGATATCAGTTAATGCTTTAAAACAGGGTAATACACAGAAATTAAGGTGGAGAACAAATGTTTGATCATTTGACAATTACCACACAATCATGCAGGCACACCACACACACACGCGTTTTGGTCAATGCCCATTAATTACCTTGCGTATGGCCGAGTTAACAGCAATGGAAGGATATAGTATAGGACTGCTACCAGTACCCTAAGCTGTGTCGTTTTTTGTTTTTAGAATTATCTACTGGGTTCGGACATATATATTATAGAGTACTGCATAAAATTAGAAATACTACCCTACTATCTTCGATTTATTATAATTAAAAGGCTTGAGATTGACAAATTATATATATACACTATTACAAAAATTGGGAATAGAGGCGCACATTTTGTGGCACTACTTTAAAGAAGTGCAAAGCTTCTTCTGGATTTTTTTTTTTTAAATTTCTATTTTTTAAAAAAATTGGGATGATGTGCACTTTTTCAGGTAAGCGCCACATCTACTTGTGGCCTTTATGTGGCACTTACTTGACCAAACGTCACATAACGTGTCTTTTTTTTTTTTTTTTTTACTGGAGTAGCAGTTGTGATGCTTGTTTAAGGAAGTAGCACGATTACTACTCACTTTGTATGGCGCTTGGTTCAGTAAGTGCCACACAAAGTATATTTTAATATGTTTTTCCAAACCCTTCTTCATCATCTTCCGCTTTAGTAGTAGCGTGTCCACTATTTTCCAACAGCTCTCTCGCCGATTTTCTCCTTCCTTTTCCTTATCCTTTTGCCTCCACTCCTATTGGCCACTTCCTTTATTTATCCTTAATCCTCACTCTTATTGGCATCTTTCGTTACTTATCCTTGCCCCCACTCCCCTCTCCTCTATTTATAGACCCCAACGCACGCACCCACTTCGTCCTCACTACCATTATTTCCTTTGGTCCCATTTCCTCTACCCATCCCCATCCCAAAGATCTCGCAAGTACACATTCACTCCCCCCCCCCCCAAACCCTTTTTAGATTTTTAAAACTGCATGCAACGTTTATTTTTATTTTTTCCTTTAATAACTTTTTTTTTTCGTGTGTTGTGCTTGAAGTTTCAGCTCACTCTAGTTAAACTTCCTATACAGTGTAAGTTTTTTAATTTTTGAGCTTACAAATCTAATTTTTATTAGTAGCTAATACATAATAGTTTAATTTGCTCAATGTCTTTTATATTTAATTTATTATGAAATCTAAAAAATTTATTCTCATTTTTACATGCTGAAAAATAAAATACGATAAAAATAAATGTTATTATTTATAGGTTATATGTGAAGATATGTAGTAGTTATAATTTTTAGTTGTTGTAGTAATTGTTAAAATTGATGAGTTGCATTAGTGAAATAATTATTTATTTTAAACACTTATATTTTATTTTTTGGCTTGTAATACTTTCTAATTTACCTATGATATGTGGTGGCAAATATGATTTATTTCATTATGAGCTGTGAAAAATTGTTATGGTGTTGTGGGATTAATTCATTGATTTTTTTTATCAATTAAAAGAGAGGGTTTAAGACTTGGAAAGCTTCAATTTTTAAGATGTTATGTTGCCGATTTTATTTTAAAATAAATAACAAAATATAAAAGTAATTAGTAAATGCAATAGTCAAGCAACTAACCACTTTTTAAAAATAGGTTGAAGGTATAGATGGATCGAAAATGGATGTCATTTGATTGGTGTTCAAGGGAATATATAGATGGCATGAAAGAGTTAATTAGATTTCCAATCGAGCATATAAAAGATCCAAACAAAATCTTGTGTCCTTGCTTATATTATTGTTATGGAAAATATGTTAGTTCTCTATGAGTTTTAATGATGACTGACAATTGTAAACACAAAGAGAAGTTTGTCTTTAGTAAGTCAAAAAACTTACTGTCAAGAACAAACTTGAGTTTGGAGTTCCAAAACTCAAGTTTGAACTTGACAGAGTGGCTCAGTTTTATGAACTTAAAAGCAAACTGTGGTTTGCATTTACAAACTACAATTTATGTCAAAAAGAGGGCACTCAAAGTTTTTCAAACTAAAGTAAACTCAAGTTTGTAATAGTAAATTCGAGTTTGTATAAAACAGAAACACTTCAATATTTTGAAAAACAAGCAAACTACAGTTTGATACTTTAAACCTCGGTTTTACACTCAGCTAACGACTATATAAAGTTTTCTATGTTTTGAGAAAACTCAAGTTTAAGCTTACAAACCCAAGTTTGAATCAAGCCGAGAGTTTTCAAAGATTTCATGTTCCAAACAAACTGCGGCTTACATTTATAAACTTCAATTTGTCATTTACAAAGAGTTATCAACGTTTTCTATAAACCTAGAAAACTCGAATTTAATAATGTAAACTCGAGTTTGTCTTAGGCAGAAAGATTTCAAAGTTCTTCACTTAAAAAGGAAACTCGAGTTGAGTTTTAAAAACTCGAGTTTATGTTAAAAAAAGAGCTATACTTTATTTCTTGAACATGAAAACTCCACTTAAGCTTTGGAAACTCCAGTTTTGAACTTTGTGATTTTAAACTTAGTTTCTCATTAAAATTCAGAAACTCAAATTAGTCACTAAACGACTCAAGTTTGCTCATATGCTCAAAATGAATTTCAAACTTCAAATCGCGATAGTCATTCCTAGAATGAATCAAACTTGAGTTTGATACTTAATGACATGAAGTTTTGCATTGTTTCAAAATATATATCAAAAATCTGATAGTGCGATGGTTATTCCTAGAATAAACAAAACTCTAGTTTGTTTTAGTAAACTCGAGTTTTCGTCGCACAGTTTGAAACTTTGATTTTTGGAAATCTGCAATTTGATCCTATGTAATCTATACTTGATGATTTCACTTGGTATTATTCCCTGTTATACTTGATCGATTTGCTCATGAGTTTTAGATGAATTTAGCAAGGATCAAGGTGAAATCAAATCGGGTTAAATGCAATTAATGAAGAACCAAGAACAAGCCTGAACATTCTCCTCTATCCCAATGGTTCAGCTCAGACAATTAAAGATCATCCAGATCACTCTCCACAGTCAAATAAAAGTTTATGGGATGACAAGAATACTGGAAAGCCATCAGCAACAACTAATCCATGATTCTAGCAAAGAATTGAAGAAACAGAGAAAAATATGCAACGACCATATTCCAGATATGCAGCTGAACATTAAAGAATCAGAGAGAAGAAAATGCAACGTCTAGTTTCTTTAGTTGATTACAAATACCCAAAAGACTCGAAGAACAAAACACAACAACAACAAACGATTACAATTGATTTCATTCTTGTTTGATTCTTTGTTGTACATACTATTATTCGAACTTAAGTGTTTATTCATATATGTTCTCTGAGAGAGTTTGTTTTTGAAAATCATTTGATTTACTTGTTTGAGAGAACTCAATGTTGTGGAACCTGTGAGTTGGGTTATTTAATTACAAAGTGTAAGGGGGACCAAGTCCTAAATGATTAGGATTGCTTGAGAGTTACATTGTTATAATTAAAGGTTATTGAGATAGTTGAAAATCCTAGAAGGTATTTGGGGACTGAACGTAGGTCAATGTTAGGACCGAACTAGTATAAATCTTATTGTGTCAAGCTTTTCTTCCCTTGCCTTGTTATACTCTATTTTTGGTTTTGATTGAACCATATTTTTATATTGTATTTCATGATTAAATTGGGGTTCTTAATGCATTTTTGTCATAGTTATTGAGCTTAAAATACCTTTCTTGTGATAAATTAAGATTAAGAGTAAATACATGAAATTAGGATTAAAAAAAAAGGTAAAAAAAAAAAAAAAGAGGACCAGGGAGCAATTCGGCAAACTTGGAGAATTGGGCTTAAATCAATTGATGGCAATTGGACATGGGCCCCACGGTTTGGATCAGAAGGAGAATTGCTGAAAACCTAAATGAATTGAAATAAGGAAGAGGCGGCACTTTTGAATTGGAGGGGGCCGAGAGCTACACAAGAGAGGGACGCGTTCAGCAATGAAAAGGGAGACGAATTGAAAAAAGAGAGAACAGAACAGAACACGCGACCATTTTCTAGAGCCGAGGGAAACGCGAAGGCTGAAACGAAACAGCAAGGAAGAGAGCAGCAGAGGCTTCACGCGGACGGCTGGAGAATTTTGAAAAAAGAAAAAAAAAACGCAGAAACCGGAGGGAGGACGGAGAGGAAGGAGAGAAACCATCTTCTTCTTCTTCATTCACTCTACCAGGCTCCACAGTCGGACTGAACTGAAGAAAGAAAGAAAATCCCAGATTCCGGCGAGTTCTGGAATTTTCCGGCGAAGCTTTTTGCAGATTCTGGCGAGACTCTGAATTTTCCGGCGAACAATTTTCAGAATTCCGGCGAGTGATTTTTTTTACCATGAGTGGCTGAATTTCTCTGCTCTTGGTGATGAAGACTTGCTCTTGAGCTCATTGGACTACATTAGGGGAGTTTTATCTACCTTACTATTAGTCTAGGATTATATATTTGAATTGCTAAATTTTGATATATGATTCTGGAACTGAGATTAATGGTAATTATCTCTGTTAGTTTGATATTTGTAGTTGAGATTGGATTTCGTAGTGTGATTTTCATATGTGAATAAATTTCTTTGTGGTTTCAATGAAGCTATTTTGATTAGCGTGGTATTGTCTAATTAATGTGGTTGATTTGTACCCTTTTGAGGGACTGTTTAGTACTCAAATTTAGAAGTCTCATGTTGCATAATTCCAATTTCAATTACGCATTAAGTGGGCTCAAACAATTTCTCAAGGGATAGTAGTTAGCTATGGTTATAGGAGCTACTATTAATTGGGAATATTGGACTCAAGTGGTATCTTGAGGTTTTTCTTAAGACTTAATGAATTTTAACTCCCATAATCTTTTAAGAGCAAGGATAGTCATTTCTTCATTACCAAGAGCATTAACCATTTAATCTTATTTCTATCCAAAGTATTTTTCCTTATCTCCAAAAAGACGAAAAAAATATAGGAATGGTTTCTTTATTTTTCCTATGCATTTTAATTGGAGAAAAACTTATTTAGGAACCCCAAATTTCTAACCATGTTTATATCACTTAGTTAATCTTAGGAAATACAAAATAAATTTGGCTCCTTGATTAAGAGAACGATCCCGAGTTAATTGCACTGTATTGCATTTTAATTTGTGGTAAATAGTGATTCGACCCCGAGGCGACTAAGGGTGAGGCGAATCAATATCCTAAATAAGTTTTTCTCTAATTAAAATGCATAGGAAAAATAAAGAAACCATTCCTATATTTTTTTCGTCTTTTTGGAGATAAGGAAAAATACTTTGGATAGAAATAAGATTAAATGGTTAATGCTCTTGGTAATGAAGAAATGACTATCCTTGCTCTTAAAAGATTATGGGAGTTAAAATTCATTAAGTCTTAAGAAAAACCTCAAGATACCACTTGAGTCCAATATTCCCAATTAATAGTAGCTCCTATAACCATAGCTAACTACTATCCCTTGAGAAATTGTTTGAGCCCACTTAATGCGTAATTGAAATTGGAATTATGCAACATGAGACTTCTAAATTTGAGTACTAAACAGTCCCTCAAAAGGGTACAAATCAACCACATTAATTAGACAATACCACGCTAATCAAAATAGCTTCATTGAAACCACAAAGAAATTTATTCACATATGAAAATCACACTACGAAATCCAATCTCAACTACAAATATCAAACTAACAGAGATAATTACCATTAATCTCAGTTCCAGAATCATATATCAAAATTTAGCAATTCAAATATATAATCCTAGACTAATAGTAAGGTAGATAAAACTCCCCTAATGTAGTCCAATGAGCTCAAGAGCAAGTCTTCATCACCAAGAGCATTAATCATTTAATCTTATTTCTATCCAAAGTATTTTTCCTTATCTCCAAAAAGACGAAAAAAATATAGGAATGGTTTCTTTATTTTTCCTATGCATTTTAATTAGAGAAAAACTTATTTAGGAACCCCAAATTTCTAACCATGTTTATATCACTTAGTTAATCTTAGGAAATACAAAATAAATTTGGCTCCTTGATTAAGAGAACGATCCTGAGTTAATTGCACTGTATTGCATTTTAATTCGTGGTAAATAGTGATTCGACCCCGAGGCGACTAAGGGTGAGGCGAATCAGGTTTAAAACTTGAGTGTTTCAAAAAGAATTTTTAAAATCCCCAATTCATTCCCCTTAATAATTTCTTCCATTTACAAAGTGGTTAGTCCACTTGATTTGCTAGATCATTTAGTGTGTCATGAAATTGATCAAACATATAAATGATGGACAAGGCATGGTGAGGCGAATGATGTATGTAGTGATCAGGTGCATACCATGAGTAGTGCTTCCAATGAGTTTTACCCAAGCATGTGTGATAAGGATGATGGTCTTGAAGAAATGTTAAATGTGGTCAAAGAGGTGCTTTATAACTATCTTAAAGTGTGCTATGAAAGGCGATGCAGAGAGACCATCATATACTCATAGTACTAACTACACAAGATTGCTAGTAGTATTGAAATTGTAAAAATTTAAAGTGCGCTATGGATTTAGTGATTCAGGTTTCACCACACAACTTAACTTTTGCAAGATATGCTTCAAGAAGAAAACGTACTTTCTACAAGACATACGAGGCAAAGTGAATTCTTTGCTCTAAAATTGGTATGGGTTATGAGAAGATATGTGCATGCCTTAACAATTGCAAATTATTTCAGAATTAGTATGCAACGTTAGAGAAGTGCCCTAAATGCAATGCATCTTGATATGAGAAGAAGAAAGGAAAAAGTCTTTTGAAGCACCTATGGTATTTTCTTTTTATTTTGAGATTTAAGCGATTGTATAGTATAACATAGATTATTAAGCAGTTGACATGACATACAGAAGAAAGGATTGAAGACATGAAGCTTAGGCACCCTGCAGATGCTCCTCAATGGAAAAAAATGATCATGAGTACCTTGACCTTGACTTTGCGAACGAAGTAAGGAACCTACGCCTCGCATTGTCAAATGATGGAATCAACCTACACGATGTTCAAAGTAGTACACAAAGCACGTGGCTGGTGATATTGATGATTTATAACCATCCTCCACATTTGATCATGAAACTTAAGTTTATGATAATGTCCATGTTAATTTATAGGCCAAGGATATATTTAAATGATATAGATGTATACTTTGCTCCTTTAATTGATTACTTGAAGTTGCTTTTGGAAGAAGGCGTTAATGTGTATGATGGGTATATGAAATAAAGTCTAACTTTGAAAGCCATGTTGTTTGGCACAATTAATTATTTCCCTGCTTATGATAATTTTTCTGGATGCAACATCAAAGGATATTGTGCATGCCTTATATGTGAAGATGAAACTCATTCAGTGTGACTAGACCATTGTAAGAAAAATATCTACATGAAATATTGAAGATTTTTACCATCGAAAAATCATTGGACGAAGTGGAAAAAGGCTTTCAATGGTGACTCAGAAGAAGGTAGCCCATCAAAGATGTTGACCATTGCTTAGGTTTTTGGAAAGGTAGAAAATTTAGATAACAATTTTGGCAAGCCTTTTACAAAACAAATTAAGACAAGTGGTTAGAATAAAAAGTCTATTTTCTCTTACCTTCTATATATGAAGTCCCTGTATTTGAGACATTTTCTTGATATGATGCACATAGAAAAAATATATGTGATATTCTAATTGGTATGCTGCTCAATATACAAGGAAAAAGTACGGATAGTGTCAATGCGAGATTATATTTGGTAAACATGGGAATAAGAGAAGAGTTGGCACCGGTTGAGCAAGAGCATCGTACTTATCTACTTCCAACACTTATAATCTGTTAAGGAAAGAGGAAAAATTGTTTTGAGTTTCTACAAGGAATTAAAGTTTCAGAGGGCTACTCTTCGAATATAAAGGACCTTGTATCAACGAAAGAGTTGAAGTTAAAGAACCTTAAATCTCATGATTGTCATGTGCTCATGCAAAATTTCTTACTGTTGGTATACACTCCATTTTACCCAAAAAAGTAAGAAACATCATTACTAAACTTTGCATGTTTTTCAAGTCAAAGTGGTTCCTTCAAAAAAATTACATGATTTGAAAAGGCTAATTGTTTGTACTTTGTGTGAGCTTCAAATGTATTGTCCACCTTCATTTTTTTGACATTATGGTTCATCTAACCATACACTTCGTCAAAGACGTCAATTACGTGGTCTAGTGTACTTGGGATGGATGTACCCAAATGAGTGATTTATGAAATTTTTAAAAGGTTATGTGAAAAATAGATATCAACCAAAGGGTTGTATTGATGAATGGTACATAGTTGAAAAAACAAGTGACTTATGTGCTGACTTTTTATCAAATGTTAACCCTGTAAGGATCCCTAAGTCTCATCATAATAAGCGAAGATCAGGGAAAGGAACCACTGAAAGGGATGTAATGAGGATATCAGTTTCTGTCTGATGAAGAACACAAGGATGCTCTTTGACAATTATTTGGTGATAGGAATGAAAATTTGTTAACAAAAAATACATAATTGACATTTTTCAAGTTGGTTAAAAAGATGCATTAATGATGAGAGTGAGAGGAATCTTGATTCAGTTTTTAAAAAATTGATATGATTGTCAAATGGATCGAGCTTAAATGTATTATCTTACAATTGGTTATGTAATCAAAGTTACACATTCTATACACAAGACCATGATACACAAACCACAATGCAAACTAGTGTAGTAACACTTACTACTGGTTCTTGGCATAGATCCAGTGCTAAAAACATACACCCTATTTATGTACCAATGTCATACTTTGATGTTATTGAACGCATATGGGAGTTAGATTACTCTATGTCGAGAGTCCCTGTCTTCATATGTAAGTAGGTTAACAACAAAAGTGGATTGCGGACAAATGTGTTAGGGTTTGTTCAACTGGACCTTTATATAGTGTGGCATAAAGATGATCCTTTTATTTTATCATCACAAGTAGAACATGTGTTTTTCATTCCAGATCCTACTAAGAAGAATTGGTTGAAAGGCGAAATATCACCTAAGAGGGAGGTGAATTAGGTGATTTAAAATTTTCGCGAAAGACCTCTGTAAACTCAAGTTAAAACAAAGTAGAGAAGAAGAAAGATTGACACAAGAGATTTATACTAGTTCAATCTAAAGTTTTGACCTATGTCCAATCCCCAGATTCTCTAGGTATTTCATTATCTCTTTCAATTGGTTATACACTCTATAACCCTGAGTAATCCTCTCTCTAGGATTCACTCCCCTTACAAGTTGTAATCAATACACCCACTCTTAAGGTCCCACTACCTTGAGTTTCTTTACAAAAATGATGAATATAATTTAACTCTCTTACATAGTATATTAATAAACACTGAAGATCAAATATTAGTAGATATTACAAAGTAATCAATGAAACAGTATCAACAATAAATTTGTTTGTGCGTAATTGTTTCGGTGGTTGAATTGTATTGGATTCTTCTTCTTATATTTAGTGAAGGTAATTAATGACCATTACAAAGCTTTAATGAACCGTTGTGGGTATAAATATAGCCGTTAGGCTTGAGGTTCTTTCATTACTCACACACTTCGATTCCCCAAATGATTGCTGACATTCTGTCGCTTGACATTCTTTTTGTTCTTTCCATTAAATGTTGTAGCATTTAATTAAGGAAAGAGAATAGTAATGGCTTCTGATTGCTCAAAGAATGGTTACCTATATTGTGCTTGGTTTTCTACAACTATATTAAATGCTTCTGACGTAATCAATGCTTTTTTATTAATCTGCTGTTAGTCATTCATCTAAAACTCATTAATAAACTGATTAAATATAGTTAGGAACAATAATTATTGATGATAAGAAGTTATTAAATGATAAGCAAAGATTCAATTTTTATGAACACGGTGATTTGCAAAACTAGAAAAGCTAACTCGAATTGATTTAAGCTACGCTCGAGTTACTTACTCGAGTTAATCGTTAATTTATTACTCGAGTTACAATTTCATCTTCTTGAAAATTTGTTTGAAAGCAATGAAGAAGATGTCTCTGTATGAACTTAACTCGAGTCATGTATAGTTAACTCGAGTCACGGTTTCATTTTCTCAAATGTCTTTGAGTTAAGTTTGGAAAAGATTTGAACATAGAGCATGCTCGAGTCATTAAGCGATAACTTTAACGGATGACTTGAGTCATCAGTCCTTGACTCGAGTTAGTCAAAATGATTTGAAAAATAAGTTTTCAAAGAAAACACTCGAGTTACTCAAGTTTAACTCGAGGCAACATTTTGGCTATGACAAAATATTTGAACGCGGGATTTTAGAATTTTAAAAAGACACGTTTTAAGTCCTCATAAGGTCAGCTCGAGTTACACACTGTTAACTCAAGTTAATGCTATTCATAAAACATTTCACAAAGTCTTTTACTCGAGTTTCTAGAGTATAATTTGAGTTAGTCGAAGTGAAAATATATTTTGACTGAAGTTTCAAAACACTTAACTTGAGTCTATAAACCTTAACTCAAGTCATATTTTGACAAATACTTACACAAGTTACCAATTCAAGATTTGATCAAGATAAAATATTTTTACTTGAATCATTAACTTCCTTTCGTTTATAATTATCTGTTATCATCAAAACAAATTGGTCCATTGTACTCCAATCAAACAAGAATCATCAAGAATAAATTGATATTGAAAGTAATAAATATTTGAATATTGCTGAGGATGATCATTCCATTAAAAATATTGGGTTCATAAGATATTGGTGTAGATGAAAATGAAGATGAACCCTTATACGTGAGACATGATCATGAAGAGGGGACTTGGGACAGTACATCAATTCCTACTACTAAGAGACTCAAGAGAAATACAATTCTCAATTCAACAAGAATGGTAAAGAGCACAATTTTTAATCAAATGAGAAAGAGGAAAAAATGATGAATGCCTTTACTTTGTTACTTGTATGTTTTAGATGCATTAGTCATATATTTCAAATACATTTACTTTCATTGACATAACTGTCACTGTGTACTGATGTTTTGTTTGGTTTACTTTTTTTTTTTTTGTCAAGATTTGTTTGGTTTACTTAACTTGCAGGAAAAATGGATTCACCACATGAAGATGATGATCTTCTCATAAATATTGCTAGACAAAGATTTATGGAGCACATAACCCGTGACCATAATGGCCAGGTTGATCAAACTAAGAAGTAAGGAGATTAAGTTAGAACTTGAAAGGAATAAAAAGGAAAATCCAATTCAACCGAACAGTAGCTCTGTCAATAATTTCATTTGGACTACAGTCTGAGACAAGGTCCCTATTACAATGCAAGATTGGAGACAGGTGAAAAAACAATATGGGAATGAAATCTGGGTTGAAGTCAATGTAACACATTAATTATTTTATTACTTAGATTTTCTTGTTTCATATAATTACAATCTAACAAATTATGTATGGTTTTTTTTTTTTTTGGGTTACAATCTTGTTTTATTGTTGATAGTGACGATTACAAGAACTTTATGCTAAGAAAATCCGATAAACTTATGAGAAATTTTCATTCCAATATTGTAAAATTCTTCATGAGGGATGATAATGAGAATATCATATTGTGTTTTAAATTTAATTGAGTTGTGTTCGATAATTAACTTTTAGTAATTTTCATTTGTTGTGTTCATGATTGAACAGATGTAGTATTATGAAGATCAACGTTGTGACAGTATGACTAACCATCAAGTGAATGAAGTCATTGAGAAATAGTGTGAATATGTGCTCAAGCAATGTTCTAGCTAGTTACTATTGTTTCTTGCCTATTAGTGTTGTTTGTTTAACTAGAACTAGTTATATTCCATTCACAACTGTTGTAAATATATTTAGTAGTGATTTTGTTAATTAGTTATTTGTTGTTTTTTTTTTCATTTTGGAGTAATTTGATTGGAGTTTGATTTTCTTCATTTTGCAGTAGATATGAAAAATTGTATTTGAAGTGTGTTGTCGAATGTAATTATACTGTTATAAAGGAAAAATACAAAAAAAAAATTATTTAAAAAAAATACTTCATGTGGCACTTCCTTAGAAAAGGGCCACAGGATGCAAAAATTGAATAAAAAAATATATACACTTCCTAAGAAGGCACCACAAGAATTGTTTTTTTAATACACACATTGTGGTGTTTAGGGAAGTGCAGAAACTTTTTTTAGTTGCGATAAGATATGTGGTACTTCCTAAACATCACAATTATTGTAAAAAGAAGCACCACAAGTGCTCTTTTTTGTATGGGAGGGAGTATATTTCTTTTGTTAGATTGGAACCATGAGCTTTTGATCTTATATTAAGTGGATCTCTTTCTTTTGCTTGATAATCGATTGTTGTACTCATTAAGTACTCTTGTTCATTCAATTCTGTATTTTATGGTAATATTTGTATACGGCCAACTCTTAAAGTAGTAGTTTAAGGTCGTTTTGGTTCAATAAGACATCGGTTAATGCTTCTTAAAAGTGTAATACACAGAAATTAAGGTGGATAATAGTTGTTTGATCATTTGACAATTAGTACACAAACAGACACACCACACACACAAATGTTTTGATCAATGCTCATTAATTACCATACGCGCGTATCGCCGAGTTAATAGGAAGGGAATGATATAGAATATATAGTCCTACTACCAATCCCCCAAGCTGTGGCGTTTTTTGTTTCTAGAATTATCTACTGGGTGTTTGCGCGCGCATATATATTTTATATATACTCCCTTTGTTCTTATTATAAGACATCAACTTCTTTTAACTAACTCTTTTATTACTACTCCCTCTGATCCTTATTATAAGGCACCAACCACCAACATTTTTTTGTCCTTATTATAAGGCACCAACTTCTTTAACTACCTCATTTATTACTTTTTTTTCCCATTATGCCCTCATTTTTAACTAACTCATTAAATCTACATCATTAAATTAGGGGTAAAGTTGGAAATATTTATTAATTTTGAATCTAATTAATGAGTTAACTTCCATTACTTGGTTTATGAGAAAAAGTAGTTGGTGCCTTATAATAAGAACCAGAGGGAGTATTTTCTCATTATACACTCACTTTTAACTAACTTTTGAAATTCATATCATTAAAGTAAGGGTATAAAGTTGGAAACATTTTTCATTTTTGAACCTATTTAATGACACAACTTCCATTCCTTAGTTTGTGAGAAATGGTAGTTGGTGCCTTATAATAAGGATCAGGGGGAGTGTGTGTGTGTGTATTATAGAGTACTACAAAAAATTATAAATACTACCCCACTATCTTCCATTGGTATCCATTGGTATAAATAGCAGAGTAATTAATCCATCCCCTGGGAAAATGACACACGCACACGCACAAATTTTTATCTATATATTCAGAAAAATTGACTAAATTAAATACTATATGGATTCCGCGAGGATCCAATTCTTGAAAATCTCAAAGCCAAACTATTCACAGCACTGAATAAAGTGAAGTGATGGTATCTGTATTTCATTTGTTCATAGTTAAAGTGTTTTTCAGTTAATATTACGTACATCAGTCATGACTAATTGAAATTCTGAATCTGGAAAGAAAGATTTACATATGCGAATACAACTTTTAAATTAACAAACATACTATAGGAAATCACTACTGGACACACACAATAGCAATGCCTTAAGATCCTAAAAATATATAAGTATATTTATATATCAGATGCAACTTGTTCATATGTGTAACATTGAAAATTAAAGAAGCTCGCTAACGGTGACGAAGGCGGTCAGAATATGTATAAAAAAACCTGACACTTTGTTTTCTGATCGAAGTCGTAAACACTTCACTGATTCAACTGGGGTGGTGATTATTATTATTATTATTAGTATTTAATTGTATATCACTAATCCAATCACTATAATCCATATATTCGTTGGGAACAAAAAATTAGGGTTTCGAACATAAATGTGTTGCGGAATATAATCATTCATTATTATTTGAGATTTGTGCCATGGAAGCATCTAAACTCTGTCGCGTCAAACATTTCATTTTATAATTACAACTATGCTCCATCTGTCCTTTTAATAAATAATTCTATTTCTTTTGGGTGGCTACTTAATATAAACAACATTTTTTTACTTTTTTTCCTAACCTTATTAAATACATACTCTTATATTAATTATTATTAATTTATCACTAATTATCTTTCATTTAATATTTATTTCTTATTTTCTCTCTTATGTTTTTTTAATAAATAAAGACATATTTAAAAAAACATGATATTTTTTGATACATTTATAATTTTTAACTAATTTTAATCGTCAATTCATTTTACGCAATAAAAAAATAAGTTACTTATAACAACAATTTTGAATAGAATAATATAAATTAATCCTTAGTCGTCCTAGTTTTCCAATGTCCAGGGAGGAATCTTTTGTATATTTATTACTCCCTTTGTTTCTTATTAGAAACAGCCACCACATATGCTTCGTTTTTTTTTTCCTAATAAAAAAATTCAGAAAATATCTTATTTTTCACTTCTTTCTCTTCCATTGTCCCCTATTTAATTACCCTATTAAATGTCAATTCATTAAATCCACACTTACTCTCTTTATTACTCGTACTTCTACCATATTTATTATTCCCTCTTTTCTATAATCTTCCTTATTCTATCTCTTATTCTCAATCTCCTCATAAATAAGGGTGTTTTAGTAAAAATGGACTACAATTTTAACACACTTATTGTTCTTAACCATCACTTTAAATCACAAAATTAGGTTAAACATTTCTTATAATAAAGAAATTAGGGATTACTAGGTTCTGTACTCTGATTTTCTTTGCCAACATACAATTATTCTTTGTTTATTATTAAACTTGAAAACAGATATTTCCAAGAGCTATGGTTTACTCATTTTTGTTTCTTTTAATTTAAAAAGACTAGTTGATGATTGAGTCTCTATTTTGAGTAGATACTTCCTCCTATTTATGAGTCACTCTTAAAAAAATAGCTAGTCATAATATATGTCACTTGGAGACCAATTAATTTTTTTATCAGTTTGTCCATGTGATTAATGTTTAAATAAGATTTATTGTATTTCTTTTTCTTATTCAAAACCTTATTTAATATGGATAGAGTTGAAATTTTTTTTCAATTTAAAAAAAAAATAATAAGTCAAGTATCATTTCTTGATTTTAATAAATTAGTTAAAATGATTTATATTATGAATTGGAAGAAGTATTAAAAAGTAGGATATAATACAAGTCATGTAAAAGAGACTTGATAATTCTTAAGTTTGAGAATTAAACCTTGTAAGGGGGGAAAACCCACATTGTTGTTTTAAAAAATGGCATATATAAGAATAAAATTAATTAAACTGACATAAACTTAAAATATAAAATGAGATCAAAGATAAATTTAATAGGGAAATTTTATTCAAAAATTATTTATTATAAAATTTATTACAAAATGTATATGAAATTTATTTAATTTAAAAACTCGGATGCAATATATCTGCAGCCAACGCAACTACTCTTCAATTATGCCATGTTCAACTTATTTTTAATTATGCATAAAACATAAGATATTTTTATACCATTAAAAAAGAATTGCATGTAATAAACTTTGCCACGGGTGATTTTTCAGCAATTTTCCAACTAATGAACAATACAAATGATTTTATATATAAAATTACATATTATACATAAAAAAAATGCCAAATTTCATCGTTTGAAACAAATTAAAGGGGAAATATAGGGGTAGGGAGTGAGGGGAATCAAATTCCCTGCATATCCTTTGGATAGACAAGGGGAGCTCGTCTCTACGGACGAGCTCCTGGCTATCTAGATCTAGATTTGGACTGTTGAAATCTTTTTTTTATTTTTTTATTTTTTTTACATGAAAAAATCATTTTTTGAAAAAATATTAATTTAAATATTATTTTTATTTTAGGTTATCTACTCATTAAATTTTTTTAAAAAAAATAGAAAGTAAAAAAAACTTGGGTTGTCCAGATCTGAGCTCGTCTATACGGACGAGCTCCCCTGCCTATCTTTTCCAGTTTTGTGCAAAATTACACTATTACTTCTTTTTCTTTTTGAAACATAGTATTCACTATCATGAAATATTTTTTAGATACCAGTTAATCCAATAAAATATTTTTTAAGTATCAATCAGTACTATGAAATATTTTAAAATCTTAAAAAAATATTTTAGGGTACTAATTAGTACTTAAAAAATATTGTAGGATGCTAACTGGCATTGAAAAAATATTTTAAGGTACTAAATGATACTTAAAAAATACTACAAGATGGTGAGTGTTATTTTTCAATATTGTAAAAAAAATTTAAAGATCATGAACCATTTTTCAATACCAGTCAGTACTCTGAAATATTTTTTTCAAGATTCTAAAATGATCTTGAAGCAATATTTTAAGGTACTGACTAGTAGAAAAAAGATACTTTAATATAGTTACTGGTACTAGAAAAATATTTTAAAGTATTAACTGGTATTTAAAAAATATTATAGGATAGTGAATACTATGTTTCAAAAAAAAAAAGATGGATCATTGTAATTTTGCACAAAAGAGTGCGGTTTTGAGTGAAAAGGATTGCAGCGGATGAAATCAGTATTGAACAAGAACCACGTCTGGCAGGGGTTGGGTGGTTTGGATCTCATCATTCTGATCGATAAAATCCATCAAAAATAGTTTTTCAATCATCATTTATATTTACAAATACGAGATTTACATGTGAGAGGAGTTTTATCGTAATTTACGTAAATAAATATTTATAAAAATTTTAAATATCATCCCAAACATACAGGCGCAATGTCTCTCAAAACCAGTCAAATCCATTACGTTGCAACCTATGAACCACACAAAATTCAGCTCTCCCGGCCATGCCTCCTCCTATCAATCAATCACCCGTAAAAACTTGGGACCATTCTCTCTCACACACGCGCCCATGACCTTCCCCAAAACATTAGATCATTTCATGTCATTATATTCTCTTTTATTCATATTAATTACTTCATGCATGTTTAATACTTTAGTCTTAACTATAAGATAGAGTTAATTTTTTAAGAGATTATAAAAATTAATCAAATTACTTTAAAATATTTCTATTTATCATTTTTTTAAATTACCTTATCTAACTTATAAATCGATATATAATTTAAAGATACATTATACATTATATGATTAAGTGACTTATTTAGTTTCTTTAATTTTTCTAAAAAAATTTAAATTTATCTTATATTTAGAAATGGTAGGAGTATAAAACTAAAAAGATACAGCACAATTTTATATTTATAAATTATTGATGATTTTATCCTATCAATTTTAAAGTTAATGCTAAATTCTTCCTCCGGTCTTTAATATAAAACATATTTACCTAATTTGGTTAGATTAAAAAATTTATAAGTTAGTTAATTTGTCATTTCTTAAAATATCTCATTCATTTTTTTTAGTTTCATCTTTCCTTCTCCTTTTTTATTATTGTTTAAAAAGCATTAATGGGGTAAATTAAGAAAAGATTGGTAAACACAAAAAATATATATTATATTTAAGATTAAGATAAACTCACAAAATATGTAATTTATTATGGATGGAGTATTAACTATCTGAGTTGACATGATGATGGTAACAGTTTTTATTCTCGTTTTGGTTGATGATAATGAATCTTTAATGAAGTTGGGATCACTGGTTGAAAATTTGTCTCATCGATCTCATATATATACTCTCCTTGATTTGTTAATTATACTTCTCTGCCTTTTCTTTTTTATATATACTTTCCATTCCATCACTATAATTGAAAAGCCTACTTCAAAGATGACCACTGCTTTTCAATTGCTAATATTATTTTTCCAAATTTATCTACTAATATTATCGTGACAAGTCTGAGGTGGGAGGAGAATTTAGCATGTTAATTATTGATGATAGGGAATTATGGAAGGAATTTTTTTTATAAAAAAGGTTGTGCATGCAGATGATAATAATATATCGAGCAGTATGGGAGTACTGGCTCGGGCAAGGATTTTGAGACACTTGGGATAATATCTGAATCATATATAGCTTTCTTTTTATATATTAATCAAAAGGGCATAACCATTGAAGGATGTTCACTTTCAATAATATTCTCGAAATCATTTCAGGTGTGATTTTCTTTCTCTCCTCATGTGAAAATGAAAATTCGTGTTTGAAAATACACCACAAATTAATTAAGATGAAGAATATTTGTTTGTTTGATTGAAGCTAGCCCCCACAGAGAGAATTGAAGTCCTAAAAGTAGAAAAAGCCACTTTTTCTATTTGAGTCCTGAGCTATGACCAAATAGGCATATAGGATATATCCTTTTCCTTTGGTAATAGCAGAGAAAATGAGATTAATTTAAAAAAAAAAAAAAAAAAAAGAAAGAAAGAAAGAAGAGACATATTGAATATTTTCAAAGGGGGGAGGTGTCCCCACAGATCTGAGGACGGTCTTGACTGAAAGATAATATGCAAGATTTTGACAAGAACCCATTAACATAATTTTTGGCTTTGTTCCCTTTCTTGTTACAATTTTTTCTTGCTTCACTTTGTACAAAATCCACTCATTTATTCTCCTTTAAGAATAAAGTTAGACATATTAGCGGAAGAGGGAGAGAAGGGTGGGCCTACAAAGACATATCTGCGTTAAGCTCTTAGATCCTGTTTGATACGCAACCCGTTTTTCCCCCCCTCAAAGGGTCAACTTGAATTTCCATAATAGTCAAAGCAATACAACAATAACAATACGGAGGAAGTAAAACCACCTAATACAGACAATAAGGGAAACATAACAGCAATTAGAAAGCCCCCAACTGGGAACGAAAAGGTCTAGCGAAAAAAAAAAAAACAATTAAACCTCCTCCAAAGTATGACTTAAGAAGCTTCATCCAACACAATATTAGCCTCATAAGCATCCAAAGTTAGCAGAGACAACAAAGAAAGTGTTGGTTGAAAAAACCACCCAACCGGACACACCCTTTTATAAGTATATGCTACAAGTAATTCAGCAACTCTATTTTCCCATCTTAAGATAAAAGAAATAGAAAACCCAACCTTGTCAAAAAAAAAAAAAGACAAATGACATCATGAATAATAGTCCTACATTTCCAATCAACTAAATTAGAAGATTTTGCTTCAATACAGGATAGCAAAGGAAGGCAATTAGTTGTTAAAACAATTTTATCAAACCTAAATCCATTGCTAACAGTAAGACTCTTTTAAAAGCCAAAGCTTCAATCATGAAAGCTGAAATTGACTTAATCTTGTTCACATATCCCCATTTAAAAAAGTCAAAACAGTCTTGGCACACAACACTAATAGCAACAGGATCCCATTTAGAGCCTGTTTGGATGGGCTTTTAAAAAAGTGATTTTTTTAAGTGATTTTTTTTAAGCTCCAAATTGGAGCTTTTAAAAAAAGGAGCATTTTGGCTTTTTTTTTTGTGACACTTGTTTTTTAAAAATAATATCATCTAAACACATAAGTTAATTAAAAAAACATTTTTTTTTTGCATTAAAAAAGTGCTTTTTTTATGAAAAAAGCCCATTCAAACGGGCCCTAACAAATAAGCTCCATCCATATTAATCTTCAAAGACATTGCCTCCGGTAGAGACTAGCGAGCATAAGAGTGAGTAGACCCCCTCAAAAACCCCCTGTCAAGCTGCATAATTTCCATATTACCGCAGAATTCAACATTGCTTTTTCAAGCAAATTCCAAAACAGCGTAGGGGTTTGGTTCTATATGCTGAAATACATAATCATTCCTCTGTTTCCAGATATATCATAATGTCCAACAAATCAAGGAAAGATCATGAGAGTTAAGAGATTTCATAACTAAAATCCATAACCACCAAACGTTAAAATTTGTAACATTACCGAGGTCAAACCGTGCTCCCAAGCAACTACCGAACCAAACATCATAGGTCCAAGGAAAATGAAAGAATAAGTGTTCAATATTTTCCTCAGCCCTTTCACAAATGGAGCATAGGCTCACTTTGGATCTTCTCCTCCTAAAGAGGGTTGCGTTAGTGGCCAAAGCTATTAAAGAGGTGTCAAATGAATTGTTGAACCCAGGGGATAGTTTTGATTTCCCATACTGACTTCCAGCATGACTTACGCATAACAATTGAGGTTCCAACCTTGTTAACATCCATAGTAGTCTTGTCTTTCTTACTATAATAGCCTAGCTTGACCATATATCCACCGTTTTTCACGCTGGTGCACACCAATTTGTCCTCTAAACCATTATTAGGTAAAGGGATAACATAGATCCAATTTATCCTCCAAGCCATTTTTAGGTAAAGGGATAACATAGATGGCCTCTTTGACCTCTGCTAATAAGTATTGAGTAATTGGTGCAAGATCCCATAAGCCATCAACAATGAGATCACTAACTTTACCATGTGTGACATAAACATCATCACAATTCTGTGGTTATTCAGGGAGGGAGACTCCTAAAACCCAAGTATCCCCCCATATTATAATGTCACATCCAGACCTTACATCCCATTGGAGATCAATACTAAGAAAGTTCCTACCTTCTATGATACTGGACTAACACCACGATGTTACCCTTTCCCCACATCAAGAAACTGCACCCTAGGAAAGTACACACTCTTTAAAATTTGGGCCTATGGATCATTAGGTCTCAACAAAAGCCTCCAAGCCATCTTAGCTAATAAAGCCTCGTTCATAATAGTCAAGTCCCAGAAGCCCATACCAGTCTGACTTTTTCCTTTAGTAAAAGAATCCCAAGCCTTCCCATCAGCGACGGAATTAAGGAGGGGCTAGGGGTGGCCTTAACCCCCAAAATTAAAGAATACAACCCATATATTTTGGAAATTACATTTCAACCTCATAAAAATTTTAATATTTTCTCTTTAGTCCCTCACTAATAGTTTCGTGGAGGGATTAAAATGAAAATATTGAAATATTTATGAGGTTGAAATGTAATTTGCCCCCACCCAAATTATAATTCCTTGCTCTGCCTCTGCTTCCAATGTGTCCAACCACCAAATGCATTGTCATCCCACCAAAAATTAGTAATGAGACTATGAATTTGTTTGCATGTTTTAAGTGGGAACTTAAAACAATTCATAGGATAAATAGGGATGGCTTGAATAACTAGTTTAATCATAACCTCGCGCCCAACAGAGGAGAGAAAGGAGTGCCCCACCCTTAAAGTTTACTAGTGACATACTCTCTTATATAAGTCAATACTTGATGTTTGGTCTTCCCCCATATACTCATAATGCTAAGGTACCTACCACGGTCCTCGATGGATGGGATACCAAGAGAAGTTCCAACTACAGCTTTAACAACATTAAGTGTATTAGTAGAGAAAAAGATGCTAGATTTATCCAGCTTGATAACTTGACTACAAGCAATGCAATATCTATGCAAAATATTTTCTAAATTCCTACAATTCCCCTAACTAGCATTCATATACAAGAGAGCATCATCCGCAAAGAAACTATGTGTAAGAACCAGACAACTTTGACTGAATTTCACACCCTTAATTAATTTGGCCTCCTAACTCTTATTAATCATACACGAAAGAACCTCCGCAACCAGAATAAACAAGTATGGTGAGAAGGGTTCCCCTTGACGCATTCCCCTACTTGGGGTGAAGGAACTAACATTTTCTCTCGAAAGACATATTCAAATTTATAGATTTAACACATTCCATAAAGAGAGAAACCCAAGTTCTATAGAAACCAAAGCGTAACAATACTTTTTCCAAGAAATCCCATTCAACTCTGTCATACACTTTGCTCATGTCAATTTTAAGCACAAATTCATATTTACTCTGATCCTTTTTCCTCTTAAGGCAATGATAAACTTCATGAGTAATAATAATATTATCCTGAACACATCTACCTGGGACAAAGGCACCTTGATTTTGAGAGTCACAATCATCAAGCAAGGGTCTCATCTGATTAGCCATAAGTTTGGAAATGATTTTATAAGAAAAATTACATGAGCCAATTGGTCGAAAGTGAGACACATGTTCTAGTTTATCAACTTTAGGAATTAAAGTGATACTAGTCTTATTAATCAAGTATAACATGCAATTACCAACCAAAAATTCTTGCACTAAGGAACAAATAGAGTCACCTATCTCAAGCCAAGAAGTATGATAGAACATACCAAAGAAGCCGTTCGGTCCTGGCACTTTTGAACTCCCAAGGCCAAAGTCAACCTTCTTAATTCCTCTCTAGTAAAAGGCAACAGGAGATTCTAGTTCATCTCAGTTGAGATCTTACAATCAACAAAGGGTAAGACCAAATCCATTTCATTCAGACCTAAAGTGGAAAAAAGTAACTGGAAAAAATTTAATATTATTGATAAATGCATTTTCTTCAATTGCCAAGTACCCGCTTCATCCTTAATCCTAAAGATACGATTCCGCTACTTTCTCTTGATAGTAGACTAATGGAAGAAACGAGAGTTCTTGTCACCAGCCTTAAGCCAGTTCACCCTAGAGCGTTGTAACCAATAAGTCTCTTCTAACTTGAACAACCGATCAACCACCAACTTGATATCATTAATAGCTCTCATACACTCAATATTTAAGCCTTAAGGTGCAAGAATAACTAGTTGAGCCTTTAATTTAGCAATCTGTTTTGAGTTGTTAGAAAATTCTTTCCTGCTCCATTTCTCCATATCATCCCTACATCTCATAAGTTTATGAACGAAAGTATCAACATTAGTGAAATTATCACCAAAAACAATACTCTAGTTATCATCCATTACATGGAAAAAACTAGGATGATAAGTCAAGGATGCTTCAACCCGAAAGGTCCTGTTTCTTTTTTGAGAGCTTATTTGACACTGAACAAGCAACAAGTGATAGGCTGAACCAACAGGGTTGACATTAAAGACTTATAGATTAGGAAAACACTCCCTGAGATGACAAGATGACAGTTACCCAGAGCTCGATCAAAGTGTTCTCAAATGGTTTCAGGTTCCTCCCTATCATTGCACCATGTGAAGCAAGCCCCTTTAAATCCCAAATCATCCAATTCGCACCAAGCCACAAAACTCTTATAATTTAGCATCTTTCTCCATGCCCTCAGCCTATCTCTACTCTTCCCGGATTGAGATAATATGTCCTTAAAAGTTCCTAGACATAACCAAGACCCATAGATATTTCTATCGATCCTATTAATTTCCTGCCAACACAAAACGGTCATCTTCAATAAGTGGCCCACAAATAAAAGAAATGTATTCAGGAGCAGCGAGGTCACCGGAGTCAATTATAGTGTGAATAATATTTAAGGAGGAGAAAAGGACATCAACCTTGATCGAGTGAATCCACCAGATAGCAACCCCCTACTTCACCCAATTGGATCAGCAAGCCAATCTTCATGAAAGCCACATCGTCGCCTAATCTTTCTCACATATCAAGCCTTCTGCTTATTCTCTATTAAAAACACCATTTGATGTTTATTCTAAAAGCATTCTTCCTTCAGGTTCCTGGTTGTAAAGGCAACCCCAATACATTGACAATTCTAGGCTAGAATATTTGTGGCGAACTAATGGCTGGTCTCATCTAGCCACCAGCAATATAATTAGAAGAAGAATGAGACTCAGTAACATCATTACCTGCAAGCCAACTTGCCAGAAAATCAATCTCGCCATGGTCTAAGCCACCTCCTGGAAGAGTAGTTTGACGCTCGAAGTTATTACTTCTAATAAGAGATTTCAATGTTCTGTAATTCCTACACCATCCTCGTTATTGTAACTTAATTGGCACTAGGGGTTCTTCAAAGAGAAGTTTATGTTGCCTCTTAACAAGCTCCAAGCCCAAATTACCATCATGGGGCCTTTTGAGATGGGAACTCTAAGAGATAATGAGACCACTAAAATAGGTAAGAGTCCATTACAAGTGATAATGCTGACTTGATTATCCCCATGTTCACTTGGAAAATCTACCTGGAATAGCTAGTCCAATTCATGGGAAGTAGACCCTTCATTCTCAATATTTCTTAGGCTCGCATCTTGGACTTGCACTAAAAAGGGTCCACTTGTTTCACTCACAAACTGAAACGCCTCATTATTGCAACAACTCACATCTTGGGCTTGCCCCATCACGGGCTTATATGTTACACACATGGACTGAAGTTTATAGCCACTTGAGCTATCTGATTGGCCCTCAGAGTAAAGGTGTAAGTCACATGAAGAGCTAAGTTCCTAAACTATAACCTACGGTTGACCAACCACAAAGGTCTATTCTTCAGAAACCATGCAAATAGCCGAATTCGTCTGACAAATCCCTATCAACTGATGACAAAAATCTTCACCAGATCGTCCTTTCTCCTGACACATTAGATTCATAGGATACAACTTCCTCCCTTCCAATTCCCCCTCCCCAGCGACCAACACTGACAACCAACCCCGACGACCGACCTTGGATACAAACTACCCCAACCCTGGTGAGGACTATAGGGGTGATGATCATCTCCTGTATTATTATTATTATTTTTTTAGAAAAGAGCTTTACTCCAATCCTTCCTACGTACCTCCAAAACTTCTTCTATCGTTCGTGTAATAGAAGTACCTAGCCAACTTTCAAACTCAAGAGGTTCTTCTCCCTTATTCCTTTTAATATTGAACTCCTTGCATCCACGACCATCATGATCGATTTGACCATAAGCATAGCAAAAGTTTTGCAACCTTTCATATTTCACAATTACCCAAGCCAGTTCCTTTATCCCCCACGATACCCAGAAGCCCAGAATCAACGATACATCTAGTTAGATCAAAGATTGGACTCTAACAAAACTTCTCCTAAACTTCCCATCAACCTTTGGCCTCTCATGCATCATGGTTTCACCTACAGTATCTCTAAGAATTTTCACATTGTTATCGTCAAAGGCTTCTAAAGGAAGACCATAGAATTGTACCTGGAAAGGTGCTTCCCAAAAATTAACATCCTTTAGTACCATGAAATCCTCCCAAACTTCAGACATAAAAGATAACCCTAAATCGACCAAGGCCTTCCTTTAAGAATACATATAAAATCTTTGGTCTCATGAAAGCAAAGAAGAAAAGTGAGCTGGCTACGATCCAATTCATGAATCTCCATGTCCCGAATTAGCTGCCACCCCTTTTTAATCATTGAGATAACAATAGGCACATTCAAATTTTTACCTGTTACAATTTTCACAACCAGCGTACCTCCCACTCCGTCCTTTTCTCCCGATTCAAGACCACCCTTTTCAGACCTTTGGAATCATTGTCTGTCCTACCTCCATACCTCTAACCACCACAAGGAAAAGTCACACACATTGAAAAAGGAGAAAAAAAACCTCAGAGGAGGAAGAGAAAAATATTAAAAGAGATCACCGTCTGAAGAGAAAAACGGTCGTTTGATAAGCTCTCACCCACATGGTTGTTTGATACGCGATACTGAAGGGTAGAGATTGAGATTGAATCATGGATTAGGTCAAATTATATTGCTTGGTATGAGAGACTAAAGATAACCGAGATTACAAAATTCAGAGACAAAAATGCCCTTATTTATAATTATTTTTGTCCAAAAGTATTCTCTCAATTATGAGATCATATGATCCCTCTCGCCTCCTCCATCATCCTCCTCTCACCTTCCTCTCATCGTCATTCACACCGTCAATCACTGTTGGTAGTCACTCACACCATCAATCTCACTGTCGCCATCACAGTCAACAAAGTTGAAGCCCCATCAATGATGGAGAAGACAAAGGCATCACAAAGTGCCTTCTCCAATCCCTATCCCTCTCATAGCTTTGACTTCAAATGAATCTCACCTTCAACTTTAACGGATTCTCGTCTTCGGCTTTGACTGAAACTATCAATTAAACACTCTTTTGCTCTAACTTGAATTCTAAGGTGAAAGAAAATGAAAAGAAGGGGATTCTAAGGCGGGAGTTGGGAAAAGTAACAAAAACATGAAATGAAAGGGGAAAAGAAGAAGAATGGGATTGCATCACTGGATACATCATGATAGGAGCTTTTGCTAGTGGAGCTATCTTTTTTATTAGAGATTACAATCTAGAACAGAATGAGAATTAGTAAATTACAACAATTAAAGTTTTAATTTATTAAATAATTGTTGTCAATATTGATATCCAAACAACATGAATCATCTAACAAATAATTATATTCACCAATTCGTAATTAAAAGCAAACTATTGTTCATAAATAATTCACATAAAACATAAGAAGTATACCACTGAGCAACATTAATACGATGACTATTATTGTCATCTTCTTTGCCACTATCATCAATTTTAAAGACATTTAATTGTGCTTCAGTTTGAGTAATAGACTTTATTTCTTGAGTAAAAATATCCTGAATTTCATCTTTTAGATCATCAATACATGCATTAAAGGGCCTGTAAGGCAGGCCCGAGACCTCTCCAAGGCTAGCCCTTTTAAGCCAGAGGTCCTATAAGGTGAACCCTAAAGGGCTTATTTCATTTAGCTCCTCTAATTTTCAAGTCCGGCCCTTAAAGGGCCAAGGCCTAAAAAGGCAAGCCCGACAGGCTTGGCCTGATTTCCCGGATCTAAATAAAACTGACCTATGACACTACTATACGACCTATTATGTCTTAGATGCTACAAAACCCCTCATTTTTGGGTTTAACTAATAAAGGTATTTGACATTATCACTAAAAGGAAAGAATTTGATCCTCGAGTTGATCAAAATATTAGGAGAAACATTCTAACTCTTAGGTTCTTAAGGGTAATAGACGGTTGGCCCTATTTAACATTTCTATCAACTAAAAAAAAAGAGAGAGATTTCACCCTATTCTTATATCGTGGGGTAAGCCAACCCCTTTCCTAAAATTTATTATGCCCAAAAAAAGGGAAAAAAAACTCTTAAGGACAAAGAGTTTTTCTTTAGTCCGAAAGTATTCGAGGAATTTCAATATCATGCACTACTAAAAAAAAGCCTTTTTGCGTCCTATTTTTTCCGCTTTTTACGTCCTATTTTATGTGGAGGCCTATTTGAGAGGCGTAAAAAGTAGAAGCTTCAGGCATCTATTTTTTTTTTAGATGCCATATGCTTTCTTTTTTAAAAAAAAAAACCTCAAACCACATTAGGAGCTATCAAATAATAATTCCAGATCTACATCCAGATTCAATCCGATCAAAAATCGAAAATCAAATGACGTTTCCTTAATAACGACATCAACTCAAATCAAAAAATTTCTACAAGTGTAGATCTACATTACAACAACAAATCATATGTAACAAGATCTGTTAGTTATGATTAGTTTTGATGATGTCATTCTTAAAGGCAAAAATATTGAGTAATATAGTTATCTCCTACATTGACTAACTGTTGTACTTAATGTAGATTAATCCAAGTTGAATTGTAGGGGTTAATCAAGAAGGAGATAAGAGGTTTCAGAGAGAAAGAAATTGAATCATGAAGAATAATCAAGAAGAAGAAGAGAGATTGAAGAAAGAAGAACTTGTTGAATGGAATATGATTATTCAAGTTCTTGATTGATAGATCTTGGGGATAATCAGAAGAAGAGGAGAGATGAAAGATAGAAGAAGTTGATAATCAATATTCAAGATCAGCTCAAATATAAATGTGGAGAATGCTCAAGAAGATTGAAAGAAAGAAAGAGTTGAATTATGGAGAATGATCATGAGAGAGGGATTTCAAAAAGAAGAAAATGAAGAAGAGTAAATATTGATCAAGATGGAAGATGGAAAAAGGAAAAACTTGCTGAAGATATCATTATTCATGTTCTAAGATTGATTATAGAAGTGTCCATGATCAAATGGAAGTTGGAATGGATCAATTTAGAGCTAAAGTCAGCAAGAATCAAGTTCTGGATGAGAAAATTCGAGTTTGATGGTCAATACTCGAGTTTACAAGCCTATTGGAAGTAATTTGTCTCTGGAATACAAGAAAACTCGAGTATGGAGGTCAATACTCGAGTATGTAACTTAATGACTCGAGTATGAGGTGTTTTCAGCTTCTCTAGCATTTCTGGACCCGACAATACTCGAGTATCCAGCATGGTCAGCAACTCTGTTCACCTCTGTTTCACGTTCAGCTTTGGGCGAGCTCTGGTAATTCAATGATATCTCCTAAATCAGAAATCTACTGTATGAAACTAGACATCTACTGCGTCATCTTGACAAAGTTTCATGCTCAAAGAAGATCAGATGAGAGAGCTAAGAATTTCAAAAGTTGGATCAAATATGCACACCACACATCAGACCAAACTTCTATGTTTTGAGTGTAACTCACAATATACATATCAAAATGAGTTGAAATCGGTGTCATATGAAAGAAGACTCATAAGGCTTTCCATCAAGACTTTATTGAACAAAAATTAAGATCAAGCCAGAGAGATATGGTCTTCAAAAGTTGACTGACAATTTAGAACGTTGCAAAAACGCTGGTGAAGAACAAATCTTCTTTCATCGGATCATAACGGACAAATCACAATGAGTTTGGAGCTAAATCTTTTTGCATTGGAAAGAAGACTCAAAGAGCTATATGGGGATAATTGGTTTCCCAAATATGAAGCTATATCAAGTCAGAAAGCAACCAAGGGCCAGAACAACTTGAATACTCAAGTATACAAATGAATACTCGAATATAGCTCAGACAGAGAGCAATGAACGTTAGAGGATCTTCAATACTCGAGTATCAGACAGACAGAGACGAATTTGGAGTAATGAAACAAGCTCAATACTCGAGTATCCAAGACAATACCCGAGTATACATCGTCACTTCAGAAAAATGACCGTTGTGAAAATCTTGTTTTTGATCAAGATCATTTAGATGATTACCCAAATGATTTATAACACTTCTTAACAGTATTTATATCATTTGTGGACATGTTTCAGATTATCAAACCAAGGATTTCAAGAAGATCAATATGCTGAGTTGTCAAGTCAAAAAGTTTCTAACGGCTAGTTTTTCCCAACTGCTACATTCTCAACGTCTCTATTTACAACAGTCATATTCTCCAACGTTCAGATCATCTTCATCTATAAATAGAGCCACATTCGAAATGCTCGGGGATGATGACAAGAGATTATGCTATCAAAATGCCAAAAATTCTGAAGCTTCTTCTCACTCTGTTTTTCATGCTTTTATAGTTTATCATTGAAAGAGTGAAATGATTTGTAATGCACTTCAGTAATTATCTATTCACTTCTTTGAGAGAAGAATCATTGTAAATCATATTTTTTTGAGAAATACTCAAGGTTGGGTGACCTTAAGTGGGAAAATTGATTGTATCCCTATGGGTTGTAAGGGAGAGTCTCTTTGAGAGATTGTGAAGGCTGCACAAGTGCCTGGCTAAACTTGTGAGGTTGTAAAGGCTTTACTCTTATGCCTGGTTAAACAAGGAGATAGTGGAAATCTCAAGTGAAGCTTAAGGACTGGACGTAGGTCAAGGATTGGACCGAACCAGTATAAATCTATGTTTGCAATTCTCTTCTTTAATCTCTTTTATTTCCAACATATATGTTTGAATGATTTTTTTATAGCTTTATAACTCTTTATTATCATTCAAACTGATTTTATCAAATTGCGAAAAGATTTTAAAAAGGGAGCAAGTTTTTATCTTCACCCAATTCACCCCCTCTTAGGTTCACCCGGGTCTCTCAAGATCAACTAAAAATAAAGAAAAAAAATTCCAGAGGTGAGAAGGAGAAGTTGAACAAATCTGGAGCAAGTCAAACACATACGAATCACAACTCAAATAGTTCTGGAAAAATTAAGCAGATCCGAAAAAGTCGAAGCTTACCTACAGTAGGAAGTTGTAGATCTGGAAAATTGAAAACAAAAACGAGGTTGAAAATGAAGGGACGACGTCAATTGTGTCGTCAATCTTGTGGAGAAGGTTGAAAATGAAGGGACAACGTCGATTTTGTCGTCGATCTTGTGGAGAAAATGAAGATTAGCCATGAAGGTTGAGGGAAAGAGGAAGAAGACGAAGTGGAAGAAGGTCGCCGCATCGTTTGTGATGTGTGGAGAAGAAGGTTGTCGACGATGGTTGCGGTGCATAGGCGTGAAGGTAGAGGTGAGAGAGAAAAGGGAACGTCACGTGCCAAGAATGAAGAAAAGAATGAAGTCACGGGTTTTGGTTTGGAGGGCGTAAAAAAAAGTACAGGAAATTTGAAATTCTTTTGGCATCTAAGAATAAAAATTAGATGCCAAAAGGAAAACTTTTGGCGTCTAAATTTAGACATCAAAAGTCTTCCTTTTGGATAATTTTTTGTATTAGGGTTCACTTTTGGCATCTAAGAATGAAACTTAGATGCCAAAAGTAAAAGTCTTGACTTTTGGCGTCTAAGTTTCATTCTTAGAAGCCAAAAGTCTTAACTTTTGGCCTCCAAATTTAAAACTTAGGTGCCAAAAGTAAGACTTTTGGCACCAGACCAATTTTTAGCAATAATTTTTAGTGTTATGGTCCACTTTTTTGCGTCTAAGAATGAAACTTAGACGCCAAAAGTCTTGACTTTTGACTTTTGGCGTCTAAGTTTCATTCTTAGAAGCCAAAAGTCTTGTTTTTAGTGCCAAGCCAATTTTTTGTGATAATTTTTGGCACTAGGGTCCACTTTTGGCCGACAAATTTGTCAAAATAATTATTATTTTAAAAAAAAATTGTCAAAATTGATTACTGTACAAACTATTTACCGAACTAAGGTAGTTCGCGGCGCCACTAGTGGCGTCACACGTGGCGCCACAAGATGTGGCACCACTAGTTTAGTGGCGTCACTAAATGTGGTGCCACATATATATATATATATATATATATATATATATATATATATATATATATAATACAATATAATATAATATATTATATTATATAAATTTTTGATATATATTATATAATATATGTTATATATTAGAATATGTTTGGATCCTCTTATTTAAAAGCTAAAAGCCACTTTTAAGTTGTTTGATAATTATATAAATTTTTTAGCTTAAAGTTACTTATCATTCAAAATCAAATTCAAGTGATCATAACCAGCATAGTTCAACTGCATAGAAAAATTGTTTGGTGTCCAATTTCCCTTCAGCCCTCAAATTGTTCAGTATTTTAATGTCATCCAGAATGGAAAAGTGTCCATTGATTTTAGATGTGTGTGACAGTTCAGCCGCTTCGGCTACATTATGACTCTCTGCTACATTGGCCATTCGGTCAAATGTTTTTAGCATGCTTGTTGCAATTTCACTCTTTTGCTTACCCTTTACCATTTTTTTACTCATTGCTTCTGAAGTCATTTTTTTCCTCTTGAGTTGGTTATTTACCATAGGGCTATCATCAAGATTGGATTCTTCTTCATCATATTCAACAATTTCCTCTTCAATCGGTACACCTATTAATATAATATAATATGTGTGTGTGTGTGTGTGTGTGTGTCTAATATTATTATATAATATATTATATTATGACTCATAACTCGTTACCAGAGAAAAAAGCTTTGTCTAGTATGGTACTGCAGGGCTTACAGCATGAAAGAGGCGTAAAACCAGTAGAATCAATGATGCAGATGAAATGATTGGATCTAGTGTCTCAATCTTCATCATCTACTACTGAGTTTAGAAGAGTAACTCGAAGGTCTGCTCGTCTTATGTGAATACTGGCTCACCCTTTTGACATGCGTACTTTATTGCTGACAACTGTACTTTCTTATCAGCTCATTCGTATGTATCTGCCCGTTAGATATGTGAGTGTGTATATAATATAATATATTATTATATTATATATTAAATTATATAATATAATTTATATATAATATAAATTAAAATTCATATATTATATATATTATTATGTTAAATTATATATATATATATATATATATATATATATATATATATAATATTATATATTCAATATATGTGGCGCCACTAGTGGCGTCTTACGTGGCGACACCACTTACGTAGTGGCGTCGCCACGTGTGACGCCACTAGTGGCGCCGTCTGATGTAACGTCACTAACTATCCTAATTTAGCAAATAGTTTGTATAGTATCCGATTTTGACAAATTTTTTATAATAATAATTATTTTGACAAATTTCCCCTTTTGGCATCCAAATATTTAACTTAGACGTCAAAAATCAATTTTTTTCACATATAATTATAAAAATACCACTGTCTTTATTTTTTACTTCCTTTTTTTTATAATAGGACGCCAATTCGGTAAGTAAAAGTTATATTTTGTAGTAGTCTAATAATTTCACCCGTTGACACTGTTAATTTTTACTGTTAATGATGTGGCAAAAAATGCCACCTCATCATCCCTCAGGCCCTTCCTTTCTCCCTCTCCTTCCTTCCATGAATCCATGTTCATCGCCTTCATCATCACCAGAAATTCAGTGTGCCACTGACGGCAATGCCACCCCTAGCCCGTCACCCCCACTCAGTTCCCGATTTTCTTGCTGCGAGGATGCTCCGATCCGACGGAAGTGAATGAAATCGGCCGTCTTTGGATTCCATCAATGAAACCCTGCTTCCCCGCTCTTCCTCTACATGAAGATCCGATGGTGAAAAACCATAAAAAATGGGCAATATCGCTGCTCTCTTTTCTCCTCTTCTCTTGGGTCGCTGCTCCTCTTGACGTGGCTTATGCGTGTGCAAACTACAATCCGCCGCTGTGGGCGCCGAAGCCGCTGGATCTATGTTCTTCTCCTCTACTTTGAATGATGCGAGTAACTTTCTTAATAAAAGCATATATGTGTTTGAGATATCTCATTCTGATTATGCAATTGATGCAATGATTGATGGTTGTGTGAAGTTGGTGACTATGGATTTCGCTCAGGATTTGTTTCATTTCTTGGACCAGTATGATTTCTGGGTAATGTCGTAATGGTGACATCAAATATTCCTGGTTGATGTTTGATAATATGCCTGAGAAAAACGTGTTCACTTGGAATGCAGTGAAAGGGGATACTGCCAACATAAACACCCCAATAAAGCTTTGGAATTGTTTCATGAAATGCAGAGATGCTAATCTGTGGAACCAAATGAAACTGCGGTTTCAAGTATTCTTGCTGCTATAGCAAATTTGGGTGCTTGGATTCACAAGTTTTCCCAGAGGAAAAGGCATGACAGATCTGGTCGTGTATCCTTGCACTTTGAGTTGTGGTTTTTTTTTTCCCCAGCACTTACGGCGATGATGTGGTAAAATACGGGGCATCATATCCTAGCCACTTCAGCATAAAAAGGGTCAAAAAAGTCAAAATTAACTTTATTAAATGGTACGTGGAATTGCTAAAATTTTTAAGGGAGAAGAAGCAATAATACACATGAAGTTTGCCACCAGGAGCGCCCATTACTACGAAGTTTTTTCTGAACCAAAAATGTACACGAAGTTACGTTTTTGGAGCGCCCAACACCATGAAGTTTTTTCGTGTGCATTTTTTGTCCAGAAAAAACTTCGTGGTGCTGAGCGCTCCTGGTGGCAAACTTCATGTGTATTATTGCTCCTTCTCCCCATTTTTAATTTCAAGGCCACATTGAGATTTGGGGAAATTCTATTAAAATACCATTTGAATTCACAAAATCTCCAGAAGTTTTTTGAATTTGTAAAAAGATTGAAAGGTACCAAGGACTTATGAGAGATATGAAAATTCGGGTGAAATTACCTTTTTACTCTTAGTTTTAAAGAAATCAAAAAAATAAAAATACACTTATCGGAGGGACGTTATAGCCGCCAGTTGGCACCAGATGGTGTCCATCGGCGAGAGTGGTGGGGTTTTTTTTTTTTTTGGAAGGGGGGGTTAGGGTTTTTGGTTTTTTTAAAAAAAAAATATTCATTGAAAATATGGAGGGTGGGGTTCGAACCCAAACCACCCACACATACATGGGGCCAAGTGGCCCACCAGTTGGGCCACTTGGTTCCTTTAGTGTGTGTGTGTGTATATATATATATTCTTTTTAACAGTTTTTCAATAGTATTTACAAATCCTGGAACAAAAATTACAAAAACTGAAACAAAAATTACAAATCCTAAAACGAGAATTATCATTCCACAGATAGAATTTACAACGTTTTCTATAGGAATCCATTTTTTTATTCTGTGAAAACCAAAAAAATAACACTATTACAAATCCTGAAACAAGAATTTTCATTCCACAAAAAGAATTTACAACGCTTTCTACCAAGATCCCTTTTCTTACTCTTTGATGCATGTGAGTGAAAACAAAAAAAAATGCACTATTACAGATCCTGATACGAGAATTATAATTTTGCCGTAAGCTTTTGTGATTAATTCTGGTATGAATTTACACTTCAAACCCTTTCTTTACCTGTTTTTGGACTTCGACCCTCGTTGAAAGAAAAAACAAAAATGAGATTACAATCAACTTGAGAAACGTCCATGTGGTGGGAGACCTTTGTCCTTCTGGCCATTATCGTCGTAATTCATTCAGTCCAGACCCCAAAAACCAAAATTGTTTTTTAAAGAGAAAAAAAATGATGTTGACAGCTTGTCATTAAGGCACCTAAACTTGGGTGTCAGTAGGCCTATTGAAGTAAGTTCAAAAAGAAAATGCAAGCAATGACATAAGTAACTGCAACCAACGTGTGGCTTGCCTGATGTTATATATATATATATATATATATATATATATATATATATATATATTCCTTGATAAAAAAACTTTAAGAAAGGGTCGGACTCACCCTCAGTCCAAGAGCAGGTCACTTGGAACCCGGTCTACAGGAGATACTGGCTAGAGAGTACACATGCCTCCACCTCTACCAGCGTTACCACTGCTTCCTAGACTCCCAGAATGTCTCCCCTAGCGCCTTGACTAACGCGGGGATTGTACCCCCTCCCTAAAGGTGAGGAACCAGTCCACAGGGGATACTGGCCAGAGAGTACATATGTCTCCACCAGTCCACAGAGGATACTGGCTAGAAAGTATACATGCCTTCACCTCTACCAGCGTTACCACTACTTCCTAGACCCTCAGAATGTCTCCCTCAGCGTCTTGACTAACGCAGGGATTGAACCCCCTCCCTAGAGGTGAGGAAGACCAACTCCCACGCTAGTTGAACCCAAGAACAAAGGGTTATATATATATAAAAGAATGGAATGGATTGTTACAAAAATGATTTAGAGCATAAAGGACTTCTAACCGAGTAACTATTAACCAAGGCCCAGCTAGAAGTTCCCCACAAGTAGTCGAGCATATGATACTCGTCGTCTTGGGAATGTGATTGCTTTCCCCAAAAATACAAAAACGCTCCTCTTCAACAATCGAAACGAGTGCGAGTGCAGTTAATGTCCATGGACTACAATGGTGGTCCTTGAAGCTAAGGCGTAGACCAATGTGTAACGCTCTCTCCAATCCTTATCGCTCTATGTGCATGATCTATTCCCTTTTATAAGAGAGAGGCTAATTTTTTGTTGTTTTAGAGGCTAATTTTTTGTTGTTTTCCAGTGTTACCCCATTGAATAGCTCATATTACTCTTATTTATTTCTCATACGTTCTCTCTCTATCACATATTCTCACCACACCCTTCCATTAAAGCGAAGGTATTCCTGACACACAAAAAGTATATTTTTTTGCTTATTTATTTGTTGTCTCAAACTATTTTTTAACCAAGTTATTTATTGCTTATAATAAACAATGGAGGGTTTAGGGGCCAATGACAATTAGTACAGATGATAAGGAATTCAAGACTAGACCCTTGGGTTGTGGGTTCGATCCCCTCTGCCGTCGCTGGGACTCCTTTGATAAACGATCTCGTAAGTCCCCAGTAAGTGCTCATAGAACCCGGAGTCGTGCCCGGGCCTTAGTGGGGGACTGGTATCGAACTCCTCCAAAGCTTTCTTCGTATCAAAAAACAAAAAACAATGGAGGGAGTAGGAGCTAAAAACAAAAAATCAAATGGGAAGCCCAACAAGTAAAAGGATAAAGTGGAATTTCTTGTAACTGTAATCAAGTAGTTATAGGTACAAGGTACCTATATTGCTACAAAAAGAATGGAAGATGAACATGAGGTAGGGGAAGCAGCAGAAAGCACTTAAATCAGATGATTAATGAGACCCTAACAATAAGTGATGAAAATAAAACTAATTTACATGGGGGTTTAGTGTCTAGCTTGCAGGATGGCTGCGGGAGGACAGAGTTAGAAAAACACCTTGGACGGAACGGAGAGAAGCCAAGGGAGACTGCCCGAATGTTAGGCCCTGCAAAAAGAATGTGAGATCTTTGATCCTAAAATGGTTAAAATATCTTTGCCGCTGCTTCCAGAGAATCGAATCATTTTGAATTGGTTTTCGTGTGGTTAGCTGTAATATCTAATGTTGTGTCACCATTTAGAGGCAAAGCTCAACAACGATGGGCGGCTCTTGGAACCCATCTCAAAGGGAGGTCGTTGTTCCCTAACTGCCTGCTGGAACCTGTATTTCCTGTTGTGATCTCGCTCCCTACTAACTCCCCCATTGCCCACCTTCTTATACGTTACAGATATGGACTGAACGCTATTTCCCCTTGCCCATCTTTCACTCTCCACTTTCCGTTTCATTGAATCATTGCTTCTGCTGCATTCCATTGCCTGTGTCCAGCTACTTCCTTCATTCTCTCTCTTCAATCGTTTCATCCCCTGCTCGTACGTACGTACGTACCCTTTCAGTCGCTATATTATAATCCAAAAATTTGAGGAGAAAACTAAGACCACTAGCACACAACAACTCAAATACACAAAACCCAGCAGCTTTACATGTTGGAGTTCTTTTTTAAAAAAATATATAATAATAATGAAGTATGAAGTATTTGAAATTACCTGTGGATCCGAATGCCCGGTAGACATGGTAGCGTTCAAATTTCTTTTCTCTGCCTTCAGAGAAGATGGCCGCTTCACCCTAAATATTTCAGAATCAGAATCGCTATCCTCTTTATCCACAATGGGCGTCATCTCTAATTCATCGAGATGGCGCTGAGGTTTACTTGAGATCTCGTGACAGCGCCCTGATGATTGGCATGCGACATTCAATAATCCTTCACAACATCCTTCGGAATCAACAGAGCATGATGTAAAATAAGCATGCCCATCGTCCTGCGTTCAGAATAAAATTAGCTTTAGCCCAGAATTTAACTTCAAATCCGAACACTGAGAAGCGATGTTCAACAAGTGGAAGCGCATGACTTACACTTTTGAGAGCAGAAGACCTATCAATAGGTTCTGAAAGAGAATAAAGGGTGGATCCAGCAGAAGTAAAAGAAGCCTCGCAGACTTCTGGTTTAAAATCTGGGCTGTGCCTCAAAACAAGTTGACTCTGTAAATTGCGCTCTGGATTACTTCTAGCCAGATCTGGGGTTGAATAATGTTCAACAACGAAATCAAATTCTATGTCGCAATAAGGAGTATATCCCTTTGCTTCAGCTCTTTGGAACACATTTGACAAAGGATATGAATACATGTTATGGTCACCCTTGGTTTGCTTTAGAATCTCATCCACGATTCCATCTCCCTGCTCAAACCTCTTGGCTGCATCTTCCAGATCACTAATGTCCTCCCTCACATAAAGTGTGTGCTCTCGCCCACAGGTGAAGCCAAAAGCTTCAATATCTTGCATTATTCATATTTAATTTAATAAAATAAAAAACGTCAATATCTAAACCATCAAATAAGCACATATGATGCAATCAATCAAAGCTTCATTAAATGGTAACAAAAAAAATCTTTTGGTCCCAAATCATGACAACGTTTTTATCATTTTCATGGTATGAGTAATTGACTTAGACTATTGATATGAAAAACAATCATATCCAATATGAATAGTAAAATAGCAATTGTAATACATTTCAAAAAGCATGCGTCAACAAATTATATTTCACACCATCTTTAGAAACTCCCTCAAATCCTTAAACTAAGAGTTAAATAACAAATTTGCGGATATTATAAAAACTAGTTTAGTTATTTGTGACAATGTTTGTTGGTATTCCTTAAATACCCTCTTTAATCATGTGCATGAGAACTAGCTCTTAATGAAATCTCCCTTAATATGTGCAATCAATAAGAAATTAAGGCCAATTTGGAGAGAGAAAATATATAAATTAGGGAGACAAAGTTGATTGATATCTTATATTTATAACCAAAGCAAACCACCTATCTAGCTCCTAAATTTAGGATAAGAGGGAGTGATATATTGGTAAATGTTAGAGCACATAACATACCATGGCGAAGGCAGACAGCGTGCATGTGACACTCGCAGTCTACATATGCAACATAGCAATCACGTTTGCAGATGCTACAGAGAATTGTGCTGTGGGAATGTGGAAAAACAGTCAAACAAGCCCTTGATTTCATTAAGAGCCAACGAGCACAATGTTGGAAGCGCATTAGATTCACAAAAGAAATCTTTATGCAATTATGAGCCAACAGATCTGCAGAGGTGAAGTCTGAATCTTCAAGTTCTAAGTTTGTATGAAGAAGCATTGCTTCTTTGCAAAGAAGTTCTTCATGAGGCAGCATAGGCATCCTGTTAAGAAGTGCATATCGCTGGCTAGCAATAGCTCCTAAAGGAAACCAATCACCAATTGCAAAGTTCACTGCTTCTCCACAGTTGAAACCTGAAATTTGAGGGGGGAAATATATAAATAGATATATTAGCATTTCAGACACAATATTGAAAGTCTAGACTGGAACGCTTCCCCTCAGTAAGAAAAGAGAATTTTATATGCAAATCTCACCATGACTAAATCCAGCATGATATGCTCTAGGAAAAGTTATTACAAACTCCCCTGGCTTTTGAACAGCCTTATAGACAGGGACTTCATTATCCAACAAAATATTTGGAGGGAACAGAGTTGTTTTCCCCAGAAGAACATCAAAAGCTCCATCCTCCCCATCACTAGAAAGAATATCATTAGAGTACACATGCTCTCTCACCACCCTTTCAAAATCCAATGCAGCATGACCTGGAATGCCATACCAAGTTTTTGATGCACCACAGTGATGATAATTTATACTGCCATCAGAAAAAGTATTAAATAAATATAATTATTAGGCATATAAAGCAGGTAATTTAGCTTGTATTGATATTACGCTAAATACATCATGAAAACATATGACATTTACCTGTACAAATAATGATCTTCCACATGCCAAGCGAACATACTGAAGAGCATTCCAATGTACAGCATAGGTTCTGTTACTCCCTGAAATAAACTCTAGGTGTCATAGGGAGAAGCATGATGAAAAAATGAGTATTAAGGTATAAGATAACTGACATACCGGAATTGCTGTTTCCAAGAGGCGCAAAATGGACTTGGGCAGCCGTGAAACTTTCTGAGACCAAACAAAAATTTGTGCTTAGTTGATGAAAATGCCAGATCAATCAGGTTGTCAGAAATAATTCTGTACTAAGACAGAAAAAGATATTGGTATGAACAGGACATGGGAATGTTACAAAAATATATAGAATGTAGACAAAGACAGTAGATCACAACGAACTGTTAAAGATCAAATTGTAAAGGCAAATTATACAATAACCACCATCTAAAGAACACTCTTTCACGCAAGACCCTTTCAATACCATTATCTTTTGGTAATGATCCTGTGACTATATTTGTGAAACCGAGTAGCAGAATTGGCGCAAGAAAATATTTTCCAAGATCACCATTCAACAGAGTAGCAAATTTAAAAGCAAAGATATCACAGAAAGCTTCTTAGGTGAAAAGGCTGTCAATCACAGTACGGTAAGTGAACAGAGCATTTCATAATCAGGAATAGAACAAATAGAACCACAAGCAAGAAGCATCTTTCAATTAGATTTTCTTTTCTATAAATATAGAAGAGATGCAATCATAAGAGAATACATAAGTAAAAAAGAAACCAGTAGAATTAACACCTTTAAATTCCATTTGCTGTTCCCAAGCTGATCAGTAGGAGAAGATGAAAAGGCACTACCTTCAACATCACATGCATATTCAACAGTTTCCATCTGTCCACAAGCAATTTCATGCCAAAACTCTTTTTCCAAAAATGTGGCAGGAAGACCTCCAGCACTAGAATATCTATGTGCAAAAACTCTATTGGCCATTTTCTCAAATTCACGGAATGTATAATTGCTGAAAGAATTACAAATGTATTAAAAACCAAAAGAAATAAGATCATTGAAGATTCAGATATATGCATCCACAAGACTTACCTTCCACTCATGAAAAATGTGACTTTGTCTTCAGTGTCCCACTCAGCAAGCCGAAGAGGCTGTACTCTAGTTGTAAACTTGAATCCTGCTTTCTCCTTCATTAAAACAACTCCAGCAGGAACAGACGCACTCACAGGTGAAATAATCTTGCATATACCTGGAGTTTAACAAAAATTTAAACATAAGAATACAGTTTTATCCATCTACCTGTACAGCTCCCAAGACATTCAGTGAATCTATATTTAAAATTTTAAAATATCGTAAAAGTTCAAACAAAGACGTTTCTCTTAATTGAAAGCCAATAATAGGTCATCATAAACCATTATTAGATCAGAACATCTTTAAGGCCATAAAATCATCTACATTTGGCATTTTGCGGAGAGATCTATTCTCATCATCAACGATAACTTTACTATTAAAACACCCTCAGTATTGATGGCCCCTGCCCCTAAAAAATTATGTTTGAAAAAGTGACATGGGAAGTGAAATGACTTTCCACAAGCATCCGCCAAGCCCTTGATTAGTATCATCAATTCAAAATCAAGTAAAAAATATTCAATAGATCATACCATATTTTGAAGCTTCTGGAGCTATCTTTTGCAAGTAAACCAGAGGATCCTCAAATTCCTCCTTTGTTGGAGAATACACAGGACATTCTGGAATTTTTTCAATCCATTCAAGATCACTTGTCTCAAACTTATCCACCTTACGCTTGGAGAAGAGATCTGCATTGCCATGCAATCTGAAACCGCATGAAGATGAAGCTCTTAAAGCATCTCCTCCGCTTCTGGTCATTGTGCTAGCAACAGTTGTTTCAGAGGCAGTAATGAGTTTTGCCCGTTCTAGCCTTTTACGCTTCAAAAATTCTAGCCCATTTCTAGCTTCCTTAGATAAAGAAAGTCTTCTTTCCACCTAAGAGAAGATTCATCATTTAACACTCAGAATAGCATGTACATAAATGGAAGAAGCATAGCGAAAGTTACATGCATATAATAAGTAAAATTATCTCAACAACTTTCAAAATCAACAAGTGCATTACAAACAATTAACTTTAGCATCATGAGATTGATGTATATGCATCATCAGAAGCACTGAAAGTCTGAAACAATAAATCTAAGGGTCCATGAAGTAAAACAAAAGAATTTCCAACCAAACAGCCTGAAGAGCATGGCGATTAAGCCACATGAGCAGAGATAATTGCATCCATTCCAAGAAACCTTCCTCACAGAAAGGGGTAATACTAATTGAGCCAATTTGCATCTTCAAATCATTTCTCATGTAAGAACAAAGAAGCATTTGACATTGAGAATGAAACAGCAACTTCTACAAGGGCTTGATATTTTTTAGTGGTGTGTCCTGTCTAACACATGTTGGACAAGGACAGAAATCCTTTGCTAATTTAAGTTCTCGAGCTCCATATGCATCGATATATAAATGTGTAACTACAGCTGGAATAGGGACTAGACAAATGGAGAGAAACGAAGAGATGCATTTTGAACTCAAATAAGCAGCACCAAGGCCCCCCAGTCTCCCACAAAGAAAAGGTTTGAATTTTACCACTTTACCCTTTAGAATTCAATAACCAGATGAACACCGCTTTTAATTATCGCTCATCGAAGTCTTACACGGTACTAACGTCACAACTTATAAATCATCCTTAGCCGTTAGCAAATCACCTCGCTCGGCAAATTAAACCGCTAAGAACGAAAAATTGACCCACCGACTGATGACTAGACCTTTACCGACTTGAGTTTTCTATGAAAAACGTGTCGCTTATACCCGAATCGAGCAGACGCAATTTGGTCAAACGAAAATGATCTCAAAGAAACATTCAACAAATGCATGCGCTGAAAATTGAATAGTTCGTCTTCCCAAAATCATTATTCCCCGCCTTACCATAAGCCGAACGAACAATAACTAATATTAAGCATCCATGTAAATGGCCATAAACCAGAAATTTTTTTGTAAAAGCAGAATTGGGGGCCAAAGAAATGAAAATTATTAAACATTGAGGAACATAAATCTTTGAATTCTTTTTTGAGGAAACAAAAACAGAATTAAAATAAGTAAATAACCCCTATTTTTTCCTAATTTGCAGATGAGGTCCTCCATTCATATGTAGATGGGAGAAAAGGGCAACAGTCAATTCAGCATAATGCACATTCGCGTCAATATAAAACGGGAACCTCATCAAAGCTTTGAGCTCATAAAATCAAATTACATGGTCTAACAGGAAAATCATCACTCGGACTGAAAAAACAGGAAAATCATATCTAAACTGCACATAGGAGAACAATGTCTAAGATCTGAACGATGGACCAGAAGAAAATGCACTTTGAAGAGAATAGAGGCTTCTATCAAAAACCAAACTATAAGATAAGGAAAAAATTAAGAAAAACCGTTGACGTACCATTTCATTACGGAGTCGCTCCTTGTACGTCTCCGTCTTTACACACTTGAAGGAGAAATCGCGAAAACAATCACAGACTATATCCAAATCCTAAAGGTAAACCCTAGATCACGATCCTTACGGTTACAGATTAAAATAGAGTCTTCAAACACAACCAGAGTCGCCACATTCTCGCAGAACGAAGAGTGCAAGGGTGAAACCAGCTCACAGGAGAGATCCAGGCGCTTCTACGACCAACCACCAGGGGGGAAATGAAAATAAAAATGCGCCGATCGGAAAGTGCTAAACAGCTTGCTGCGTAGTGACAGGAGACGGCCGCCGGTAATGGTATCAACTAACCGGCCGGTGGAAGAGGTTTTCCGGCGACGTATGAAACAGAGGAAAACAGTGGATGAGGAGAGAGAAGAAACGAATGCTTAGAAAACCGAAAAAGAGCACGGAAGGGATAATTTATAGTTTTATACTCCAAAATATGAACGCCTTTATTATTGAGTTGTGAAAACCAAATGAAATTTGATTTTTCTTTTTGGTTTTTGAAAATATGATTCTCTCGGTTTATAAAAGCTAGTAGTATAAATCAAACTTGAAGCTAACACAGAAGAAATGTGATCCCAAAGTGGTGGTTGGTTGGTGGTTCAACCAAGAACTTGCCGTCCAAAACGCGTTTATCACTTCTCTCGCGTTTCAGAGAAATCAAAAACGGAAAGGGCTTCCCGTTTCGCGTGTTATGACGGAATTATCGTTATTAAATTGGGAAATTTATTGGCGGGTACAGATGGCAATAAACGGTATTACACCCTGTAACTAGAAGGGCATTTGTGTAAAATCACAACGACGGCGTTATCGATGAGTTCTGGTTCCTGTACCGGTCAGAGAACAGAAAGTGGCAGGAAACACGGAATTATCACGTGTGGCAAAATAGAATTCAATTTCCTACAGTCAGTTTAGATCTAACCGTCCATTTGTAAGATCGTTTACTTTGAAAGGGTCAACGAACGCAAATTCTTTGGAATCTGAAAAACCAAGCAGCTTGTGTACTTTTTCTGTTCAACTGCCGCCTCGTACAGGATAATTGGTACCTACCTTCCAGTTAGTTAGTCCTCAAATGAAAAGACGATTTTCCCCTCGTTTGGTTACGTTTCGTTACGAGAAAGGTAGAAGGGCGTTTTCGACCTCACATGTTGTCACATGTGGGGAGCGGCCAAGTAATATGAAGTTTAAAAAAGGTTGGAGTCGACACGTGGCCTGCGTTCTGAGACGAGGGAAATACGTGGCAAGAGGATAAGACAATGGTTTCGCGGAATTTTTGCGTTACCGCGGGTGGTAGCCAGTATGGAAATAGCTGGCGGTTACAATGGGTTTTTGGGTGGGCCCAGGCGCTGAAGGTCACGAGAAATCCCCTTGTGCGGGATGCGAGTGGCTAATTCTTATTCTCACTATTTATTAATTAATTAGTAAGTGATTGAGTATGGAAATTGGGAAATCCACCTGTGAATGCCGGTTTCCAGTGGGCATTCTCTCTCCTCTTCCCATTGGTTGGTTGTGCATTTGGGGCTTTTTGTTACGCGGAGGGTGGGCTAATCATTAGTTTTTCTACAGTCGGAGAAAACGAAGCTTTGAGAGGGTCTTGTTGGCGGCTCGGCTTTAAACCAGGTCAACCTTTCAAACACGGTCGGCCCGGCTCGGCTCAAGTGAACTTGGCTTTTGTCTTTCTTCTGGGCTGAAGAAAAATAGAATGAGAAAATGAAATTGGGAATTATGTGATTGGAGGGCACTGGGCAGGAAGTGACAAAAGAGGCCTTTTGTTGAGAGTTAAAGCAAGTGGGAAGGGGACGCAGTAAATGACGATTGTGGGCAAGCGGACGAAGCTTCCGTGCTTTGCGTGTAAGCTTTAGATTGGGAAGGGTGGGTTTTCTTCCAAGGAGGGCATTTTGGTAAATCTGAAGGCGGCGGGTGGGCATCGTTGAGTTCGTTGACATGTGTAAGTATGAAGATTCTGACGATCCTTCGCACTTTGGTACGCCAAATGAACAGCAACATGGAATCATCTCCCTTTTCTTTAATTACATTTAATAGTACTAGTACTACAATTTTCATTCCACAATGTGTTTGACTTTTGGGGGAGTGAGTATTTTATTAAATTGTTATTAATTAGAATAATATTTTTTTTGTTAATAATATGTTTTTAAAATATTAAAAAATTTATCTCGTCTCTCCTCCCCCTCAAAACAAATACATACATAAAAATAGAAATAGTGAAAGACTCTGATAACATTTATGTTTTCAAAATTAGAGTTGTTCACAAAACGGGCTTGGGTCAACTTGCTGTCCTAAAGGTGTCCCGGTCTGGGGACCATTAATTAAGAAAAAAACAATATATAGAACCAATCTTTCCATCACTGTATACTTCAAAAAGTGAAGCAAAACAGTTGAATAAATGAAATCCAGAAATCAATACATTCGACTTGTAATCCATAAATTCTCACTGTTTCTCAAATCAAATTTTGAAAGCAAACATCATGTTTATCAAAGGGAAGAAAAAGAAGGCGAGTGCAAAAAATAATCAATTAAACTAATTTACCATATTGAGTGTGAGAGCAGGCAAAAGAAAAAGAAAAGGAGAGCAGGTAAAGCGAGCCAAAGCAGTGACTTGAATAGAGACTATCAGGGTTTATTTAAATATTTCTAATATTATATATAAAGATATAACTAATATGATAGTATATTTCTACTTATTAATATCTATATAAAAAAATAGGAAAAATCTCCATCATGCCCAAATTATAAAAATATTGTCAAAAAATGCCTAAAGAAAATTCACATGTAAAAAAAGGCTCTAGGCATTTTTTGGTATTATTTCAGAAAAATGTAATTGTTAACAGGTACTACTGATATAGTTGTTGACAGGTATTGATTTAGTTGTTAATAGATACTGATTTAGTTGTTAACGTATAGTTGTTAATTGGATTGATATACTCCATTTGGTCTTTATTATAAGGCACCAACTACTTTTTTCTCACAACCCAAAGAATGGAAATTAACTCATTAATTAGGTCCAAAATTAATAAATGTTTCCCACTTCACCCCTACTTTAATGATAAAGCTTTAAATGAGTTAGTTAAAAATGAGGGCATAATGGGAAAAAAGTAACAAATGAGTTAGTTAAAATAAATTGGTGCTTTATAATAAGGACAAAAAAATATTGGTAGTTGGTGCCTTATAATAAAGATCAGAGGGAATAGTTGTTAATGAGATATTGATATAGTTGTTAATGTTTCCTGAAATAATATCAGAAAAGACCCTAAGGTCTTTTTTGACATGTGACTTTTCTTTGGGCCTTTTTTGAAATTATCTTACTTAATTGGGTCCTAATGTGGATTTTCTCTAAAAAATATTAGATATGTTGAATATATTAAAGTACTAACAAATGATTTCATACGCATATTACTGTAGGCCTCAACTAATAACTATATAAATTAGAAAATAAAACTGAATTTATAACAAAATATATATAATTTTTGAAAAAATAAATTTCCGACACAGGACAAAGTCCGTCCCGTCCCGTTATTAATTTTAGGCAGCCTATTACAATTTTACCCGGCTCGTGGCTCTGATATGTTTGTAAGCCGAGTGAATAGACCAATGAGGCATTTTGACTCGTTGTTTGTCAACAATGATTCATCAGTTTATCAAATACTATAGGTTTGTGTGATTCAATTTTTTAAAAAAAATACGATAAATAAATAATTAATATTGAAAAACGAATTAAGTAGGGTCTACTAAAAAGATTCAATTACGAAACAAAAAGTCAAAGTCGTATGTTATTGGTAAAAAAAAGGGAAAGGAAGTCATAGCTGTATTGTATCATTATTAATTATGTAAATCCCAATTGGAATCAGTGAATCACCAAAAGCTATCGGAATTATTAAAGAACTATCCTCAACTATTATAGAGATTGATCACAATTATTAAAAAGAAAAAGAAAAAGGTTGACATGTGGATATTTATACTGATTATATGTATTTTATACGGATTATTCAGTATTTCACCTAATCCTACGGTAATGTAATGGGGTTAAAGGGTAGCAATAGGCACAATAATGCCTTAATTGAGAAGAAGATGAAAAGGCATTAATTAAGAAAAGCTCACAAATTTCCCACATATGGTACCCTAAAATGTACTTTGAGTGACAGAAACCCCAATGATTTTATAATTAAATTATTATTATTTTGCTTAAAATGGAGTTAAAAACAAGGGGGCAAATCTTGGGGCAAAAGATTCGAAGCAAGCTAATTATAAGAAAGAAATCATGGGGAAAGCTCCTTTCGTGGATAGTGTCGCATTCTGAGTGGTTGGTACCTTAAGCAATCATTATTTGGACAATAAAATAAAATAAAAGCAAAAAATACTTAAAATAGAATGAACCAATCCCACTTTACTAAACAAACCCACCCACATCAATAAATGATAATAATAATAATAAAAATAATAATAATCCCTTACCTATTCCCTATCTACTCAACCAAGCAGTCTTTTCCCCTACGTAGCCAACATCAGCCCTCTATTTTACCTAATATACCCTCCCCCACATGCTTCCAACTTCAAAAATAATAATTTTCTCTCAAAATTATTAGTGGTGTTGTTGTTGTTCGTCCATTTATAATTATCTCACCAATCAATGGAACCACTCAGATTATGTTGGAATGCTGTCGGTAGTATTAATGTGTATACTAACTAATAAATATATTTAGTCTTTTTTATGAGGCGCTTGCTTGTTTATAAGGAGCATTAATTATTTTTTTACCTAAGTATGTCCATAATTAATAAGAGTAATGGATGAGAGCAATAGTAATTAATATGATACTAAACTTTAGGGTAATTAATAAGAGTAATATTGGAAATCATTTAAATTTTAGGACAATTTTATTGACTTTAACTGTTTTATTGACTTGTGAGAATTATTAATTGATGACTTATAATAATGATCAAAGAGAGTATTTTACAACACTCATTTTCTATTTGCTTTACAAAACTCATTTTCTCCACTTAATAAAAAGAAAATTTGTTCTATTGGCTCTGCTCTTAATCTTGATCAAAAGCACTCACCAGTTGATATCCACATATAAGTCATTTATAGCACATCCTCATAAACTAAGAAAAATATTAAGTGGATAAATTTTTGTATATTTGCTTTTATTCATGAAAGGATTTTTTTTCCCCTCTTTCTCATTCCTTTATTATTTTGCATTTACACTCTTGTCTCTTTCCCATATGTCCAACCAATAGTAAATAGGGGGTAAAATTGATAAAATCTCATTTGATGCCCTACAAATAATTTATATTTTGAATAAAATAGTCTGGATACAAGTAACTTATATATAAATACTGATAGGTATTCGAGGAAAATATTGTTAAATGCATTAAGGAGACACAAAATGTGTGCGCCCATAAAAAAAATAAAAGGAAAATGACACTAATACCTTAAATAAAAAAAAATAATATCAGAAGAATCTCATAAATTGTTAATAGTAAAGGGAAGAACTATTATTGATAAGTTATGAGATTTTTTTATTATTAGTTTTTCTAACTGATACCCCAGGACGTTCTTTTCTCAACATGGAAATTGTTAATTAATTTATTTTTAAAAAAAAAATGAAAGAGAGAGGAGAGACAGAGATTTGAATTAGGGAAGAGATAAGGTGAAGTGAGGAACAGGATTGGGTCTACGGACTACACAAAGTCATAATCAGAGATACGCCTACGTTTCGTGTCTGGTAGAGGTAGGTGCTTTGGTTGGACAATAACGTACTGGAAGCATGAAGTGTCACGTGGGATTATGCTCCTCCTTGAGTCCCTCAAATTAAATAAAGCAATATTATTCCCCTTCTGTTTTAAATATAGTTTTTTTTTTAAAAAAAAACTACAGTTCTTTAAAAAGAAATGTTAGTAAGGTCTTAAATTAAAAAAATTATTTCAAAAAAGTCATGTAATTTGTCAATGATAACTCTTTCACTTATCAATGGTTACTCTTTTACTTTTCAATAATAATTCATGAGACTTTTTTGATATTATTTTTTAAAATTGGGACTATATATAATTTAATTTTCTCTTTTTTAAACCTCATATTTTTATAAGTTATGTTACTTTTGAAGATATTTAACGTATGTAATGTAGGTTTCCAGTTTCTATTAAAAAAAGTTATTTAATGTCTTAATATACTTTTTTTAATTTTTACCGGATTTTTTTTTATTTTGTTACTTGTTAACTAAAAGTTGGTAAAACATTAAGAAATGTGAGGTATGCCTTACCAAAACTTATATATGAGATGATAGTGTGGATTTATTATTTGGTAAATGAAAGTTGGTAAAATCTAATAAAATGTAATGAATATCTTAATAAAATTTATGAATAATATGAGATAGTGTGAATTTTGTTATTTGATAAATAAAAATAGGTAAAACTTAATGAAATGTAGGAAATGCCTTGACAGGACTTGTAAATGACTTGATAGTTGAAAATTGTTAATACTTAATAGAATATGAAGAACGCCTTAACAAAACTTATTAACAAGTTTGAGTCAAGAATTAAAAAAAAAATTAACTTATACTTCCTCTGATCCTTAATCTTGGTCTTAGTCTTAAATATAAAATATAGTTTTCATATTTGTCAATATATTCTAATTTACCCCTATTATTTTAGAAATATAAGAGAATTAAGGAATATAACTAGGTTATTTTGGAAAATTCACATCATATTAACCAATCAACTAACTTCCTTAATATAATCAAATTAAATAATTATCTTACAGAGTAAGGATATGAGGAGTATATTTGTTTGCATTATACTCAATATATAATAAAGGGTAAATGTGTAATTTTACCCATAAACATTTTTTGGGAGAGCTATAGGCACAAAAACATTTTTTGGTGCAAGAGTACCCCAACATTAAAAAGTAGCCCAATAATGCCATAAGTGGCTTGACGTTAGCCATGAAAATGTAACCTTTGACGTGTATTGTACTACTTTTTAATGTTTATGGAAACTTTTGCACCCAAAATGTGTTTACTGTATCAGTAGCTCTTCCAAAAAAAACATTTATGAATAGAATTGCACATTTTCCCTATAATAAAAGCATAACTGACACTTCTCTAATATTTTGAATATTATAAACACCTCTCTTTATCTTTTAATATTTTTATGTGTTGAAAAATAGTTTGATCCCCCCTTCATTGATTAGGCCCAAGCCCAAAGTATTGGGGCATGGTATAAATAATATAAAAATTTAGGTGGATATATGTGATATTTCTCTATTATTATAAGTCATATTATTTAACTGATAGAATATGATTTTATAAATGATGTTGTTCACCGATACATTATGTCTTTCTATGGAAAGGACATGTTGCCTCACTATGCAAAGAACATGTTATCTCTTTGAGGAACGGATACATTAGTGTAAAAAAAGGGATACGTGGCAACACTATAAATAAGTATAAAGGGGTTCAGATATAAATCAATTGAATATAAATATTCTGACAATGATTTATGTGATGCATTTGCTGTGCATCATAATCTCTTCCACAATTGTGATTCGATTACAAATTAGTCGCACTTAAAAGCCGTTTGGTATAAGGAAAATTTGAAGAGGGAAAGGAAGATTTTGAAAAATGAGAGAAGATAGTTTGAGAGAAGATGAGTTGTTTGATAGGAAGAAAATAAAGAGGTAGTAGTTGGTAAAGAGTTAGGAAACGTCTTTATAAGTAATTAATTCAAAATAAAAAAGAAAAATATTTTTTTGATAAAATATGCTTTTATCAGATTCGAACTTGTGAAAAAGAAAATCCTGCATTCCCGCCAAGTTTAGATGTCCTGCAAAGTTTGAATTTCAAGGGTAAATTTATCCAAAAATGTGAACAGTGGCATGAGAACTGATGGGATTTGATCTTCCCACATATGAGGGAAGATTTTGTGGCCCGGGAACTTGGATTCCCAAAAATATTTACACAAAATACGTATCAAACGAAAGAATTCTCTAATTTTTCTTTCCTTTCCATAAATTCCTTGTACCAGAATTTTTCGCATATTTAGGTGAGGAAAGGAGGGGGTAGTAAATACATATTGTTGAGATTTGATGTGGCTGGAGTGGTTGGTTGATGCATGGCTCTGAAAAGGTTTTGATGAAGTGAAAGAGGGGCGTCAGAGTACAAGATGGCGTATTTTTTGGAAAATGGTTTTGCTCCAGCTACAGACATTGCACACCAAACAAGGCGGTTTTGTTCCCCTCCATTCTTCATTCCTTTATTAATTAATTAATTAATTAATTAATATCTCCTTTTTGTGACTATCCTTTTACCAATGTTTAATGTCACCACTTATTTTTATTTTTTTACCATGTCACTAATTTTAATTTCAGTTTGTAAAAATTGTGTAAATATTTTAAGTAAATTTAATAAATAATATTAATTAATTAATTTTAATAAATATGATATAATTTCTCTAAAATATTCTTACATAACAAAGATTTTATATATACATATAATATACACACACTCTCTCTCCCCCTCTGATCTTTATTATAAGACAACAATTATCAATTTTCACAAACCAATAAAATTAGTTAAAAGTATTAAATTGTCATAAAATTTAAGTGATTTTCAATATTACCTCTACTAATTACCGTAAATTCGAATATATTACTCTCTCCCACTACCTTTATGAAATATTGGCAGACATGAAAAAATAAATTAATTGCACTTTGAAAACTTACAAATACCTTATAAAAAGGATCAAAAACACTTATTAATTAAGGCTTTATAATAAGGACCAGAGGGAGTGTTTGTGTGTGTGTGTCTATAAGTTCATAATTAAATAGTTTAGGAAAAAATATTAAAAATAAAATAGATTAAGATGCTATACTTAGGATTAAGATTCACCTGAACATGCTCCTATAAGAGTATAAGGCCAAATTACATTGCTTTTACTAAATGAATATGATTAAATGAACCTATTTTTTCATTTATGTAGTTAAAATCTTGACATTATTTAATAGAAATTGAACTTTAGACAAAATAATTCAAGTATCCATGGTAGTATAAATGTTCAGAGTTTTTTTTTTTTAACCAAAACACCAATGCCGGGAGTAAATAGTCATGCTGGTATATTTTGAACGCATGTATTATCAAAATAAAATAAAATTTATTAGCTTAATTTATCACATGTATGAGTATTTTCCTTTTTAAAAAAATGAAAATTTAATGTTAAGTTAAATGTTAAAAAGAGAAGCTGCTGCTTAATTAGCGACAAGCTTCAAAGGGAGATGGCACTGGGGATTGAATGCTGCAGACAGTGTATGTATTTATCAATTATTTTTATAAATAATTATATAAAATATATATGTAGATAATATATTTAAACAGTGAATTGATGACTTTTAATCTGTCATGTACATTTTTATACGACAAGATATTTCACAATCATATAAAGTTACTATTGCCAGACTCAATCCCCATCATTAGGTCAAAAGCATATCATGCAACACAAAATTAAAAATTAAAAAGAAACTCAAAGATATCACATCCATAGATGTATTCCCGAACTTAATATATAATTAATCATTCACTTTCCACCGATATATGTTATTTTTTTTTAATAAAAAAATGGTGGCAAGTGTGCAACCACTCCGGGCACTGCAGTGGCAAGGATGACCCTCCCACCCAACAATGGTAACTTCATACAAGACGGATTACGAGTGGTTTTACCGCAGCTCGAACCCTAGATCTCTTAAGGGAATCCAGCGCCACATTCCGCTGGACTAACCACATGTTGAAAATTTATAATGATAACAAGTGAAAATTTATAATAACCCTAGACTTCTTGTTATTTATAATGATGAAAATTTGTATATCTATATATTTATCTCGGCTCATTAACATTTAGATAAGTGATGCACTTTATGAGTCAAAAATAAGTAATATATGCAAATTTTTATTATAACCATTAGTTATTATTGATCATAGTGGAAGTGGAAGGTGCTCTGACCACTTAAATATGATATGTCTAATTTGAATTTATATGAAAACATAAAATGTTTTCGGAAGAACTATACCAACTAGTATGGCAATGTTTCAATATAACTCAATCAGATAACCAGTTAAAAAAAAAGTTATTAATATGATATTCTTCCAGTGACCTAGTTTGAGAGTGAATTTATATCATAAGTGTAAGACATTTTTTTCATAATCATATTTTTTGAAATAATTTTTCTAACTTTTAAATTGATATATAATCTAGCAACACACAAAAATATTTTAGAAAAATTATGCCACATTTATTATAACTAAATAATTTATCTAACCTCTTAAATTAATTTTCTTAAATCAGGTAAATTATCTTATATTAAAGAATAAATAAGTTTTTTTTCCCCGGTTACGTAGTTAGTCACTAATGCAGAGAAATTCTCAAAACTTAAAACTTCTCATGAGGAACCTTAACGTTGTTTTTGGTGGCCAAAACGCTTTCTATAATATATCGAGAATGAAACATTTAAGTGGTGAAAATATATAAAGAAAAACATGATTCGATTTTTTTATATATATAATATATTCTTCATAATTTTTGTGATGATTTAATCATCTAAGTGTGTGATCGATGACCAAGGCCTATATACGAGAGCACATAGAAAAGGAACATTCAGAAAGTAATGCCAAAGAAAGAATATAATTTTCTTTTTTTGTGTGGAAGAGACAGATCATATTAAAAATGAAAAGTCAACAATGCGATGCAGGTGTATTATTGGGCAATATCGAATATGCCATAAACAATTAAAAAAAAAAAATCAGAAGCTTCGTGAAAACAACCAAAAGTTTCCATGCGCACAAGTTCTCATTCTCGTCATCCTATGACTTTATTTATGTATATAATTGATTGACAAGTGTCTGAATTCACACCCATCTCTATTTATTTTTTATTTAATGTCTTTATCATTAAATTAAATTTTAATTTTTTAAATTTAATTATACTTAAATTATAATAATATTTTTATATCAACCACGGCAGCTATTAAAAATTGATCTAATGACAAATACATTAAATAGATAAATAGAGAGAAAATTAAGAGGGCATAGAATCACTTACCACAAATATCGAATAAATTCTCTCCTTGTAATATATTCCCTCAATATTCCTAGAATCACACGCATACATGTAAGCATGAGCTCATTATGATTCCTTGCATGAGCTAATTACTACTATTAAACTTTGTTAGAATACTATAATTATGCTAATTCTTAGTAGCCCCTCCGTATGAGGAATTCGAGGTTGTTGGTTCAATTTCACTTGTAATCAAATTTTTTTTAGGTTAAAGTGTAAAAATACACATCAGTTTTTTCTCCAAGAGCAAAAATACATATATGATTTTTTGATGAGCAAAAATACACATGTAGTTACCCTTTTGGTGTAAAAGTCACATCTCACCGTTAAGTCATTGTTCACCGTCGTTATGTTACTGTTCATCTCATCTCTTTCTCTCTCATCACGGTGAACAGTGACTTAACGGTGGGATGTGACTTTTACACTGAATGGTAACCACGTGTGTATTTTTGCTCCTTAAAAAAGCATATGTGTATTTTTGCTCCTAAGGAAAAAGCTCCTGTGCATTTTTGCCCCTTAACCCTTTTTTTTTCATTAGTGATTAGAGAGAGAGAGAGAGGAATATAAAAGGAAAATCTTAATAGTTGCTAAATTGGGATTTGGCAGACGGAAAGAGTGATGCATGAAAAAAAAGGGTAATAAAGGAGATCAATTTTGAAAGTCATAAACGTGGGACAAAGATTTCGTTTTCAGGAGGGATTGTCTCTAGATATAGCTATATATTTATAAACACCGATGGGTGTTGAATATGGTCCAAGTACAAGGTTTTTGAAAAAAGAAAATCATGAGAGGGATTTGACTAGGTTCATAGCTCAATTTAGGATTTGAAGAAGATTTTGGATATATTCAAACTTGGCCAAGAAAAGTAAACATGAAGAATTTACAAATGGGACACTTATAGCCACATGTTACTCCAAAACCCCATTGTACGTCATTCTTCCCTCCTATATAATCCTACTTATAATTGATTTTTTTTTTTTTTAAGATTATGGAAGCAACATAAATTATTTTAAGGTACTTATATTCATAATTTTTCCTTCCAACTAATTGTATGACTTATAAATTAATATATAATCTAATGAGACGTAATATATATCATGATTTATTATTCATCTAACTTCCTTAATCTCTTAAAAAAATCAATTATTTCTTATACTAGATATGTAATAAAGTTTATAGTGTAAATTAATGTCAGATAAAATTTATAGTGTAATTTATACTACAAATATTATCATATATTTATGATAAAAAAGAATATTAAAAATTGGAGGGAGTGGCCATATCCCTTGTTTGACCCAAACGCACGCCAATCTCATTGATTCACACTAGGCTTGGACTACTAATTAAGAAAAGTATATGTATTTGATTTAGACACATGAAGCCTTTTCCGGTGGAAAAGAGACTCCAATGACTAATTCCTTTGTGAGAGAGAGAGAGAGACCACTTCCTCACCAAACCACCTTTCAATTTCATTTTTGTTTTTAAAAAACATTATCTTTTCCCCTTTTGGATTCTATCACCTTTCTCTCTTCTCTTATTATTACTTCATGTTTTATTATAAGACATCAACTATCAATATTTTTTTATCTTTATTACAAGACACTAACTTATTTTAACTAACTCATTTATTACTATTTTCTCATTATGCCCTCATTTTTAACTAACTCATTTAAATCTATATTATTAAAATAGAGGTGAAGTTGGAAACATTTATTAATTTTGGACCTAATTAATGAGTTAACTTTTATTCTTTGGTTTATGAGAAAAAGTAGTTGGTGTCTTATGATAAGGATAAAAAAGAGTAAGTTTAAATATATTGTATATCATTAGATTATATATCAATTTATAAGTTAGGTAAAACAATTTAGATAAAAATAATAAATTTTAAATATTTTAGAGTAATTTATTTATTTTTATGAATATTGTTTTAAGAAATTAACTTTGTCTTATATTTAGGATCAGATAAAATAAATTAATTAACAATAATATGATTATACTCTCTTCCCTCTTCTAGAATACACTATTTACTATATGTATAGGATTCTTCTTTCTTTCCTTTCCTTTTTGCTTAATAAGATTCTATCGAAGGTGTTCACACATTTGATGAGGGAAAGGAATAGATTTTGTGTGGTGAGATCACACAAAAAGACAGGCGCCGGGGAAAAAAAAAAGTGCAAAAAAACTTGAGGTCAGAATTTTGAGCTTTTATATTCCATGCCCTTGGGGGCTGTACCCAATGGTCTCCTGCCACGTGGCACAAAAAAGTTGAGTACTTTGGCTGCGTGGTCACTGTTATGCTTAGCACCTGTACTTATTATCCTATCCTATCCCCATTCATTTATTTCTGTTTTTTTTTTTTATTTAAAAATGATTTTATTTATTATTTATACAGCGTACAGTGATTCTAGGATTCCAAGTTTTCAACCCCACAAATGTCTATGGTTTTAGTTTATTTGGGCTTTAAGGCCCACATTTTGAGGTCCATTTTTGTGCAGCTTGTTTTTTTTTTTTTTTTTGCTTTTTATTATAGCACTTCCTTTTCACCACCTTTTTATTATTCTTCTTCCTTTATTAAAAAAAATTTCTGCCTCATCTAAAACATGTCACCTTTGATTTTTTTATGTTAATTGAAAAATAAACTAAAGTGTGAACATATATATGCACATCCCTTAAAATATCATTATATCAATTACCAATTAACATGTAGTCAAAGAAATTTATTTGGTTCTATTAATTAACCATTTTTTTTTAAAAAAAAATGACAATCCATCCACTACGGTTCTTAATAAAAATGCTAAATTAATAGTAGAATTGGATTAGGTAAATACGTGTGACCCAGGAAAAAGTCAAAGCACAATACATATGGTCAAAGAGTATGTGATCCACGAGAGACTTGGACTATGAATTTATAAAACTAGTAGCCAATAAAAACAAGGATAATGAAAGCCACGTGTTGCTTTTACTGAGAACAAATGAAGAGTTTTGAAAAAACTATGACTTTAACTGATTAATGAAATAAAGAAGGAGTCTTGTAACTTTATTACACGTCGGGCCCAAGTGGCTGAAATTTGCTGAGTCTCAATGAGACATGTGGGTGTGGTAGGCGGAGACTCTGGCGACCCGGATTTTTTTTTTTTTTTTTTTGATTTGTGGTTGAACCGGTCAAAATCAAAACGACATGTCTTTTGGCTCTTTAAACTTTAAAGCATGCCTCGTTGCTGTGGACCATGTATTCCCAAAACGACACCTTCTCATACTCGTCTATTATTTATTTGCTTCCACTTTGTTCCTTGGTTTTCAATATGCCTTGCCTTTTGTCCCCTGTTTTACTTGCCTGTCTCTTCAAGCTTACTTCATTTATAATCCCACCCAAAAATAAATAAATAAATTCAGTAAATTAAAAATTCAGATATCAGAATGTTGGCGAGTTAGATGAATTTTTCTATTACATGCAAGGGAAATTCTTTGGGCCCACATAGCTTGAATTCTTAAATTCTCATGGAAAAAAATATATTTGAAAGTAGGTTTGTTTCAATATAGTATAATTTTGTGACTTATTTTTAATAGGTAATTAGCTGGGGTCTCACAAATTTGCATTAAAATAAAAAAGACAGCCATATTATTAATGACATGTATAATCAAGACGATTGCTTATTTCTTATGGTTTGAGATTATACTTTTCTTGATGGCAAAAAAGAAAAAGAAATTATATTTTCTTCCTTTTTTTATACAGGTATTAATTTTATTTTTTAAAATAGTCAATGATATATCAGAATTGGACCTTGGCTGGCTTGAAGATCTTTTTTTTATTTGAATGATTTATTTAATATTTGAATCCTAGTCCTCAATATTTTTGTAATAACTATAATTTTTTCATAAGCATAATACTTTATGGCGCACCTTAGCCTAGCCCATTAAAACAAATTGGCCCATTTACCGAGATTACAACGACCACTAAAACCACTAAAATAAATTTGTTTATAGATGGGCCAGATTTGTAATAATGGGCCGTATTTCAAAGGTTTATAATACTCGAGCTTTCTGTGAAGTTTTATAAATGCACGATGTTAATGATTGTTTCCTTAATTTATATTTGTTCATATTTGATTGATTAAGTAATTATGTTTTTAAATTTCCCTTTTTCCAAATTTCCTCAAAACAGAATCCATGTTACAGTAATTATGCCTATAATGAATCGGATTACATGATTTATAATTAATGACGATGGTTTGACTTAGAAATAGTCACATTAATTGTGATGCATTAGAGATTTTTAAAAATATTTCAAATGTCATTTTTTAGTCACATTAATTGTGATGCATTAGAGATTTTTAAAAGTATTTCAAATGTCATTTTTTCCAAATATTTATATTTGATAATATGATTTATTAACTCCGTATATATAAAAAACTAACGGATGAAAAATACACCTTTCCCTGTACAAGGGCTTAAAAAGATTTATCAAATCCTCATCATTCAAGGTTGAAAATTATTACTTGAAAAGCAAGTTGATGTAAGTCTTATATAAGAAAACACTCACCTAGACTATACCATAATAATCTTGTAGTTGTTGTCAAACTCACGAGTTAACTTTTCGAGTTAACTATTTTTACGTTTCTAACTTACAAAAACAAATCGAGTTAATGGTAAACTTGTGTCAGTTATAAACTCAATTAAACTTACGAGTTTATATACCGAGTTTACCGTTTTTACTTTTCTAGTTTATAAAATCGTGTTAACTTATCCTTAAACTCGTATTACATTTTTTTTATTTGATAATGCTCAGTGGTATTATATATAAATTTTATAGAAATTTTGTTGTTAAATATGATAAATGATGAATGTTAATGAATTTAATTTTAATTATTTAGATTTAAAATATATTTAAATCAAATTGTTGTCATTTTTATATTTTAATTATTTAATTATATACTAGTAATACCTATTTAATAATAAAAGTAAACTTTTATAAGTTTACGATTCAAGTTCACAATACGAGTTTACATATTACAAGTTTGTTCAAATTCACAAGTTTGATAAACTTGCTTACTTGCAAGTTCACTATCTCATTCTTCTCAAAATTTGACTATTTCTCATGGAACATTGGGGAATTTCACCTTCATTAGAGCTCTATAACAATTCATGGAAGATCAAATAGGTTCTCACAGGCAGTGATACTTCTTTTTTCAACAAGCTTGTATCATACGGTGATGAAGTTGAAGAGACGGTGTTGCTGGTGCTGAGTGAAGATGCTGCAAGTAAAGCTTAAACCGCAAAAAGAACCTACTTAGATTTTGGAATGTTCATATAAAATTTTGCACAGACTAGTTTTGAAGAGGAATAAAAATTATATTACCACATGATGCTGGAATGAAGAGACTTTATCAGAAAGAGGAATTTGAAAGCTGGTGATGAAATAGGGCTGCAATTGGATCCCCACAATGATCTCTTTAATTTTAGGTAAATAGTAATGTTGTCAGACACATTGTGAATAGCTTTGGATCAATCAATAATGAAGTTCTTATCCTCCATGCTACGTACGTGGCTAGTTTAAACTCTAGTCTTTCTTCATCTTCTTGTTGCTCTCTGCCTCGCTCTCTCCATTCAGCTTACAATTATCTGCTCTTCAAAATTCTTCTGCTCTTTACTTCAAGAGGATAAACAGGAGGTGGGTCCAAGTAGCTCTTATAAGCCATCAAAAACACTATGGAATGGCAAATGGAGAGTTAAAATGCCGCCGAAGGTGCTTCACTTTTTATGGAGTCTTAGCTACAAAAGAATCTCTGTATAAACGAAAATGTGCATCGGATCCAAAATGTGAAATTTGTAAAGTGCATGTAGAATTTGTTGAACATGCTTTGTTTTCTTGCTCGTAGGCCACACAGTGCTGGTTTTTGGTTCTCCCTTAGCAATAAGGTTTGAGGGATGTGGTGAGATTAGGATGGATGAGTGGTTGGAGGAATGGTTTAGGGGAAAGAATAAACCGGGTGAATATGAAACAGCCTTGCTGGCGAGTCTGAGTATTTATTGGGGGATTTAGAAAGCGAGATGTAAGTATATTTTTGAACATGTTGATGTTGATGCCTATGCTTGTATTACAGGTTCTATGTGGCTGGTCAGTGATTATTGGGAGGATAAGGATTTAAGTAAAATTAGATAAGACTATTGCATGGTAATTGTATTCATGCAATACTTGAGTAAAAATAATTTTCTCCAAATGGAATGAAATTTTCTTGAGTGAAAGTTATAAAGTTAGGTGAAATTAAATAGATGTATCTAAATTATTTTTTTAAAATATTGTATTATAATAATTTAAACATTGAGAAATTCTTATTTAGCCAAAATATATAAAGTTAGGCCTTTTTTTTTTAAAAAAAAAAATTATGAGTGGTGGAGATTATATATCTTAAAAGAAAAGGGGGGGGGGGGGGAATAAAAGCATAATAGGAAAAATCTTAAGAAAATACCACTTGAACTTCAAAATCTCAAATAAGTGATTTAACAACAAAACAAGTTGTTAATTGGTTTGTTGTTCTTGTTAATCTTACTACTGTAGTTGTCAACAAAATTTTGAAGTTCATATTGTATTTTTCTATCATTTTCCCAATATAATAAATATATGTATGTATATCTATGTACACACACATACAATGTAATAATAAAATAAAAAGTGAATGGGGGTAATACTTAGGAAAAATCCCTCTAAGATCCCAAGAGATCAAGAAAATTTCAAAAAAATTCCAAAGAAAATTCTGATGTAAAAAAAGTCCCAAGAAGTTGTCAAAACCAATAAAAAGAGTTGTAAATCCCCTACTAGTTGTCAATTAAACCTTTTTGACATCAGAATTTTGTTGAAGACTTTTTTGATATTTTTTTGTCTCTTGAAACTTTAAAGGGATTTTCTCAAATGTTTACACCCCATCATGCATCCCTCCCCCAAATTCATAATCGTGCCTCCTCTGGTCCTTCTTTAAGTTTGTCCGCTGGGAGAGTGTGAGATTGAGAGCGAGAGAGAGATGGACATTTTTTGTCCTCTAAGATATGTAATTTAGCTTCCTATTCTCATCTTTTCTTTTTAATTTCATAGATTATTGATGGTGGAAAATTTAGGGTTTGATATTTTGAATTTTTAGGTGTTTTTGGATTGGTGTTGGAAAAACATGTTCATGCAAATGAGACAAAACTCGTTTCACAAATTTAGCTCGTATACTATAAATCACGTTGGAAAAATAACTTCTTCTGCTAGCCAAAACAGACACTTAATTTTTAATGGAGGCAATGATTTTAAAATAAGAGTCATGTGGTTTAGATTGGTGTTTGAATGGTTGATTTGAGGAAACTAAATGTAGTTTTTGTTGCAAAATTAGGATTTATGATATTGGATATGTTAAATGCAAATTCAACAACCTATGCTTAATTGATGATGGTATAGATTGATTTTAATTAGGGTTTATTATGAAATGTGACTATTGTGAATTTAATATGAAACTTTAATATTTGAAAGGGTGAAAGTACAATTTTAACAATAAAAGGAAAGTACAATTTTAACAAGGGTTAAAGTGCAAAAATATACATAAGTTTTTTTCCAGGAGAAAAAAATACACATATGCATTTTTGAGGAGCAAAAATACATACGTGGTTATCGTTTTGGTGCAAAAGTCACAACCCACTATTAAGTCACTGTTCACCGCCGTTAAGTTACTGTTCACCTTATCTCTTTCTCTCTCATCACGGTGAACAGTGACTTAACAGTGAGATGTGACTTTTGCACTAAAATGGTAACCACATGTGTATTTTTGCTCCTAAAAAAAACATATGTGTATTTTTACTCCTGGGCAAAAAGCTCATGTGTATTTTTACACCTTAACCCTTTTAACAATAAAAGTTTTGTGTCGGGGATAGTATCATTAAGTTTTGGGTTAAGTATCAATTTTGTCCCGGAAGTACACTGCCAGAAGCAATGTTACCCTGGAAGTTTTTTTGGGCTCAATTTTGCCCCAGAAGTATAAAAATGTAGCAATGTTGCCCTCCATTTAACGGCGAGATCGACAGAGTTAGCACACTCGAGTGTGTATGGAATTTTTTTTCCTTCATTCCTCCAACTCCAAGCGGACGAGTGTGCACTACACACTCACTCAAGTGTGCGTACTACACACTCAAGTGAGTGTGCAGGTTCACACTCATTTTGAGTGTGAACCTCAAAAAAATAAAAAAAATATTTCCATACATACTCGAGTGTTCAGGTATGACATTTGAGTGTCTAACTCCGTCAGTCCCTCCGTTAAATGAAGGGCAACATTGCTATATTTTTATACTTCCAGGGCAAAATTGAGCCCAAAAAAACTTCCAGGGCAATATTGCTCTTGACGGTGTACTTCTGGGGCAAAATTGCTACTTAACCCTTAAGTTTTTGTAGGTACTAAAATATGCATAAAGTTTATAAAAAGAGGCCATTTTGCCACAGTTGTTAAATCTCCAAATAGACGTTACTGTTTTCCCATAGGTACCACCTAGTCTTATCTATGTCAACCCTCTTTCTCTCTCATCCCCATCAGTTCCCTCTTGTTACCCTACTTCTAGGGTCAAGATTCTCTTATTATTACTCATGATTTCTAAATCATGTCCGTTCAATTAATTTGAAAGGTCATGATATTATTTTAACTTTTCTCTCCTCTTTGCAATCAATGACTCAGATGAGCTCATAAGGGATACTTAGAAAAAGAGATCATGAGAGGATATGCTTCCCTTCTCCTCTCTATCTTCTCTCTTCTCTACACTTCCATAAGATTCAGAATTTACGATGAACATGCTTCATAGTATATACAATGTGGTTACGAACTACGAGACAAACAATTCTCCTCGTCACTTCTCTTCAGTTCATAAATTTGTCGTCGGGATGTCAAAGCACTAGAGAACGAGAACCATATGTCAAAGAAAAGGACAAAATATTCAAAAAAGCTACAAAAATCTTGTTCAAATTTGGCTTCGGTGCTTTCAGATTAAATATATTTGAGCCACAAGCATATGAAGAAAGAATAATGAAGCGGTTTTGATTTTACCTTCTTCCAGCACTTTTAATGATGTCCATTCTTCCACAGTTCACAATAAAGTTTGTGAGGATTTTGCTGAAGATATGAGGGCCAAGTTGAAGATTGATGATGTAGTAGTCCACAAGACATAGTAGGAACATGATGAGAAAGAGGAGGAATTCTGTTTTGCTTTCATGATCCCTGATGAATTGCAGATTTTGGCCGACGATGTGTTTGCCAACAATCGGATCCAACCTCTGTATGTTATTTTTTATGGTGCCTGTTTGAGTTAGCATTTAGAAAGCATATTCACAGAAGCCGATACAAAATTTTTCTCACATACTTACTTTATAAACTGTAAATCACGTAGGAAAAAGAGTTTCTACGGTTAATCCAAACACATATAGAAGTCTTCTCATCGAAGTGAAGAGATGAAAGAAGAAAGAGAGAAGAAGGATAAGAAGGGAAAGAGTTGATGGGGCTGAGAGAGAAAGAGGGATGACACATGTAAGATAAGTGGGACCTATGGGGAAAGTAACGTCTGTTTATGTGATTTGACATTTGTGGTAAAATCGCCCCCGTTTGTATAGTTTATGTATATTTTAGCCCCCATGAAAACTTTATGGTGTTAGAGATGCCCCTAACATATAATTTTGTTGTTAAAATTGCACCTTCATCCCTAGTTGAAAATTAAGTATTGAATAAATGGAGGAGGTTGTGGTTAATATACTATTATAATGAGTGAGAGGGAATCAATGGATGAAAGAAACCAGATTATGATGATGATTTGAGGAATGTTTGATTTATGGGTATTTTTGCTAAAGATTAAAGTAATCTAAGTTTAGGGACTTTAGGATGATTGGAAGGAAATATTGTTGTCAATAATTTCAATGAGATAAATAGAGTTAATGGATGGTAGAAATGTGATTTAGAAAGAGAAATTGAGTTATGGTAGTAAATTGAGAATTTTAGAAATTTGTATTAAAGTGAACAATTTGATTGTTATACGAAGATTTGAAATAATGCTTGAGTTTTGAGTTACATTTTGAGTTGGTAAATGTAATTATAGGAAATGAGGTTTTATAATTGAATATTGATTGTGAATGGTCAAATATAAAAGTTGAGATTTCTATAGAGACTTTAAGTCTCTAAATTGTTTTAGTTAATCACTCAATTAGTTTGAATAATCAGTAGTGAATCCAATTGATTGTTATAGATTGATATGTAAATTGTGGTTGATCTTGGAGCTTGAATTCTTGTGATAAAATTAGTTTTGATAGAAGATAATCACTTTCCATTTATTAGGGGTGTTGGTATGTTGTTTGTGAGTATTTTGTAAAATGATTATGAGAATGAAAATAGTAGATTAATATTGATTAGATACTTCAATGAGTAATTTGAAATGTTATTGAGATTGAAAAAGTTATCATGATGTTGATGAGTATTTTAATAGAAATTGCCTTGTGGAATCTAATTGTGAAATATATATTATGGCATGTATTGAAGATGGTTTGATTAGTATTGTATGAATGTAAAAATCATGAGAAATTTCCGTTGAGTTATTTATTGATAATTATTGTGATGATTGAATTGGGATGAGATGAAGTAGTTTATTTTACTGTGTGGTATAGCCTTCATTGTGCATAATGGTTAGCTTTTCATTGTCACATTGGTTCAATGAGGGACTATCCTACCGGTTCAATGAGGGACTATCCCATTGGTTTAATGAGGGGTTACAACAACTCATTAGTACAATAAGGGGAAAAGATCTATGGTCTAGGCATGTGCTTTATGGATTTTGGCCGGTCCTCATTATATGATTAGTGTACTTTTGAGTGGCTAGTAATATGGATAATAGCTTAACTCATAGGTCTAGTTAGCAGAAGTAAGATAGTTCAATTAGAATGATGGGAGGCAACTTAGAAATTGTGATACATAATTTGTGATACAAAATTCCTGATATGAAATTCGTGATATGGAATTGTGATGCGAAATTCGTGATATGAAATTTGTGACTTTGAAGTTTGTGAATTATATCTCTAATACTTTGTTATACAATTAAATTATTTCATTAGGCACTTCACGAGCACATATTAGGATATGTAGTGAGTTTGATAGCTGGTTATTAAGGCTTTTGTGTCACTCTTTTGATTTAACAATTTTTCATGTAATAGTTAATGTGCTCTTTAGTTGGGCAATGCTCTGGAGGCTTGATTATTTAGATAATTTTTGTAAAGCTTCCTCCTTTTTATTTATATAATGAATGGTTGTTTGTTGCCAATGTAAGGCTCATATTGAAGAGAGAATATCGCCTAGAGGGGGGGTGAATAGGTGATTTCGAAATTTTTCGTTTGATTGAATGAACTGAGAGTATAAAGAAAAACTGAAGGATAAAGAGCACGGAGGAAATTATACTGGTTCAGTCAAATCAAGCGACCTACGTCCAGTCCCCAAAACACCTTAGGTATTTCACTAATTCTCAATAAGAATACAATTACACGATCAGTTTCTCGAGACTATCCAATCACTCAGGACTCACTCCCCCTTACTGATTGTAATCGTACACCCTTGCTTAAGGTTTCGTAACCTTAAGCTTCTCAGATAAACAAAATGATGTAATTGACTTTCACTCCTCAATGAGTAGATTAAAGCTAAGCACTGAAGTAATGGAGAAATATTAAGTGTAAGCTAATGGAACAGTGAACTAAATTAATTTTGAATTGAATGCTTCGTGTTCCGGTAGTTGGCACATTGAATGTTCTGGGCTTTTATATGATCGCCTTAACAAGCTTCATCGTCTTGAATTTAATATAGCCGTTGTCTCAGTTTGAATTCCCGTTAGACCCATTCATTCTTGCTCAAGCTCAATCGACCGTTGCTTCATTAAATGCAGTGACGCTTCTCATTAAATGAGTTTCCCGTTGTTTGTACTTATGTCAGAGAAATAGCCAGAATAAGTATCATTAAAAGGAATAACAGCTGTTGTCTCAAGTTTTAATTCCAAATGTCGCTCGGTTTCTCTGTCATCATTATATGCTTGTTCCACCTTGAAATGTTTTTTCTTCAAACGTGAATCTGTAAATCACTTGGACAAGACAAAGGTTAAGTATAGTTACATTCAGGGATAATAAAATGGAGATCAATTAGTACAGACATTGGGCTTCATGTTCTCGGGATTATTGGAGGACTACATAGTTGCTGGATATTCCTCCATTACCTTTTCATCTTGAATTCTTGAGAATCATATCCTTATTCTCGAGAATTAGCGAGCTTAATGCATAAGACACGATGTTCACATAGTTTTCCAAATGAAACAGATTCTTGAGAATCTGACATCCATTCTTGAGAATTGACTAGCGTTATACCTAATTCATTTTAGTTCCAAGTGAAATCATTCTCAAGAATTAAACTCCCATTCTCAAGAACTAACGAGCAAGAATTGGGATTGGACAAAGAGAGGATTGTTGCTTTGCTCTTGGATACTTGAGAATCACCCCATGATTCTCGAGAATTGTCGATGATCACATAAGAAGAGGAAGTATACATTTCATGTCTCAAGAAGCACATTCTTGAGAATCAAATTCTGATTCTCGAGAATCAAACAAGAAGAGCATTTGTTATATGCTTTGCTTTAGTATTAGTATTCTCGAGAGTTAATCTTCAATACTCAAGAATCAAGTGGAATCTATATTCATGGTGGTTTGATTAAGTCATTCTTGAGAATCCACGAGAAGGTTGTTTAAGATGTAGTTTTTCATATAGTCCTTGATTCAACATACTCCAGAATCATTATTCCTTTAACAGAAAAAAGCTTCTTGTAAACCATTCTCAAGAGTTACCCATCTATTCTCGAGAGTCAATTAATGTGGTTCAATTATCAATCTTTGTTAAATCATAACTTTCACATTTGTTATCATCAAAACAACATTCAGAGTCAACACATATTGCATATTCTGATACGATAGTATGGTTTGAGTTATACTATTTTCTATTGTGGATGCTTAATTCATGTGGATATTTGAGAAAATTGTTGTTTAAGTATTTTGTTAACTATATTATGGATTTTGAGAAGTTTAAGGCTCATGTGTGTTGATTAATTATGATTTAGTTTGTGAAACAATTACAAGAGTTTTATTATCTATAATAAATTTTAAATGACTAATTTATTTATTTTCATATTAGATAGATATTTGCAGTTATTTAAATCATTGATTACTATTGTAGTGTTTTTTAATGATTAATTGAACTCTTTTTTTATCATGGTTAACTTTTGAAAGATGAGTTGTAATATTTTCTATTATTGTAGTCTTTCGGATTTAAGTTCTTCTTTTTTACGATATAGTTTTTTTCATTATTAAGAGATTTGATTAAGTGCATGGAGAATTGAGTTTTAATGAAAGAATTTTACAGAAGTTTAGTGATCGATCTCAGATGTGGCAAAAACTAGAGATGGGAGTTGTTAAAATCAATGTAGGGGTTGCATATTGTAGGTATAGTAATGTTATGGCTTTTGGGATTGTGTGGGTGGAATGGAGAAGCAGGTTAGTCAGAAGTGTATTCTTTTGTTGAAATATGGATAGTATGCGAATTGGGATTTATCTTTGGTAGCTTGACTAGGTTATAGTGCTGCTGATTGTTTGGCAGCTGAGGTAATGAGAGGATTGGTACCACAAGGATGGTTGTCTCAGCCACCACTTCTCTGGTATCTCTGATGCAGAGGGATATTGAGGAAGTTCAGAATAAGTAGAAATAGAATTGGTATAGGCTAATGGGAACCACTTTGATGTTGACATGAAAATGGTTCCTGATTAGTTTTTCTTTTTCTGTCGAGCTTTATGTGTGATAGGTTGTAATGGTAGGTTTTTTTTTGAGAGTTTTATTAGCTTCTATTGATGTTTGCTAAAAAAAAGTCACTTTGAAATAAAAAAATAAAACTAAAGAAGATATTCAATTTACATGGAACAACCCAAACTTTAAAGTGATTTGTGTGATTGGATAACTTTTAAAAAAAGATTTTTGTCCTCCAAAACAATAGTTTTGAAAAATAGTCGCTACAAGATATAAAAAAAAATGTAAAAACATTTTTTATTTGGAAACCAAAGTTTTACACTGTGTTTGATTTGAGGGAAGGGTGTGGGAGAGAAAGTTGAAACATAAATTTTTTTTCTCATCTTTACAAAATTGCCCATAGCAAATTTTTTATATTCCTAAAATATACTCTTAACAAAAAAGAATATTCTTTTCATTAATGGCAATTTGGTCAATGTACTTCCAAAAAAAATTTTCCCTTCCACTCCCTCTCACACCCTTCCCTCAAACCAAACATTGCCAGAAAAGCTATTCTTTTTCACCTTTTTTATGGTGGTTGTAGTCATTATTGTGGTTGTCATAAATGCCTAACAAAAAAAAGACCCTTTACTTTCACTCTTATGTCTTCAACCTTCTCCTTCCCCATTTCAACCAAAAATATATTTAATCATATATTTTTTAAGTATATGAATTTTAATTATAAATTAATTATGCAAATAATATATTGATCTACATATATACATATATTTATTTACTTATTTTTGAGCAAATATATTATCTATTTATAAATTAAAAAAATATAAATTAAATTTTGTCTTTCACACATGTGTCACATTAGATTATGTCCTTATTAAAAAAGTGGTTCGGATAACAATAATTTAAACACCCTCATTTTATTAAAATTATTTTTTTTACAAAATCTACTCTACTTAAAATATATTCTTTAAAATCACTTTTACCACTTTTTTTAGAAGATATTTTTCAAAAGCTAATTCAATTACAAATTCAATATTATTAGCTTTATGACTATTTTTATCAGGATATACTAACTAATTTCTAGAAGTCAAATTGGGTTTCCATTAATATGAATCCAGAGAATTCGACCATATAGTTTAAAAATAATACTCATTTGATCTTTAATATGATATATTTGATGAGTTAGTCTTTGTCCTAAATATAAGCAAAATTTTTTACATTTATCAATATTTTTTTAATTTACGCTTATTGATGATACTCTCTTAACAATAATTAAAAAAGGAGAGAAATTAAAGAATTGATGAAGATAACTACGACATTTTAGAAAATATTAAGTAACTAAACTAAAATTTTTAGTTTAATTAAATTTGGTAAATATGTTTTGGGATAGGATATTCTTACTACCAATTTTTCTTACTACCAATGTTACTACCACTTTTTCACCGTTAGATCAGAATCTTAATAAGAGAGAGAAATGATAAAGATAGATAAGATTCTGATCTAACGGTGGAAAAGTGGTAGTAACATTGGTAGTAAGAAAAAATGGTAGTAAGAATATCCTATCCCATATGTCTTATATATATATATATATATATATATATATATATATATATATATATATATATATATATATATGAATTACTTAAATTCAAGTATCTCATTCAATTCATAAATTTAAATTTTGAACTAATTGAATCAAATTTTGAATTTAATATATAATGTAAATAAGTTACTTTATAAATTTTAAATAACTAAATGATATATATATATATAATTTGGTTAAAATTAGTTAAAGACAATACATAAGTAAAGAAAACTCGTCTCATTTTTTCAAAATACACTTATCTATGAGGAGGATATAAGCGGGAGAGCAGGGATCACAGAGAATGAGTTGGGGGAAAAAATGAAAATTAAGGATAAAAAATATATAAATATTCATACATCTCCAAGGTGTAGATTATAAAAGGATCTAATACATTAAAAAAATTGGATTGAAGCTCATAAAAAGGATTGGCGAAATATAGTTATTAATTTAGTTAGATATTGAATATTAATTATATAATAATGGTAAGAAAGGGACATTGCTAGTCAGATATTCAAAGAAAACACTAGTGCTTGAAATCCCCATGACTACATAATAACTAGAATTAGAGGGCTATTTAGAGATGAAGCAATTAAACAAAGAACAGCAGTAATAAACATGCCGACGCCAAGTCCACATATATAAAAAGGTAAAAATAAAGACCAACAAGAACAAAGTGAGAATCAGAATGAATTTGAAAAAAACATAATTGAAAAGCAAGTCAGACCTAGACGGCGTCGTAGAGAGGCCAAGACATAGAAGCGGAAGTCAATACCCGAACCACCACCCTCACTCTCTGGTATAATAATAAGCCCACAAAAAGACCTTTATAAACCAGAGAGCCAAGGGTACTATACCAACTATATATATCTGGTGCGCTCTTGACTCCCTCTGTCCCTCTCTAATATACTTCCACACACACACACACACACACAAAACCATCCACACATCTTTCTCTAACCTAATTCACACACTAATTCTTAAATCTGATTCAGTCTATATAGAGTACCTACTACTAGATCATTTTCGGTTGGTTAAGTCTGTTGCTAGTTCTTTCGATCGATGAGCAAAGGTACTGGTTTCATTAGTTACAACAACTGATTGATTCAACTACTGCTTATTAGGGGTAGAAGTAGCGGTGGGTTCGACGACGAAAGTGCCATAATCGGTGCAAAGAGCGGCTTCGATTTGGTGGAGAGTGTTGCAGAGATGGTTGTTAATGGCGGTGACGCTGGAGAGGTTGAGTTTTGCAGAAGGGATGGTGCTGGCCAGAACTTGGAGGCCCACTGTGAGAAGACAAGCTTGGTTTAGACTAGAAGAAGAAGGTGGCGGTAGTGGTGGAGCTCCTCCTCCGCCAGCAGTAGCCGCCGCAGCAGAATCAGTTGGATTGGAGGTTGTATTTGTCGCCGGAACTATGACGAAGCCCTGTGGAAGAAGTGCTATGGAGGAAGGGTCCTCGCCGGACATGGCGAGCTGGATGGACTCAACGTCAATGGTGGCGTACACCACCAGACTGCCGGACTGATCGGTGCAACTCTCTTGCACCACTAGCTCTACGTTCTGAGATGAGTTGCTAGCCACCTGTTTCTCACAAGAGACCACAGTGAGAAGAAACCACACACACGCAACGAGTTTCAATTCTCATTGCATGATAAGCACGAAGAGCTCATCACTGTAGTGACATCTATAGAGTTTAAATAAAATTTCAATAGTACTGACTACAGATTTAAGATTTTTCAAATGGTAATAGTAATTTTTAGATAAAAAACATTTTTTTTTTTAAAAAAAGTGACAATTAAAAAAATTCTTTATTTTATATTTCGTATACATTAAGATATCTTTTTTTCTTTGAAAAAAGAAAAGCAAAAGTAATAAATTTGAATCTAAACTGTGTTTGAACGGTCTGCTATGATGGTAATGAGCTCTTGGTCCTCATCATTATGAGAAACATTAAAACTGGTTCCCCACACACTTTCTTAACGAGATAAGAAATCGAATGAGTAGGATTTGAGGATAATAATCTTACGTTAATGCGTAAAAGGGAGATGCAATTTCCTGGATGCGAGCCATTTGCAATATGAGCCACTTCATGCAAAGAGTTGCCATTGGAGAGAAAATCCAACTGCTATAACAAAACGTGTGTGTGTGTGTGTGTGTGTGTAGGGGAGCATTATTTCTTCTCAGTTAATAATTTGTACGTAGTTATAAGAGTTTAATTAGCAGTAATATTGGGAAGTACCTGAGATCTTCGACGTTCGTCCTTGAGGAGGTCAAAGACCTTGGAGTGAGAATAAGGAAGCCAGGTGGTGGAGACAGCACTGAGTATGACCCCGTTTGGTTGACCTGGGTTTGTGATCTTCCTTGTTGTAATCCTAACAGTGTCTTCAGCAGAATCTGATAACGCCGTCCATGATTGCCCACTCGACGTGCTCATGTTCAGGCTGAACGTTCTTATCATTCTTTGAGCCAGTTTCATTAAGTTCTTTCTGGCTTCCGGCGACGGTATCACTGCAAGGTAAATTCATACACACCAAACATGTTCATACTCGATATATATGTGTGTGTGTGTGTGTGTGTAGCAGGGAGGATGATAAGAGTTTGTTGTGAAGATGAAGAACCTCCAAGGTCTGAAATATTCCTGGCCATGAGGCTGGCGACCCTCTCACATTGTCTCTGCAAAACCCCTAACCAACGCTGTGCTCCATAGGCCATTCCACTGTGCACATAGTTACTGAATATCTGATGCACTGGTTTCTCTTCCACCTCTGCATGCTCCACCCACGTTACCTACGCGCACCATTAATAACAAGACAATAATTTGTTTTGAATTAGTGAGCGGCAGGTACCCTTTTAAAGTTATAAGTCGGATCAAACCTTTAAAAGGCCCATTGGCAGATGACATGAGGGATTTGGAGAGAAGGGCAGGGGAGGAAAATTTTTATGATGGGTTGGATTTAAAAAAAATTGGAGAAGTGGGGCTACAAATGTTTAATAAATATAAGATGTAAGATAAAATAGTAATAAAACTTAATTAAAAACTTTTAACCATATGTCTCTCTTTTATTAAATCCAACTCAAAGTGTTTTTCCCTTAGCTCACTTTCCCTTCCCTCCTCTTATGCCAAGCAAGCCAGTGGTTAACGGAAAAGAGAAGCATATCTCTTCAGGTTTTGACAAGTTCTATATGAAGAGCTCACCCTAGAGTACCCATTAGGCATGTCTTGAATAATACAGCCAGAGGGTCGCCTGCAATATCTGGGATAAGAATGGTGAAAGCTTTCATGGAAGCTATCAAGAGGAAAATCAACAATTGCCCATGTCCCCTCCTCCGCATTTTGTTGGCAGTAACGAAGAAAATGAGTCTCACGAGTCGGCACCAACGGAGATATCACCTGTAATTCTGCGTACATCTACAACAAAACCAACCAAATTTTCATCAACAAACACATTTACCAGGAGTACTAGAATTTTGCTTTTATCTTGAAGCTAAGGGGCTGTATATACATATTACCAGTTGAAGTGACCCACTTGCATGACCAGAAGCACCAGACGATATAACTTGAACAGTTTTTGCCCTCGAAACAATGGTGGGGAACAATTCCATCCACTTAATCTGAAATCCCAAGATCGAGAACACCAACAATTAATTAGCAGAAACATGAATGCCTGGGTTGAGACCAGGTCAACCCGAATTGCCACAGTCCGTAAGAGACCTGCTCCGGGCTGACCGGACAACCTTATTCATCTAAAAGAGACACAAAACCACAAACATAAAAAACTTACAGCATCAAGAAAGGCGTCAACAAGAGTGACACTATTCATTATAACCATAGCAGTGTCACGGCTAGCTTCTCTTCTAAGTTCAGTGGAATGGTTTTTGAGGTTGAGAGGCCAATGAAAGAGCCTAGCATGTTCCTCAAAATTGAGAATTTCCCTCTCATTCTCTTTGTTTCTTATCCAAAGAGGCTCGTTTGCCTGACACATCTTGACTAGTTCATCCATGGACGACACGGAGAGCTCCAAAGCCAGAGACTTGTCTTCTTCCATCAATAACAGGCCACCACCACCGTCTGGGAATGGTGAAGTAAGATCCGAAGGAGGCAACATCGGGACCGGAATCATAGCCGATGTACAAGAGACGACGGGATCGGTGAAGTGCCTTGAGTATATGTTCATGTCCAAATCCAACGAAGGAGCCATTAGAGCAGGTGTTGTTGGTGATGCCATTGCTTGCATTGCACGGCCTGTGTATCTTGATGTGAGACAACACACTCGTTCTAGCTGCAAAATATTTACAATGTGAAATGAATTTTTTAATTTTTAATTAATTGGTAAATGAAGATATAATTGGAGATCTGATCTCAGGAAGACAGGCTTCTCCAATTTATATAATTATTCGGTACATTTGAAGTTGCTTTGGAGTTGAGAGAAGAAAATATAAGGATTCTAAAGAAAGGGAATAAAAAGATGTTTAAAAATGAAGTAATCTGAAAACATCTATTTTTAGTTTCCATTTCATGGAAAAAACAATCTGTCCTCCTTTGTTAGATAATGATGTAAGTTTTCCCTTTTTTTTTTTTTTTTAAAAAAAAAAGAATTATGTGAACAATTTTGTTTTATGGACTTATGCGATGCATTCAAGTCAAGTAATAATTTCCTTCGATCACTGGGGCAGAGAAGCTTAATTTTTCTATAAAATTCTTTTATATTGAGGTATAGTAAAAGGAGATGAGGAACAGACGAAGCTTTTTCAAAAATTAGATGAAAATATTATCTTTCCCCACTTCATCTTCTGTATTCTCCCCTTATGGCATATACAAATTAAAGTACATTCTTAGATCCAAATGTTAGAAAAATACTCATCAGGCATTCATTCCCATTTATCATTAGAGTCTATATACTTTGTATTTTATGATAATTATAGTATTTTTTTCAGAATCTTGTGACCTTTTTTGTTGGAAAATATATAGGGGTAACTCCTTCACCTAATGAACCTGCACTTACTTCAGATACCTAAGAAAAGATTTCACAATGCAAGTTTCAAAATAAAAAGAAAAAACACGTAAGAGGAATGAGAAATGAGGCAACTTGGTGTGTGTGTGTGTGTGTTTTGTTCCAAGAAAATTGAAAGAAATGGATAAGAATAAGAAAACCTCTTCTCTGAGGCGAGCATTTTCAAGGCGAAGGTGATGGTCGTCCATGCCGAGATCAGCACCCATCATGGCAGGACCACCACAATTAGGACACATCACATTACGCAATGCTGCTTGTAGACGATAGTTCTCATTCTTCAGATTCTCATTTTCTGCTCTCAATATCACATTATCAGCTCTATCTTGTTGAGCCTATGAATCAATAAATCCCATTAAACACACACACATACATAACCACAATCCCAAAGTCAAAGAAACGTTATCTTTTCTGTTATAACAATAAGCTGACTAAGCTAGCGGACGTGTAAAACTAGAAGACCATTTTTAAGAAAAAAATCATAACCCTAAAATGGTATCGTAATGATATATGGGCAATAAATGGGAGGGGAAGGGGGGGAAATGTGACAGGTAGGGTTTAATGCGCACATTAATGGAATACAGACTGTATAGTAGTGAAGAGACGAAGGAAGGAGGCCACACCCAAAGCAAAAAAGCAAAATGACCCTCTGAAGTAAATGATGAGACACTGGTGTTTTCTTCTCTGCGTGTAATGGTCCTTTAGGGCTTACAACAGTTTTTAATGCAAGCCCAAAAGCAAGCAAACGCGGTTTCAACCTTGGGAAATGTGCCTTCTCTGTTTAAATGATCGAAGCTGCTGGTACAGCATATTAGGGTTTTATTATCATCTTCATCATTTATTTATTATTGTTATTTTGTTCTATGTGATAAGAAGAAGATTAGTACCTTCATCTGAGTTCGACGATTTTGAAACCAGAACTTGACTTGGCGTGGCTTCAAACCCAGCTCTTGGCTTAGTTTCATCCTTTGCTTGTCGTCTGGGTGTGGACATTCCTTGAACAAACTGCAAATTTAAAGCGCACACATATATTATTAAAGAATAATATATAATCACACACATTTTTGTGAACAAATTTTTGTATTAAGGTAATTAAAGATAACAAATAAGGATAATATTACGCTTCCATTTCTTGGATCTGACGAGCAGTGTGCCTGTGGTAACGTTTCTTCTTGTTGGCTGGCTGTTCACTGTCTTGTTCGTTCCCAGACTTTTCTTGATCAGCTTGTTCGCTTCCTGACCCACTCTCCATTATCTCTTCCTTCCCTCTCATCATCATCGTTGACCCATCTTCTTCTTTCTGCTTGGGAAAAAAACGAGAGTGAAACTAAGATATAAAATAAAAGTGAGAAGAGAGAGAGAGAGAGAGAGAGAGAGAGAGAGAGAGAGAGATTAGTACCATGGGAGGAGGTTGGAAAGGTTGATGAAAAGGCATGGTGGGTATGAAGTTAAAGTTGGAGTTTTGGATTGACGAAGTAAAGAGCGTTTCTGAGTTCACTACTACGTTACCTCCCATGCTTGACATCACTTGACAATCCCCATACATTATTATCCTCCTTCAACACACGCTTCTTCTTCTTCTTTTTGACCCTAAAACACTTCTCTCTCTACTACTTATCCTTCACTTCAAAACCCAACAAACCTGAGAGGAAAAAAAAAAAAAAACCTTGTGCATTTCAGACACAACAATACCCCCAGGAAAAAAAAGGGATCTAGACGACGATGAAGAAATATAAACGGAAGAATCAAAATTAGTAAAAAGTGACAACGACGAACGCTATTCCACAAGCATAAGCATGAAAACGAACAATTTCTTTCTTTCTTCTTCTTCTTCTTCCTCCTCTCTCTCTCTCTCTCTCCCTCTCTCTCTCTTCAGTTCTCTTCTTCCATTCTATGAATCTCACTCTTTCTCTCACTCTTTTTGTATAATAAATTGGTTAATTTAATACTCTATAGGAGTGGTAATTTACTGGAATAGTAAATCAATGAGGACAGAAAAGCGATCAGATACACTCCTTCAACGTTGGCCGTTTCGTTTACACGTGTCCGTATCTTACTGGTCTTTCGTGCGTTTCCCCATTCACTCCCTCTTTCAGTAAAGTCAAACCTTCTCATTTCTTCCCCACACCCCACCACGTGACCTCCTCATCCTACGTGTTCAAAACGCGCCTCCTGGATTCCTGTCCCTTTCCAACGATTTCACTAATGTCGAAGGAACCGTGTGGCTCACGCGTCGTTCGGTTGGATTGGGTGTCTTTTCCGCTTGTCTACGGGAGTGAGGGGAAATAATTTTGACTTGGAGACGTTTCAGCGCGAAAAATGCCGAAATGAGTCAAAATGATCGGGGCCGTCGGATCTATGATTGGTGGAGCCCACATGGTAAAAGAGTTTGGGTGAGGGCAGGAGGTTACTGTCTTGCCCGGTCAGATGGGAAGACTTTTGGATTATAGATATTGCATTTGCTGCCCGATGACCTCTCCACCTAATCCTTGCATTTCTGAAACATTAGATTACATTTGATAATTTTTTTCAAAAGTGTAAATTTATTCATAATATTAAATTTTGATATATCAATAATCTTAGACCAAAAAAAGATATATCAATAATCAATAATTCCCTGAACATGTAGTAAAAACAATCTCAATGAAAAATGTTCAATAAAATGTCAGGTACAAGAACCCAACCTGGTTCAGGCTAACAATAAAAAGAGTTTAAGACGGGGTGGATATATTTCTTTTCCTTCCTAAACATGAAATGTCATCATTTCAAGTTAAAAGAAATTTAGTAGTTCGTCATATCTATACTTTAATAACTTTATTTTGTTAAATTATTATACTCGATCTATACTATATAAATATTCTATTTATTACTTTTGGATTACAAATTTTATATATATTTAAATATTATTCTTTTGGAAAAATTAAAATAAAGGACCAAAATAAAATAATATTTAATTAAAAGGATCATAAAAATTGTAATTACCAAGAATGACCGAATAAACTTAAAAGTACTAAATTACCTTTTTGCTTTCCTAAACAAAAATCAAAGAACAAAGTACTTTCTTTCGTCCCCCCTGAATATCAAGGTGGGGTCATTTGAAAATCCAGTATTAGAAGTTAAAAATAGCGATTTTTGGTAATTCCGTGAAAACAAGAAGTTAATTAAAACAAAGTTGTTTTTTAACTTCATTACTATGCATACACTTTAAACAAATATCGTCATTTTTAATTTCCAATACTGGATTCTCAAATAGCCTCACCTTGATATTCACGAGAAGACAGAAGAAGACATTTTGCTCTTTGTTTTCTATGCTGGGGAAGCTAAAGGGTAATTTAACACTTTTAAGCTTATTTGGTCCTTTTTAATAATTACAATTTTTATAGTCTTTCTAATTAAATATTATTTTATTTAGGTCCTTTATTTTAATTTTTCCTATTCTTTTTAGGCTTTTGTGTGTGTGTGTGTGATTATTTTTGTATATTTTGATGATGACCATTTTGACCCAATTTCAACCATTAACCCTTAAACTGCTATCTTGACCGGATATGATTTTCACTACATTGGTGAAATGTAGGGCGTTGAGTTCAGGTTGGGGACCAGCAAACCAAAATCATGTATGGAATAGAAGTTGGTATGGCCAGTGATTTATTGACTTTGCTTGAGGGTATTATATTTTCCTTAGTTTCCAGATTAAGAGTGGGGAAATTACAATATTTCATGATGACTTGTGGGGATTACTGAGTACGTACTGGTTTCTTGTTTGGTCAAATGAGGCTGCTTTGTGTTGCTTTCAAGGATTTGTTAGTGCGTACTAATTTTGTGATTAGAGTTTGGGTTTGTTCATTCTCGGAAATATAATGCACCTTTCAACAGAAGCAATAGCAGCTACATGGCTATATCCAAGTCCTCTTAGTATGCTTTTTCCCCCCATTTTAATTCATAACAAATTCAAATCTGAAATTATGTGTAGGAGTGAGCGAATCTTGGGGAGTAATTGGGGAATGGAAATTAAAAGCAGGCAAAAATTAATGAGAATACAACGTGGTAATACCAAATGAATATGAGAGAAACAACATAAGCTGAGTAGTAATGTATTGTAGGTGGTCCTGATCAAAGGAAGATGATTGAGCTCTTTTAAGAAAGGACCCACACACACACTTGCATAATAAATCTATGAATTGAATTGTTGATGAGCTGTGTTCACCCTATATGATTGGATCTGTTTCAGAGTGCAAAAAATGTATATGTTACTGCCAACAATTTTGATGTGCATGTGTATGATAATACTACATTCAATTCTTAATATAAGGCATAGTTAACTAATTTGGTAGATTTAAAAAGTTAAACAAATTATTTTAAAATATTTATTTTTATCATTTCTCTTTGAACCAATTTGTTTGACTTTATAAACTGTTATATATAATCTAATGAAACAAGTAAATATTTTATAAGGTCATGTAATATAAGCTATAATTTATTTATTTAGGGGAAAAAAATTACTTGAACTTCAAAATCCTAAATCATTCTTGTTGCCTACAAGAGTATAGTCGTATAGGTGCTATGTACTCTTGAATTTCTGATAACTCATTTTAGTACAAAAATCAATTATTTGAAATTTTAAAGTTTCAATATTATTTTATTGTTTTTTTTTTCATTTATTTACTTTTTTTTAATATCTTCAAATTAGTTAACTATATCTTATATTAAAGACTAAAAGTAGTATTACACCTAAAATTAAAGACAGTTGGTCTTTGAATGGATATATATATGCTTTTTCTTCTTTGGTTAAAGTTGGTGAGGATGTATTTGAAAGAAATGTATAATTAATGCTCTTCAATGTTTGGCCAGAAAAAGGAAAACTTCACTATACCAGATTGTTGCTCCGATTCTTGCGGCCACTTTTAAAATATCATCATTTAACAATAAATCCATATACAAAAAATTAATACATATAGCTAGCCCTATGTGATTGAGAAATTTAAGTAACTTGATATAAGCTTAATTTATATATCCTCCTAAGTTTAAAGATGGCTTAGATTATTATAAGGGTTCATTTGTTTAAAATTATTAAAGAAAAAAGTGATTAAATTGAGTTGTAGGAGGAAATTAAGTGGTCATTTGGTTGAATTCCGATGCACATTTGGTTGGCATGTACTTTGATAAAGGTGCATTGAGCTTTTTAATAAGTATTTAAAATTACTATATAATAAAATGACCTTTTATTCTTAAACATATTTTTTTTCCTAAAAACAATTTCTCATATCTTTTGTTGTTTTGCTATTGCGCTATACCTTGTTGGAGATCATTTTGCCGTAGTCGCAAAATTCGCCAACAACGATGATCATTATATTCCCACCCTAGTTATCGCCATTGTCGTCACCTTAATTACTTTAATTTCCAATCCCCTTCATATCTGGATTCAACAAAGATGAAGCACAATCCATGATGCAAGGGTATGAAAATGGAGCGATGAGTAGTTACGTTGATGGGGTTTAAGGTTTTTTTTTTTTTTTTCTTCCAATGAATAATATCTGTAATGATTTATAATTAAAAATATATACCTTTATAATTTATCTCTAGGAATTGCTTGGTTTGGCTTGGTTTGACTGGAGGGTAGGAAAATTAAAGGGAGGGCCGAAGCACCAACGCCCAAAGCTCCCCGACGACTTTTGGGACCCAGTTCGGCAAACTGCCAACAATGAAGCTGACGTTGAACACCGTCCCCCAACCGCAGTAGATCTCCGTCATCGCCCCTCTGCTGGATCATCCATCATTCTTCTCACTTTAATTTGAAAGTGGAAGTTTGACGATGGTGCAGCTCAGTGACTTTGTCGCTGACAGTTTTCGATCTGGTTCAGCGGCGGCACAGGACGCAGGCACGACGTTCATGGGGGTACTCGTCTTCTTCGCATTGCAAAACGCAGGCCACAACTTGATTCCTCTTCCACTGCTCCTAGAATTAAGGTCGAAAGCGGTCCGAGTTTTCTGATAGCTTTAGGTGGGATTTTTTTTCCCGGAATAGCTTGGTGGGGATGAAAGAACCAAGTATATACTTGATCTCAATCTGGTGTTCAAGAATTATGAAGGTGATTAGATGATTGTGGGGGCCATATTTATAATTATTTTTTATTAAAATAATATTCAAATTATTATTTTTCTTATATGGATTGTAAGTATAAATATAAATTATAATATAATAAATAAGTCTTATTTATAATTAAAAAAAGATTTTAAAAAATCCAAAAAAAGGTACAATTACCCAAATGAAAATATTTTTTTCTCCTCTTTCCTCCTAAATCAAACAATGTAATATTAAAATCTCTTTTCTTTCCCCCCTTCAATTAAGCTAAACGAGGTAATACAAAAATTTCTTCCCTCACTTCTCCTTCCCTCCATTAAAATCCCTCCCTCCCTTGTCCCTCCCTTGAATCAAGAAGTCCCTAACAATGTTATTTTACACACACATAAATGCAATGATAACATACTAAAGTTGGGCGGCCTAAGTGACACTAAGCACCTTTAGTATTAACACTCTCTTTAAGTCCTTCTTAGCCCTACACTATTAGAATAAATGGGTTCTATTGCCCCGAAAAGCGTCCGTTTTTAAAAAAAAGGAAATAAAAAAAACAGTGACATTTTTTAATTTTTTGACATGTTCTCGTCCCTATTTAAATTTGGACGCCTGAAGTTGACCTCAGGTGTCTCAAACTTAAATTGGGATGCCTAAAGTCAACTATAGTAAGGAAAAACATTACTTTTTGCATTCGTTGACGCTTATATGGACATTTTGCCTATTTGTAAGCTTTAGGTGTCCCAAATTTAAATTGTGAAGCCTAAGGCGCCTATCACAACTTCAAATGCATCTCTACCCTTGTCATTTCAGCTTTGCAATTTCCACCTTCCAAGGTCGAGCTCACCTTCATATCCTGAGTTTCATTTTTCTTCTTTCTCAAACACCTCCTATGTCGGACCCTTTCTTGCCTCTCCCTCCCTCGCCAACGATGTCTACTTGACTTGTTCTTACTCATGCACGTAGGCACACAAGCTTCCCTCGCCGTCGTTGCCATTATGACTCTCAGACGTGTCACCTCCTCATTATCACCCTTCTTCCTTGGTCACTCTCCCATCGACGTTAATCGTGCCTCCCAAAATACTTTGACTTATCTTTGAGGCAAGGACTCTCAACGATGACGACTGTCGGGACCCCACCATGGTAGAGGTCGATGAAGGGGGCCAGTTGTCTGGTTTCAAATTCCTCAAGATTCGTCAGGTTTTCACTTGAATCTCATTGTCATCTCTATAGATCAGATTCGATTATCTACTCCTTTGATTTGTTTTTGTTTTTTCTTCTTTTGTTTGATTTTCTTGAGTTTATCTTCTCGCTCTGTGTATATTCGTCATAGGATTGTAAATAGTCTGGTTCTTGCACTGAGTCTAGGTCTTAGAAGACTTGGTATAGTTGGCACGTAAAATCTATTTGGATTTCATTTGATTTTTCTAATTTGATTTGCTCTATTCCTCCCAGTCATGGTGCCCTTGAGCTTTGCTCTATTACGGAGCACCTATGTAACATCCCAATTTTCAAAAGCGGAATAATTTATTTTCCATTTAAAATCATTTAAAATCATCAGAGTAGTGCATTTGAGCGGAAGAGTAACTGATACTTATATTCCAAAATGCCGTAAGTCTGGCTGAATACAATAGCGGTGTAGTAACCGCGTGGTTCAAAAGGGATGTACAATAACAAAAGGAAGGCTTCCGCCAGAATGTCAAAGGAAATCTTCAGCCGGGTCTTCTAGGTGGCCTGCTCGCGCCTCTCCTCGGTTCTTAAACCTCCCAATCCTGAAGCTATGTTAAGAGCTGAGGTCCCATGCATACGGACCCTAGGTAACAGTTAACCTCATGTTTATATACAAAATATATGGACGACATATACCACAACATTAATAACAAAAACAAACGAACTATCACAACCAATGCATGTAACCATATCGCTCCCAGCTTATGGACATATCGCTCCCAGCCTACAGACATATCGCTCCCAGCAACAAATACATCGCTCCCAGCATACAGATATATCGCTCCCAGCATTATAGATACCCTCTAACCTTAATATGCACCTTACAGTATAAAACAACACACATACCACATATATGCATAACATAAACATCAGAGTTAGTGTTACAGTACGCGAACGTACCACAGAGCTATTAGTTAATTCACTTAAGTATACCATACACATAGCACATATATGCATACAGTAAATATCAGAGTTAAAGTTACCAGTACGCGGACGTACCTTCGTTGATGACTTTCGATACGTCTTGACAGAAAACGATTACAGATATCCTATAAGGGTAATTTCATCTCTATTAATTCACAAATATTATTTCAAGAGATATTTTGATTATTTGAGACCATTTTAACCCTGGTGGATTTATTTTCCAATTTATTCCCTAAATTTTCGGAAAAACGCTAATCCAGCAATTCTGAGCAGAATTCCGCCTAACTTTGAAAAATCATAACTAATTCTAAAAAAATCGAAATGAGGATCCATAAAATTTTCCGAAATCCTTGAGATGTCTACTTTTGAGGAAAAATACTGGAACTTACCCAGAATTCATGGATAATTCCTAGTTTTGAATTTTCTCAAGGTTGCCCAGAATTTCACCCAGAAAACGTAGCTTAACTTCTGGAATTTTTATCTCTTTGCACAGAACTTCAAATGACACACTATTTATATATTTAGAAAGCCCTATATGTCTACTTTCACCATGAATTTTATTAGAATTTTAGAACATCATCTTCTTCATAAAATACCAACGTTTTTGCTACTGGCTCCAGAAATCGCTAATCGATGAAATTTCGCCAGAGCTTCGCTATTTTGATCCTAATCTTCCAAAAACTTTGCTATAACTTCTTCTTCATCAAATTTTAGAAATAAAGAAAGTGGAACCCATAAAAACATGAAAATAAAACTATATTTGGAAGATTGAAGATCAAAACAACATTTCCTAACATTTCTACTACAAAATTTCATAAGCTAGGAACTTGAAATAAAACTAAAAGTTTCCTTACCTCTTGTAGAACCTTGCTACTGCTCTTGGAGCTCTTCCATACACTCCTAACCTCTCTAAAATTTTGGCCTAAGCCTTGGTGAATTGGTGAGGAATTTGTGAAGCTTATGACCTCTATTTATAACAAAAACCTTGGGTAGCCTCCAAGCAACTTCAATCTGATCCTAGCCATTGGTTTTTACTTGGAGAGGAGGCAAAAATCTTGTCCCTCCACCTCACTAAACCGTCCTCCCTCCTCCTTCCCTCACAAGTTGTTGTTTTAATCACTTACTTTACCCAAATGCTAATTTAGTTAAGTGTAAACTAATGTTGTTCTTCAAGATCAAATTTCACTTTTGAAATCCTAATTTTATGATTAGATTTATGGTGATTTTTAACTTCCCAAACACTTAGGTATAAATCCTCAAAGTATACAAAAATAACTTTGGGAATAGCCAAGTTGAAAGTCTTAATTCACTGATTCCAAATATATATTTACATTTAATACTTAGTTCCAATATTTCAAGGTATGATTTATTTTCTATAGATTCTTATCTAATTTAGCTAATTAAATCACAACTTGCTTCCCAAGTTTAAGAGACTTGCTCCCCAAGTCTTCCCTTTTACTACACTCACACACTCACACAACCTTTGACCACACACACACCTTCACATCACACACACATTTCGACACACACATAGCACACACACTCTTGCCTTGGCTTCTTTCATACACTAAGCTACTTATCCCATAAGTTTATAAATAATTTCTTGTTGCCCAAGCTCTTTAAAAAAAAGTCCCCCTTCACCCTTTTTAATTACCAATGTTATGTTTTAATGTTCTCACATATTCTAGAAGAAAAATCTCTTATTGGTCCAATTTAATTTCTCAAGAGTTTAGGATTAAGGATTAATATAATTTCTTCACTCTTTAATTAGTAATTTTTCCCACTTTTATTAGTTAAAGGGAGAATTAATTAATTCTTGGTTACTATTGCTAATATAGTGTTTTAAGGGTTACTAGACTTAATTACCAAAGTTTGACAAGTTTCTAATTTAATTTTGATGATTAAAAACTCCTTGTATGCTAATCTTAGCTTTTAAATATCATTTGATTCTTAATTTAATTGATATTTCCTTAAGTATGACCGTTACAAATTAATTCTCAACTAATTCCAAAAATTACTAGAGTATCTTAATTATTGCAATTTCATTTGCCCAATAATTGTTACTAACTTCCTCTAATTGATTTTATCATCCTCTGATGATTTTAATTGCTGAAATGGTATAATTAAGATTATGCTAGATTATGATAATCTTCAGATATTTTATGATCCTTAATAAGATTTAGGAAATTGAATTTTGGATTTATTAGAATCCAAAGAAAATTTCCCTAAATATGATGATAAATCAGTTAAAAATTTAGAGACAATATATTCTCCTATTTTAACAAATATTTAGTTGCCTCTTCGGATTAACTCACAATATTCTCAGAGTGTTTTATAACATTTAACTTCACTTAGAAATTTCTAACTCTTTATTCCTCCCAATTTCATGAGAAATCACCTTAGGAAATAAGATAATTATTCTACTAGTTTTGAGACCACATATTCACCTATTTTAATAGGTATTTTCTATTTTCTATCAAAATATAGTAGTTATGCTAAATAGGATTTTTGGGGTATTACAACCTATTTGGATTTCATATGATTTTTTGAATTTGATTTTTATGTTGATTATTGATTTGATTCTGGATTTGTAATTGGTATCTGAAAGTATGATGAAAACAAAGACATGGTTACTTGGTTTGATGATGTTCCAATGATAGTATTTTATATCTCAATTGACTTTTTAAACACTATTTTAAATAAGAGCCCATCTAGGGAAAAAAAAAAAGTCACTTATGCTACCATTATCCCAAACATAAATCATATTCACGATTTGGCTTTTATCCTATCTTTCATTTGCAAAAGCTTATTTAGAAAAAAAAGTCATTTTTGTCATCGCTATCCCAAAAGGTGTCGAACTCACAATGCAACCTTACCAATACTACAAATACCACTTTTAAACTTCCGTTTTTTTGGGGCCTTTTTAACATCTAAAAAACTTGGGGACACTAATACCTAAGACATAGTAAAGTCATGATACAACATCCTAAAAAAATTACGATGTTGTAAGGTGTTTTTTCAAAACAAAAACAAACGGTGTTACTCACAGGCATCTTACTGAAAATGATATAAATCTTAATATTAAATACTCTCTGTGTGTGTATTAGTTGCATATATTGTAATAATTGAAGATAAAAAATTAAATTTAAATTTGATAAAAAATTTAAATTATTATTAAAAATTTCAAAACTCTAAATATTTAATTAAATATATTCTAATGAATAAATTATAATATATATAAATGTATATTTAATAGTATATGTTTATTGGATCACCTATTCATAACAATTTCTTAATAAGCTAAAAAGTCATGTCAAAAGCTAAAAGTGACTTCTATTAGAAATAACTTTTTTTACAGAAGCTCATCAGCCATTGAAACTATCTCAAACCATCTAAATTAGCTTCTTCTTTTTTTTCCCTTCACTAGGCTTCTGCTGCACGGCATTAATGTTTTGATGGTGTTTTGGTGATATACCAAACCAGCACTATGAGTATGATGAGTGCATATATATGTCCCTTCATTAAGAGATGGAAGAATGACAAAAAATATAAAATGATGTCTACTTGCCTCTAAAATTCATACTAAATCACGACTTATCTAAACTCTTATCCTTCGGGTAAAAAAGTTGTCACGCACGATGCACCTTATAAATATTAATTTAGTTTAATTTACATATAATAAAATAGTGATTTAATCTTAAAGCCTCGTTCTAATTACTCTCTGAACTGTTTATATATATGAAGAAATAGGGGGAGTCTCTTGACGCTTTCATAACAAATACTATTACTGAAATTATCCATAGACGTCCATATACGTATAAGAACAAGACTCACATCAATGAGAGAAAGGAAGGCCTTGCCAAAATTATGGCAACACTCAAAGTAACCATTAAAGTGACATTTATATTGACTTGATAAAGCAAAGCACACAACAATAAAATAAAATAAAATAAAATAACAGGTATGATACATTTAAAGTGACATTGATATGCAAGTATTAATTATACATATCCTATATCTCGTAAGTTATTTGCGAGAATTAATTATGAGAAATCAATTTCTATGGGGTATACAATAATACTGGAAAAAGAAGGGGGAAAAAAAGCCCCACACATCAGACTTAAATTGCATATAATAATTTAAGGATATATTTATTTATTTTTACATTGCCAAAACAAAAAAAAAAATAGTGAAGGCAAGTTTTTATTATACAGTAGTAGCATATTAATACCTTTATTGACATCTCAGATCTGCGTGCATGAGAAATAATTGGTCTCTCTGCAAACCCCACATGAATTGCTGCAGATCCAAACATGCAACACACTCCGACGAAACTGAAAACCTGGTATTTATATATTTAATTAATATAAGTTCATCAATGATTCTTCTGGTCCAAAAAATAGCAATAGCTAGTACTATAAGTTCAATGATTCAGTAGATAGAAAATACAATATTTTGTGACTTTAAGAGTTTTGGTTCCGTACGTCGAGTGTGAAACCAAGGTTTTGAAACCCGGACCGGTCATCAAACCGGTCGGGGTACTGGGTTAAGGGTCAGTAGGTCAGACTGGAGTTAAACCGGTGAAGAATGGAATATTTTAAGAGTATTAGTATGAAATTATAAAGAATTTTTTTTTAAAAAAAGTGATTTTCTAAAAAAATAATAAATAATAAACCGGTTTGACCCCTGGACCGGACCGGTTAGGGACCAGTTCGCCAGTTTTCAGTCCGGTTCGACCAGTCCGGTCTGGGTTTAAGAACATGGTGTGAAACAGTTGCACAATGATAGCAGCAATTGAAAAAAGAGAAGTGAACAACTACAAGAATGGGAAACCATTTCATTGCTCATCGCAATATTGAGCCCCGTGGTGATCATTGTTGTAGTGGGATTTGTATTGTTAGAATATAGTTTTAAGGGTTAAAATTAAAAAATTTCTACGAATAATTTTAAGTAAAAATTTTGTTTTTGAAAAACTATCATTTAATAGATTATTTTTATTTTAGATTTTGTACACATTAAAATAATTTATTTTCTTAAAAAATTGAAAGTAAAAAAAATTCAATTTAAACCTTCAAAATAAGATTTTGGACAATATGTGATGGTGATGAGTTCCTAATGCACATCCTTATGATACTGACACTATGCCGGGTCTTTTCATCACTATTTCAAGATTTTTTTTTTTTTTTTATTCTTCTGTTTCATGACCTCACATTTGTTTATTTGCCACAGTATTGTGTTTGTAAGGCTTCCAAGGATTTGGTTTTGGTCCTTTGCATTTGCAAAGGAGCCTCCTTTGCAAAGGACCAAGTGTAAGTTGGACTTTTATTTTTGGTTGTAAAACACTTTTTTTTTTTGTAATATTACGCATTTACATTTGGTTCTTTGCAAAAGACCAAAACCAAATCTGGCTTCAAAGGTCTAGGAATCCTCATTGATTTATTTCTTACTGTTTGAATTTTTCTTTATACTCTGTCTCTTAGTCTTGTCACCCTCTATGGGTGTCCCGGAACCGGACTCTGAGACCAGACTTTCTCAGAATCCAGTTTATTAGTATTCCTTAGTACCCTCTCCTTGTTCTGTCTTCAATCTCTCGTTTCACCGCATGCGGTAATTTTTACTACATGTGGTAATTTAAAAAAATGAGTGTTTTTATCTACACCATTAAATTTATTTTTGGACAGTCAGGATTATAAGATTTTAAGGGATATTGAGGGGAGGGATTCTGAAAGAATCCCGATCTGGGTATCAGATTATTTCCCAAACCATGATTATTTTAACACCATTTCCTTTTCTTTTTCTCTTCCTTGTAATCTTATGATTATCAATTCTCCCAAAATCCTACCAACCGCTTAACCGCTTTTCTTGTTTCTGATGGTGTGCGTGAGTTTATGTTTTCCCCCCCTCTCCGGAACACCAATCTTTGTTTGTTTTTTTTCTTAGTGTGTATATGTTATTCATTCTTCCTACTCACCCTTTTTCTTCGTTAACGTTGGTGGATGTATATGTTGAAATATTTTATTCATTTATCCTTATTTCATCTTTTTTGTTGGGTTTACTATCCCCATGTAAGTTGAGCTCCTTGCTTGTTTCTTTTAATATAATAACTTGACAAATTCCACCGACGTTTTTTTTTCACTCCTCACATGTATATAATATGTATATATGTGAGATTTTGGTAAAACTATATTGTTTTCAACAATTTGATACTATCATTAGGCTTCATGTGTGTCTATATATACAGTGGCGGATCTTAATGAAGACAAGGGGGGCCATGGCCCCCTCAAAAAAAAAAAATATCTGTCCTAAAATTTTAATAGAAATTGAATTTTTTTTACATATTTGGCCCAAAAATGTATACAATTATCCTAAAAATTTATACATTTGGCCCCCTCAAATATTTTTTAAAAAAAATTAGTTAATGAGGATACATTTGGCCCCCCAAATATTTATCCCAAGATCCACCACTACACACACATGTATGTATGTATTAATAGTTATTTTCAAACTTTGTAAACTCTCATTGAGAGGTTTGTAGTAATTCTTTGTGTAATTACAAACACAACCAAATACTTTTAGAATAGCATGGATTAGACTTATAATAGAATGCAATAAACTATTTGTATGAGAGTATAGTGTTAGAAAAATGAGTTTATTTTTCTATCACACGCGTGTCTATTTATAGACGATGATATATACACCTGAAGCAACACCTACTTCTTATTCATAACCTATAGGACACATCAGAGTAATTTATTAATCACCAGAGTAATCAATTCTTGATAAATTATTTTAATATTATGGTAAGAGTATAGTTAATTTGTTAGACACCAAATCGGTCAATTCTTTATGAATTATTTTAATTCCAAATATTATAGTGATTACCTATAACCTTGATGTGTTTGATTTGAAGTTTGTTATAGAGAGATTATGGATCAACCTAAAGGTTGGTTATTTATTGTTATAATAATTGAACATAAATGTTGGTATTTTCCTTTTAGATATCCAAAGATGATAAAGATTTCTAGTTGGGGTATATATCACTACCAAATTATGTGAAATCTTTATAGCATCATTATGGTTGAATGTTGCATATTAGTTAAAAATCAGGCATTGAAAGAAATATGAATGCAATGTCGACTATATCATCTTTACCACAAAATTTGTGGGTAGAAGCCATTTTAACAGCTAACTTTATAATTAATAGAGTGCCTCACAAAAGGATACAAAGCATACCATACGAAATATGGAAATGAAAGAAACCTTCCTTGAAATATTTGAAAGTGTGGGGGTGCTTGGCAAAGGCTACAATTCCTAAACCCAAAAGGTTGAGGATTGAACTTAGGGCAGTAGACTATGTGTTTATTAACTATACACTTAACAGTAGTGTAAATCGGTTTTTGGTTTATTAGTATGATATATCATATATCCATGTTAATACTGTTAATAAGTCAAAAAACATTATGTTTTTTTAGAACGTATTTTCGTATAACAAGAGAAGTAGGGCAAGTGGTAATAATGGCAACAGTACTGTGGTCTGTGATACCATAGGATACTATGACCAGTGATGATCCTGTAGAGGAGCAACCTAGATGTAGTACAAGACAAAGGACCACAACATCCTTTGGTCCTAATTTTTTGACCTTTTTGTTGGGTCTATGCACGCAAATCCGAAACGTTGACGAAACCTTCAATATTTTCAGCTCAAGTTTGCAGAGGTGACGCGGTCGGACATTATTCTGAGAAAAGGTTATCAATATCATTGAATCCATTCCGTCAAACCACATTTGGGAATTGGTTGATCTTCCTCTTGACAATAAGCCTATAGGAACTAAGTGGCTCTTTAAAATGAAGATGAAAGCAGACGACACTATTGATAAGTACAAAGCTAGGTTGGTAGCAAAAAGCTACTGACAACGTGAAGGCCTAGACTACTTTGATACTTATTCATCTACAATAAGGATTACATCCAATAGTAAGTTAATCGCAATTGCGATGTTGAATGGGTTGGAGTTACATCAAATGGATGTAAAGACAACTTCTTAAATGGTGACTTGGAGAAAGAAATCTATCTAGAACAACCTAAGGGATTTGTTGTCTTAGGACAGGAACAGAAAGTTTGTCGCTTGATAAAGTCCTTTTATGGGCTTAAGCAATCCCCGAAACAATAGCATGTGAAATTCAATGAAGTTATGTTATCAAATAGCTTTAGTATTAATGAATGTGACAAGTGTGTCTATATTCAGAATGCTAGAAATAGGTTTGCCACAAACTGTCTTTATGTAAATGACATGTTGAAATTGAGTAGTAATAATCAAATGATTAAAGTTATTAGGCGATTGCTTAGCAGTAAGTTTAATATGAAATATATGGGTCGAGCAGATATTTTTTTTTTGGGAAAATCCATAGAACTTCTTATGGGTTGGCTTTATCACAAGCACGTTATATTGCTAAAATTCTTAAGAAATTTAAGAGTTTGAACATAGCTCTTATGACGAATCCTATAGATTCTAGTCTTTGACTATTGAAAAATATTGGCAAAACTAAAAAAACAAAAGGAGTATGCTTAAATGTTAGGCAGTGTTATATATGTTATGAATTGTACTAGACCTAATGTTGCCTACACAGTAAGCATATTGAATCACTTTACAAGTACTCCAAACAAGTTTCATTGGAAAGTCATGGTAAAAGTTTTGGGTTACCTCAAGCATACTTAAAACTTTACTTTACATTATGAGACCCTACAATGCTATAAGGGTATTGTAATGCAAATTAGATCACCAGTTCTAACAATACAAGATCCACAAGTGGATATGTGTTCACCCTTGATAGAGTTGTTGTGTCTTGGAAATCATCCGAGCGGACTTGCATTATAAGATCGATTATTGAAGTAGAATTTATTACTTTAGATAAAGCCGGTAAAGAAGCCAAGTGGCTTTGTAACTTTCTTGAGGATATTCCTAATTGGTCGAAGCCAATATCGGTAGTGTGTATACACTGTGATAATCAAACAACTATTGGTAGGGCCTAGAATGTCATGTATAACAGTAAATTTAAACATATGTGATACCGTCAGACAACTACTCTCAAATGGAATCATCTCAATTGATTATGTGAATCAAAAGAGAATGTAGCAGATCTATTGACTAAAGGGATTCCTAGAGAGTTGGTTATAAATTTATTGAAAGGAATGAGTTTAATGTTGATCAATTGTTGATTATTGCGGTAACTCTACCTAAAAGAGTGGAGATCCCACAAACTAGGTTCGAAGAGACAACTAAGTGATGATCAACTATAAACACTTTGGAGTTTTACACTCATATTCATTCCTATGACAAGACAGTTCATATATATAAGGGTAAGCATTTAGGCTTTTAATGGTTTCTTAATTTGATGTGTTCAAATGATGTATGTTGACTTAAGTCACAAGGAATAACCTATATGAGTGTGAAGTGGGGGTCGCTTTTATGAGAATTTAAAATGATCGATCCTCTAGAACACTTGCAGAACCAAGCAATTGTCCAGAGCCAAAATGAGCACAATATGAGGAGCAACCACGCTAGAGGAGCAATTGTGTGACTCTTATTTTCTTGGTATACCTTAAAGGTTGATGGTTGAAGACAACACATCTATCTATTGACCAAGTATATCCGATAGGTTTTTACTATAGAAGGTTCAAAGGTGATCCCTACTTATCTCGATGCAGTTGTTTCTCGTAGAGGAATCGCACTTTGCATACATGTTTATTTGCATTGTTCATAATGGACTAACTTTTTATCCATGTGGGGGATTGTTGGATTTTTGTCTAAATTCCATGCGTTATGAATAAGAAGTAGGTGCTACTTCACCACAGCTAGTCGCATCATTTCGCCATGGTCGTGTTCGTTCCCCAGCGATTATATTTTGCCACAGTTGTATCAATTCACCAACAGGTGTCTATCTGATCGTTTCATCGTCTAAAAATATGCATGTGTGTGATAGAAAAATTAACTCGTTTTTCTAACACTACACTCTCATACAAATAGTTTAATGTATTCTCCCATAAGTCTCACTTGTGTGATTCTAAAAACATCTGGTAGTGTTTGTTGGGGCTCCTGATTGATAGTGGCATCATTATGAAGACATAATTCATTTTATCATGGGAGACAATTGTTTGTGATCCTTGGGCACCTGTATAGAGGGAACAAATTGTCTTAATGAGACAACGTACGTTGGGCTCAGATTTTCATCAATTTCATTTTCATTTTCGGCAGTCTTGTGACTTTTTACTGTTTACTATCATGCATAGAATTGTTACATGTTCATAGATAGTCCCATCTTAATAACAAAGATTGTGACCCTTCTGGAAATTTAAATTCTAAACTATTTTCTACAACAATTACATGTGAGCTAGAGAGTAGTAGTTAACTTTGAATATTCTTCTATATAGTTATGAATTGTGTATGGTTGTGAATGACTATTTTTTATATTGAAAAATGGATTGAATATAATTATATGTATATGTGTATGTATTGTAAATTCTCAAGTAAGTAATGTTATAAGCAAATTTCTTTATAACTCATTTTATTCACATAGTTAATAATTTAATTATAATTAATGTATTGTTGGATTATTATTTCCTTTTAAGCATATATGCATTTGCAATGATATTTGATACAAATTTTATTGTACCTTATCTTATAATGATGTTAAATTTATCGATGATTGACTATACGTGTCATAATGGTTGCATTTGTGGTGGATTGGAATAAAGGGGAATTTGTATGATAAGATATCTTACCACGTGGTATGCCATCACGCGATGCATAGTGGATGACACTTGTCAGGGCCCCTTCTTCCATATTTTTCTTTGGTCGCGATTATATTAAAGTTGTAAGACATGTGACATCTTTTTAGTTGTGTTCTTTTAAAAAGGGGAGTTATAGTTCAAACTTAAGCTCTACGTACTTTTGGTTGGGTATACCTTAAGAAACAATGAGCTTAGAACAATCTAACCAAACGGATGTGTTTTTTATTGGATTAGGTATTAGCCTATGGCTTCAATCAGTGGTATATGGATGGACGGTGATATAAGGATGATTGTATATTATATATTGTATAATTGTACATTACATGTTATGAATAAGAATTGAGGTTGTTTAACAATAATGAACTTGAAATCGTTTTATACGAGGATTGTAAGATATGCAAATAATATGTAATTAGTTCCTTCTTTTTATCGTATGTGGTTTGCTTGTATATGTAGAAACTTCAGGTAGTTAATGAGATATGAAATCTCATCCTTATATATTAATATTTTTTTAGGTGACTTGTTTTAGTAGGGAAAAAGGGAAGGCCCCTATGTAGTGAGCATTGAAGGCTCTCTTAGGGTCCTGGAGCATATGTTATGTTGTTTTTATTTATCATGACCTTAAAACTTTCACATTTTTTTGTACTTATTAAAATGTACGTTTTGAGGATTCAATTTGATACTATGGTGTGATTTTGTTTGTTTGTTTTTTTGATGATTTGGTGACTTTTGAAATACTTTGGTTAAGTATTTCATTGTTTGGTTTAAGGTGTTATATACTACATATAGGATAAGCTAACTTTCGAAAGCAAAAGGACATAGTATTTTTCTTACAATATAATATAATCTTAGGGTATGTTTGGTTTGAGGGGAGGGTGTGGAAAGAAGGGAATTGACCAAATTGTCATTAATGAAATGAATATTCTTTTTTGTTGAAAGTATATTTTATGAATATTAAAAAGTTTCCATAGACTTTTTTGTAAAGAAGAGGGTATAATTTTTCTCTCTCCCCTCCCCCTCCCTCAAACCAAACTGCCTCTTAGTCTAACTTTTCTTTCTTTTCAAGACTTTCTCAAATTAAATTTTAAATTAGATAGTATTATAACATATAAAATTTAATAGTCATATGCAAATTTTTTACATATAATTACGATGAGATTTTCTTGTCTTGTTTAACTATTAAAATTTTGGGTTAAGGTGTAAAAATACACATAAGCTTTTTCTCTATGAACGTCCAGCACCACGTGCTTTTTTTTGAAGCAAAAATATACACGTGGTTACCATTTTGGAGCAAAAGTCACATCTCACCGTTATGTTACTGTTCACAGTGATGAGAGAGAAAGAGATAAAATGAATACACGTGGTGCTGGGCGCTCTTGGGAAAAAACTCATGTGTATTTTTGCACCTTAACCCTAAAATTTTTTATGTGATTATAAAAAGGAGGTAAATTATTTAGTTATTGTTATTTTTGAGCTGGGATAATAGTTTGTTAGTATTTAAAGTTTGATTTGTTTTTATTTTTGATGTTTAGACAATAGTTTGACACTATACTTTATTTTATTAATATATATGATTTTAATTAAAAATGTTAAGAGATTTATTATTATATTTCTAGCTAGATACTTTAAAATAGCTAGTTTAGAACTGAAATCAAATAAATTTGCATGAAAGTCTAAGGACTGGCTTTGAGCCTACTTGTCCAAGTAAATACTTCAATAATACGATGATTTTATGGTACGCGAATTTTTCAAGCTTGACCCTTTTAATTTTAGCCCATCAAGTGTTAACCTGGGTGGGGCTAGCCTGTTTTGAAGAAGAAATGAAAGAGTGTGCTGAAAAACTTGAATTGACAATACTTGAAGTTAGGAAAAAGAAGAGAGCACCTTGTAGGGATGTGGCGCCGAATGTCCATAGGGATAGGGTTTAACTTTTTTATTAGAAAAATAATACAACCTCTCATCTTAATTACATGATATATTTAACTGATTTTGGGAGATTAAAGATAAAAGTTAAACTAGTTAATTTTACTTATTTTTTAAAATAACCTTACATAAATTTTAAATAACATCAATAAAAGTAAATCAATAACCCCTGCAACATACGTCTTCAACTTAGAAGTTTTCTTTCCATACTTTCTAATTGAAATAATAGTCTTGCTATATAGCCACACACACATGTGTGTGTACATATATATATCTACACCACACATACACCCCCACATGCACACATATCACACACGCACACATACACGTGTGTGTGTGAATTAATGTCACCTGGTTGATACACAAATTAAAATTCAACAATTTAAAAGTTTCACTGATTGGAAGAATCTACGCACCAATATATATATATATTCATCAAAAACCAAACACACTTGAGAAAATAAAATAGGGGTATTTTATGAAGAAATTGACATAAATTAAAATTTCGTCCTATAATTAAAACTAAAACCAACTTCTAAATGTTGTGCTCTAATTAGTATTGGAGAGAGTAATTTTTTTTTTCTAGATAACAATTTTTTTCCCTATATCACTTCCCAATAATCAGGGAAGTTTACATACATACGCATATGATTACATAATTATTTTTTATGAAGTACTTCACGCACACATATTTTGATGACGTAAATAAATTTGTGTGTTAAGGTGCAAAAATACACATGAGCTTTTTATCCAGGAGCGTCCAGTACCACGTGCTTTTTTTGGAGCAAAAATATACACGTGGTTACTATTTTAGAGCAAAAGTCATATCACATCGTTAAGTCACTGTTCACTGTGATGAGAGAGAAAAAGATGAAGTGAACAATAACTTAACGGTGGTAAACAATGACTTAACGGTGGAATGTGATTTTTGCTCCAAAATGGTAACCACATATGTATTTTTGCTCCCCAAAAAAGCACGTGGTGCTAGGCGCTCCTGAAAAAAAAGATCATGTGTATTTTTGTACATTAACCCAATAAATATGTATTACGCACGCACGTGTGTGTGTGTTTTTTATAGGAAAATTGTTTTATGGTAAGGTGTTTATTTAACACACATTTTAATGAGGTATTTCACACAATCACATACACAAATCCATGTGCATGCACACACCCGCGCGTGTGTGAGTGTATTTTTATAAAGTAATAATATATTTTTGAACTTAATTATTTTATAAAATTATTAATTTATTCTAACTCTTTGATTAAATAAAAGTTAAGCTATAATTAATTTTAAGTGCCAAAAAGAAGGATATTACATAATGAATGCATGAATCAGGGTAAAAGTGCTTGCCCCTCCACTTAAACTAGTTAAAACAGGCTAGCCCCAAGCGCTTGGTCAGTTTTGATGAATGTGTGTGGGTGTATTAGACCAAGCCCTTGGGCTAGCCCGTTATATGCACATATATAAGTGACCATGTCTCCATATGTGCGCTCAAGTATATATTATTTAAGGGTTAAGTTGTAAATTTATTTTAAAATTTTTTGCTAAAAAGTAATGTTATTCTGAAAATTTTTCTTATTTTAATATTGCCCTGAAAGTTTCAATAGAAAGCAATGTTGCCATTTTTGTAAAAAAATTAACAGTCAACGTTAATTTTTTTACAAAATAGGATAATATTATTACTTTTTGAAATTTTTGGAACAAAATTGATATATGAAAACTTTTAAGACAACATTACTCTTGAACCTAGCTATTAGGACGGGTTTTTGGATTTGTTGTTTAACCCTTTATTTAATAATGGTGATCAATGCAGCATCTTGATTCTGGAATTTTATCACATCATTTGCTATAAATTAAAAGCGAACATGTAAGAATATTTTATTTGGTGTTAGGCCATGGTCGCTCTCCCACCTGTGTGGCCGATTTTTCATTTACTCCATCTATCTATTTTTTTTTCTACCTTTTCTTCCCTTGAAAAAAAAAATCAATTTAATTAGGTCTTTAAAATTTGCTAGGATCATAATTAATATATATAATTCCAGGAATATGCTAATAAATTGCCCGACAATATTTATAATATATTCTTCATATTATTGTTTTTGACATGATATTCTTCATATTAGTGAAACAAGCACACTAATTTTGTTTGATATAGAAATAGATGATGGTCACATTCTTTAGTGATATGAGAGTTTTCTTATAAATGAAATGTCTTAAGTTTAATATCATTTGTAATATCATATTATTAGTAACTATCTATTTTAAAAAAAGAATTTATAGGTGTTCATGAGTTTATCAATTTAATAGTCAACATTCAAGGAGAAGTATTATGAATATCAAAAGAATTATGTAATTGTTTATATTTTTTTTATTATTATTTTGTCTTTACTTAAGTAACTCTTACTACTTCCCCACTATTTCATTATTCTCACAATGAATTTCACATGCATTTGGATAATAAATTAAACTTTGTAATAGGGGTTTTTAAAGTATATTTTTCCTTACTTTGTTTCACTAACAGTCAATACATTTTGATATAACACTATAACATTAACTATTTAAATTTTGTTTGGATTAGTTCTTGGAGAATAGATTAAGGAGAAAAGGGATTTTAAAAAATAAATTTTAATAAAAAAGATTTTTTTTATAGAAAAAGTTTAGGTGGGTTCAGCACCGGTCCCTCACCAAGGCCAGAGCACGGCCTCAGAACTCTTTGAGTACTTACAAGGGACTTACGAGATCGCCTACCAAAAGATTCCTCACAATGACAAAGGGAATTGAACTCTCATCTTTTTGAGATTTGAGCCCGTTCCTTACCATTTATGCAAACTCTCATTGGCTATAAAAAATGATTTTATGAAAAAGCAACTATTGAAATAGATTGTTGGAGCACTGTCACAGTTCAAACTATACAAAAGCATCAGTTGGGCCGGTCGATGATGAAATGGGGGAGGATGGATTCATCTAGCTGAAGTGTTAAAGAATTTTTTTACCAAATATAATTTATTAACACTTAAAAATAATTTAAATGAAATAAAAAAATATAATTTATTAATAATAGGCCGTTAATTGAAGTGGGAAGCAATTCACCCCATAAAGAAGATAATATAAGATCCAGTTGTATAAAACGCACTTATCAAATAGGGAAAATTACTTGGGACCAGAATTAATTACAAAAAAGTCTCACCCCAGAATCCCATTAAAAAAAAGTCCCTTGGGACTTTTTTTTAATTAATTGAAAATTTTTCAATCGGTATTTACAACTGGAAATACTATATTCACAACTGAAAATGCTATATTAACAACAAAAATTCTCAATCCACATTTATAATTGAAAATGTTATATTAACAACTGAAAATATAAAAGTATTGAAATATATTGTTGGATCTTTGTCATTGTTGGATCAAGCACTATCATAGTCCAAACTACAAAAGCATGGGTTGGGCCTATCGAGGATGAAGTGGGGGAGGATGGATCTAGTCAAAGCGTTTATTGAAACAACCACCATTTAATTAACTAAATTAACTTAATATTAGATAGGTAATTAACTAATAGTACTTCAAAATTCGCGAAAAATTTAAAATTTTTATGAGTATGAATTATGAGTCCTAACGTGGCAATATACAATTGTCTGACATAAACCAAAAGAAACAGAAGCACTACTTTGAACAGAGTAGTCTAAGCTTCTGAGGCCTACCCTGATGGACTCGGACGTGAGCTATCACCTGGGGAAAAATTGTATAACCATCAGTCCAGCTCATTAAGAATATCGATAAGTGTTAGTGGGTGCCAAGTGGATTTAAAATAGTTCATCTCAAATATACAATTCATCAACATCTTCATTATATAATATCACATGATCCTTTAATATCATGATCGGAAGTAATATATGTAATACCCAATACCTCCATATACGCCAGCCGAACCGCCTTATTTCATCCGACTAGACCCATGGGCTAAGTTACATCTATGTTACTGGTTACTCCAAAAGCTCACTGGTCAAGTGATGAGGACCGGCCAAAATCCTCAGCGCACCTGCCCCAGACCATGGATCTTTCCCCACTTTAATCCAGTGAGGTGTCGTAGGCCCGATAAACTGTAGGCTAGTCCCAAACAACTGGTGGGACAATAATAAAGCCAACCATTATGCATCCATGGAGGCCTCACCACGTGGTGGCAAATAAATATCACATTTCCTCCCAATCCTTCCCTTTCCCATGACTGTCATGATATTTCAATGCATATAATCTCAGTTCATAAAATAATCCACATGGCAAAAATTTATTTAAAACATGCATGATTAGTTCAGAAAAATACTCAAAAACAGTATATCGATATCATAATAAGTGGAAAGTGGTTACCTCTCGCCCAAGCTAATTACTATGACATTGCTCCTAAACTGAGAGCTCACACATTCCACAATTCAATCTATAAAAATCAATTCAATAATCATCAATGGCTATTCAAAACTCTGCATATAACCAATTTTGATCATAATTCCTATTATTATTTATTTCCTGTTTCTAGCAAAATCATTTATCATTTTTATTAATATTACTCATTTATCTTATTAATCTGAACTCCCTGAACTCCCCAATGACAAACATAATATTGTCACCTTAAATAGATACTAATTACCATATAACTTTTACTGTTTCTTGTGGTTTTTCCAACTATATATATCCATTACCAGTCTTCCTTTTTCTTAAAAATTATTTATCAGTATTATTATACTATTTATTCACCATTATTAGAAACTAGTCACACAATAATCATTTTAATGATTCTTATGGTTCCTTTCAAAACCTTGACAAACCCTGATACCACTTAATCTATGCTTCACAACAATTTTGAGTTAGTATCATTTGAAAATGCATTTTTTTTTGAAATTAGTCCCATAACTTGCACTTATATTTAATTACCCATACATTTAAAATAATATGAAAACAATACGAGGCATGCATTATATGTACAAAAATATTTGTCTTTCTCTTCTTTCTTACATATCTGTGCCTTTGATAATGCATGTGTGTGTGTGTAGGTCATATAGATTTTCTTTGTTTTGACTTATATGTAGCAACATATAAATATACTTCCATTAGTATTATTAATATGTGTATATATGTTTTCTTTTTCACACAGCAACCACTTACCACATATATATATTTATGTTTTCAAAAGCTTTTCTCTTCCTCACTCACGGCATACACACACCTATATACTCCCTACATACTTCTTTTATTTTTAATCCTTCTGTGTTTGCAATATATATATAAGTAAATAACCATGTTTAAGCTTCCAAAGGGTCACATGCAGCAACAAGTGTTTCCTGTGTGACTTATTTATAAATGCCTACATATATATTTATTCATACAGTAAGCACACACACACACATATATATCAACATGCATACACCACGTCCAACGTTTTCCTTCTTTGCCTTTTATCTAATAGCAAGCTTCACGTCTTTGTCATTTTAAGATGCAGAAACAGAAAACTCCTACAACAAAATCAAAGACACCGATGACAACAAGTTCACTGTTATAATCTATATTTACGTGTCTTCCTTCTTTAGCATCATATCCACCAGTAACTTGTTTTTTTTTTCTTCCTTTATCTGTCAACAAGCTTCCTATAGCAAACACCTACCTATTTACGTTCAACAACTCATCCAACAACCTATAAGTTTCAGCAACGGTTTGAGCAGGGAAAGAGTGCATGACAGCAAGACATTCACTATCCTAATATTCATTTAGTTAAAACAGCCCCCCTTGTCTTTGGTTTTCGATTTCAGCAAGCCTTGTTTCAATAAGCTTTGTTTTCATTACTATGGCTCCTACTTGACCGAAAGTTGCTGGAACTAAAGGAAAGAAAACTTGACACTCACCTTTGCTAAAACACACTGGAACAACGAGAAGGATGACTGGTTTTCTTCCTCTGTTTTTCCGATACAAAACAGAGAAGGATAGGCTTTCGAGACTCCCTCTCACTCTCTCTCCAAGCTCTCTCTTTTTCCTCTGTTTTCAAGGCTAAAAACAGGGACTTCCGCTGCAATATTCTCAAGCTCCCACGGTGAAAGCTGAAGAGAAGTGGAGTATGGTTGAACACTTGGTTTTATAGGGCTCCTATGGTCCAGTTCAAACTGAAAAATCCAGTGGGTGATTGGGTGTGGTGCTCGAGAGACATGGAGAGTTCCTGTGTTGCTTATCCGACAAGAACGCTGCTGCATGATCTTCTACTGTACAATACGCGATCTGTTTCTTCTTCGGTTTGACTGGAACTGGGTAGTATATATTAGATAGATTGCATGTTTGCTGGTTTAGAAACAATAATCGTTGGGTATTAAGCTCAGGGCTCGAGACGTATGGATGTTTCTCTGATCCTTCAGCATTTCTTTTCCCATACGTGATCTGCCCTGCTAATCCGTGATTGACGCTGAGTAAGATTATGGTGTGATTTGCTTCTGATCTTCGGTTTTGACTAGCTGAGGATATTGTGTTTTGGGTGAAGTAATATGGGCTACACATATGGGCCGAACTGAACGAAATGAGATGGAGAATATATCAGTTTTTTTTTCCTTGCCTTGGACTGGATGGAAGTAATTAAATGGAAGAAGTGAATGTATGATATTGGGCCAACGAGAAGTAGAGAGTTGCAAATGAATATGAGCCAGGATAGAATGGATAAGAGTGGGCAGAAAGGAATCATAAAATATAGTGGGTGCTCTATGCATGTTTGGTGTTCATCCTAATGAATATGGGATATTGAATAATTTTTAAGAATACATTCCCATAATGATCCCAAAAAAAAATTTTCTGTTGTCCACAAAATATTGCCTCTAAAATATTTGAGCTAAAATTTATTTTCTAATAATTCTTTCTTAAATTCTCTCTCGGATACTATTTTATATTGCATTAAATTCTTTTCCTTGATTGTTATTTCCAAATATTACTTCTAAAATAATTAAGCCAAATTTTCCATATTTAATTCTTAATTTATGAAAGATTCGCCTTAAATTCCAATAATTCACTTTGTTATTGCTATTAGGTCAAATTTCATAATTAATTTACCTAATTAATTCTTAATTCCCAAAATCCAGAATTTGGGATGTTACATTTATTATTATTATTATTTTTACCAAATATAAAAATATAATTTTTTTAACACTTAAAAATCATTTAAATGAAATAACAAATATAAGTTCTTATTAACAAGTTGTTAGTTGAAGTGGTAAGTAATCTGTCCCATAAGAAGGAGAATACACTTATTTAAGTTCTAATTGTGAAAAAGGTACTTGTTAGGAAATGTAAATATAGTTTATGCAAATATTATGATGGGGTTCTTGTCTCTTCCCTCCTTTTTGGGAAGGGGCAAAATAAAAAAGTAAAAGTACAATAAAAATTTAGTAGTGTAATTATAACAAACAATCCTAAGTGGATTGCACAATATTTTTTTATGAGAACTTTTTTCTATATAATAAGCATTAACAATTGATAATATTTTAAAAGATAAAAATTGAAATTCATAACCATTGATAATTAACTATGCTTTTTATTTAATCATAAAAATATTATGTAGATAATTATAAGAAAATGAAATTGATTAAAAAAAATCATCTTAAAACAAAAATCTTTCATTGCTTGGCAAGATGTATCCATTAAGAGGGTATTACAGCTAGGCTAAAGTGTATTAGAGCTAGGTTAAGATGTGATCAGAATTTAGAACCAAAGTTATCATTGTTTTATAACCATGTCAAGTTGGTATAAGAGCTGGTTTTTTCTTTTACAACCAATTATGCAAATTCCTATTCCAACACTTATATTAAAAACAAGAGAGTATTATAAATCTGAAATGATATATTAATTAATATTAGACTATATTGTCATATATAAGTATAGTGTAATGTTGAAACTATAGACTTGTGCTTTTACATAAATTATGTTGAGAATGGATGTGAGCCTAAAGTAGTTTTGAAAATATAAACATAGAATTCTTATAGCCTAGGCACTGAGAGTCGGTAGAAGTTGCTGGCTTAGATGGTGAAATGTATTTTTGGGTGTTATTTCTTATAACATGATATGAGAACTAAGTTATCATGGTATTATAGTCAAGTTAACATGGTATCAGACTTAAACTCACCATAATATTAGAGCCATGCTATTTATATTAGTGTAAAAATAGTTTTTTAAACTTAGTAAAATTTGTTTTTAAAATCAGTTTTGGAACTGATCTAGAAACATCACGCAAAGATTAAGTAAGCACAGGGACATGTAAGCATGACAAATTATAAGGAGGCAAGAGTTGTAGAGGGAAACACCAGAAAACATTGCCTTTTTAGGGTGCCTTTTAATTAATTATTATATGACATTATGATGTAAAAAATATAAAATATTATCCACATAATTAAAAGGAAAAAGAAATTAATACTTTCGAGTTTATGCATTAATCACTAAACGATGTCATCACAGTGGAGGGAAGCTGAAGCTAAGAGAGTGAACCTCTTAGGCCATTTTCTTCCACCTCAATCATCAAGCATCAATGCAATTAAACTTGTTGAAAAGAGCGAGGACAAAATCTTTGATCTGAACTTGAACACAAACTGTCGGGAAAATTACACTTAGGTCCCAAGGACCAAAATTAATTACAAAAAGGCCTCAAACTAGAATCTTATTACAAAAAAGTTCCTACCAAGATGACAAAAGCCTTTAACAATTGAAAATGTTATATTAATAACTGGAAATGCTATATTAACAACAAAAATTATCACAACTTAAAAAATCGTATTAACAACTTGAAAAGTCATATTAACCTCATCCTCACCTATCCCCATCAAAGCAGCCGTTTTCAACGATGAATCCTGCTTTGACTATGCAATAGTCTACCTAGTAGGTTTCTTAGGCGTTCTGGCCAAAGCAAACCCATGATCTCTTTCTCTATCTGTTGGACTTGGGTCCCATATGAATTGTTGTCCTTCAGTTTAGAAAGTCTTGCCGACCGGAATTAAATTCCACGAAAGGTGTGGGATTGATTTCTCTTATTAGATATTTTGGCTTCCAGCGACCCCTCCTTGCAAACCTCCAAAATGTCCTCAAAGGTATGAATTTCGTGTGTACTTAGCCAACTACGATATACACACTTGTCCCCCTTGCTATATAGAATATTTAGAGTCTTTACCATCTCTACTTTGTGTCTGATTTGACCACATCTATAATGGAAATTTTGCAGTCGCTAATATTATATTGAAGCTCAGACTGCATCCTTACCCTCCTTCAGCACCCAGAAGCCTGTAGTCAAAGGAGCATCCAAGCGTAGGAGGGACTGAACCCTCATAAAAGTTCAAACCAATTCCCCTTCCACATTAGTTTCTCATACATCACAATCCCCCCCACCCCCACCACTGCATCTCCTAGAATTTTAGCGTTACAATCCTCAAAAGCCTCCCGAGGGAGGCCATGAAACTATAACCAAAAGGGCGCACAACTAAAGTCAACATCTTTAAGCACCATATAGTTGTCCTAGTTGTGAAGGTTTAATAAGTGACCCTGGATCAAGCAAGTTCTTCCTTTAAGTATCTAAGCGTAATCTTCATTCCTGTTAACACGAAATAGAAAAATAAGATGATTCCAGTCAAGTTTGTGCACCTCCATTTCTTCATCCAATTGCCAACCTTTCTTAATTATAGGGATAACTGTAAGGATATTTAGACTTTTCCCAGTCAAAATCTTTCCTACCAATGTCCTTCCTTGCTTCTCAAACCTTCAACCCAAATTCAATACAACATATTTCAGCTTCCTCGAACTATTGTTGGATTTTGTGTCTAAATCATATGGGTTATGAATAAGAAGTAGGTGCTTATTCACCACCTTTAGTCATATAAATTCGCCAGCGAGTGTCTATCTAACCATTTCATCATCTACAAACAAACATGTGTGTAACAAAAAAATTAACTTATTTTTCCAACACTTTACTCTCATACATACAGTATTTTGCATTTTGCATATCTCATATACTATACGATTTTAAAAGCGTTTCATTGTTTTCATTTGAGCTCATGATTGATAGTACCATCATTCTAGAGACATAATCTGTTCTATTATGGGATACAATTGTTCATAATCATTAGACATCTGTATAGACGAAACAAATTATCTTAATGGAAACAACGTGCGTTGGGCTCAGAATTTCATCAATTTCATTATCATTATTTTCGATAGTTTTATGAGTTTTTTCTACTTTTCTATTTTGTTTAGGATTACTCTATGTTTATAAATTGTGCTATATTGATTACACAGATTTTTATCTTGGTGAAATTTCTACCTCTAAAGGATTTTCTACGATAATTACTACCTTGTCCTACCTCCATATCTTCGACCAATATACCTGTACACTCTCCACCGACAGCAGCTATAGAGAAATAACAAAGAAGAGAAACACAAGAATGAAGGCCAACGCTCAACTCAACACTAATCGGAATGGCTTACAAGAAACCTTACAGACAGTCACTTGAGGAGAGGGAGAAAAGCTCTCACAGAGGAGAGGGATGAGATGAACCCATAGGATGTTAGACTCAATAACAACATCATCAAGATCATTATCATATACATACTGCATTGCCCAGAGATTTCTCCATTAAAACTGATGAAGCCCTTATCTCTTTTGCACTACCATCTAACATAAATCCATTGGAATCTCGTAGCACTAAAGCAATAGAAGCCTTGTTGTCATTACTCAAGAAAGCACTGTCCCTATTGCCTTCTGGCGGATGTACCTTGTGTTCACGATTCCAAATAGCTTGATATAAAATTTATATTTAATAGTATTATCATCTGTTATTGAAAAATCTTAAAAAAAAAAATCATTTGAATATCAAAATCTTAAATATGTGATTTTTCAATAAAATGAGTTATCAAATCTCGTCACTATTATTAAGAAATAGGATTTTGAAGTTCAAGTTTTTTTTTTTGGTCATTATCCCTTTATTATTTAAGCCTTTTAAAAATCTAGTAATGTCACTTATAGCTATGTACAGTATCTACTCACTCCAATTTTAAATACAATATCCATTTTTATAAAAAAAATAAAATAAAATGTAAAGTGGATCTTATATTAAAAATGGAAAAATATTATTTAATTATTTATTCATTCATCATTAATATTAATCATCACAACACGAGACTACGTACCATAGAGTCCACATTATATCATTTTTCTTATGTGCTTGTTACATCCTTTTATTTAAAATTTAATGAGAAATTGATGCTTTTTTTTTGCCTGAAAAAGAAATTGATGCAACTTCCCAAACAACAGAAAAGCATGTAACAATTACATAAGGAAAAACACCTAATATGGACTCCGTATCATAAGGATCACTATACCTTTTTTAAGAAAAAAAAATGAATGCAATTGTCAAGTATGGGAATTATTTGTAAAATGAATTTCAAACAAAGGATTCAGTTCAGTCATTTGTCATTTGATTAGAGTCCATTCTATAAACACCAAGACTTTTCCCCTGGACCCGGTCTTTTGATCCAATGATATTACTAAGTACATTTTTTGAAGTAAAAAGGTGCGAGTTCTACCTTTTATAAGTATGATGATTACGTTTTGAGCCAAAAAAAGAAAAATGATTACGTGAGTTCTCCTACTGGGGTAAAGTATGACGACAACAAAATGGACGAGATTGATTCATTAATTATTTACTTAAATAGCAATTAAAACAAAAATATGAATATTTGATAGTGACGGACAGTTACAAAAAAAAGAAAGATAAAAAATAAATCAAAATATTAGTCACAAGAGAGTACGCACAGAATTTATGGTCATGATTGAATCAACGTGTCTTAACTCTTAACGGGGCACATAGAAATTAGGAGCATACCCGCTACTTTTATTTTGGACACGTTTTCCTGCCTTACACGATTTTACTTTTGCCACAGAAATTGTTTTTTTTTTTTTATTTGTATAAGAAAAACAATACACTCTCCCTGATTTTTTTTTGGGGGGACAAACACAAGTTTCTTATTCAAAGATCACATTTTTCTAGTTACTTGTATGTTAAAATAAAAATTGATACATAATTAAATCATAAAAAAGTATACGGGCACCCTACCTGTATATATTTTGGATCCTCGATTACTTGCTGGTGATGAAATGATTAATGATTGATTCTTTTTGTTCTTTTCTTTTCCAGAAGATTAATAATTGATTCATGTTCAGTTATAACTAGGTAATTAAGTCGTCTATTTTTTTTTTTTTTTAATCAAAGAAGATTCTATCAATAAAAGAAGATTCTATCAATAAACTGAAACAAATACAACTGAAACAACTACAACTCAAACAAATGTAACTTAAAAAAAAAAACACAAGGAAACAACAAGAAACTAAAACAATATAAGCTAGCTACCATCCAATGAAGAACTGGAACGCAAAGGGTTATTAACCCCAGCATTAGTTTTCTGAGCCTCCAAAGTTAGAAGAGATAACAAAGCAGGTATTGGTTGTGAAACCCACCCAATAGGATACACTCCTTTATAAGCATCAGTTGCAAGGAGATCCGCAACACGGTTGCCGCCTCTCGGGGTAAAGGATAAGAAGAATCCAACCTTAGAAGACAGATAACATCCTGGATAATGCCTTTATACTTCCAATCATATATATCCGGTGACTTGGCTTCAACATAGGTGAGTAAAGAAAGACAACCTGTTTCAAATATCACTTTATTACGTCCCAGGTCCACAACTAAGAGCAAGGCCCTTTTTAGCGCTAGGGCTTCAGTCATAAAGGCAGAGATAGACTTAATTTTATCCACAAAACCCCATTTTAAAAAGCCAGCAAAATCGCGACAAATTACCCTAATGGTGGCATCCTTCTCATAAGGTGAAAAAGGTCTCATCATAGTTAAATTTAAGGCTACCTAAAGTAGGGGGAACATTTAATGCCAAGACTATCATAGCCTCTCGACAAGAAAGGATCACAAGCCTCTTATGCATAGTTAGCCCAAAAATCAAAATTACACTTCCTAGCCAATTCAATAACCATATCCGGATACGGCTGTCTATGGTAAAAAATCATTTCATTTCGAGCCTTCCAAATAAACCAAAGAAGCCAACAAATCAAAGAAATATCATGGTTACGCATAAGCGGATTACTTGTCGTCAACATCCATCAAGCATTGAAGTTGGAGATTCTGGAGACATCAACTCTAGTGCTCAGTGAATAGCGAAACCAGATACATCTAGTCCAAAGGCAATAGAAAAAGACATGCTTAATAGTCTCCTTAGCATATGCACATATAGGACAATGGCTAGTTGAAGACCTCCTACGCCGATATAAAGCGGCATTGGTAGCAATTGCACTATTCAGAAGGTGCCGTATGAATTGTTGCACTCTTGGGATCACTTTTATTTTCCATATAGAGTTCCAGCCTGTGAAATGGATGACAGTCGATGACCTGGCCTTATCAACCCTAGAAGAATTCTAATATTTTCGAGAGTGATATCCCAATTTCACTGTATAACTCCATTCTTGACGTTAGCCCACAAGAGCTTGTCTTTCAACCCACTAGGTAATTAAGTCTGGACTGGCCGATATAGCTGAAAATCGACGGACTGATCAATTAACAGTCTAACCAAAGTGTAAGAGTTGGGCAACAATTAAGTTAAAATTATAAGATTACGTGTCAGTTCAAATTAGTAGCAAAAACAATATAAGTCAAACGAGCGCTAAACAGATTCATTTCTCACCAAACAAATCGTGTGGGTCCTAATGCCTTTGCTCTAATTTGCTTTGGAAGTTCAATTGACAAAACCAGAAAAAGAAAATCTGTGAATCACCGTTTTCCCTCCCCATTTTCGATGGCTCTCCTTCCCTCCACCTCTCGCATTCCCTCTGCATATTCTGAAAACCCTAAACTTCTCTCTTTCTCTTCAATCTTCTCTACCTCCTCTACTCAATACCCCACAATCTCCCTCTTCAATTCTTCTAGACTCCATCGATTCCCTGCCCTTCGCTCCAGATCCTCTCATTCCAGTGGCTCTTCCCGCGGAAAGGGTCGTTCTAAAAACGCCTCCGATAATCCCTCCAACATCACTGACGAATGGGGTGAGGAATCTGAGCCTGAAACCACGCCTACGAAGCTTCCGGATTCGGACCCTCCTAAAGATGAGGACGAGTGGGAGGAAGTTGGAGCTGATGGTGGAGATATCGACCAAGGAAATGGAACTCCGGCTGCGACGATCAAGGACCAGCCGATAGTTGTGGATGATAAGCTTGTAGGGCTGAAGCAAGCTTTGGTCGACACCTTTTATGGGACTGAGTTTGGATTTCGAGCTGGGCAGGAAGTGAGGGCTGAGATCTCCGAGCTGGTGAATCAGTTGGAAGCGGCAAACCCTACTCCTGCGCCGGTGGATGAACCCGGCCTTCTCAATGGAACTTGGGTATTGTTGTAAGTTCATTGCCCCCAGCACATCTTATTTTTCTTCTATCCATAGCTTGGCATGGAAAATTTCCTCGGAATCTATTAATTTTCCTATGATTTAAGTTATATATGGACATTTCTCTAGCAGCGTTTAGTTAATTTCCTCATAATCTAGTAATTATCCGAATGCGTATTCTCCATTATGCTTAAATATACTAAGCGATTTGAACATTATCTCATAGTGAGGACTAGATGATTGTTCAGAGAGGGGAAAAGACTAGAATAATGAATCCTCATCTTTCAAGGTGAAGAGTGAGTTGATCCACTTGGGGATTTATTTATTTATTTTAAAAAAATCATTCTTGAGAAGCTGGTTAGTTAGAGAATTACTCTTTGCATATCACTTTTTCTAATTTCTCAGTTATCAATGGAATATATGTTTAGTACAGCATGTTTTTTTTTTTTTGCTCAAAATTTAGTACAGCATGCTTGACTGATTGAGAATTATTGCTTGTAGATGAAACAAAGTTCACAACTATGGGCTTTGCACTGAAAAAATGAACCATATAATGTTAAATTGAGACAATATTAATTCATTTGTGCTCATCCAGGTTTCTAGCAAATATGTTGGAAAGTCTTTCTTAGCATTGGTTGAACTAAATTGCAAGTTGCAATGTGTCTTATTTTATGAAACTTTTTCTCCGTGCCCTTATGGTTACATTGCTTGTCAAACTGGCGTTAGGTACACTGCATCTTCTGAACTGCTGCCTCTCCTGGCAGCAGGGGCAACACCACTGTTGAAAGTGGACAAGATATCACAAACAATCGATACTGATAACGCCACTATAATAAACTCAACCACATTATCTAGCCCTTTCAACTACTTGTCCTTCAGTGCATCTGCTTCGTTTGAAGTGCGGAGTCCCACAAGAATACAGGTATTGTTATGAAAACTTCAATGATTATTGGACTATAGAAAAATGTTGTGTGAAAAAGAAGAATAATTTTGGCCAAGAGGCAAATAAAAGGAAGAGAAGAAAGTTATTTAGATGGGTTGCTGATTTACATATTTGCAGTCCCTTTAACCAAGCTTCTTCTTTGTTAAGCTTTGGCATGATGAAAAATGATAGTTATTGTCTTGTTGCTCTAGGGCACTGAAAAAGCATTGTGAAAGAGAAAATCTATGCTTGTCACTATGCATGTCTTAGTTTTGTACTGGTGCTTCAATAGCAGAAAGATATGTATTTCTGCAAATTTGGTATTTATGTTGCTTGATTATGTTGCAATCTGGACGCCACCCTGTGCTGTGAGCTAATATTTTCATCTTGTAACTACTACACCTTAGAAGACAAGAAAATGCTTGGTATTTTACTGACATCTGCTGATGCAAGCAGGTCACATTTAAGGAAGGTACCATACAACCCCCAGAAATAAAGTCAAGACTTGATCTACCGGAAAATATAGACATCTTTGGCCAGACACTTAGCCTATCACCTGTGCAACAAACTCTCAGTCCTCTACAGGATTTGGCAGTGAGCATCTCGCACTCCATTTCTGGTCTGCCTCCCCTTAACATCCCCATTCCGGGGGAGAGGACAAGTTCCTGGCTTATCACTACTTACCTTGATAACGATCTAAGAATCTCCAGGGGAGATGGTGGCCTTTTCATCCTTGCCAGAGAAGGGAGTCCTCTTCTAAATTAGTAGGAAAGTGATCATACCCTTATCCCTGGTCTTCTTTCCTCCCTTAGGTACATACAAATAATATGTTGTTTTCCCCTGAATTTAATGGGAAGATATCTGGCGTCACGTGGCAATTCAATGTTGGTGGATTTTTCACCGCAGGTTCCTTTGATGATATTTAGAAGAAGGAAGTAATATGAATCTATTTAGTTTAGTTCTCACATCCCATTAAATTTTGTGTTTTGTGTGTGGGTGCTTGAGAGCATGAACTAAATTCTATGCTCTTCATGAATAGGTATTTTATTGCTTATACATTCTACGTAGGAATGGTAGTTTCAAGCAGGAGAAAGGTGATATTTCTGCCCTACGTAGCAAATTATGCATCAGCACCTTTTCACATTCTCATGTCCGTTTGTTTTAACTTCCAAATTTCTATCCCCTGCCTCCTCCATTCTGTTATCAATATCAGCTAACAATCTGATGATCACTTCTGCTCATGTCGTTCTTATTACAATGGACTTATAATAAGAACTCCTCGAATTAAACCTAAACCTATTTTATAAATAGCGTCAGAGTAGTATTTTCAAACCCAAAAGTGTTCATTAGTTAGCCCGTCAAGCGTCAACCAATGCACCCTCTATTTATTAATGAGCATGTCAACCTAAACTTTATTGATTATTGAATCAGAATTCTTATTTTCCCGGTTTTCTTCCCCTCCATTCTCTCCTTAACCTTTCCTGTCTCACATTAATATCTCTTCTTGAATTCGTTGTTATCATCCGTGTCATTTTAAACAAATTCATACAACTTACGGAATACGGTCTAGTTTTATAAATAATGCATGAATAACAACACTCCCTCTGGCCAGGACGGAGCTTGGATAGAATATTTGGAGGGCCAAACAGTTGCGAGGGATTCGGGGGTTGCTTCTGAATTTTTTTTTTAAAGGAAAGTTTTAAATATATTAAAAAATGATTAATTACTAATCGTACCCCTAAAGTGAGTAGGAGGAATGAAAAGAAAGAGGGAAAAATGTTAAAAATACAAATTAGGGGTGTCAAATAAATTTTATTTCTTGGACAGAAAAGCAGCGAGAGATCTGCTAATGACCATCATTCTTGAGCCCTGTGTCAAATACCCTCTGGTTCTTCTCGGACAGCAGAAAGATCACAGCTATTATATATGCCACTGTTTCTTTATTTCCATTCATTTAGAGGCTGAGAACAGAAAAGTGAGTCTGAACAAGAGAGAGAAGGAGAACGAGATTGAGAGGAGAGAACGAGAGAGTGACTGAGACAAAGAACAGAAAACATAGAGAAGCTGAGACAGAAAGCAAGAGCGAGAGGAAGCACCGAAGGAAAGTGAAACGTCAACTTCCTCTGAGTTTGGCGTTGGGAAACGTGAGCTCCTTTGCTTTCCCCTCACCATTTTCTTCACCGACACCACATATTTCTATATAAATTTTTAGAACACCAAAATTTTTGCGGGGGGCCATCCCTTGTCCATAGGAAGCTCCGTCTCTGCCTTTGGCCCTAAGTATAAGATGAAATTTATACTACAATTTACATTACAAATTTTTTCTTATAGTATTGATTAGCTTGTAAATTATTAACCTCGTGCCTCTCCACTTTTTGAGTCTTCTCGGATGTGACAGATCCAAAACGCAGGTGATCGGGGCTTCCTCCTTTTCTTTCAATATTTAGCCGATAAGAGCAAAGAATGAGAAAGTCAACCATAAAAAGCAATTTCCAAGGAAATTCTGTTGAAGCTGGTAAATGCGGACCTTACATACTCCATTTGGTCAATCATATATAAGTTAGTTATTGAAAAATAGTTTGGTTGATAATATAATTAGTGCTTATTTCTTAATTTTACATATGCAATTAATGCTTGAATGTAATTTCTTGTATTTTTCTTTCTCCTTCAAAACTATATTTAATATAGGTAAAATTGAAGAACAGAAATCAATTTAAGAAAAATTTAATGAGTTAACTACGATTTTTAAATTTTGAAAAATTAGTTGAAGTAACTTATTTGTGCGTGTGTGTGTGTTTTTTTTTTTTTTTTTTTTGCTACTGGAGAAAAATACTCAAAGCTAAAATGAAATTACAAAGGGAGAATTTAATCCCAGTTTCTCTTGTGATACTGAAAGTCTTTAAAAACGGAGGACGCATATCTAGAAATTCCAAAGAAGATATCCTTCCTTAGCGAGACCATCTGTCACTCTATTCCCTTCTCTATAAATATGGTGAAAGGTTAGGATCCAATCCATCCTCATAAACCTCTTGATTTTTCAAAAAACCAAGCTTCCTCTTGAAATTGTAGTCTCATCCTTCAACATATCTAAGGGCTCTTTTGCATCAGACTCACAGTTAACTTTCTTAAATCCCAAGCCGAATTGTGACCCTTCAAAATGGCCCATTCCTCTGCTTCAAATGTGCTACCATATCCCAGAGAATGTGAAAACCCTACTATCCAATCCCCTTCATGATTCCTTATTACTCCCCCACAACCAGAATTGTGGTTAAAACGAGAAGTGGCACCATCTACATTTAATTTGATCCAGCCGTCACACGGGGGATCCAAATCAACGGGGTCATAACAGTATGCTGAAGCCAATAAGGATCATCCTGGAGCTGAACGTAACTTCTCCAACTATTAAGAATAACACCAGCAGGGTCTGTCGGATTTTGGAAATCCTCATCAACTATAAGGTGCCAATTCCCATATGCCTGGGCACCAAAATCTTTTTTGAGATTAAGTTCACCCCATTTTTTCTAATTAACAGCAAAAAACTCAGAAGAGAATGATGGATTAAGCTGCACATTCCGCAAAGATTTAGCATATTCACAATCTCTAAGAATATGTAGTACAATTTCATTCCCGTACCTGCAGTTTGCAAAAGGAACACCCTGGAGGAATCTGAGACCGTCTACTTCTCACAAGATTTGTAGGCAAACGGTCATTGAAGGCTATCCACATAAAGACAATGATCCTCTCAGCCCCTTTCCATTTCCATACATGCTTGAAAAGGTCATTCCTTACAATTTGAGGCTTCGAGAAGATTATACGCGCTCTTTACATAAAATAAACTTTTGTTTGTCTCCTTCCATGCTTATATATCATTCCCAGCCTCTAGGTTCGGTGGTGTAAATGTTATGAGTTTCTGGATCAAATCGGGGGAGAATATGAGGTAAATGAGCAAGATCCCAGAAACCATTCCTGCACTAGTCCGCCATTAAACTAGCTTCCTCCTCCGTCGTTAGAAAGGAGGAAGTAACTTTTATTATGAAAGGAGGAAGTAAGTTCAAAGGTAAGAATATTAACAAGTCATCTGAACATGCAAGCGGGCCTGGACTCTCTTCTTTCTCCTTCGAGGATGATTTCACTTTTCTGGCCCTTAACCAAAGACTGAAACAACATTTCTGGCCCAAAATAAGTTCTCACTCCCTTTTTGTCAGGAAAAAATTGTGGGTTAAGTAGCAAACTGACCCAGAAATACACACTTAAAAGTAATGTTTCCTTGAAAGTTTTTTCAAGTTCAATTTTGCCCCAAAAGTCTAAAACTGGAGCAATGTTGTCATTTTCTGTTAAAAAACTAACATTGACAATTAAAAAATTAGCATTAACCATTAACTTTTTAACGGAAAAAGACAACGTTGCTCCACTTTTAGACTTCTGGGGCAAAATTAAGCCTGAAAAAACTTTTAGGGTAACACTGCTCCTCGATGTATACTTCCGGAACAGATTTGCTACTTAACCAAAAAATTGTTAACCAAACGCGGCCTTTTTTTATATGTTGTGTATCTTTATATTATATATTAGTTTATAAGAAAGACAAGTGAGTTTGGGGAAAATGATGAGTATAAATACTTTAAGGTATTTAGCTTTCTAATTTCTTTAAAGAAAAATCAATTGCATCCCCTATTTTAGGATCAAAGGTAGTATGTCACTGTATCAAATAGAATCTTGACTCTGATCACGCACGCTGAGAAAACCTTTTCAATCTCAACATTCTGATGAAGCAGAAAGGTCATCCAATTCCCATTTTCCTCTCAAAGATGATCATCTACTCTTCCAAATCAAGCTCCATAATTGGTGCTTGCCAAACACTGTGTAGACAATCCATACGCCTTGTTAAGGTTGACTTGCTGTCTCCTAGGGTGCTGTCCCCAAGGGTCATTGTGTGACTTGTAATGCAAAACCTTGATCAAAACAAACACTAGGGGTCAACAGATTAAATTTTTTTTGGCCAACTTCAACAGTTAAAATTTAGAGACAAACGTATTTATGATTTGCATTTGTAAAATCATTTCCATTTTCTTTCACATAATGTTGTAATTCCTCAAATAAGTCTCATTTTTTTCATCTGCAAACAGTAATGCAACTACAAACACAGAAACGAACCACAGGGAGATCTAGAAGACTTCTTGCGACTCTGCAAGTATACAGCAAACCTTTCTATTTAGTCTCAAATTCAAACTTGTCTTGGAATAACGCTGAAATCCCATGTCGTTAGTTTTGTTACATCAGCTTGAATATCATACGAGTAACATTTATTGCTAAGTTATATAAGTACCTGTGTTTCGACCAAAAATATAAGTACCTGTGTGAAAGTGGTGAAGACATCATCTTCTATCAAGTTTGAGAATTCAACAACCCAATCATCAACAATCCCAACAGTAGTCTTTTGCCTTTCAGCTTCTAGCAAAACAGAACTACGATGCAAGAATCTGTCAGATTTTCTGAATTATTTCCTGCTTGAATTTTTTTTCTGTACCATTAAATCCCTACAGGATGCAAGAGACCACCAAAAACTCAGAACTCTCGTGTAAGATTTTAACTTGATGTGAAATTCTTGATTTGAACTGTCCATTAATGCAAATCAAGAAAGATTATGGAGAAGAAGTTACACGAAGAATCTCTATCAAGTTTGGGATTTCTTCTTCCGATATTCGAACAGCAAAGCTGTCATAGTTGAGGAAATTCTCGTATGGCAAGAAAATACCATCTTACAGCCCAAGGGGAAAATGGTCAAAAGCATGCAAGTGTTTGATATTTTCAGTATTAAAAATGACGAATATATATATATAGGGAAAATATTTTCTCATATTGTAGGAAAACCATTTTCTCATGTCACACACACATAAAATGAAATGGTGGGACCCACATATATACATATACATACATACATATATATATATATATGTGTGTGTGTGTATGTACATATATATATATAAAAAAAAAAATTTGAAAAAAAAAAGGACTTGCAATCAAAACCAAGCTTGACAAAACTATTATCTAATTATATAAGTTGACGGTTCAACAGGGAAGCCTCAGAAAAAAGAAAAGCATAATATATTAAACTCTTCTGCTACTTTCTGTCTGATACCCATGCTATATCTGGGTCATTTCCAAGAAACTATTGATACTTGCACTATTACACCCCTACGATTTTAAAATGTGTTAAGAAAGAAGGTATCTGGACTCTTATAAGACTCTTATAAGACGTCTTTTGTTCTCTTCCCCAACCAATATGAAACATAATAATACTATGTATCAAAATGTCCTGTCTAAAATCAATTGATAAGATCTAATGTTAATATTGAGGGGCAACGAGGAATGGTATAAATTAACTCAAAATATTAAATATGAAGCTGCCTTATTCTAGCAATCTTCCAAGAGATTCCAAAACAATTCAACAGTAAACTTACGAATCCTCTGGTCTTCCTTTAGGTTAAGCTGGTCCTAAATTCCCATTGAAGTATAACAGTATCTTTCGCATCTCATGGGGCCTGAAAACAAATCATAACATGGTTGCATTATTGTTAGTCATAATGAACTTAAGAATATACTGAAAGATAAAGGAAATGATTGGGATAATGATTAATTACTTAAAAAAAAAATTACCAAGCCCACAGTTTGGAAGTCAAGGCACCAGCATCAGGTTCTTTCCAAGCAGGAAGCACAAGATCTTTGTGAGGATCAAAGCAAGAATGATTGCCCCTCCTATTTGGATGGACTTCGTCCCAGTTGTCACGCGAATAAGCTGCCGTTGAATGGTTATGCCTTAAATTTGTGTTTCCCCAGTGAACTAACATCATGCTGTTCCATATCTCCTTGGGAGCATAGCAAGCACCTTTATCCCATGTAAAAAACTGCCTTAACATATAAAAGTGACAACGTTAGCATATGGTTGTCACTAGAAAATATTAGGTTAGAGCGGCACAATGCACAAGGCTCCTACTAGGTGAAGTTAGGGGAGAGATAAATATACGCAGCCTTACCCTAAAGTGGAGAAATTGTTTTCAGGATTTGAACACATGAACTATATAGATCACATGATATCAACCTCATAAGGCTCCCACCAAGTACAGTCTAGGGAGGAATATATGTATAGCTTACCCTCGTAAGTAGAGAGGTTATTTTCAGGATTTGAACTCATGACTTTCAGGTCACATAACAGCAACCTTACTGCTGCATCAAGGCTCGCCCTCTAGAAGATATTAGGTTAGATTTACTTAAATTCTATTCAACGCTGAGAAAAATTATTCCTGTTGCTCATACCCAAAAGTGGTCCCTTCCTGAAGAGCGGTTCCAATAAGGATATTGCTCCACAATGTGGTCGTGTGCTTTCTTATAATATTCCAATGAAAGAGAGCTCCTCAACCCTCTATGTTCCTGAAGATCATAAAATAAAATGCAGGAAAAGTCAGAAGTACTTTTATTCTTACTTTATGCAACTTTACAAGCTGCAGTACTTAATAGTTGAAAAAGAATATTAAATTCAAATGTAGTGAATTGTTATTTTGCTACTCTTGTAAATAAACTGAAACAAATTCATTCTCATCATAGCATAAACAAAATCTAGAAAGTGACTATCATGTAATTACTACAAACATGCAATTCATTAAAAACTTTTAAACAACCATTAACAAGCACAGGCATCACTATGCTGTCACATTCATTGCATTCTGTCTCACACACGTGCCCTGCATGAATGAAGAAACTACAGATAAATATATACTGGCAAAAAATAGGCAACAGCTTAAAAAAATATACCTGCAGACTCTCATTAGCACGAGTTATGATGCATGAATCAAGAACTGGAACAGAGAAAAAATCTGCTTCTTCACCATTCAAAGTTCTACGAGGGCTAGCCAATATACTCTCATAAAGTGCTACCTGTGGATAAGCAACGTCAGACAGATGGTACATTGCAAAACATTATAAATATAAATTCACAAACTGAAATGTTTTAAATATGCTCTAAATTTATGAATTACCTGGGCACCATACAATTGATCTGTCCATATTGTAGCATTAGAACCATCATAAATCCTATTGACACATTCATACTTAAAATGGCGCCCCTATAATTGGCAAAGAAAATAAATAAACATAAATTATGTATAAAAGAAAGCTTGGTCTCTGAATGCTAAAAAGAGTGATGCTCAGAGAATCTTGACCTCAAGGAGCAGGCTGTTGAACTCTGGAGGCAAATCATAGAAATATATGAAAGGCCTTTTCTTTTCCACTGTGGCATTAAGGTTGATTTTTCTTCCTTCAAATTAAAATGAAGATTTTCAGGAACATCAACCCGAGCAGGACTAAGCCAATTGGGCCACTCTCTTATAGAAGATGTAACAGATGGGATGCTGCAATCTACTCCATACCAGCCATTGTCACACTGAAATATATACTAGTTGAGTTGATCTATTGAAATTGGATGGCAAGAAATTAAAGGCATACAACAAATAATGTACTATAAAGAGCATTGATACTAGGGGTGTTTATGATGCCCACGGCCCTGAGCGCCCGCAGAAAAATCGCCCTGCCCAGCCCAAGAAAAATTGGGCTAGGCATTTTTGCGGGCAGGGCTGGGCATCAGATACGGTATGTCGCCCTGCCCAGTAGTATATATGGTATTATATATTTTTTATTTTTTTTATACAATAGTATTATATATTTTTTATTTTCACTTATGGGTATTTGACTATTTGTTAAGACATATGATTGTTTTTTTAATTTTAAGACTCAAATTGTAGATTTATTTTGAAATATTTCAAAGTATAGAATTATAGATTTCATTTGAAGTTTGCAATATTGTTTATTAGGTGTGATTGAAGTTTTTTTTTTCATATAGAGTGTAGTAGGGTATTGCTACTTGGGCAAGGAAGGCCCGCTCAGCCTAGCCCATTATCGCCCTGCCCAAAATTGTTAGGGCTTCTATCAGGCAAGGTTGGGCACTGGGCTCCAATTTCCTGCCCAATGATCTTTTGGGCAAGGCATCGGACAAGGGTCTTACCTTGCCCAGCCCATGAACACCCCTAATTGATACATGTAATTTAAACTCAACCTGAATTAGCTCCAGAGGTTTCTTAGTCTAAGGTGAGGACCTTGATACCGTCTATATATTTGACTTAGGACAAAGTAACATACAGTTGGTCATGAGTGAAGATTAATATGGGAAAATACAATAGTGAAGGAATGAGGCAAATAAAATAATAAAAATTTAACCTTGCATCATTGGTGCAATGGCCTTCTATTGGTGTTACTTCTTTGCATATTCCAAAATGATAATAAGCATCAAACTTCAATGGTAAAATGGGATTGTAGCTGATAAAATACAAAAAAACAAACATTTGGCAATAAAATTGTAGGAAAATGAGTGTGGCATAAAATAAAGTAATAAATAAAATAAAACAGTGATGCGTATATAAACAAAAAAAAAAAACAATGATATTGCTAAAGGGATTAATATATCTGCCTTTGAAGCAGAAAATCTTTTCTGCATCAAGCCAAAAATGACGCAGTTTCACTTCTTCTTCTTCTTTTCCAATCTCCACAAGGGCATTGTTACCGTTGAATCCATAGGTTTTTGGACGGACAAGACGTCATCATTCAACTCAATTTTAGGTATTTATATTGCAATTGAAGGTTATGAACAATACTAATTGAGATGGATCGGCTGAGTGTCAAAGATGGATCGGCTGGATTCAAATTTGTTATAAACCCCATGAAAGTGAATTCATAGCCATCCACTGTGACAACCTCAATGTATTTCTCTAGGGAATCTAATTGAGATGCTGTGGGACAGATGAACTAGACCGATCGCAGCTTCTTTTGTGGGTTTCCAACTTTTTTCTCTCATGTTCAATTTACGGTGGGCTTAGGGTTAAAGACAATTAGATATAAAAGTTTAATGTTTTTGCCTTTGCCTTTTAAGGTAGAAATATTTTTTCTGTCTTACTTCACATAAAAGTGAGTGGGTCCCATTATAAAGAAAAGAGAGAAAAAATGTTAGTAGGATCTATTCATTTTTATGTGAGTGAGTCAGAAAACTTTTTTTTGCCTTGGATAAAAATATTAAACCCTAGATATAAAGAGGGGAAAAAACGAAGGCAAAACTGCGTCGTTTTTGGTGCAGAAAAGGTTTTCTGCCTCAAAAGCAGATATATTAATGCCATTGCTAAATTGCAATTAGTAGACGATTTGGGTTGTCCTTTTGGCACAAATGTAAAATGACATTAATTGAGAAAATTAAATGGTTCATTAGGTGGCAATAGTTGAGAGAAATTGATGCGTGAGTAATAATGTAGCATAATTTGCCCGAACATGCATAAATGCCGATATTCTGTTCACTATTTCACTGTCGGTGTCATATATATAGCTGAGAATATAGAGTGGAGATCCCTCTGGTGGTAGCAAACTGTGATTATTCTGTCCGGAAATGACAGAAGAATAAGGGCCACCAAGGTTGTTGTTGTTGTTGTTTTTTTTGTATATATATGAGAAAGTTTAGGTAGGGGTAGATACTGGTAACCCACCAGAGTTAGGGCATGCCTCCAGGCTCAAAGAACACTTACAAAAGTACTTACAGATCACTTACTAAAAAGGCTCTCACATCTACCAGTGGAAATCGAACCTCCTCCAATCCTTTTTGGAGTGAAGGCCGATGCCTAAAAGGCACCGTTGTTAATTGCATGGGTCTATTGAAGTGAAACAGATGATGGTATTTATGTGGTTTTACTGGACATACAAAAAAGCCTTGAATGGGCATTTTCCTTGTAAAAAAAAAAAAACGGGGGGGGGGGTGCCTTGAGAAATGTCTCTAGTGGATCGTGAATTGAAGAAGAGGAACCGATATTTTTCAGTGACAACAGCAAGCCAACCGATATATTACTATAAGATTACATATGATTATGATGTGTTTATACGTCCTTCATAGCTACATCCATCTTTATTTCAACCTCTCCAGCCCTTTTGCAAGTATTAAGTCATAACAAGTCATATCATAATTGAGATTGGGTTATAAATGAGTTAAAATTAAAAGACTAAAAATTAAGGGCTTGTTTGATTTTGTATTTAAAAACAGCTTCTTCTTTTTTTATTAAAAAAAACTTATTTGGAAAACTATCTTCAATTAGTTGTTTAATAAAAGTTGTTTTAAAAAACTAAAAAACAAAAATAAAAACAGTTTTTTAGTTGTTTTGTTGTTTTTTTCTTTATATTTTTTATTTTTTGAGATCACCGTCTATCTTCTATTAGTACACACTATTGGTACCGACCAATCCCACGTCATTGTCCCGTCACTATTATGGATGGCCGCCGCCACATCACTTAAAAATCAATTCTTTTAAAAATCAATTCCATGTTTTTTAATCTAACCATGTAGACAAAGGGTCAACAGTCCACTGGCCATTCCCCAAATATGGCCTGAACAACTATACAAAAGTCAGAAACGAACAAGAAAAATGGCTGAGGTGAGGAATATTCACCTTTGTCAAGCAACGAGGTACAATTCAGATTTGACCAGCAACAACAATTCCCGGCACCATTTACCACATTGCACAGAGTATTATTTAACCAGACCCTATCGTGCTCCAAAACTATTATCACAAGTCACGAATAAAGAGATGGGCTGTGTTAGGTTCGCTGCATCCATTGCATGATGTCCTTTCTGATAACAGAGTCCGACCAATTTACTCCGTGGATTGATGGCAAAACTTGAGACGTAGACATACTTAGGCGCCTATATTGGGTTGAAGTTCCAGCAGCATTCGGTGGTCGCATCATCATTGCAATGGTTGGAAAGGGCTTTGGCCATATATTGGTTGATGAGGTAAAGAAATGCCGATCGGAGTCCCTTTTGAAAAATCTGGAATACCCCTTAGGCTTCTCTTTGGGAGGAGCATTTAGCTTTGTCATGCTTGCATCTGAGTTACCACCGTTGGTGGTTTTTCCATGAGGATGACTACGAATCTCAGCTGATGGTTTCAGTCGATCTAGGAACCGCAGAATGAAATTCCCAACACTACGACCCACTTCTATGTCTCTTTCTTGAATGCTCCGGTGAACTTTGAGTGCGACGTCAAATGCAGCACGAGTTCGTCTGTAAAGAACCAAATCAGAAAGACCAAATTACATTGAATCCTTATTAAGAAGCCACTGCGGCAGAAAGCCACAATGATATGAACTTCCTGAAGAGGGAAAAAAGTGATGCTGTTTGTTACACATCGATAAACGATAAAAGAAATCTAATAGGTGTTCATCAATGCATAAAAGCTAAACCTAAAGTAATGAACATCATAGTCTACAATATCCAAGAAAACTAATGGCTTGTTCGGTATCTGTAATAAGAATTAGTAAAAGAAATAACGAAAGGAATTGAAGAACATGAGCGAAGACCTGGATTGCACTTAAAGGGTAAGAAGGAAAAATCGATGGAACTTCAAATTCCACATAAAAAGCAGGAAGCAAATAATCCAAAAAGATATGTAACATGAGCGAAGACCTGGATTTCACATGAAATGCAATAAGGAAATAATCAATGGAAAATCCACTATTTGGTAGGAGAGCAAGAGAGGTAACTAAAAATGAAGAGGGCATAATCATATTACTTATCAGAACTTTTAAAATTAGTACAATGAAGCTGGGTTTCCCAGCCCTTTTTCATCCTCATTCTCGCGCTTAAAAGAGAGGATGAATAAACAGAATAACATAAAACAGCTTAAAATTTCCAATCGGTTTGTCCCGCAGTCTCCCTCAAACAAACAGTTTTCTTTTTGTTCTTAGCTCTTCCTCCTACCCAATTCCCCATTTTATAAACTTCTTGACAGAGATGCAGTCATAGATGATAGCCAAATCCATAGGCTTTACTCCTTCTTAAAACATAATAATCTCCTCTACCAAAAACTCAGGTAAGTCATCAAATCTTCCCTCTGTTATTAGCCTTAAAAAGTAACCATTTCTGACAATGCAATACATTTCCATCCGCCCTTGTACATTGTAGGAGGTAGACTAGATCACTAGAACCTTATTCTCTATGATCAGGAGTACAAAACATAAAATTAAGACTCCAAGGGGCAATGATCTACAAGCTTAGGCTAATCACAAAATATTAGCAATGCAGCAGTACGAGGTAAGAATCACAACCATCCGTTTCCCAAATCCTAATTAACCCGAACACAACCAATCATCGAGAAGTTTGAAAGTAATAGTACTCCCTACAATAAGAGCTCCTACACCAAGCCAATCTCAAGATTTTATCATCAAGAAACAAATCTCAAGTCCACTCAACAGCAATATGTATGAAATCACAAAGAGATTCCTCAACTCTGCACAAGATTACAAGTGAATCTTACATGCTGTTAACTACGGAATATTAATGCCGAAGCATTGCGAATCCGAATACCATATCGCACTATCAAGCTACAATTAGTAAGCATGATTCGTCTAATATTATTTTCCCACAATATCTTCTTACTAATGAATAGGGAATTAACAGGAACAGATTCGAAAAAAATCAATAAAAAGATTACAAGAATCAAAAAAAGAAAATGAAAAAGAAGCAAGAACCTGCGGGCGAACTGACGGATCTTGGGATGCTTGACACTTATGATCTTCCGCTGAAGCTTCAAAGCAAGCCTATAAGTTCGCTTAAGGCCCAAAAAATACGCAGTGGCGACGGTAATCTCCCAGAGAACCATGATCTACTCTCGAAATGCGAATATCTGTTTCAGAAAAATGGTTCAGGCTCCGTGTTCGAAGCTTCGGTGGGTTGGTTTCCTCTATTTAATTTTTATATGCTCAGCCTTATCACGCACCGTTTCCTGTTGCGCAAGTTTACTCCTTCTTTCCTTCCCGTTTGCGCTCTTCTTGAACGAGACCGCCAGAATTTTCGACAGCAATGACGTCACTTGTTCCCTTCCCCCACGGTGCCATCGTAGCCGTTGGTTACCACTTTTCTTTCATCTGAACCGTTGGCTGTTATTTGAACTCCGGATTGATTCTTTGGTGGGAAAATTAAAAAAGGAAACTCCCGGATTTTCCCCCTAATGTTCGTCTTGTCTCAATATTGTGTAATAAAGAGACACATCATAATTAAGATTCATTTTATTTATTTTTGTTGACTTTCTATTTTTCAAAATATTTTCCAGATTTTTTATCGATCAAATTATGAGGCTGAGTTATCTATTTGGGGGCAAATTTTCTAAAATAATGCAAAAAAAAAAATTTGTCAGATTGGTGTGCCACGTGGCAGCGCCACATGTGTAGTGGTGCCATCTGACGTGGCGCCACAAAATAGGTTATTTTGATAATATATTTGCACAGTGGTTCAATTTGACAATTTTTTTTTTGGTGTTATTTTGGAAATTTTGCCTCTATTTGGGAGTAAACTCTAATAAATAATAAACAGCTTATCATATGCTGAATGAAAAATAAAGCTTTTTTTTTGGGAAAATTAAAATAAAAGACCTAAATAAAATAATATTTAATTAGAAAGACCATAAAAATTATAATTATTAAGAAGGACCGAATAAGTTTAAAAGTACTAAATTACCCTTTAGCTTTTCCAATGTAGAAAACAAAGAGCAAAGCGTCTTCTTCTATCCTCTCGTGAATATCAAGGTGAGATCATTTAGAAATCCAGTATTGGAAATTAAAAATGACGATATTTGTTTAAAGTGTATGCATATTAATGAAATTCAAGAACAAATTTGTTCTAATTAACTTCTTGTTTTCACCGAATTACCAAAAATCGATGTTTTTAACTTATAATACTGGATTTCCAAATAGTCTCACCTTAATATTCAGGGGAGGACGGAAGAAGGTACTTCGTTCTTTGTTATTTACGTCAGGGAAACAAAAGAATAATTTAGTACTTTTAAGTTTATTCAGTCCTTCTTGATAATTACAATTTTTATGGTCCTTCTAATTAAATATTATTTTATTTTGGTCCTTTATTTTAATTTTCTCTTTTTTTTTAATATTTGAAAGCACAATATATAATGAACACTGAAGTTAAAGAAATAAAAAGGTAGCAAAGCTAAAGTGTGACTGAACACTTTTCCTCCTTGTTAATGGAACTTGATGATTCTCTTATAGAAAGAAAACATATTTTCTTAACTTCTTCTCACCCCAAAAATATCTTCCTTTTTTTTTTTTTTGGTTAGTTTAACACCGAATTGGTTTCAAGCTTTGAATTCTGCTTCAGTCTAAGTTTGAAATGGCATATTAAATTGGCTTTAGGGTTTTGTGGCGGCGTTAGAAGAGATTGGTGGCAATGGGAATATCCATGAGCATGTTTTTGATGCACCAGGAATATCCGATGGGAATAATAGTATAAACCATTAAATTGTGACCCATCCATTCTTTTGGGCTGTGGGAGCTCAAAATCTTCCCACTCCAGGAGACCAACTGGTTGGAAATGGAAATGGTTTGATTATCTATTTTTTAAAGAAAAAATTAACATGTTAAGACTAATTTTCAAATTAATTAAAATATAAACCATTGAAATGTTGATTTAACTATTAAAAACATACAGAGATGGAAGAGAGGATGAAGTTAGCTCAAATAACATCAGCACCTCCCTAGATCTCTTTGTTTTTCTCTTTTTGGGTATGAATGAGGGCATTAAGCCATATTGCATAGAAATAACTATTGTGAAATAACCCCTGCACTGTTTATGGAGGTCGAGACAAAACTCTCCTGACATATTTACATTGTGCATTATATATCACATTACAAAAATAACTTCTCACGCTAACATAAACATGCAGCCCATAGGTAAAGCAAGCACACATGGTACGTTTCTTAGCCATTGTCTCTTCAACTTTGTTAAACTCTTTTGGGATGCATTGTAATTTCAGCTCTCAATCAAAGTTCATTAGGCTTTGAATTTGTAAAAACATTAGACTCGCACAGTCTGTGTTGTCAGCCAATAATAATAAGTCTACCACATTCTTAGCATCAGATTCCAACATGACCTGTTTGAAGACAAAATCCCAAGCCATGTTTAAGCCTCTGGATAGTGAATACGGCCAGTTCTTCTGCTTCCATTACAGTGCAAGTGCCGGTTCATGAGTGAAACCTATTATCGAAGATCACTTGTGATCATGTAGAACACCTCCATAACCAGCTTTTGATGAGGATGATGGAACACCCACAATCTCATCCACATCATTGGGAGGTAGATTTGAAGCTAAAAGGAGTTATAAGCTGAAATTTCTCAGTCAAACTGTCACAAAATGTCCTCAAAATCACTTTTAAAAAATAAATTGATTCCTCCCAAACCAAAGTTTCTAGATTGTTACTCCCCAAATAAGATTCCAACTAGAACCAGCATCCTTACCAAGTGTCCTCTCTAAATTAAGAGCCATCCAAACTCGTAAAGAATAATTGAAAAAGGTAGGGGTATGCCTGTGATTTAGAAGGCTCAACCACATTTGTTTAACATAAGAGTAGTTCCTGAGTGTACACAGTATCTTCCACACCCGTGCTACAATAAGGACATGGGGCTTAGGGTTTATCTTACAAACCCTAAACCCTGAATTTCTAAAGCGTGAGCGTGAGGTTATCGATTTCAAATGTCAATAGTTGTTACGGATAAAACTATTGGGCTTGGCGCAGATTCGGCCCAGCAAGAATTATTCAAGGACCAATCAGGTAAAATAATAACTACCCACTAATTATGCCTACAATATAGGAGTGTGCAGATAATGGAGCAGGGAATGGAGCAGTTAGTTATGACGCACAATGAATAAAACCCTAAGGTAACTCCCATAAATAAAGGATGAACCTAACAAGGTACATGGCTTCCAACTTTGCCTCTTTACAATTCTGCATACACAGAGCACACACCCCACCCCCTATCTGTGTAATCGAACTACGTGGACTTTGATCCCTCTCACGGGTACGTAGGCCCTAGGCATTAATCCTAGGTCAAGTCCAAAATATCTTGTGTTCTTTTTCCAGAACATTGGCGCTATCTGTGGGGACTCGGTAAATTTCGATTCCTACTACCAATGACATTTAAGAAAAGCCCTAAATCTACCGATAGAAAGGCAAGAAGGGACGAAGCCCTAAATCTACCGATAGTAATTGAAAAAGGGTCGAACAAATTGAGAATCCTGGAGATCTAGGTTTTCACGATTTCAACCCCGCAATTGATCATAAGCAAGAGAATGGTTCTTTTCTAAGCCGAGAGGTTGCTTGAATATCCTTAGGTTCGTCGAGGAAAGAGAATAGTGCCCAGCTGCGATCGTTGTTGCTTTTATTCGTGCCTCTGACTTTCAAAAATTCTGGAATTGCCGAGATCATGAGAAAGGACGTGATACCTGAATCCGTCAAGATTTCCACACTTAGAGCAAGCCCAAAGATCTGTTTTAGCGATTCTGGGGCGAAAGGCGTTCAAGAAATTGACTGCGAATATCAGACTCAGTTATGCTTCGTTCTTGACGCCAAGTGCAATCTGTATCACCTGAGAATATGAGAATTTTCAAGGCTTCTTCATCTGCTTCTGGAACTCTCTCAGAAAGAGTCTCCACTGATTCTTTTTCACTGTCTTGACGAAGCTGTCAACACGGCTGCCAATCCCAAGTCCACCAAGCATGTTCATGAAAACCACTGAGAAGGGGTTGAGATAAGCATTCAGAATCAACCATTCAACGTCGGATTTTTCTGGAGATGGAGTTTTTGACCCCACTATTAGCTGAGGAGCATCAACCCGGCTCTGCATGCCACGTCGAGATGAGGATAAGCCGAAATCGAAAAAGTGGGAACATGGCTGAGAATCCAGACTCACTGGAGCCAAGATAGTCATTCATCATCGGCCTTCCTGGTTTACTGAGGAAAAGTTAGCTGAGTCCGAGATGTGTTATAGGTACATATCTGAAAAAATACATGGGCAGTATATAAATCTTACCTAGGCAGTATTGATATCTCAGAATAGAATTGCATCATTGAGATTCGCCAACTTCGAACACATATATACACTATGCATCCGCCGTGAATAGGCTTTTTGCAGAGGTTGCGCTCCCTTCAACCTAATGTCGGACTCCATTATCACAGAACATGTATGGTCTCAGTCCTACTTTCATTCTCATTCTACCTGAAGATGCGAAATGGCATTGTGAAGTATACTTCACCCCCTGATTCTCGATTAAATTTATGAAACCCGTATAAGTTGGCTCAGATCAAGTTCATTGACATACTTGAGAAGCTTAATCTCATCAAGGCTTTGGTTAAAGAAGTCCTTGTTGTTCTTTATTATTTTAACACAAACATCCATGCCTGTATGCAAATCATGAGCTTCTATGGCTTCATTGAAATGGCTGCAAATCCTAGACATTCAATGCCGAGATATACTCTTGTCTAGATGAGACAACCTTTCGCTGAGATAATCGTTCAACTTCGGCCGCAAGGCAAAACCACTGTTGTTTGATTGCTAAAGAATGGAAAATGGAAGATGCTTCATAATGGAGCCCATCGAGCTGAGACTCCGAGAAGCCAAGATGGTCTAGTTTAAAGCCTAGAATGAACTTGGCGGAGGTTGCTTGTTGCCAATGAGGCTTGCAAAAGTGAGGGCCATGCAAATTAAATGGCATGCGCCAGACCCTTCCTCCATGTTCGAAGTGATTAAATGACAGCAAGCATGCATCATACTTTAAGGGTGCATCATATCAGGTGTTTGTGAAGAAACTAGAAAGGCTATAGCCTGACGACCAGCACGAGATTCCTCATGCAAAAGTGGTCGGATGCAAATGATAAAGAGCAGAGAAGGCAGATCCTACTTATGATTATTAAAGAACCAAGGCAGCTATGCCGAGACAATGAAGCCCCGGGTTGATAGATGCCGAGATGATTATGTCCGAGATTTCAGTTCTGCGTGCTCGGGAAGTGCCGAGTTGATAAAGAAAGCCGAGATTAGAGATGCCGACTTGGTGAAGTATGATGTGGACGAAGCTGCTGAGGGCACCGGTAATAATATCCTGTTAAGAATCGCCGACAGTCCTGCAACACTCTTCATCGGTAACAGCAGCAGGAGATGGCGCTTGACTGATTGAAGGATCATCAAAAAAGCCTCCCCGAGCACTTTCTTCCGGACTTCGACCTCGGTTCAAAATCTTAGCAATTACTAAGCTGAGGTGTTGAGTTGAGAAAGAAAGCCGAGGTAGTAGATGCTGACTCAGTGAGATATGGTGGGATGCTTATACCCAAGATCCCAGATGCAACCATGCTGAGACCACGACGCTCCGAGATGTAGAGGTTCCAAGTGGCCGACATGCAGAAGGCCGAGATTCATTCGGGGTCGAGATTCTGAGATGCTGACTGCCGATGTACTGATTAAAGCATTTCAGTATGCAACTTGGCGGTGAGTGACGAGGACGATGCTGACCTATGCAAAGTTTACATGTTTCCGAGTCAAAGATTCCGAGATATCCTTCAATGTCGGTATGCTTAATGGTTCACGAGACATACCCCTGTTTAGTAATCCAACGTCGGCTCTTCTGGTTTCACCTTGAAGTTTCACACTATTTAGAGCTAATATGTACATTCAATGTCGGTCACATGTGCTGAGACTTCAGAACTTCATTAACTCTTTAAGATGCAGCTATGCCGACGTTCTAAATGCCGTAAAAAGAGCAGCAAGGGAGTGCACAGATTCGACTGAGATACCGAGCATGCTAGTTATATACCGAGACTCAAGAAAACTTGAGTCACCGAGATGCTTACCCGAATTAAATAATTTAAATAGACTCAAAACGCATAGATGCCGAGCCAGATTCATGGGAAGCCGAGATGTGCTCCAACGCCGACATGCTTAATGCCGAGTTTCCAGAAATCTTGGAAAGGAGATGAAGTACCAAAGATCAAATGCCAAGTTGAGGAAGGGCCAGCTTGGTGGGGGCTATTGTATGCCTCCGAGGTTTGAGGTTCCGAGATGCTCCTGTTAAGTTGGCTAAAGGCAAAGACTCTGACATAAGTTCCCGAGGATTTGGACCCGCTGGCTCCGAGATGATCATAAGCTGAGATAGAGAAAAAGGGAATGTAGGTCCACCTCCAAAGCCGAAACTGAGGTCAGCTTGATCTGAAACCAGGATCCAATAGATGCAATCTTGCATTTTATGCCGAGTTCTCTTGGCCGGAAGGTGAAACTGGAGCTTCAGAGCTGAGATCCTGATGGACCGAGATAGGCATTTAACGTGCAGGATTGAAGAGCAAGCTGAAATAAAGCCAGGTTAAGGCGTGTGCTAATCAATTGCAATGTCGAGATGCTTGATAACTCATCATCGCATAGGCCAAGTATATATTGCCGAACTCGTATGTTGACTAAGAAGGGGACGAGAAGCGTGTGAGCTGAGTTACCAGCGTAGGTCGAAATCCAAGGTGCCGAAATGCTGTTAGGGTGCCGTGAGGATTTGTTAGGGGAGTTCAGAGGATAAATCAATAAAGTTGCAGAAATGCCGAGTTCAGGTTCAACTGTCGACTCCTCAAGCTTGCAAGAATCTTGGCATGGGTTCAGCAAGAAACTCAACAGTTGCGGCATCTTTGAGACCATCGAAGAATCCAAAAGCATGTATGTCGTTTTCATTGCATATCCCGAGAAGAATGAAAGGTGTATCCTCCACGGTCACTCCATGGTCTCCCTCTCCCAGAGTAGACCAGTTAACATTTTTGATAAGCTTGAAGAATCCCATAATGCCAAGAACAATGAAGAAGATAGTCTCAATGAAGTTCTCGGCGAGAATGAAGAGCAAACAAGTTGGGCCGGGAGCAGACCTGGGAAATCTTTGCGTAATTCGGAAGGAAGAGGTTTGGCCTATTCAATGAGGCTTTCTCTACTTGGAAATGTGTGAGTTGACGCTGCTTAGCCACTATCTTAAGTTGACAATTATGTTGGCCAATGAAAGTGGATCTATAGTCATCTTCAAAACATGAATTCTTAAATCTATCTGTGGCAACATGAAGATCTACATATGTTGAGTCGTTGCTATATTTGCAAAAGAAGACAGACCCCGGTTAAACGGAATCTCGTTAGAATCCGGGTTCCGTATAAATTATTGAAAGCGGACACCGGTTAAACGGAATCTTGTTAAAATCCAGGTTCTTTGTAAATTATTGAAGGCGAACCCCAGTTAAACCGAATCTGGTTAAAGTCCGGGCTTCGTGTATATCCTTAAAGGCGGACCTTGGATTAACTGAATCTAGTTAAAATCTGAGCCCCATTTGGAATCTGTCCCTACGAAAGGGATGAAGGTGGACCCAGTCAAACTAAATTTGGTTAAATCCGGGCTCCACACAAGATTATGAAGGTGGACCTTAGTTAAACCGAATCTGGTTAAAATTCGGGCGCCATCTAAATATATGAAGCGACATGGTCGCCGGTTATATAAGCTCCAGTAGAGCCAATTGCTATAGCAATATATGAAGTGGCATAGTCGCAAGTCTATGTTAAAGGCAACATGATCATGAGCCAATTATTTTGTAAGCGACGTAGTCGTCCCTCCAATGTAAGCTCTGGTAGAGCCCATTATCTAAGCGACTTGGTCGCAACAATAAAGGTTTTTGGAGAGCCAATTATCTGGTAAGCGACATAGTTGCACTTAGACTATAAGCTCCAGTAGAGCCAATTAAGACGGTCGCACCGTCAAAATCGATGAATTTTAGAGAAGGAGTCCTAGAACCCATTCTCGACAATTCAATGCAATGTAATTAACAATCAACTGTTAAATAAATTCCTAAGTGAATTAAATATGTCGACAAGTTAAAAAGGATTTAAGGGAAGGAGTCCTAGAACCCATTCCTGAAAATTCTATGCGACGGCAATGCCGCCAAGTCTATTTAAATGATTGAACTCGGGTAAAACAAGCCCGTCTTCATAAATCATATTGCGACGGCAATGCCGCCAAGTCTATTCACATGTATGAATCCGAGGTATACAAACCTGTTTTCATGAATCATGTTAAGTTTATTCACATGCATGAATCCGAGGTACACAAACCTGTTTTCATGAATCATGTTAAGTTCATATACATGCACGAATCCAAGGTACACAAACCTGTTTTCATGAATCATGTTTTGAAGCCGGACCCGGTTTAAACTGAATCTAGTTTAAATCCGGGATTCGTGTAAAATCTTGAAGTCTTACCCGAGTTAGACTAAACCTGGCTTAAATCCGGGATACATGAAAAATTATGAAGGCAGACCAAATTAAACTAAATATGGTTTAAATCTGGGCTCCGTATAAAATTCTGCAGGAAAGAAGAATAGAAGGCCGACTTCGGTAAAACCAAATCTGATTAAAATCCGACCTCTGTGTAAATTTTTAAAGGCGGATTACAGCTAAAATTCGCACATGTGTAAAGTTTCCCGGAATCTCGGGGTTGAAGAATACTAACCCGGAATCTCGGGATTAAAGTATATAAACCCGAAATCTCGGGATTGAAAAATATTAACCCGGAATCTAGGGGTTAAAGTATCTAAATCCGGAATCTCGGATCAGCGTGCAAGGAATCTCAACAATCATGATATCCTAGTCCGAGTTAGAAAGTCAATGCATCCCGGTAGCTCAGGGACTTGAACTACCGGGCTGGGGGGCAACAGAGTAGACAACAATACAAACGAATTGTTATTGGAAAAGCATGTTAGCAATAACCGAGATCAAGGCAACCCAAAATGCAAGTCAAACTCGGACGAATATTCGAAAAGAGATCAAGCTCGGACAAGCATTCGAGTTCGACAAGAAAGAAGCAAACTGAATGATTTGCGCAAAATAGTAAGTATTTTCCATTAGGTATGATTTGCTTGCATATTATTAAATGCAGGAACATAAACTGGATAAGTTGGATATATCTTGACCAAATCCGCGTTTCACATCAAACAAGCAATGCATCCCGGCAGCTCAGAGGCCTGAACTACCGGGCTAGGGGGCATCTGTTACGAATAAAACTATTGGGCTTGGTGCAGATTCGGCCCAGCAAGAATTATTCAAGGACCAATCAGGTAAAATAATAACTACCCACTAATTATGCCTACAATATAGAAGTGTGCAGATAATAGAGCAGGGAATGGAGCAGTTAGTTATGACGCACAATGAATAAAACCCTAAGGTAACTCCCATAAATAAAGGATGAACCTAACAAGGTACACGGCTTCTAACTTTGCCTCTTTACGATTCTGCATACACAGAGCACACACCCCACCCCCTATCTGTGTAATCGAACTACGTGGACTTTGATCCCTCTCACAGGTACGTAGGCCCTAGGCATTAATCCTAGGTCAAGTCCAAAATATCTTGTGTTCTTTTTCCAGAACAATAGTGAACCATATATTTATGGTTTTTTAGGTCTTTGAATACATAGTCTGCTATTTTGGGACAATATATAAACAAAGCAAAATCTCTAGCCCAAACATTCCCCAAAAAAAAAACAGCATGATGAGCCTGTTTTAAATAAGGTACCAAAAATCGGCCGGTGAATGAATCAGTTGGGTAGTAACTAGTAACTTTAGAGTCACTAGGGCTTGAAAATAGCCTGGGACGAAGGCTTCAGGCAGGTTCTCCTTGATTCAGATGCCAAGGCCTTAATTGACGATCTACTGCTTAGCAAGGAACCAACTTCTGGAAGCATGGTTAATCTTCAAATCAGACACATGCTTGATTTAGACTGGACAGTAAAGTTGCAATTTTCTCCTAGAGCACAGAATGGATTAGCAGATTCCTTAGCTAGGGAGGGTTTTTTATACTCTGCCATTTTATCTAATTGTCTTGATCATTTAAGGACGATGTTGCTTAACGATTGTATGGGACTTGTTTCCTCTTTTTAGTTTTCTAATATATTATGGCTATGCCTCTCTTATTACCAAAAAAAAACTTTAGAGTCACTAGGTCACCAGTGAGAATTAAAATAATATAATTTAACCAATGGGTTGGCACAAGTGATAAGCGGCTTGTGTACCTTAAATAAGGTTTTAAGTTCGAGCCTTGTGAATGTAGAAAAATTCCATTAGAAAACTCTCCCACCATAGCCAGGTGCGCGATGCAAGTTGGATCCGAACTAGTCAGGGTAAAACTCTGGATACTGGATGGGTAACAAATATATATATATATATATATATATATATATATATATATATATATATATATATATAATTTAAAATATTTGGTTAAGTAGCAATTTTGCCCCGAAAGTACACCGCTAAGAGCAATTTTGCCCTGGAAGTTTTTTTGAGCTTAATTTTGCCCCGGAAGTATAAAAATGTAGCAATGTTGCCCTCCACTAATGGTGAGACCTAACGGCGTTATCACACACTTGAGTGTGATACCCTCACACTCAAATATATACGGATTTTGATTTTTTTAAAAAAATTTTTACAGAGTGAGTGTGCACTTAAAAGGCACACTCGAGTGTATGCACTTGGTGCACACTCAAATGCGTGCACTTGAGTGTGCACCAAGCACACACTCGAGTGTGCAAGTGTGCCTTTTAAGTGCACACTCATTGAGAGTGTGCACTCCGTAAAAAAAAAAAATCCGTTCATACTTGATTGTGAGGGTATCACATCCGAGTGTGTAACTCCGTGACGGTGGACCATTAGTGGGGGGTAACATTGCTACGTTTTTATACTTCTGGGGCAAAATTGAACCCAAAAAACTTCCAGGGCAAAATTGATCTTGTTGGTGTACTTCCAAGGCAAAATTGCTACTTAACCCTAAATATTTTTTATATGACCTTGAATTGTGCTTTGCATGGGGGACGAGGTGTCATGTAGAAGTGAAGAATGAAGATACATGAATCAGGCTAGAAAATGGGTATATGGAAGCGAGGATTTAGGAGTCATATAACATACTATATTTCAATTTACCTAAAAAAAAAAAAAGAGCGCTCTTCTCTGTTTATTTTATTTTTTGTTTCAGGTAGATGAGCATGGCCCAAGGCTAACACACTCAAACAACCCTAATCATTATCAATCTTCCTAGTACCAGCAGTTTAATATTTGGGACCCTTGGTCCTTGAGCTCAACTGGCAAAGGGGTTGGACACTCTTAGTAAAGGGAGAGGGTTCAATCATAGAGTTGGTCAAGGCGCTGGAGGAGGCATCCAAGCTCCTGAGTGCCTAAGTAAATGCTTGAAAGTAATAGACAGCTCGCCCTGCCCAATATTGGTATCACTTAGGAGAAAGGGAGATTTCGCCCTGCCCGTGGATTGTGGGTGAACTTAACCCCTTTCCTAAAAATATATATATAGGGTGAAGGTGCAAAAATACACATGAGCTTTTTCTCTAAGAGCGCTTAGCACCACGTGTTTTTTTTTTTGAGCAAAAATATATATGTGGTTACCATTTTGGAGTAAAAGTCACATCTCACCGTTAAATCACTGTTCACCGTCGTTAAGTTACTGTTCACTTCATCTCTTTCTCTTTCATCATAGTGAACAATGACTTAACGGTGGGATGTGGCTTTTGCTCCAAAGTGGTAACCACATGTGTATTTTTACTCCAAAAAAAAAAGCACGTGGTATTGGGCGTTTCTAGAGAAAAAGCTCATGTATATTTTTACACCATAACCCAAAAAATATTTGGGTCGGTTTCCGAGTCAACATGAGTTAGCGACTCGGTCCTACTTAGCTTATAGGCTAAGCTAGGTGTAGGCAAGGTGTCATTTGCTCGGCTTTGTGGGTTGTGTGTATATATTTTTTTAATATTATTAATTTGAAGAAGGCTTGTCTAGCCCAATATAGGTATCACCTAGGAGAAAATGAAATTTCGTCCTGTTCTTGGATCATGGGTGAACCCAATCCCTTTTCTAAAATTTTCACGTCTAAAAAAAAAAAAAAAATTGAAGAGGATCGGCTATGATTTCACATGACCATTTTTTGTGTGAAAATAATTGTATATACTAATTAACAAATAATTTTTTATATAATAAATAAATCTCGCTTATTCTTTTCCGTTCACATTTTCCATTGCAATATTTTAACTATTATTGTATGTAACTTATAAACATCTCATATTTAGTTTAAATATGTCTTGTTTTTAAAAAATAATTTTTTTATATAAACATATTTTTTGTTATCAATATTCACAATAAATTATTATTTTCATATTATAACTTATAAGGATAACAAACAAAAGAGGCTAATATCATCTTTAATCCTCAAGTTTAATCTAATTTTAGTTTTGGTTCCACAAGTGTTAAACTAATGATTTTGATCTTTATAAAGGGAAAATAGTTTAGATTTTTATTAGGTTATAAAAATAATGTTTCAAATAAAATGAAGGGTTTAATGTTTCTACTTTTAAAGCAGAAACATTTTATCTGTTTTACTCACATAAAAGTGAATGGGTCCCATTAGAGAGAAAATAATAATGGGACCCACTCAATTTTACGTGAGTGATGTAGATAAAATATTTTTATTTTAAAGATAGAAACCTTAAACCCTGCAATGAAATTTGAAGGATCAAAACATAAAATTTAAAATTTGAGTGATGAAAAATTAAAATGACCACAAAATTAAGTCGAGATTATAGCAACCAAAAAGGAATATAACTTGTATATTTACGGCCGGGTATGAATAGTTTGTTCTAGGGTTTAAGTTTGGGGCGCCTATATAATCTCATGTGTGCTTCGTCGATCGCATGCTTGGCTGTTGGAAGCGTCTAGGGCTTGGGCATCGCGAAGGTAATTGTTGAATTAGCTTGCTAGGTTCAGTATTTTAGGTCCTCGCACGATGCCTCCAGGGCTTGCCTGATATCGGTGATGCGGATGCCCCAAAGCACGTGCCAAATGTAGCCGTAAGTGTTGCAGTTTAGCCCTCCTTCTTCACGGCTGATCTGTGTCAAAGCAGCAGCAGCATTCCTTCTGATTGTGTGTGCCTTGCCACACCTTTGGCTTATTTTCAACCGAATATGTTATCAAAATTAAGCTAGTCCTTGAGGCGCAGAATGAATTGACGGTATTCGCGTTGGGGTTTTAATTTTTCAAAATTTGTCCCTCTAAAAATGTCCGCTACGTGGCCGATGGCCTCATAAACTCAGTCTTTTATTTGAAAAAGAAATGCCAATGATTATATATTATCCTCGCTTCTAGGAGTCATCGATGAAGCATAAAAGGAAAATGGTTCAATTTCTGGATATGAGCCTTTTTTTTCCCTCTTATTGCCTACTTTGTTGGGATGGTTTGCTCATATTTCTTTGATTTGCAATTCTGTTGTTGGCCGTGATGATAATCAATCAGCTTGAAATGCCAGTTCTGCAATCTGTGATTGATAGAGCTGCTTTATACTCTGAGCCTTGAATATCATTCAAAATGTAGTGGATGTATTATCTTACAGCTTATTTTTTTATAACCTATTTTCGAATGAATTTTGTTAATACTTAACTGTCTAAAGTATGCTTTTATAAAGATTGCCGGTGATGATGTAATCCAACTTGTTGAGGTGTTGTGGATCCAAGACCCTGTATTACATCTTTTTATTTGTTTTACATTGTGTCTGCTTGATCTCATTGGAGAAAATATCCTAGACCGTTTTATAAATTAGTGTGATTTAATATCCTTCAGAAATCCTTTAGGTTTTTCACCAATGATGTTATTACAATCCAACTTGTCCGAGGTTGCAGTGTATCCAAGTCCCTGTTTTCAGGGAGAACCTACTTGGTTTTGCTGCATATCCAATGATATATCAGGTTTTACTGAGGTGTTCAACATTCCCTTGTTTAACATGGATCTAGTTTTTGGTTCACTTGTCTTGAGTTTAACTATACTCTGTTCCTAATCAATTGGGTCAGGGTCTGAAAAACTCAGAAATTATCGTGTTGTCATCAGCTTCTTCTCTTTGTACCACGAGATTGGAGTTAAATAACAGCACTAAATTCTTATTGGGTCCTATTTTATATGTTGTGCTTTTACTAGCATTTCGCAGTAATTCAACTCCTATATACATGTTTGGTTCTCTCCCTGATGGGGCTGCATACCCTTAGGAGAGCCATTTACTCATTGCTTATTTCTAAAGATATGAATTTGGTTTTTCTCATTCTTCCTCCACCACAGACCAAACTGATGTTCAGAACTTGCTGCGCTCCTTGACAAGCAAAACAAATCCCAATTATCATAGCAAATATGTATTTATTTCGACTCATTAATAGTAATATAGCAAAGATCATTCTGGATTCTGCATTGGGAAAGATGACACATTTCTGGCGAAAACCATTCTGGTTTTTCCTCTAAACAGAGAAAGCAAATGACTTTCATCCTCATCACTCTGTTGCATTATTTGACAGCTCCTTTGGACTATTGCTTATTGGAAAACTAAGATTTTATTTTTTCCTCTCTCGTTCCGTTCGTTTTTCACACTCCATGTAAAGAGCAATTCACACGGACCATTTACTTATTATGGAAGTAGGCAGATGCATGGAAGAATGAGCTGAAGCGTCTCCCAGTAGCAGCTGACATGCTCCATTAAGCTATGCTTCAGAGGAACAGAAGACCTCTATACTTTTTCTTATCTTAAAGTTATATTTACTAAATTTAATGTAATTAAATAAGTTAGTTTGAGGTAGTTAATATAATATGTATTTTTAAGGAAACTGTAATTATTTTATTAATTTATTTTTCTCTTTGATTATTGTTGACTTTTTGCTGGATAAATTTTTATATGGTATTTTTATTTTTTGTCAGCTTAAATATAGTTTTCTTTTTTTATACGGCTAGTCTGTTCACTTGCATTTAATTACAAAATAATAATTAATTGTGAGCTCTATAGAGGCACACAACGTTACAGGTAAAAATACAGAAAAAATCTTAATTAATTAATTAATAACTAAAATGCCATTAAGGTAAAAGTATTAACTTATCTACCCTCTTTAATCGATTACATGTCTTATGTAATCGATTACAGGGGGTCAAATCTTTTTTTTTTTTTCATTTTTTGCACTATGTAATCGATTACGTCACTGTTTAGTAATCGATTACATAAAATTACACCATGTACACCAACTGCAGAAGCACAATGACAAAGAGATTTCGAGTTGATGCATGTCCAAACCAATTTCCAACTTCTTTTTACATACAAATGCGATTTGGGGAAGGTCTTTTTGCCAACAATTAACCTATACCCTATGCCTAGTCCATCGATGTCCCTATATCCATTTACATAACTATTTGGACATTTGCATTCATGATTTTCTAAAACAACTAATTATAAACAGAACGTCACAATACATCAACAAATACTAATACACCTAAGTTCACCAGTGTCTTCATAAATGCAATATAATTACATAACTTGTCCACTTTAAGCCTGCCTATTCCTCAACGAACACGTACGTATATTATGACCAACTTGCTTGCAATGCCGACATCGGGACTGACTACTAAACGGTTGAAACTCAACCCAATTCATCTCATTCTGTATCCTCGTAGATTTTGGTCTTCCCTTTCTGCGGGACAAACTTGCATCCGGGATAACAATTGGGTTATCTACTTGTTCAATCAATCGTTTATTGCCTATCAGGTACCAATGTGCAGCATATACCTGACTAATGTATTGCAAAGTGAACACCGGGTCAACATAATCGTAATAGTTCAAATTTTCGGTCCTTCACACTGCTAACACGTGGACGCATGGATACCGTCTTGCTGTATACCTCCCACATTGACATTTGCGGTTGATCAAGTCAACCTGCATTATGTCCCCGGCATGTGCGTCCTCGGCCTCAAATAACCCCAATTCTCTGTCATATAGCACTACCCGACACGCGACTGTCTGTTCGTCCATCTTTTGTATGCGGTCTTCAACCTTCTTAGAGACTATCCTACCTTCAATAATGTGTTTGGTAATCTCAACACGCCTCGTGACGAAATATTCGACAAGTCTACTACATGTGATCTTGACCAATGTGGTGATCGGTAGATTATGTGCTCCCCTGAGGACCTTGTTGACACACTATGATAGGTTAGTCGTCATGTGACCAAACCTCCTTCCGTCCTCATCGTACGACATGCACCATTTCTCCTTTGGAGCCCGATCAAACCAGGAAGAAACATTTGGGTTTGCCTCAATGCACTCTCGAAACTTTATGTCAAACTGAATCTTTGAACTTATGTACCCTGCATGACACGCAAATGCAAACGCATCACAATGGAAACATAATCAATGGTTACAACAAGTAAATGGAAGGTGAAATTTCATACCTAGTGTCATAACTGTTTTCTTCAATTCATTATCCTTAAACCTGGTGTGAAAGTTGCTCCCGAAATGACGCAGACAATACACATGATAGGCATTTGGAGGCTGTCATCCATGGTGATCTTTAACCGTCTTTTTGATATTGGTGTGACGGTCAGATATCAAACAAATACCTTGTCTCTGGGTCACATGAACATGTAGAAGATCAAGGAACCACAACCAATCATCGTACTTCTCACCAGGAGGAACGAACGCAAAGGCAATGGGCAGTAGCTTCCCATCCCCGTCCTATGAAGTTGCAATCAACAAAGTGCCTCTATATTTTCCATACAAGTGGGTGCCATCAGTTTGCAGTACGGGCTTACAGTATTTGAAGGCCTTAACGGTCTGATGAAATGTCCAAAATACCTTACGGAATATGCGCACGTCGATGTGGACACTCTGTCCATCGAAGGCTTCAAAGGTATCAAGCTTGAACACCGAACCCACATTACACTGCGTCATGTATGTTAACCACTTGGAGAGGAATGCGTACGCATTCCTCCCAATCTCCAAACAACTTCACAATTGCCTTCATTTTTGCCCTCCAGGCCTTTCTGTATGTTACGCTATATCCATACATAAGATGTATCCTCTCTTGTATCAGCGCTGGTTTAACAGCTGGATCTTCTCTTAACATACCTAATGAAAACACTGTATAGTCCATTAATGTGCTATCAATAAACATGACGAATGACACTGCAACAAAATAGAAAACATACCGATAATGGCTGCACAGATAACGTCTGAATCCAATTGTCTGTGGTCCCGGCTGAGAGCCTGGTTATGGCAGGTGTGATCTTGACCCCACTTACGAATCACCCAACAGTTTTCATTCTTGGGGACCATTGCCCTCATGTACTAAGGACAACCGTCAGCATGGTTTTGACACCTCATGACAAACCTATGGTCATCGCTTTTCTCAACTATACCTATGCGACGAGACTTCATGCAATATAATTTCACGGCATATGTTGCATTTCAAACTTCAAAGGAAACTGTTGATACAAATAGCATGGATCACCTAAATGCCAACCACCTTGCATGTCATCATAACCATACAACATCTCCGTCTCATCATCACATTACACGCCCAATTAATGCTAAAATAGTGCGGGCTTTCATTCCAGAATGGCTCAATATCAGTCTCGACAGCTGTATAAATGATTCTTTGTCAAAACCATTGAATACGAATTACAGATACAAATACAAATTTACTAACTTACCACTACTAACTAAGTCCACACGAAGCGGTGACGGTGTATCTCGACATCAGTGTTTGACGAGTCACCTAGTGGAACCACACTATCAAGTTCTCCCTCCTCGCTGTGAATATCCTTGTCTTCCTCACACTCGTCTTTGTGATCCTCCTCCTCCTCTGTCAATCTCAGCTGACTTAATACTTGTAACAGTGCAGATAAACTGACGGCTTTGTCTTCTTGACCATAATATTGTGGAGATCTTGTATGCATAGGAACAGACGATGCTTCACCGGATTCAACCTCAACATAAATCTCAATGAAATTTTGTGATTTCCGATTGTCAAAGGCATCTATCATGCACTCTACATCTTCATCATCACACACATCGTTACTAATGTAGTATACACTATCAAAACTGACAACAGTCTCCACTTTGGCAATCAACCGATGAATTAAGTGGCTGCCATGTAGCTCCAATTTTCGACAAATCCTTTCTTTGAGCTGGTTGTACGTGGTGGTCCAATTGATTTTCATCATTTTGGTTTTTCCTTCAAATTGAACAACATTAGGTCCTTCAAAATGCCTCCCACTATGGTAGATTACGACAACGTAGTCGTTAGAACTTGAGCTCATCCTTCACAACAAAAATTGGGAGCTACACGGGAGTGGGTTTCAGATTCTACACAAAAACAAAGGTGGATAAAGTTAAACTACAAAGATTACACAATAATACCACATTCAAAGAGGAGAATGGCTTTACACTTTGATGGGTCGCACAAAAACCGTCCAAAACACGAGCAACCAGAAGCTTTAGGGCAAAAACAGAGCAATGATCACGAATGAGCTCAACTTGATTTTTAAAAAACACATCTGTCGAAATGTAATCGATTACGCTTTATAGTGTAATCGATTACATAAAATTTGGCACTATATAATCGATTACGCCACTCATCGTAATCGATTACATAGTGTCAATTTTTATGTAATCGATTACTAAACAGTAGTGTAATCGATTACATAGTGCAAAAAATGAGGAAAAAAAAAGAGATCTGACCCCTTGTTATCGATTACATAAGGCATGTAATCGATTACAGGGGGCAGATGGGTTAATACTTTTACCTCAGTGGTATTTTGGTAATTAATTAATTAATTAAGGTTTTTTATGTACTTTCGCCTAACGTCACAACCCAAATAAATTTTAAGTTTTACTTTGATGGTGTGATAGATTAAAATTTTTATAAATAAATTATCAAACAAACTTCTAAAAAAGTGATGATTTCCCATATTTAATTAATTTGAGATATATTTTGATATATTTAAGAAATCATTAATCCAAAATTAAAAGGATTTAATTGAGGTTTTATGATATATTAATTTATTTCATCATTTGTGGGGTTTTAAATTAAAATAGAAGTTTTAAAACTTATGAAAGAAGCAATAATAAATAATAATGAGAAGTTTTCTCAAATAAAAAAAATTCATAATTGATAGGAACAACACTATTTTGGAAGTTTTGGGTGGAGACAGTATATTCTCCTATATGAGGTCTATAGAGTAGATTAGTGTGTTCTATTTTTGGTTGGTGACAGCAACACAAAACAAAAGCTCATAATTTGATCCGGGGAGAAGATTTATTTTATTGCATAAATGGAAATTTGGCATTAAGTTTTCATTTCTCCTTTCCTTTCTCTTCTTTTTTATCTTTGGTTAACTATTATTATTTTGTTCATGATAATGTTTAGTTTATGTAACTAAACCTTTGTTTTATATTATTTAGTTTGATTATGGATTAGTATATATGATTTTTTTTTCTTTTTAATTACTATAATGTTATATTTGTTGATTTAATTGTGAGCTTAATTGTTCTTAAAAATAAGAAATTTGATTGGAACTTAATTTGATATTTTAAAGGAGTCTAAATATAAGAAATTTGGAATAAACCTTCAATTAATTCGTGTGGCATTAAGTTTTTGAACTTAATTTGCTTGTAGGATAGACAAATACCTTTCGACCCAACATAAGCTCATTAGACTTGTACTTAAATTAATCTAGTTAAGTACTAATTGCTAAAGGAATTAAGGATTCATATAATTGAAATGTCTATAGTGGATCCAAAGTTACTCTGAAGCAAATGAAAGTCAGACTAGCAAATATAACTTTAAATACAATAAAAGTGAGAAATTAGACACTAAGAACTTATTAAGGTTATAATAATTCAAGTCACCACTCAAAATATATAGTCACCCTTTTCCTAAACTTTAGTTAAACTTGATTCGTCCCCCCACCCCACCCCCCCTCTTTTTGGTTAACTTGTTTCCTATCTTTGATTCAAATTGTATCAATTCAATTTAAGTAAAAATGGATAGTCATTGCTCATCTAAATTGTCGATGCCAAGTTCTCGTGAAACAATATCTTTCTCATCATTTTTATTATTTGATATAGCAGGTACTTGTGCAAAGTCTTAGGCTATAATTTTTTCCCAATAAAAAAGATACGCTACTTTTTTCTTTTATTATTCAATTATAGAATTATTATATTTTAAATAGGAAAATGATAGCAATGTCTAAATTAAGAAAAACAATATAAAAAAAAATCTTATAACTTGTCAATGATAAACAAAAGACTAAAATTGAGAAGTTATGGTATTTTTTTTAATATTATTTTTTTAATTGGGATCTTTGTGTCATTTTCCTAAAATTATATATGGCATTTTTGTAATTGAATAATTTAGTTGTTTAATGTTAAAAAATATATAAGTGTTATGAATATACTGATTATGTGGATGTCCATTGACTCCCGGTCTCCAAATATTACAAGATGACATGGGACCCACGCATAGTACCATTGCATAGTAGTTTACTATTTGGTGGGACCCACGCACAAAATTATACAACTCACGGGAATGCATTCCCGTGAGTATACAGTTATGTAATTATGGGAATATTGCATCAAATGACCCAAAGTGGAAATTACACTAAAGTCCCATTTTCCTTCTATAAATAGAGGCCTTCTGTAAACATTCAAATTACACTGAAATGAGAACTTCTCTCTACTCTCTCTCTCTCTAAAATCTCTTGTTCTTGTATTTACTTTTCATCAGTTTTATATTACGTTATCAGCACGAAGACTCTACCAAGGTAAGATTTTATTACCATCTCCTTTACTATTTGTTTATTTTTTCTATCTGGGATAATCTTAACCATGATATGGAATTAAAGTTCTACTTTTACCGATTATTTTGAACATCGGGTTCCATGGTTAAGATTTGAGATTATTTACTATTTACTATTCACAGTAAATAGTAATTTTTACTATTCATGTTAATTTTACCTTTTTCAGTAATTTTATATTTCTATTCATTTTGACTCCTTTATGGAAGTCTAGATTTAATATTTCAGTAATTTTATTTTATTCACTATTCATTGTGAATAGTAACTTTACTATTCACGGTAAATTTATATTTTACTATTTACAGTAATTTATTTATGTTTATATATTCTTCCCACTCCCTATTTATTAATTCATGGTGGCAACATTAAGCTCCATTTGTAATTTAATTTTACTGTTTTATTTATTTAATTCATGGTGGCGATACTAAGCTCCATTTGTTTAATTTAAATTCTTTACTTACTGCTTTATTTATTTCATGGTGGCGATATTAAGCTCCATACTGACTTTATTAATATTTACATTATGCCACTAACATTTAAATTTATGTTACTAACATTTATTTATGCATTTATTTACCTTTTATGGTGGAAACACTAATATTAGTGGGCTCCATTTATTTATGCATTTATTTACCTTTTATGGTGGTGGCACTAATAGGGCTCCATTTGTTTATATTAATTCTTTACTGTTGTCTATATATTATATAATATATGCATCATCTTTCTTACCTTCGGATGAGATAGGTCTCGCTGTGAGTTTACTCCCATTCCTATCTCATCTTATTTTTATTTTCTTAGCATGTTTATTTACCGTTCTTTAAATTATGTTTTAATTTATAATAAGTTTTTATAATAAGATTCTAATTATTTTTATTATTTTTAGTTTGAATCATGTCTTCCAACCTTTCAAATCTTGAATTTAATGCTCTTGACATCACCGGGAAGAATTATCTATCATGGGTTTTAGATGCTGAAATCCATCTTCAAGCAAAGGACTTTGGAAAGGCTATATTACCAGGAAATGATGCGTCCCCTCAAGTAAAGGCTAAAGCTATGATTTTTCTCCGACACCACATTCATGAAAGTTTGAAAACTGAATATTTAACGGTGAAAGATCCATTTGAATTGTGGACTAGTTTGAAAGATAGGTATGATCATCAGAAAACGGTGATTTTGCCTAGAGCTCGTTATGAATGGATTCATCTCAGGTTACAAGATTTTAAAACTGTAAGTGAGTATAACTCAGCTGTTTTCAAAATAAGTTCTCAGTTAAAATTATGTGGTGAAAAAATAACTGATGAGGACTTATTAGAGAAAACTTTTTCTACCTTTCATGCTTCGAATTTGCTTTTACAACAGCAATATCGTGAGAAAGGTTTTAAAAAATATTCTGAGTTAATCTCATGTTTACTAGTAGCCGAGCAAAATAACGAGTTATTATTGAAAAATCATGAAAATCGTCCCACTGGATCTTCTCCATTTCCTGAAGCGAATGTGAGTGTACGGAATGATCATGGTCGTGGCCATGGTCGCGGTCGTGGTCGTGGCCGTGGTCGTGGACGAGGACGTGGAAATCGTGGAGGTAGAAATAATCATGGTCCTTATCATGGTGGAAGAGGTTATTATAGTCCTTATACCCACCAGAAAAAGATGAACAATGAAGGACAAAAGAATGATAAAGAAGGTCCTTCAAAAGTTGTTGAACATAAATGTTATCGGTGTGGTATGAAGGGACACTGGGTACGTAATTGTCGTACACCAGAACATTTAGCGAAACTTTACCAAGCCTCTATAAAAAAGAGTGTTAATAATGTGGAATGTGATGATAAGGCTCATAAAGATAATGATGTCAATGAGCCAAATGATGATGTTATGTCTCTCTTGGAGGTGGAAGATTTTTATGATTAAATAAGTTTGGAGGTGGAAGATTTTTATGATTAAATAAGTTTTGCAAAAATTGTAATAATTATTTTGTTTCGTTCTGACTTGTTGCCAGTTATGTATAATAAATATGTTTTTAATGCATCTTCTATATTGAATATGTTTTGATGCATTTCTTTTCTTTTAATGAAGCTCATGGACATTTCAAATATTGCACACAAGAATGAAGATATATGTCTCATTGATAGTGCAACGACACATACAATTCTTAAAGATAAGAAATATTTTTTACATCTAACAAATTGTAGTACAAGCATCAATACCATAGTGGGTAATACAAGATTGATTGAAGGCTCTGGAAGAGCAATAATAATATTATCCAATGGTACGAAATTTGTTATTAATGATGCTTTGTATTCCTCTAAGTCTCATAGAAATTTGTTGAGTTTTAAAGATATCCGTCGAAATGGATATCATATTGAGACTATAAATGAGGACAATAAAGAATATCTACAAATTGTTACTGTTAGATATGGTGAAAAATATGTTCTGGAGAAATTATCTATGTTATCTTCTGGTTTGTACTATTCAAGTATTAGTACAATTGAAATAAATGTTATGGAAAACCAGAAGCATGTTGATAAAGACATATTTATTGTTTGGCATGACCGGTTAGGCCATCCCGGGTCAATTATGATGCGACGAATAATAGAGAATTCATGTGGACATAACTTGAAACAGAAACAAATACCAAAATCCCATGATTTCTTATGTGATGCATGTTCCAAGGGAAAATTAATTATTCGGCCATCACCAACCAAAGTAGAAAGTGAGTCTCTCACATTTCTAGAACGGATACAGGGAGATATTTGTGGGCCAATACACCCACCATGCGGACCATTTAGGTATTATATGGTTTTAATTGATGCATCAACTAAATGGTCGCATGTGTGCTTATTATCTTCTCGAAACCTGGCGTTTGCGAGATTACTTGCTCAATTGACAAGATTAAGAGCACATTACCCGGATTATCCTATCAAGAAAATACGTCTTGATAATGCTGGTGAATTTACTTCACAGACTTTTAATGAATATTGTATGTCCCTTGGAATTGATGTTGAACATCCTGTAGCACATGTTCATACGCAAAATGGACTTGCAGAATCATTGGTAAAACGATTGCAACTTATTGCAAGACCTTTACTTTTGAAATCTAATTTACCAATTTCTGCTTGGGGCCATGCCATTTTGCATGCAGCAATGTTAATTCGCATCAGGCCAACTAGTTATTTAAAATTTTCCCCCTTACAAATGGTTTTTGGTGAAGAACCTAATATTTCTCATATACGGACCTTTGGATGTGCAGTATATGTGCCTATAGCACCTCCACAACGTACTAAAATGGGTCCTCAAAGAAGAATGGGAATTTATGTTGGGTATAAATCTCCTTCAATTATAAAATATTTAGAACCATCTACAGGAGATTTATTTACTGCACGATTTGAAGATTGTCATTTTAATGAATCAGTTTACCCAACATTAGGGGGAGAAAATAAGCAGTTGAATAAAGAGATTAGCTGGAATGAATTATCATTGGCTCATTTTGATCCTCGTACAAAACAATGTGAACTAGAAGTTCAAAAGATAATTCATTTACAGAATTCAGCTAATCGAATGCCAGAAGCATTCACTGACCCAAAGAAAGTGACAAAGTCACATATTCCAGCTGCTAATGCTCCAATTCGAATTGATGTCCCTGTAGGACAACCGATTACAAATGAATCAAAAGCACGCCTTAAGCGTGGTAGGCCTATCGGTTCCAAAGATAAAAATCCTCGAAAAAGAAAAGAAGCTAAAATTATAGATGGCCAAGTCGAGGATAATCAAGAAAAAAGCGTAGCTCTGGATGAGCCACTTCATAAAGTGAAATTATCTCCAGAGGAGAATATTGAGGCCCCAGAAGAGATCCAGGTATCTGAAATGTATGAAAATAATGAGATCTCAATAAATTATGTCACAAATAATATCAAATGGAACCGTAATGAAGTCAACATTGACGACATTTTTGCTAATCATATGGCATATGATGTAATGAATGAAGAAGAGGATCATGAGCCAAAATCCATTAGAGAGTGCCAACAACGAAAAGATTGGCTCCTATGGAAAGATGCCATTAATGCAGAATTAAAATCATTAGCAATACGAAAAGTATTTGGACCTATAGTCCATACACCTAAAGATGTAAAGCCAGTTGGATATAAATGGGTTTTTGTACGGAAAAGAAATGAAAAGGGTGAAATTACAAGGTATAAAGCACGCCTTGTAGCCCAAGGCTTTACACAAAGACCTGGCATAGATTTTGAAGAAACATATTCACCAGTAGTGGATGCAACTACTTTTCGTTATTTAATTAGCCTAGCAGCAAATGAAAGGCTTGATTTACATCTAATGGATGTTGTGACTGCCTATTTATATGGCTCACTTGATAGTGATATCTATATGAAAGTTCCTGAAGGACTCAAGATGCCTGAAGCATTTAATTCAAATTCACGAGAACAATACTCGATCAAATTAAATAAGTCCCTGTATGGCTTGAAACAATCAGGGCGCATGTGGTATAATTGCCTTAAAGAATATTTGTTGAAAGAAGGGTATAAAAATGACCCGATATGCCCATGCAGTTTTATAAAAAGATCGAGAAATGAATTTGCTATAATTGTTGTTTATGTTGATGATATCAACATTATTGGAACTTCTGAAGAGATTACAAAAGCAATTCATTGTTTAAAGAAAGAATTTGAAATGAAAGATTTAGGTAGGACAAAATTTTGTCTTGGATTACAAATTGAGTACCTGAAGGACGGGATCTTTGTACATCAAGAAACTTATACAAAGAAGGTCTTAAAACGATTTTATATGGATAAGTCACATCCATTCTGTACTCCAATGGTTGTAAGATCTTTGATAAAAGAAAAAGATCCATTCCAACCCCAAGTAATTAACAAAAAAGGTGTAGAACAATTACTTGGTCCAGAAGTGCCATATCTTAATGCTATTGGGGCACTAATGTATCTTGCTAATCACACAAGACCTGATATAACATTTGCTGTTAATTTATTAGCAAGATATAGTTCTGCACCAACACTGAGGCATTGGAATGGTGTAAAGCGTATTTTTCGTTATCTCAGAGGTACTATGGATATGGGGTTATATTATTCAAATGTATCTAAACATGAACTGATTGGTTATTCAGATGCTGGATTTATGTCTGATCCACATGATGGAAAATCACAAACAGGTTATGTATTTACATGTGGAGGTACAGCAATTTCATGGCGATCTATGAAACAAACTATATCAGCCACTTCATCTAATAATGCAGAAATCCTAGCAATGCATGAAACAAGTCGAGAATGTGTGTGGTTGAGGTCAGTAATTCATCATATACGAACTACTTGTCATTTATCTTCTGGTAAAATGGTTCAAACAGTTCTATATGAGGATAATACTGCATGTATTGCCCAACTTAAAGAAGGATACATCAAGGGCGATAGAACGAAGCATATTTCACCAAAATTTTTCTTTACTCGTGATCTTCAACAGAATGGTGAAATAGATATCCAGCAAATCAGTTCAAGTGAAAATTTGGCAGATTTATTTACCAAGTCACTTCCAGAAGCAATCTTTGAGAAGCTTGTCTATGGTATTGGTCTTCGAAGACTCAAAGATCTCAACTGATGTTGTCAATAGGGGGAGTCGATACACGCTGTACTCTTTTTCCCTTATCTAGGTTTTGTCCCACTGGGTTTTTCCTAGAAAGGTTTTTAATGAGGCAGCACTGGATAGTGTATCAATGAGTGATGTACTCTTTTCTTTGGCTAGGTTTTTATCCCACTGGGTTTTTCCTAGTTAAAGTTTTTAATGAGGCACATTCATAAATGGACATCCAAGGGGGAGTGTTATGAATATACTGATTATGTGGATGTCCATTGACTCCCGGTCTCCAAATATTACAAGATGACATGGGACCCACGCATAGTACCATTGCATAGTAGTTTACTATTTGGTGGGACCCACGCACAAAATTATACAACTCACGGGAATGCATTCCCGTGAGTATACAGTTATGTAATTATGGGAATATTGCATCAAATGACCCAAAGTGGAAATTACACTAAAGTCCCATTTTCCTTCTATAAATAGAGGCCTTCTGTAAACATTCAAATTACACTGAAATGAGAACTTCTCTCTACTCTCTCTCTCTCTAAAATCTCTTGTTCTTGTATTTACTTTTCATCAGTTTTATATTAATAAGGATTTAATTATATTATAATCACTTGGGACCAAAATTATTACCGCCTCAGCATTTACGCGAGAGGATGGGGTATTGTTGCGTTTGTGTTGACTGCTGAAGCACTTGAATAGCTTCAATTTATTTTTAGTTTGGTTCCTAGATTAGAATTTTCAAAAAAATTTACGATTTTTGTATACTACATAAGTAATTAGCCGTTAATAACAGTAAGATTATGAGAGTAATTGCTCGAGTAAATATACTTTAATATGAGGGCAAAAATAAATTGAACTTCTCTATCAAAATAAATAACAGAATCAAATCTTGATTTCTCAACGGTAAATTTCTCTCACTCTCCGCTCAATCTTCCTCCGTCTCTCCCTTCCCTTACTGCGTCTGAGACCATGCAGAGACTGTCTCTGAGCTCACCTTCCAAGCTTCACAGGCACAGCTATGGCGGAGCCCAGGAAGATATGGACACGGTCGAAGAACCGAAGCTCACAGACTCTGTTTCATCGGTGTTCATATCCGACGAAGACGACGATACCGCCGGAAAGAGTCGTCGAGCATCATCGCCTCCTTCGACAACAGAAAAGTTCATCCACCTGCTTCCCTTTCTCATGTTTTTCTGCTTCCTCGTTCTCTACCTCTGCTCTCACACTCCCTCCGCTTCGGAGATGGCTTCGTTTCGCGGATCCAAGCGTTCTGGTATAATGCATTTCCAGATTCGCGCTTTAATTTAATTCAACCAATTTTCTTTTGCTTCTTTTTTAAATTCGTTTGCTCTTGGTAGATTTAGATGTGGATTTGAACGACGTTCGGCTACTTCCGGCAGAGAGAGCCGATATTTTTCCGATTCGCACCGTGAAAAATTTGCAAGAAATACGGCGACACAGGAAATTCGCCGATTCTTAAGCTGCATTCTCTGCTTTTACCATGCCGGTGATTCTTGCAACCTCGTTTCACGCATCAGGAAGATTCTGTGTCTATAGCAGAATACCTTTCTTTTCCTTCAATTCTTGGTTGTGCGTGAAAATTATACAAGAATAAGAGGCAAAAGAACTAGTTATGGTCTTAATCTCTGTTACTCCATAGGCATTTGAAACTTGGAAATGCAATGCCTCACCGATTGCTGGTTGATAATTGATAAATCAGTAAAAAATTATATGCCTCTGTTTAAAATTTTTTCTGAGCTGTGCTTGGTTATTGCAATTCGGAGGGGTGGTGCAGGTTAAAGTGAGCCTCCGGCGAAGGCGCAGGATAGCAGGTGCGCCGTTCGTTGGAACACAGCTGGATTTTTGGGACCGTGGTTGCACCTCGAATTGAGGTAGGGAATTGGATGCGAATACGATGCCAACTGGAAAATATTTTGAGGGAATTATTATCTCGATTAAATTTGGGTATTTTTTTACAATTTTAAAAATTTTAAATTGTTAATTAAAATATGATAAATATATGATTTAAGCAAAGTCATGCCTGAACTAGTGAAAATTATATATCTATTATCTTCTACTTCTAGGAACAACTGGACAAGGTTACTATCACTCTTGCTTTAAGGAAAAACTCATACTTGATTATTCATGCTAGAGTTGTTAGTTTGAATATTGAAGTTTTGTTTATTTATTTAGTGTCAAATTGGCAAGAATGATTTGCATTTTTATAAAAATGAACAAAAATAAATCAGTGAAGAGATGAACAAGTGATAGAAGTCCACTTATTTATACCAAAAAAGGCTATCACCTGTTGTTGCATAATCTTGTTTATTTTCTAATAGTTCGCTCTTGTATGGTTCAGTCCTTTTGGAAAAGTTCTTAATGACTGCCTGGGTCAGTCCTTAAGGAGTAAGCTTCTGTTTACCTATTAAAAGACTTTATTTCAAATGATAATTAATGAATGGGAAGTTTTGTGATTTTGCATAATTTGTATATCTACTGTGGTAATCACTTTCATCATTCAATCTACACCCTTTGTTCATAGGTTTGGTGTGGACTAAACTAATTTCGCAAAACTCTATTTATTCTCATCAATATGTTGGTTTTTATTCTATCTAGTCTTTTTTTATAAGACATATTTACTTAATTTAAATCGGATTATTCATTTTTTTTTTTTTTTACTTAAGTTGGTTCGGTTAGCAAAGATTTGAAGGAATAAAAAAGAAACAAATTTATAACATGATGCTCTCATAATCTTCTTTTTCTGTTCTTCTCATAATCTCGTTTTTACCTTTAGATTAAAAATGAATTGTTCACTTTTGATATTTTATAAATTATTATTATAGGATATTATAAATTAATATGCTTTTATTTTTTTATATTGCAATTATTAATTTTATTGATAAAATTTTAACTGTTTAGATTTATTTATTTATTTATGTTTAAAATACTAATTTTGTAAAATTGAATTTGAATTATTTTTTTTAATCTAATGAGAAAAAAAAAAAAGAGATCTGAAGAGGGGAAAAAAAAGAGAAAAAAGAAAATGGGACAACCAAAAAAGAAATCATCTCTTTCTGTGTTTTATCTTATCTCGGGTGTTTTTGTTTTTGTTACATTAATTAAAGGCTATGAATATCACGAGTTAGGGTAAGTGCTCGTGAGTGGAGCTCTTGTTTGCGCGCATTGTCCCTCCGCTCCTGAGCATCTTCACGATGTTAGATACCACTCGTAGTACATTTTATATTAATTAAGATTATATTATATTTATTGTTAATTTTATGTAGATGATACCAATTTTCAGCTTTAATCATATCAGAATATTCTAGATATTATAAAAATGCTCTATTTTGTGGGTTTTACATAATGCTTTTTGGGTATATTCTATTGTTTTGTCCCCCACACACACGAGGCCTACTTTTAATATATTTGATTGTTTAATGTCCGGAGAATTATATCTTGAAGAGAAGGGCTTTATTGAACTACTATGAGTTACATCTATTAACATTTAACAGTTAACAGCTCATTTGCTTAGCAATTTGTGACTTAGATATGAGAGCAATTGAATAATTGTTGTTAAACTTGTGAGTTAATTCTCTGAATTTGCTGTTTTTATAATGTTTACCTTACAAAATCATGTTTGTGTTACTTTTTTTAATTAGATCATGATTAGTGACTTTATATGTGAATTTTATAAAAAAATTATATATATTTGTTTAGTATCATAAATTATGAATGATGATGAATGTAATTTTAATTATTTAAATTTAAAATAAATTTAAATCAAATTGTTGTCAATTTTTATTTTAGTTATTTAATTATACATTATTAATATCTATTTATTGATAAACTTAAACTCATTATGATTCGAGTTTACATAGATCATAGATGTGAATGATTTATAAACATAAATAATGAAACAAAAATAATAAGAATAAATTTTAAAAAAAAAATCAATTAACAATATATTTAACGATTTAACTATCATTCTTGTAATTATACTTCCATAAAAGTATCTCATCCCTATAAATTTTTTTAAAAATAATATCTAAAAATCCATGGAGGCTGAGTTTAAGTGCTGTGGGCGTTGCTTTTTAACTTTGTTATCTTTTGTCTTACACGCTCATCGTATCAGTACAAACTTAACAACTGAACCATTAGCCCAACCTAATTCCAAGTCCTTTTTGAATATAAGGAATAATGGGACCAAAATTAAAATGAAAATAAGTTTTGAGAACCAAAAACAATATTATTCCTTTTTCATATATATATATATATATATATATATATATATATATATATCTCTCTTCAGTTTTTCACAAGACTCGGTCAACAAAAGGTGAACCTTCTCTGGATAAAGAAGAGAGATAATTCTTTAGGTTAAGACTTAGACATAAAAATACACATAATATTTTACTCAATGTGCATCTACTATATATTTTTTGAAGGTGCAAAAATGTATATGAACTGAGCAAAACCAAACCAAAGTAAAAATGCCCATAATGTAAAAAGAGGTTAACCTCTTTTATTGGCACCCACATCATTTAAAAATTAAAAATGTCTACAATTTTTAAATTCCTCTTTTGCCCTTTATTTACCCTTCCAACCCTCCACCTTCTATGTCCGATTCTAGCCTCCTCGTCGCCACAATGGAGAGTGTGGGAAGATGAGGCTCGCTGGAGATATGGAGAGGAACGATGATGATGGAAGGAAATCGAAGGTGATAGTGATGAGATGCAGCTCGATAGGTAGTGTTGGCAGTAAGTGACGTTGGTATGGGTGCAATCGTCTTTTCCTCAAGTTTTAGAAACCCAAACCTTCTTTCCCACAAAATTGCGGCCACACTCTCTTCCCCACCCAGAGGTGGTGAAGTGAGGAAGGGACGATGGTGATGATGGTTGTTTTGAGCTCTCTGCCTCTCTCCTGATTCTCCAACGCAGCTGAGGAAGATTCGATCTATTGTTGATTTTAAAGTGTAATCCTAGCCATTAGTTGAGTAACTTGAAGAAAAGAGACTTAGAACTCTCGCCGCTTTATGGATGTTCGTCATCGCCGTTTTTAACTGTGAACGTTGAGCCTCATTGTCGGCCTCCGTCCCCAACAAGGGTTTTTGAACAATTGAATGTCTTCATTGTCGACTTAACCCCCATCATCAGTTCATCATCCAGGGCTTTAGAAATTAGCATTCGCAAGCACTTGAGAAAGTTTGGCTCATGGTTTTTGGAATCTGAGTTTAACACCCTTTATAGTTCACTCAGGTTTGTTCCCTTATTGCTATATGGTTTTTGGAATTTGAAGTTTAAGCTAGAATGCGATTTTTTTTTACTTTCTTTATGCTTTGTAATTTGATGTAAACTCTATTTTAAATTGGGTTTTGTGACCTTCTTAATGCATCAAGTTTCTTCCTTGATAGCAATCTGATTCTGCATAACTTGTAAATCTTAAGCCTACCGTCATTGATGAAGTTATTTTGAATTGGGTTTTCAACATTGTGGGTCGAGGCATTGGATCTGGTCTCGGTTTCCTTCTGCTAAAGCGCCTCTTGATGCACTATGGCAAGAAATCCAAGCTTGGTTTCACAGTCTTGAATGCTTCCGACGATGGTAGATTTTTGTTGCATCTAATTCCTTAGGTAGATTTTGGCAATTGCTATTTCATTTGGTGTGTGATATCTTCATTGTCCTTTGCTGGTAGGGGTGTAAAAAGGCCAGGGCCTATGGCCTGGCCTGCTAAAAGCCTGATTAGGCCTGACCTGTCAGGCTAACAGGTCAGGCCAAGGCCTAATTTCAGGCCTGTTTGCCTTAACAAGCCAGGCTTAGGCCTGTGAGTAGGCCTGAAAAGCCTGTCAGGCCGGCCTGTTAAGGAGAGTAAAAGAGTAATTTCATATTTTTTAAAAAAAAATCTGCTGAAAATAAACATTAATTAAAAAAACAAACCAAAATAATATGACTCTTGCCTCTGGGCAAGAGTCATATTATTTGCAAATCTTTCAAATCTCTTTTATGCTGTGTTTACCTCCAGGCAACAAGCATCTTACCTCTAGGCACATCTCATAACTCTAGGCATTTCCAAATCTCAAGTCGACGTGTTTACCTCTAGGCATCAAATATCTTGCCTCTAGGCATTTAGTAAATGCCTCAAAGCAAGTGTGCTATCTTACTCCAGGAGCATGTGCATTTCGAAATAGCTATGAATGGCAAAATTATAATTATGATGACTTTACCTGTTTGCCTCAAGTCATAAGTCTTGCCTCTAGTCACGTATTTGAAGCTTCCAGTTAAAGTTTAACATGTATGCCTCTAAGCATCCAAAATTGCCTTTAAGCAACATAACTCAAGGCATCAAATTTTTTTGACTCAAGGCATTGTTTTAGCCTGCATGCCTTAAGCGCAAGGGTCAAGATGGCATCATGCACTTTAAGCGCAAATATTACGCCTTAAGCACAAATATTGCCTGATATGTTGCTGAATTCTATTGCGCCTAAAGCGCAGACCTTGCGCTCAAATTATTTTATCATTGTTTATTGCTTTTTAACTTTTTAACTTTTCGAGCAGTCTCCTGATTGAGCTTGAAATCTTTTATGGGAAAAATGATAAATTATTCGTGAGGAGTATAATCATTCGAGTCTTGAGGAAAATTTTTCTACGGAAAATTTGAACCAAGCACCCGCGAAAAATAAGCCTGTTGCAGGCCACAGGATTTTTGAAAATACAAGCCTCTTAAAAGGCCACAGGCCAGGCTCAGGCTGCTTCAATACATAACAGGCCTGGGCTGACCTGGCCTGTTTCCACCCCTATTTGATGGAAAAGAATTGTAGAGGATGAAGGTTGGGAGCGTGAGGGTGTTTTTCTAAAGTGGGGGGCATTTTGATATTTTCATAATGTACTTAACGTCTATTAAGGCAATTTAACTATGACGGCATTTTTGCTCTAGGTTTACAAGCTTATATGCAATTTTATACCTATAAAAAACATATGGTATTAAATACACCTTAGGTAAAAGCTCATGCGTATTTTTACACCTTAACCCCAACTCTTTCCTTGCGGAAGAAGAGAATCTTCCATACAAAATGTTCTTAAAAAGAAAATAGAGGCAAACCTCTACCCTGGAAAACCAAAAATCACAATTTTTTATTAGAGAATAAGGAAATAGAACCTAATGAGTGATGATAAAAAATTTGTGGTGTATTTAATAGAATGAAAAGATGAATTGATAAAAAAAAATGAAAATACAAGAAATAATTATTCTTACATATTGATTCTTGTATTCATACTTGAATTACTCCAAACAGTTTTTAATATAAAATATATTTACCTAATTTAAATATGTTAAAGAAGCCAGTTAAGTTAGTTAATACTAGCTTTAATTTACTCATAAATATAAAACACAGTTGAAAATTACTAAATCATATCATTGTGTTTTATTAATTTATATATCAGTTTATAAGTAAGATAAATTAGTTTAGAGATAAAAAAATGAAAGTATAAATACTTAAATTAATTTAATTAACTTTCTTAATTTTACTAAAAAATCCAATTAGGTCTTGTATCTAGAACCAGAAGTATAATAAGTATTTTCTAAAACATATTAATCATATTCTTTAATTCCCTTTCCTTTTTAATTTCTGTTGAGAGATCATCATTAAAAAGTAAATAAGTAAAAAATTGACAAAAATAAAATTAATTCCTTAAATATGCAGGAGGGAACATATTTGATCATTCTTCAAGTTAGTTTGTAAAGATACTTTGCGGACTCGCTTGAATTACATCACGTCACAACAGTGAATTTTCACAACAAAGTTATATGAAGTTCTATTTGGATCAACCTGGAATTAGGACACAACTTGACGTCATTTCGATTACTCTTCATTAATTATTTAAACAAAGTTAAGTGTTTCAATCAATCTCTCAAGAAACTACTGAACCGTAAAAATAGCACTTTATTAACTTTATTAATAGGGGTTTAGTTTTCTCATATTGCATTAGAAAACTAAGATTCCTACACACACATAAAATGGTAAGACCCACAAACACACATACACACATATATGAATTCATATATATTTATATGGGTCTCACTATTTCATGTGTGTGTGACATAAGAAAACACTTCTCCTACAACATGAGAAGTGTTTTTTCCTTATTAATATCAAGAAGTTAAAATAAGAAGTTAAAATCAAGTTTGTCAGAATTAAATTAATGAGGCATGTCTGATGATTTCGGCAATTTGTAATGAACAATATATAATTTTACTATAATGTTGGTACAATCTGTTATGAATATACTTATTATGTGGATGTCCATTGACTCCCGGTTTCCAAATATTAAAAGATGACATGGGACCCACGCATAGTGATTTACTATTTGCATAGTACCACGCATAGTAGTTTACTATTTGGTGGGACCCGCACACAATTATACAATCACTCAGGAAGGAAATCCGTGAGTGAACAGTTTAGGTTTTTAGGGAAAATTACACCAAATGACCCAGAGGTAGAAATTACACTAAAGTCCCAGTTTTCTTCTATAAATAGAGGTTTTCTGTAACTGTTCATGTATTGAATGAAATGAGAATCTCTCTCTCTACTTTATCTCTCTAGAACCTCTGCTCTTCTTCTTATTATTTTTATCAGTTTTATAACACGTTATCAGCACGAAGACTCTACCAAGGTAAGATTTTCTCACCATCTATTTCATATTTCCATTTTATTTATCTGGGATGATCTTAACCATTATATGGAATTAAATATCTATTCTTACCGATTATTTTAACATCGGGTTCCATGGTTAAGATTTGAGATTATTTACTATTTTACTACGGTAAATAGTAATTTACTATTCACAGTAAATTTACCCCTTTTTCAGTAATTTTTACATTTTATTCATTTGACTCCTACATGGAAGTCTAGATTAATCTTTCTGTAATTTTACTTTATTCACTATTTATAGTGAATAGTAATTTTACTATTCACGGTAAATTTATATTTTATTATTTACAGTAATTTATTTATGTTTATATATTCTTCCCACTTCCTATTCATTTATTTCATGGTGGCGTCATTAAGCTCCATTTGTAATTCTTTACTTACTGCTTTATTTATTTATCTCATGGTGGCTATACTAAGCTCCATACTGACTTTACTAATATTTAGTTTTATGTCACTAACATTTATTTTATTGTTACTAACATTTATTTATCTTTTATGATAGCACATTAGTATATTTACTAGTGGGTTCTATTTATTTATTTTAACATTTATTTATCTTTTATGGCGGCAACATTATTTATTAGTGGGCTCCATTTATTTATTTTATTTTACATTTATTTATTCTTCATGGAGGCACACTAGTATCTATTAGTGGGCTCTATTTATTTATTTTATTTAGAGTTTATTTATCTTTTATGGTGGTGACATTTTGTGGGCCCCATTTATTTTATTTTAATTCTTTACTGCTTTATTTATCTTTCATGGTAGCAACACTTGTATAGTGGACTCCATTTATTTATCATTTATTTACTGCTTTAAATCCCTTTCCCTTTTTATTTTACCGTTTTCTATATTATATATATATATATATATTTATATTTACATTTGCATATGCATCTTCTTTCTTATCTTTGGATGAGATAGGTCTCGCTGTGAGTTTACTACCATTCCTATCTCATCTTCTTTTTATTTATTTAGCACGTTTATTTCCAGTCATTTATTTTATTTTTATTTATTTATTTACTGCTTTATATAAATCCCCCTTCCCTTTTATTATTTATGGCAACGACACTAATATATACATATTAGTGGGTTCCATCTATTTGTTTTATTATGCTTATACTTTATTTATCCTGAAGATAAACTGTTAAAAGATCATATATATAATTATGAGATCAAAATGCCATAGAGATATGAAGCATAGATTGGCTTGAGAGATGAGGCATAAATTGGCTTGAGCCTAAGAGGCAAGATAGCCTTAATTTCAGAGGCAAGATTGCCTGAAGCCAAGAGGCAAGTTAGCCTGATAACAAGAGACAAATTATGAAACAATATTTGATCCATAAATTTTGTATGTTATCAGTTGTATAAAGGCCTCAAAATTGTATATTTGGCATTAAATATTCCCTTAAATTATGAGACAAGGGATTGTATGATCATGATTGATATTATAAATAAATATATTCAATTTGCTATTGTAGTAGCAATATTGTGGATTAATTTCTTGCCATGATCAAACAAATCAGTGAGTTATGGATCATGAATTTTTATCCAACTTCATTCCCAGAAGTGAATAAAGAAAATATATTATTATGGTTGTTATGTGATTTATTTGATTATAACAATTTTTATAAATACGAGAAAAGAATATTCATAAACAAAATAATAAAGCAAAAGGAAATATTATTTCAACAAAGTTTAATTGCGAGTGGCTCAACATCATTACAAACTTTAATCATCTCATTCTGAAGATATTTAATGTCTTCTTCTTTTGCTTCTCTTGAGATGGGATCCAGATGAGGCAAAGCTCTTCGTAATATCGAGATTTGCGTCATAAGTTTCTTGAGCTTCTTGTGTGGCCACTCAGTTAACCCTCCTTTTTGATAGATTTTTTGTATGGTGTGAGTAGACATATTTAATTGTTTACTCGCTTCATCAAGGGTTAAGTGAAAATAATTTCTTAAATCATGGAGCGTTGTTTTCTTTATTCTTTCTCGTTGCTCCATAGATAACCTATATAATTCACCCTGGTTAAGGGATGAAGTATCATAGGGTATACTTACTGCAGGTTGTTTTCCTTTGCCTAATGAGTGTTCAATATTGGTTTGAAATGAACTTCCATGGAGGTCATTTGGATTTATAGCCCATTCCGAACCAACACAGAGAACCTCATGATAGGCTAATACAGGATCACGCATCAAGATATATCCTGATGCTTGTAAATCTATACAATACTGTGTCAGAAATTGTTTGATTTCTTCAAAATTTTTCTTTGTGAAATCAAACATTGGAAGCCTGTCAGTATTATAAGATTTATCCTGTACTTTTTCAAATAAAACAGCATGGGTAATCATACCTGTTCTTCTTCCGTGAACTTCAAGTTTATGGTACTGGAGTTCGTTGGTATGTATGATCTCTCGTAAAACATGACAACAACTACATTCCAATAAGCTAGTTGTTGCTAATTGACTTGTAGTTGATGGCTGGCTAGTGGTTGTTGGTTGGCTAATTGTTATTGGCTGGCTAATGGTTGTCGGTTGGCTGATTGTTGCTAGCTGGATCGTGGTTGATGGCTGGCTGGTGGTTGTTTGCTGGCTTATGAATGCTGGCTCATTGATTGTTGTGACTATTGGTTGAATTTGACTGGTAGACTCCATTAGTTCAGCCATAGTTCTACACCTTTTAACAGGCCTCCTTGATGAACCTGCTTCAGTTGTACCTTCATTCCTTCTAAATTGAGGAAGAACATTTGTTCTTGGGGGAGAAGTAGGTATATTTGAAGCAGAAGGAGGAATAGTAGAAGGAGGAATAAACATCTCAAAAGGATTAGGAGATAATAAAGAGGTAAATGACAGGTTTGTCTGATCATCATACAACAAAGCATCAAGTAATGCTGTGTCAGATGTATCAGAAACTGGGATAAAATTACTTGGACCTGCCATTGCAATAATATACGCGATTAGAAGAAAAATGATAAGTTAGTATATGGTAGTGAATGTTATCAGATGCTTGAATGTTTGTGAGGCATGTTCGTTTGCCTTCTTCTATTTATAGCCGAATTAAATCCTATTGAATCTCTGCAGATATGCGCAGTCCTGTTGAATCTTTACAGATCTGCACCCTGTCAAGCACGAGCTTAGACACTTTTTGACTATATATGCATACGACAATTCCACAGTGATACATGTTGCGCCTGTGATTCCACAGTAATGCATCTGTGATTCCACAGTATTTTGATAATTTCAATGATTTTGTATTTATTTGATTGTTGTTTCTGGAAAATTGAAATTTTGTTACCAGAAGTAACAGAATAATGCATTGATAATGCATTTGTGGAATTTTAATGATATCTGTAGAAATAGATATCATATATGGAATATTGTATGAAATTACATAAATTAATTTCTACAGACTCATACTTGAGGGGGAGATTGATATATATCAAGTGTGAGTGTTTTTGTGTTAATTTTCTGTGAATGTTTGTGTGTTGATTCCCCCAAGATTGATATTGGATTTGATGATAAATTATATGGAATGTTGGCATGACTTGTTTGATCATCCGAGTCATATTATGTGCTGCTTGTTCTCAAATAGATATGATTATGAAAATATTATTGGAAATGGATCTCTGGAAATATATTAAATTGAAAGAGTACATATGAAATTATTGATCTGCAAAGTTTGCAGTGATGATTGCAACCAGATGTTTGCAATATATTATGCGCGCAATTTCCAGATTGAATGATCCATAAATCATGTATTAAAGTATCTATGAATTGATAGATCAATGATTATGAGAACATTGTTCATACGTGTATATTTGCAGCTTATAATCCAACAAAATTCTCCCCGTAAAATTTGGCTTTTGGTCAGGAGCCAGAATAATTCCATCTTAAAATGTTTTAAATGTGCAATGATTATTAATCTACTTCAATGCACATAGATGGATATACAAAGATGGATATACAAAGAAAATTGATGATTTGATGAGGGGGAGAAAAATAAGCAGATTGGGTAAAGATTTACTAGAATGTATTATCATTGGCTCATATTGATTATCGTACAAGGAATTGTGTACTAAAAGTTCAAAATGATAATTCAATTTCAGAGTTTAGTTAATCGAATGCTAGAAGCATTTACTGACCTAAAGAAAGTGACAAAGTCACATATCCCAACTGTAAATGCTCCTATATGAATTGTTATAAAGCACGCCTGAAGCGTTGCTGGTCCATCGGTTATAAAGATAAAAATCCTCAAAAGAGAAAAGGAGCTATAAGAATATAGATGATCATGTTGAGGATAATTAAGAAAAGCTCTAGAAGAGCCATCTCCTGAAGAGATGTTATCTCCAGAAGAGATATTACAAGTAAAGTGTATTGTGGTCCAAGAAGAGACCCAGATATTTACATTATGAGATCTCAATAAATTATGAATGAAATCCGATGGGATTGAAAATGAAGTCGACGTTAATAATATCTATGATAGCATATGCTGCAATGAATGATAATGAGGATCATGAGCCACAATATATTTGTATGTGCTAGAAGCACATAAGGCGCCAGAAACACATATGTCCTAAAAGGACTCAAGATGATAGTGCATATAGCATCATTATCTGAATAAACATTTATTGAATTTTTATATGCACATATATATTTATGAAAAGATTATTATGACTTTACTTGACAGATTTAGATCTTGCAGGTATTTAATGAACAATCAGATTGGGTGTTTCTAACAGAATATTTGATGACAGAAAGTATAATATGCTCAGAAAGACATTGAAGCAATGTAGTCATCAGCGGGAGCAACACTGATGTAATCAAGAGGGGGAGACGATACACGCTGTACTCTTTTTCCCTTATCTGGGTTTTATCCCACTGGGTTTTTCCTAGAAAGGTTTTTAATGAGGCAGCACTAGAAAGTGTATCAATGGATGATGTACTCTTTTCTTTGGCTAGGTTTTTATCCCAATGAGTTTTTCCTAGTTAAAGTTTTTAACGAGGCACATTCATAAATGGACATCCAAGGGGGAGTGTTATGAATATACTTATTATGTGGATGTCCATTGACTCCCGGTTTCCAAATATTAAAAGATGACATGGAACCCACGCATAGTGATTTACTATTTGCATAGTACCACGCATAGTAGTTTACTATTTGGTGGGACCCGCACACAATTATACAATCACTCACGGGAAGGAAATCCGTGAGTGAACAGTTTAGGTTTTTAGGGAAAATTACACCAAATGACCCAGAGGTAGAAATTACACTAAAGTCCCAGTTTTCTTCTATAAATAGAGGTTTTCTGTAACTGTTCATGTATTGAATGAAATGAGAATCTCTCTCTCTACTTTATCTCTCTAGAACCTCTGCTCTTCTTCTTATTATTTTTATCAGTTTTATAACACAATCGACTATAAATATGACATTTATGATAAGGATATAGATAAATATTGTCTAAAATATCTTTTATTTTTCATATATATTCTTTAAATTATATCATTTTAACTAAGACCGGTCCGGTTCGACCACGGTTTCAGTGAACTAGCGGCCTGGGGGCGTTTCGATACCCAGCTTGGCTCAGATAACACTGGTTAAAATTGATTAGAAATAGAGACATATTTCATTTCATCACATTGTTCTGCCGGATTGGTTGCTCAAGACCTTTGGTCTCCACCGGACCTGATGAAAACAATGGGATCACTTCTTATGGACTCGTTGAGAATGATTTCGATCTAGTTCATGGCCTATTAGAAGTAGAAGGCGCTCTGGTATAGTTATAGTATTTTATATTATAGTTATAGTTTATAGTATTATAGTAGTTCTAGCATCTAAACAGCTAAACACTTGACTCTTTTTTAATCAGCAATCATCAATCAGTTCTGGAAAAAACACCTGATCGGACTTTCACAGGTACAAGGTGACAAGGTGCATATTACCATAAAACAAATAAAGCAACACAAATCAATAAAAAAAATCATCAAACACCTAGATATTCATATTTCAGCACATCTTTCTTACAGAAGACAAACTAAACTGCGAATTTGTCCAAGTAACTAGTGAAATCTGTTCTATATATTTTCAAGCAGACACGAATAAAGGTAATATATGTGGAGAGAAAAAGTAGGCAGGAGTTCCATACGCAAGAGGAAAATTAAAGGATCAAACCCTCAGGAGGAGAAGGCTTAGATGGGTTCTGTTCACCTGTTGTTGTTGCTGCTTTTGGTGGCTCAGAGAGGTTCTGGGTATGCCGATCCTATAGCTTCCGTTCCTCTTCTGTACTGCGCGCTTTCTCCTTTGTCTTCTGTCCTACATCTTCAGCTGCCTTAACAACCTTGCTGAAAGCACCTGTTACCCATGAAGTTCCAGTGAGTATATAGCGATTTTTCATGATAGCAGAACCTGCTTCATTGACTTTCTGTTCTGCGGCTGCAAATGCCGTTTTGGTTTTTTCAGAAACCTGAAACTTTTGATCCACTTCTCGAACTCGACCACCCACGGCTGAAGCGCCAGCAGTTATTTTCTCACTGAAACCAATTTTCTGATCAAAAGAAGCAACTTTTGATGATGCAGTTGATGATAACTGATGCTTCTCATCTAATGTCTTTGCTTTGTTGACAGCATCTTTCCCCAGAACAAAGCCCCTCGCCAGCATGCTGGTGACCACATCCTCTGCCTTTCTTAAAGCAGATTCAGCACCACCAGGAGTCTTACTTTCAGTTACCTGTACAGCCACAACAATTGTTATGCCTAAACAGCCTAGTTTGGTTTAGTACAATTGTAGAGAGTCATGCAAAGCTTACAGGTGATGTAGAAGCAGCTGGTGGAAGCCGGTAATCTGGATCCAAAGTTACTGTAACTGACGAATCAACAATCGTTGCTCCCTGATGATTGTCAAACGAGGGCGAAACTTGGTTACACGTTCTAATCGTAAACTATATAGACTGACATACAAAGGGGAGAGAGACGTGGGTGTGGACAATAACTCATCAATATAATTACAGTCATGCGACTAGATGTAAATCCCCCCCAAAAAAAGACATAATTATATGCATCCTAAGTAGAGGCAACATATCATCTTGGTAAAAGCTATTATCAATTGGTACATAAAATAACTCCACCAAGAACAGAGCCAGTGGCAAATAAAGAATGCAACACAAGCTTGTGCTTGTAAGTTGTAACCACAAGTTCTCACCCAAACACTTAAAATCCCCTTTATATTTATATATTTTTTTCGCCAGCCCTTCGTATTTATATTAAATCTGACATTGACTGATCTTAGCACCCAAAGGATACTTCTATCTAACAGCCGTGAGAGAATTTTCAATATAATGACTTTCAAGAATTTTTAAATCATCCATCCAGTAAGGTCAGAGAAACTCTAGGTTAATATATTGTTGCCAGCTCTGATTATCAATCTCCAAATTAATCCCATACCTTCTTACTTGTTTGCTGTCAAGGAAAAGGACATCCAAGATTCAGGGTCAACATTTTATTACAAATGGAAGATATTATTTTTAATTGGGGATCTTTATGGTCAAGATAACTAATATGAACATCACAGTCAGCAGCAGAACCGCCTCTTCCTTTCAATGCAGTTTCGCAGCTCCTGATTTCTCAAAAACAGTTCTAAATATATTCATGCTCCAAAAACTAATAAAGGGCAGCACAGATAACCAAACAAACCAAGATGCTTTAAAAAAAAGAAGTTTCTTGTTCCAGATAAACCTGAAACAAAATTATTTATCATGATTAAGATAATATGAGAAATGGCCTCATTTTAAACAAAGATGTACTGCAAGGGAAAGCCCCAACAAAAGGAGGCTTGGAAGCCTATCTGAACCGTGTTGCACTTCACTATTGTCAGATGGATATTATTTTCCTGACATTTAGCCAGAAAGACGCATATATCAACTGACCATAGCTCTTCTTAAAAAGATAAAAACTGACAGGGCAACAAGTGACCTTCAGTTCTAAAGCTTGAACTCTAACTAAAGAGTACAGACACGATGTTATGGCTTTTAACCCTAGATAAGTAGACTAGAAATTTGAGGTACTTGACTGTATACTAAAATTCGAGTTCATGGATTATAGGCAGATTACAGATAGTAGGGCAGCAGTTTCAGCTCCTTGTGCATCCTTGAAAGTGACATAAGCAATTTGAGATCGTTCATCATGACTACATCAAATAAGAGCTTATTATGTTTTAAGGAGTTCAGATTGAAAGCACTATAAAATAAGGGATTGTATGAGCCGAATATAGCATCTGCCAACTTACCTCCTCATTTCAACATATTCAATATCACCAGAAAAAGAAAAAAACTCCTTAATGTCTTGTTCAGTTGCTCCCAGAGAAAGATTACTGACTTTAACAGTTTTTATCTGCAGCATAAGTAAAGTTAATAAGGTTTTAGATATATCACACTCAAAAGCAAAGGTTAAAGCATATTACTCACTCACAAAAAAAGGAGACAATCAATAGAGAAAGCATATCATTCATTCACAAGAATAGCCTACAATCATAATTGGGGACTCTAATATGTAGCATGTAATTTTTTCCACCACATAGTACTCCACGTAGTTTCCAGTCACAAACAAAAACAGTTTCCTCATAGTTCAATGTTATTTTACTGCCACAGCACCTTGGTCCATCTTATTTAGTTGCATAATTCACTCAAATTTTTAGATTCTATTCCTGTTCAGAGATTTTATGCGCTGTGTGTCACTAAAATTGAAGATAATTTCATGTTTCCATTATGTGATTCTGGATTAATTTTATTTTCTTGACGATTTGTTATGAGTTTGGCTTAGGTTGCTTTTAGTGTACCATGTAGAACCGAGGTTCTAACTTCTAAACGTTTGCTTAGCAGAGTCAACAATTCTATTATCCAGAAACAGCCTTTGCCTGATATGTAGTTTGCTCATTTTCTTTTAAATTTTTAAAGAAAAATCTCAAGTTGACATCGTTTAATATAAATTATGAAACAAATAAGAATTGGAGCATCGTTTTCGAACATCGTTTAATATAAATTATCAGACAAACAATTGGAGCATGACTTCTGAATGTCTTACAACCACGTATTGGATTACTATTGGAAAACTCATCTGTTACTAATCCACTACCGATGAAGTGAATCCAAAATAGTAGTAAATAGGAATCGGCTAAACCTATAGGAAAATTGCGATCTGAGAAGCGATGGATATGAGAGAAAATAATACAAACGGCCGGCGAGCTTTTTTCACGAGTTGAAAGTAACAGATAGATAATTCTTCCAGAGCATAATATAAGGAAACATAAATTTTACACGTAGAGTTCAAGCCAACGAACAATTTAAGCATTCGCACAAAACATTTCAATCCAGTCCGCAGATAAGTCAACCAAGCTAAGGCTCATACAAATGAGACGGACAAGAACCAAAACTTACCGACATCGCGAAACGGTTGGCAATAGAAATCTCCTGTGAGCAGAAACCACCAAGTAACTCAGCTATTGGAGGGATTGTCTCTTTGGCAAGGCCTTTGAGAAGCGAACTCCGCGAAGAAGATTTTGCAGGCGGTTGATTTTTTTTTTTTTCAGCGTTTTTTTGGCGTCAGATTTTATGGATGAGTCTTGGAAACGCGTGCTTGACTTAGATTCGCACGTGCGAAACCGTATTAAGGAAGGAAATGCTTGCGCGTTAGTTTTGAATTTTGAAGAAGCTCCTCCGAGTCGGACACGGAATGGAACTGTTTTTTATTTCTGGCCATCAGACACGGAATTAAGTTTGAAGGAAGTTTTTATCTATGGAAAAAGACATAAATACACCTTAGAAATAGAAAAAAGACAAACGAGGGTGTTAAATTTTAGTATTCCCAAATCAGTTCTAATGGATTGATTTGATTTGATTTGATTTTTTTTTACCATATTCATTTGAAATTCTGAAATGTTGAAAAAAAAGTTGAGAAATTACATCATGGTTCCTACCTTTTTTCTTTGAAAAAAAACCCTCAAAACCTCTTGTTGTCTATTGGTTATTAAAGCTCTAACTCTAGCGATTTATGCTAGCGGCCGGTCGCCAAAATTTTGACAGCCTGATATATAATTTTTGAATTATTGAAACAAAAGTAGTCACTAATGAAACTAGAGTCACCGGTAAACATCAAGATTAAAGTAGTACAAAGAGTCCTTATTGTTAGCTACATGCTAATAACTTTTTGTTTTGATATTCACGGCTTTAATTTTGATATTGATGGTTTTGGCTTGCTGTAGATAAAATTATTGATACATTTCTAAAAATTTTGAAATAAGGGTAGTTAGTGTGAAAACAAAGTAGTAAACAGTGAAACAAAAGTAGTTATTAGAAATTATTCAATAATGACCCTATTTACTACTCCAATTTTGCTATTACCTATTTTTGCCAATACCTACTTTTGTTTCAAAAATTTTAAAAATATATATATTAGGTCACGCAGAGCTCTGACTGGTAGCAAGGTAACTAAAGCTCCAACAATTGACTACAAGCAATGGTAATTATTGCGGGAGCCCTAGTGACCCACGGTTGACAGGGGTTTGGGGGGGTTTTTTTTTTTGAAAAAAAGGTGAGGGCAACGATGTAATTTCATAACATTTCTCAATATATCAAAAACTTCAAATCAATCCATTGTAATTGATTTGAGAATATTAAAATTCAACACCCTTATTTATTTTTTTACTAATTAGTTATAAGGTATTTGATTTTCCCCCCTTTTACCTATGCTACAACCTGTAATAAATGAATGTTCCATCAGTTCATTAAATCCGTGGTCGATAATTCATTCTTGTGCTGACCTCTTCCAAGTAAATTAGAAGGATTGGCTCTTCGCCTCCTTCATTTGCTCTCATTTGACCTCTACCAGGTAATTCATTCTTGTGTTTGATTACCTGTTGGATAATTTTAAGAAAATAAGATTTTTCTTTTTTAAAAAAAAAACACAGGCTGGCTTGGTAACCCACAACTACGAGTTAGGGTTGACGTTTTACCAACCCGTAAAAGCCCGCTGGTTGGTAGATATGGAAATAGGCCAGGTCAGGTCAGATTTTAGCTAAATAGGCCTGAGCCTGTAATAGAGGTAGAACATCTGAGCCTGGGCTAAAGCCTAAATTCAACTTTTTTCTTTTTAAGCTTAGACCTAAGCTTTCATAAGACCTGGTCAAACCTGAAGCCTTTTTAAAGGTCTACTTATAATGTAGGCCTTTAAAAAGGCCTCATATTGCAAACCTAGGAGGTCATAAATAAGCTTTGTACACTTTAAACCTATCAAAACCTATATAAATATAACTTGAAATTAAAAATATAAGAATGAAAAATATTAATATTATGTTATTTATATAATATAAATTTAATTATATTTATTTAATATGTAAACAGGCCAGGCCTGAAGGCCTATAGGTTAGGCCTTAACAAAATAGGCCTGACCTATTTACATATGGCTTTTTTTCCCAAAGTGTTCCTTTTTAGGAAACTATTTACCGAAATACCCCTCCTTTAAAACTATTTCATATTGTGCCCCTCTCTAGAAACTATTTCCCTCTCTACCTCTATTTAGTCGACTAAAACAGGGCTTAAGTCGACTAAATGTCGGGGTTCAATTTTTTTTTGAATGCCCACGACATTTAGTCCACTAAACCCTGTGGTTTAGTCGACTAAATGTCGATAGAAGGCTTTTTTTACATTGTGATAGCACGTAGTCCACTAACTAATATCTAAGAACACTAATACCACTAACCAACAAGCTTGGTAAATCAAACTACACTCTGACCCCACTACTCCCTAAAAAATAGGTAACTACTTGCTTACATTAAAAAAAAATCAACATACTCAAACAATAAACAATTAAAGAGTTAAATAACTTGATCCCTTTTCTTGTGGAGATCAACAACAACATAGAGAGAGAAAAGTTGGGATTGTTATCTTCAACACAAAATTAAAAAAAAATCATCTTATTATGTTATTTTTGTTTGCTCGTTTTTTCTAAAACATTACATTTTGTAAAGTTTAATTCTGATATAGTCAGGTTTAGAACTTGGCCTGCGGCCTTTTAGGCATTTTTACAAAATTTTAATTTTTTTTCTTATATTTTCAAGGGGATAAAGGAAAAACAATAAGTTTCGTAAAATTCATGATTCAAACCATAAATATGATCAAAATAAAGAGTTAACACAATATCCAAACATCCAAAACTAAATCAAATCAAATGGTTGTTTTAAACCCTTATAAATTATATCATTCAAAATTAAATAAACCAAACAAACCAGAATCAGCGAGTAAAAAGTATAAATAACAACCGTTTGTTATTTGTAATAAATAATAAACCTGACTATATCATAAGATAATTTTTTTATTTTTATTTTATATATTTTGTGTTGAAGATAACAATCTCAGCTTTTTTCTTAAAGTTTAACAAATTAGTGCATTCAAATTCAAATATACGAACAAAAAAGATATTGAGAGATTGTAGGGATAAATTACCTATATTTCGGTATAACTAAATAAATATATAAGAAGTTATTCTTCTAATATAATATCAGAAAAATCAGAAAGATAGATTTGAATTAAATTGTTCCTAAATAATAGGATCTAAACTAACTAACTAATTCCTATATTATCTAACTCATAATACAAAATAAAGAAGATAAATAAAAAGATAATATTAAGAAAAGGATTAAAGAATAAAGGAAAATTGGTTGTGATAGATTAAAAAAGCCCACCGTCGACATTTAGTCGACTAAATCCTGAGATTTAGTCGACTAAATGTCGAGGGCATTTAAAAAAATTTGAACCCCACGACATTTAGTCAACTAAACTACAGGGTTTGGTCGACTAAATGTCGTGGGCATTCAAAAAAAAATTGAACCCCGACATTTAGTCGACTAAAACCTTATTTTAGTCGACTAAATGGGAGCAGAGAGGGAATATGTTTTCAAAAAGGGGAACAATAGGAAATAGTTTCAAAAGAGGGGTATTTTAGTAAATAGTTTCGTAAAAAGGGGCACTTTAAGAAAAAAAAGCCATTTACATGTTAAGGCCTTTAAATAGGCTTTGGCCTGACCTTTCTGACAAACAGGTCAAACCTAACCAAGCCCTAAATAGGCCAAACTGTAGGCCACCTGATAAAGGTCTGACCTATTTCCACCCCTACTGGTTGGTGTCGGGTAGGACAAACCTCCATTCCCAACTCTGCTATTTATGTTCAAATCTCTATTTTGGAGAAATTTGCAAAAATGCACAAAAAAAAAATTGTCAAAATAGACCAGTTGAAAAATAATTTGCCAAACTAACCTAGTTGGTGGCGCCATGTCAGCGGGCGCCACACGTGGCGCCACTGCCAAAGTGGCACTGCCACCTGTGGCGCCACACGTGGCAACGCCACTTGTGACGTGCCAACGTGGCCCGCCACATAAGTAGCGCCACTTTCACAATTTTTTTTAAATTTTTATAATTATATATTATTATATTTAATATATATTAAATATAATATATATTATTTTATATAATATATATTATATTTTACATAATATATATTATTTTAATTATTTTATTTTTAATTATTATAATTATATATTTCAAAAATTTTATGAAATATTCCTTTTAAAATGATGTTCTATTTTCAAAAAAATTTTCTGGACGGGGCGCTGCCCCTTGACCCCGCCCGCTAACCGGCTAGCGGGACCGCCATAGGGTTCTGGCTGATTCTTCATAGGGCGAGAAATAAAATCATAATATATTATATATGCATTATATATGTATTATATAATATATTTTTTTTCAAGAAAAAAATATATAATATATTATATTAATAAATTACATATTAAATTATATAATCTAATATATATAATATTAATATAATAATATGTTATATTAATAATATATATTATATTTTATATTATATATATTATTAATATAATATATTATTATATTATGACTCGTAACTGGTCATCAGAGAGAGAAGCAAAAAAACATAAAAACAACAGGATTGTCGAGGACGATGATGTTGCATGCAGCAATGAAAAGTAAAGGAGTACGATTGTTGAGAGGGCAATTGTGGCTCCAATGACCAGCTTGACTGCATCGGAAGCAAATATCGGACGGACGGTGAGTTCTCTGGACCGATCGGTGATCTTGTTGAATAGGAGTGTTGGGCAAAGGGACTGGAAAAAGGGGAGACGATGAGAAATAGTAAGAAGAGACACAGCTTTTAATAGGTATTGCAAGGTTCTAACAGCCAAGAATAATTGTCAGTGACGTCACCATGGTTTTAAAAACAACAGGATTGTCGATGAAGATGATGTTGCAGACATCAATGATGGGGATGAGCAAAATGATAAAAGTGAGATTGATTGGCAAAATGCAGAATTGCCTGTTGGTTGTGATAAGTTCAGACTAGGTGACACCCAAAAAATTGAGGACCGTTCTATGTTCTCTCATCAGATGTATACCATAAAAGGAATTGGCAGAGGAAAACGTTACATGGTATATCCTGGTAAAAGGGAAACATGGGCAATATTAAATATATATGAAGATTTAATTCATATAATATGAAGATTAAAAAAGTAATAATTAAATAGCACTATGAACATCTACGATTTAATCGTGCGATACTATATCACTACGATTTAATCGCGCTACGAACAGCTAGCATGACGGTCTTGCTAGCCGGTTAGCGGGCGGGGTCAAGGGGCAGCGCCCCGTCCATAAAATTTTTTCGAAAATAGAACATCATTTTAAAAGGAATGTTTTATAAAAATTTTGAAATATATAATTATAATAATTAAAAAAATAAAATAAAATAATTAAAATAATATATATTATATAAAATATAATATATATTATATAAAATAATATAATTATATTTAATATATATTAAATATAATAATATATAATTATAAAAATTAAAAAAAAAACTTTTGTGAAAGTGGCGCCACTTATGTGGCGTGCCACGTTGGCACACCACAAGTGGCGCCATACCACGTGGCACCATGTGTCGCCCGCTGACATAGCGCCACTAACTAGGTTAGTTTGATAAATTGTTTCCCTATTAATCTATTTTGACATTTTTTTTTAGGTGTATTTTTACAAATTTCCCCTCTATTTTGTGACGGTGGACAATGTGCATGTGTGGTCTCTATTTTTATGATAATTTTTCAATTTTAAATACCCCATATCTCTTTTTCTTTATTGCGTGATATAATTATTAATCATTTTAACCCTAGTAATGTTAAATCAATAAATCTTGAATATGACAGCCTGGTTTCGCATCAAGCTTGATTTTAGAAACCTGGATCCTCTCATCCCTTGCTTTGTGGGCAGGATTTCCAGACACAATCATTCCATAAGAACTTTTCATGCTTCAGTATGGACAAAAGTAACTTTTCCAATATCTTTAAATTCAAAACCTTCATATTTAAAATTTAATTACAAAAAATAAGGGCCCTTTTGTTCGATCTCATATTCTCATTATACCTTACAGTTTAGTGCTATGTGATGCAATGATAATGTAGTGTAATATTAATTATAAGGCTAGTGTTTAGTTTGTTTTTAAGTAAGATGCAATGAGTTTTTTTTAATAATTATTTTAAATTAGTATATCACACAAAGTCTATCTTACCCTCAATATAATCTTTATAGAAAAAATAGTTAAAAGATATTGTGTTTCTTCATTATAATTGTCACACTATCTCGCCAATGATCGTCAAATGTTGATAGTTGTAGTGGTGGAGGCAATAGTAACAATGATGTGACATGACAATGGAAGGTGGTGACAACTACAATGGTGGAGGCGTCAGCGCAATGGTGGGGTGACGGAGGTGGAAGAGGAAGGAGGGGTAGTGGTGGCGACGACAACAATAATAGAGGTGGTGATAGCGATGATGGAGCAAGAGGAGGTAGTGGCAGTGGCTACAATGATGGAGGTGACGATGGTGGTGGCAGTGATGATGACGGTAGTGGAAGGGGAGGAGGAGGTAATGGCTATGGCCACAATGGCGGCGATGGTGGGGGGTATCAGTGATGGTGGAGGAGGAGGATGAAGTAGTGGTAACAACAGTTGTATCATGGTGTGATAGGTGAAATGATACAAGTGAAACAATGACAAATAAAGCTAAATGGTAAATTAGACATTTTTAACAATGCAAGTGGTAATGATTATTCATATAGAGAGAGATATGAACAAGGATTATCAATGTTTTGGTAAGCACATGACAATGGTAAACTCTATTACCATACTAAAGAACAACAAAACACACTAATTTAACGATACAATCATGATTATCATTGTAGGTATACAATAAGATTAAACTAAACAGGCTTTTAAAAAAATAAGGTGGTGTGTAAAAAAAGGTTTGCACTTGCTTAAATGACATGAGAACATAAATCAAAACTCCCAATATAATAAACAGATGTTGACAAAAAAATAAATTTTTAATTTATAAACTTTCTTTCAATTATCAATTTAATACTTGTTTAAGAAACCATCAAACAATAGTTTCAAACATCCTCCCCCATAAATTGAGACAAGACTTCTTTAAATATTTACCTCGTAAATCGTAAAAGTATTTTTTAAAAAATAAAACAAACATGCACAAAAATTCTTCAAAATTTAACCCAATGTAACTCATTTCTTATAATTTGCTAAGTTCAAAAATTATAACGAGTGAATTGTAAATAGTTAAAAAATAACAAGAAACCTTTATATGTGTCTTTGGACGGAAATGAATGTCTCTATTAATCTTTCTTCATTTCCTCTTAATTGAATGTCTCCATCATTAAATCAATTTTAAATGGTTGTGATTTAATACTATATAAAAAAATTATTATAACATTAAATAGCATTGAAATATCTATCATTGTATTAATCTAATGGTTAAGATATTCAATAGAGAGGAATTATAATGAGAGATCAATGAAAACATTCTTTTTCGATCTTTAAATGACCTATTGATTCTGTATTGAATCAAAATTCCAAACTTCATTCAAGAACAAATTCAAAAACAAAAACTTATATTCTTAAAATAATTGAACTTAAATTTTATATAGGGTTAAGGAGCAATTTGGTTAATAAACTATTACCTCAGGAGCTCCCAACACAAATAATTTTTAAGTGGAGCAAAAATACAAAAAAACTTTTAAAAACGTGCAGTCAGCACAACGTCGTTAGAAAAAAATAAAGTCCGTTATTTAAGGTGCAGATTGGCCAATGAACTTTTGTTCCAGGAGTGTCTAGCACAAAAAAAATTAACTCCAAGAGCGCTCATAACAAAAAAAAGTCTATGTGCAACCCACCCAAAATCCGATTGCTATAAATCCTTGCCTAGATCCCCAACCATGTGCATTGGGGTTAGAAAGAGTGAATGTAACAAAAAAATCACAAATTATATTAATCATGATTATCAGTTATCTTATGCAATTAGTGACTATATATTTACTCTTTAAATTAAACTTTTGTTGGTGTAATTCTTTTCAATCTTTTAGAAATTTACATATTTATGTGCATATAATATGTGTAAAAATATCACATAATTTATAAACCATCTTTAGTTACTTGGGTATGTCGTTGCCTCTTGTCTCTACTGATAAAGAGATCGAATTCATTTATATTTATGTGTATAAATATAATATTTTTGCTAATAAAAATTGATATATGGTTGATGAGATTAACATACTATAGATTCAAATCTTATTGTTGGTTAAGTATGTATTCTAGGAGCATTACTTTTAAAAAAATGGACAAAGACTTCTGAATTTTTTTTGGGCAATCGAAAGATCCCATCATATTAATTATTCTAAATTGATAATAAATAAAACTAAGAAATTACTCATATCATACGCACTTATATCAATAACTAAAAAATCTCATAAGCCGTATATCAATTTTTACGCATATTAATATGCGTGTAAATATGTAATATTTTTAAAAGATTAAATAGAATTACAACAATAAAAAATAAAATTAAAGAGTAAATAATACAATATTATAGTAAATAATTGCATAAGATAACTGATAATAATAATTAATATAATTTATGATTTTTTTTGTTGCATTCACTCTTTTTAACCCCAATGCACATAGTTGGGGGTCTAAACAAGGATTTATAACCGTCAGATTTTGGGTGGATTGCACATAGATTTTTTTGTGTTGAGCGCTCCTAGAGTAAAAATTTTTTGTGCCGAGCGCTTCTAGAGTAAAAGTTCGTTTGCCAATCTGCATTTTAGATAACTAATGTTATCTTTTTCTAACGGCATTATGTTGATTGCACATTTTAAAAAGTTTTTTGGCCCACTTAAAAGTTTTTTATACTGGACGCTTATAAGATAATAATTTATTGGTCAATTTACCCCTTAACACTTTTATCTATTATGATCATTAATCATGGGAAACATACCCCTACCCTACGCGTGAGTCTACGCTCAACTTTCTCCACACATCCAAATTCTCTTCTTTTTTAAATCACATTCTAATCTGACACTTGGTCCCCAATGTTGCATACTGTAGAAAAAACAGGAAATCATGCACCCCAAAAATGGTCCGACAATAATTTAAACTTTAGAGTTGGAATTAACAATGAGGAACAATAATTAAATCCTAAGAGGCCATGTCATCCAAAAAAGAAGAAGCTTCACCTTCCCCTCCAAGAAGTTTCAACTTTGGCCTATACGAGTCCACCACGTGTCCTTCTAGGTCCACATCACCGTGCCGGCAAGGCATTACAGCCTAGAATCCATCTACCATACCAGAGTCCTACCTCGAAGAAACTCCCTCACCGAATCGTGGACATTAGAGAGACATTCATAACTTTCTACCCCCCCTCTCTCTACATCATCGTCAGCAGCATCAGCGTCCTCTCTCTCCCCCCTCAATCCTCGCCGGGTTGATAGCATCTGTTTGCTTAATCCGCCGGAATTCGATTTTTGGCTTGCAGATCGTCATAGACAAGACACCACGTTCTCTTTCTTTCTCAAGGATTTCTGTTGGATTTTCTCGAGAAAGTTAGGGTTATCGTTGGGGGAGAGATAATAGCAGCATGAGCTTTCAGGATATCGAAGCCGGTCGGCCCTTCGCTACGAGGCGAGACCTAATCAATGGCAAGCAAGACCCTACACAGGCGGTGGCGTCCGGTGTATTCCAGATCAACACAGCTGTGTCCACGTTTCAGAGGCTCGTCAACACCCTCGGTACCCCGAAGGACACGCCCGAACTCCGCGAGAAGCTGTGAGTGCATCCGTTTACGTAATTCGATTCCTGTCATGATTCTGGAATATTATGATTTGCTTGTTTATGTTGAACGACGGGCGATTGTGGTTTACTTTGATTAAATAGTCTGTCGGTTCTTTCTTACGGGTACAATGGATTGAGTTTTATTGCTAATGTTATATCACGGCATAGTATGTTTTGCGTATATATATGTATGGCGGGTGTGATTTAAATAATGAATTTATCAGATGTTGTTGAAAATCAGGAATTCTGGAAACATCAAGCCGCATGTCTCCCTGTTACTGCTTTAAGTCTGTCAGATCCTCTTGCTACTTACCGATTACGAAACTACAGCTCTATATTGTAGTATGTCATCTCCTCATTCATCATTTTACAATGATTACCAAACCGTCTCCACTTATCGTGGATACTCCTACTTTGGCCATGGCCCTTTTTCCCTTGGTCGTTTTTTATATTGAGCTTAAGCTACAGTATGTTATATAGTTATGACAATATACGTATCATGACGCATTATACATTTGAAATAATCATATATGCCTTTATATTCATAGTTAGATTGATGAGTTGAGACTAGTTGAGGTGATAGACAATGTTAAGGTTATTGATAAACTGAACATTGATAAATTCTACTCAAATTGATATCTTCTGTTCATCATCTGTTACAGCAATCTTGAACTATCTTTTTCTTTCGCTGTTTTTCTGACTGCTCTTAACTTTTTAGGCACAAGACGAGGCTGCATATCGGGCAATTGGTGAAGGATACATCAGCTAAACTTAAGCAAGCTAGTGAAATAGATCACCATGGAGAAGTTAATGTAAGTTTAGACTTTTCTTTTATATTGGCTTCGTATTCATATCTAAAAGCACAGCTTGATGACGTGTAACAAGTTAGTATGAGGACTGAGGAGCATAGACATGCTATAGTCATATTCTAAATGTGTGAATATCTATTAAAACAAAGCTATTTTGTACTTAGTAACATTCTTCCTGAAACTTTTACATTAAGTGATCTAAGTTCAAAAATAGAGTTCCATTTATACTTTTAATCAACATTATAAATGTTTTCTGTCAATTATTTTTAGGGTGACATGAACTTCAATGCCTTTGCCATGATTGCAGGCAAGCAAGAAGATAGCAGATGCCAAACTTGCAAAAGACTTTCAGGCAGTTTTGAAAGAGTTTCAGAAGGCCCAACGGCTTGCAGCTGAGAGGGAAACAGCTTACACTTCTTTCGTTCCACAAGCAGTTCTTCCCTCGAGGTGATATATGTTGATGCAACTTTATTGAGTTAGTTGATTTGAAGAAGAAAACGGACTATTTTTAGAAAACTACAGCTTTTGTCTGTACTTCCCCAGTTCTGATCTTTTTTTAACAAAAAAAAAAAAAATCTGACAGCCAGTTTTCTGTTGTTATTCATTAATTCTTATTGCCTCTGCATGCATTGCTTATGAAGTTTTGGATTGCAGCTATACGGCTAGTGAGATAGATGTCTCTGATAAGAGCCAAGAACAGCTGGCTCTTCTTATTGAGTCCAGAAGGTGATTTCTCATGTCTTAGTGATAGCAACTTAGCGATCTGCTACTTCATTTACTGATTTATTTTCATGGAACTATGGTACTATATCTACTTTTGTTGCAAGAACCAGTGAAGTTTTCATCTATTATGTAGCAGTACAACATATGTGCCAAGGAATTTTGAAATATAGGTGAAATGTTACTTATCATTTTTCAAGCTGTAAAAGGCTGAAGAAGAAATAATACCAAGACCTGGATGGTTGTGGTTGATCCTGCCATGGATCTTCTTTGGTTTGATAACAATTGAAGTATATAACTCAGATTGTATTGCCAACTTCATCCTGTTGCATATTTTTATTTTTTTTATAGCACCTCAACTCTTGCATATTTTATGCTGCAGGCAGGAGGTCTTGATGTTGGATAACGAGATTGTGTTTAATGAGGCTATCATTGAGGAGAGAGAGCAAGGTATTCAAGAAATCCAGCACCAAATTGGCGAAGTAAACGAGATTTTCAAAGATCTTGCTGTGCTTGTTCATGAGCAAGGAACCATGATTGGTAACCAAAATTGTTCTTGAGATTATTGGCTGATTTACATGCATTTTTCATTCATTTTTTTTGGATGCGGGTGTTATGCACACATTCTTCTTTACTAAACTCTGTTTAGAAGGGTTCATGTCATATGATATTGATTTCTGTTTTGTAGATGATATTGGCTCCAACATTGAGAACTCACATGCTGCAACCGCACAAGCGAAATCTCAATTAGTGAAAGCTGCAAAGACCCAAAGATCAAATTCATCTTTGGTAATTTATTTGTTTTATTTGTTAATGTTGTTATTAATTCTTTGATTCCTATGTTCCTCAATTAAGTCTCTGTTGTCCCGCATCTTCTGGCCATATGCAAAGTTGAACCAACATAGGCAACCTTAGTAGCATCTACTTTTTTTGTCTGGTTGCTTGATTCATAACCATTGCCTTTTTCTTTTGGGGGTGGGAGGAAATGGTTGGTTTGCATGGCGCAATTACTCACAGTCCACTCCTGTTTACCTGATAAATTGTAGACTGTCCACCATTTTGATCCTTTACTGCTCATTTTCACCTTATGTTCAGCATTTAGTATTTTGCTGCTTGCTTTAGGCTCACTCCCGTTTTTTTTCCCCCATAGACTTGCTTACTCTTGGTGATCTTTGGAATTGTGCTTCTCATCGTGATCATAATCCTTGCGGCCTAATCAAAGATTGTCTATAATGGATCAAACTCAACATTTAAGTGGCAGCAGATGACATCTCCCTTGCCGATTTTACAGAGTAATGTTTCATCAGATCTGACAGTTAGCTGGAGTTTGTGGCATGTGTTGTCAGTACATGACGTGGGTTTCACACAAGTGAGAAATGATTTTGTGTGTGGTGCTTGTTCTCTTCTCCAAGTTGGTGTTTGGGTTTTTAAGGATGTGTTACAACCCGATTGTTGTCTAACGATTTACTTATTTTATTCTAATAAAAAATTTGCATTCTTTGGATGTACTCACGCCCTTTTATGCATTAGGAAGATCGGCTATGCTGACTCTTCACCAAAATCTTTTCTGGGACAATCCTTTTGTTGGGGGCGTTCTTGACTGGGCTAGGGTTGTGCACCAAAAAAAAAAAAAAAAAAAAAGAAGGATGCCTTCCGTGAGCTCTGTTGGTGCTTGACGTTTAGTGATTACTTCTTAGCTTTAGGATCTCGTTGATCTATTTCGGCTGAAATTTCCTTTTGGTACCTCAATATTTCATTTTTGTAGCCAATCTGTAACATAGCTTTAAACAGATGATGCCCATTCTTGGTGAGGGGTCAATCCTATAGCATAAATCGGTAATGCTGTCCGTTTACCTCCCCACTTGAGAACAAATCACCTCGCAAATCATCGCAGGAGCTTTGGTCATTTGAAGATGACTCTCCCATGATTTGACCGAGTGAGAGCCATGTCAGTACTGAAAATTGTTTACGATCGCTCTGAAAGGGAATGGGCAGGTGACATGCTCATGGTTTGTCACCGGCCAATTGTATGAAGAAGTGTTCTTTTGTCTCCGTTCTTATGCCAGGTGATATGCAATTTTTTTTTTCAATAAAAAAAAAGAAAAAAACAAACTGTCGTCTCCGTCTCCACCAAGTGGATTTATATGTTTCACTCGACCCTTCCTCTTCTTATGAAGATGGCATACTAAAATCGTAGATAAAACCACTTGCGGGAAGAATGCTTTGGTGGTACAAAGAAATAAACATATGCCATATTAATACCATCTCAAGACCCTCATGCTTCCGCTTCTAAAGGAAAAAGAAACTGAAAAACTAACAATTTAATTAGATTAGGGCCTCATACAAACTTAGATACATGATCTGCTTAGGAAAAGCATCGGCTTTCAAGGTGGGAAGTGGAGATGTAATTATATCATACGCATGATTGATATATTGTTTGGAAGATGATTTACTCTAACAAGCACGAAAGCTTCATCTACATTCATAATACAGACAATCAACCTGCTCTTGGATCGGAAGAAAGAAGACCCATCTGCTCTGTAAGTTGGCTCATGCGCTCAGTTTTTTCCCACCCGTCCTCCATTGGCTGCACTTCATTGGACACTGCTTCAGCAGCATTAATCTCGATATCCTCAGGCATTGGACTTTGCAGAAGAAAATCATCCCAAAAGGAAGGATTGCGTAACAAATCTTCAATGTCTGCATCAGGAGAAAAACTACCAACATCAGTGGGCAATGACCCATTCACTCCCAATGACGTAGGATCCATGTTGTCCATCGCAGGTCTCACATAAGTTCCTTCAGGAACTGATGGAATACCTTCTGTTACCATCTCTGGTATGGGCGAAAGCTCAGGCATTATGACATCTGCCTGAGGAGCAGAGGCAGCAGGTGCAGTTTTTGTAGATGGGATTTTGGACTTATCAGCTGAGGGCCCAGAAGTTCCTGACGCAGCTGGAATGTGAGAAGACTGCACTGAAGTTGGTGGGATCTCTTGAAGTGTAACTTCAGAAGTCCAGCTTGAAGAGCTACTACTGTCCATTGCACTGGATGATGATAAACCATCCCCAATCAAGTAATTATCAAGGTTGTTGTTATTAAAAGATTCCACCCTTGAAGTATCCAATTTCATTATCTGCCTTAGCACTGCTTTTGCTGCTTCATTCATCAGAGGCTGATACTTGATAATTTGTCCATCAGAAGCAGTAGCACATTCTGTTTCAGCAATACCTTCCTGCTTAAGCCGCCGTTTTTTGTTGGCTTCAGTTATGCGTCTATTGCTCTCATTCTGCTGTTGTACAAACTGAGCAAAGAAGCCAGGGCTCTGGACAGCCTTGGCAAGGAATGACATCATTTGCTGTTGTCGTTGTTCCATTCCCTGAAGGTGCTGAACCATTGTCTGCAGCTGGTTATCAGTGGACTGTTGCTGCTGCCTCAACCTCACAAGCTCCTGCATGAGCACGTTCTTATCTCTTTTAAGCCTCTCAACCTCTTCTTCAAGTCCAAACTTCCCAACTTCTACACATGCCCCTACTGATGAATTCTGTCCCTGTGAGTTCTGTGTTTGTTGATTACTATGGCCATGGGCTGGTTTTCGTCGAGTAATACTCTTAAGCAAGTGCTTCTGACCCCTTAAAAAGCCCTCATTTGCAAATTCCCATCGATCTGGATCCACCTTTCGAAAACCCTATTTAAGATAATGACATTTTCCATAAGGGAAAAGAAATAGTAAGTGTTCAACGCCATCCTCAAGTAACTAAATAAAAATGCAAATATTCAAAGTGTATATATACTATAGTCAACATGCTTGGCTAAACTTAAACTGGAAATATAGAACAAAAAATGAACAAACATGGCCCTGGTGCAACAATAACATGGCACGGGAAGATCTACAGTCTATTCATCAAAAGAATTATTGGCATAGCTCAAATCATGGTCCTATGGACCTGCTCCAAAAGAGAAACTCCTCCAATCAATTATAAAATGCTACTTCTGAGTTCTGACATTAATAAAGCTGAAAATATCAATAATGAAACGCATATATCAATATGCCAGGTATTTTCAACTATTTTGCAATAAGTTAAATCTACATGGGTGGATTAACAAGCAGAAAACCACCCATCTAAATATCTAATGCTATTAGTTTGTATAGTAAGAACGTCTAGATTAAGTGGATGCTACAAAATCAGGAATTACCTTCAGGAAAAAGGCAAGTGAACTAATCCCGGAGGACCTTTTTATAAAGAACAATCTCTCTCATAAGGGTGATCTTTAATATAACGAACAAATGCTTGTTGTCTCAAATTTTAAATTGGTCTTTCCATTTTTTCCTTTATTAAATATATTCCACCCATGTTCTTTATACAATAAATTTCCATTCATTATCTCTCATGTACTCTCTTTATAAATAAGGGTACAATCAGGAGGAAAAAAAAATATCTTACACACTAATTGCTTTTAACTAATGATAGTTATTCCTTATAAAAAGGACCATAGGAAGCAATAAATAATGGCATTGCTGCTCAATATAGAATGTCAATGGAGAGTTCACCAAAAATGTAGCAGAATGAAAACCAAATCAAGGTTCGAATACCTAAACAACAAAACGCTTGCAGCAAAGACAACTTAATGCAGCCTGAGACACAAGGATTTCAGTACTTGTTTATACTAAATTCACTGAGAGGCTCCAAGACCCCCCCCCCCAAAAAAAAAGAAAAAGAAAATAAAAAAATACAAGGACAAATTTAGGTTACACTGACATCTGATAGCACAACAGCTTCATGCTATATATACAAGGCAGCTCAGTGCCATTTAGGCAGTTGTTCTATTCAACAGAATCTTGGGTAGTAGGGTAAATTATTATCCATTCCACAACATGAGTGGCAAAGTGTATTACCACCTTATCCACGGAGTCAATGATCACTATAGCCCCATGATATATCTAGCAAAACCTAAGCCTGGCATCTTCACAAGCCAAAAATAGAACAACTGAATAAAACTACTCTTCCAATAAAAAAATTGCGAAGCTTATGTAATGCTCATACAGGGGATAGCAAAACTACAATAAAACATTCATAAGGAGACTAATTAACCATAGTTTTTTCAACTATTCCTGTATCTAGGACATTATGATCAATTGGTTATTTAACAAAGAGCCAACACCGGGTTAAAAAGCATATAAACAAACTCACCATGTGAGGTAACATTTCATTATATTCTCAGAAGTCCCCAATTTTCCTTATTTCATTGGGACTAGTGTAGCAGCTTTAAGAGCCATTTAAGATTATCATACAGGAATAAATTAGTAACCAAGTCACTGCGAAACCTGAGAATTGCTTTCTTTGTTAATTTTCCCCCTTCTACTCCATCTAGTCGATGATTAAAAGCTTGAGGAATATATATCAAACTTAGATTTTATATGCCACTCATTCTTCTGTCATATAGAAGCAAAATTACACATCCTGGTCCAGCTTTTGGCTCAGTTGAAAAGCTGAAGCCGATTCCAAAATTCATATCAAGTCATCTATCTCCCTTATTTGAAAAAAGAACCAGGAAGGTAGATTGCGGCCAAATAAACAGGGCAGAAGGAAAAACATCGCCCTTTCTCAAGCTGCTAGTTAGAATTCGCAGCCTAGTTTAGACTGCAAGTCAAATTCACAGTCAAACTAATTCAAGGATATTTGTCAACGAAATCAACTCCAAATCATTCAAATAATAAATACTGTACACTGATAAAGTACGGTCTGTTGTCTTCAACAGTAACACAAACCAACTTCAACATAAAAGAATAGTGCAAGTTATAGAAAAATGATGCAAGAGAAAGAGAGCCATACATAAGTGTTCAACTGCCTGACGAAGCTGGAGAAATTATTGTGCTTGAAGTACTTGGGCAAGAGATCTCTGGCAAACTCTGGTGGGTTCCAAACCACGAAGCTGTTATTGGTTGAGCTCCAAGACACGATCGCATCAGAGACCGGGTCATCCACCATGTCAAACGTCTTACTAAGAAACGGTGGTGGAGCGTTCGCGTTGGACATGGGAGGCGGTGCCGGAACCGCCATCTGGACATCCCCGCCATCTCCACTGCTCTTGTTCTCTCCATCCATATCAGAAATTTGATTTGATTATAAAAGATATATCTAGATTAGCAGACAAGACTATGAAAGTAATTCAATGCAAGCCATTGTTGCGAAGCTTAAACCCTAGATGGAAGGATAGAAATGGAGTGCTGAAAAGTGCTAGATTTTCAGGATAGAGAAAGGCAGAGTGCATTAATTTAGAGGGAGAATAAGAAGATAGTGTACGGACCGGGCAGGGAAGACACCCGGCTTTATATCGCCGATGCGGCGGTAACAATAGAAGAAGCAATCCCGTTGCCTTTTTCAGGGATAAGAGATGACGTCGTTTCAATACGACCCGAAAAAGGTTTTTGCCAAAACGACAATTTGTTCATTTTCCTAAAACATTTTTCATCTCCTTTCATAGATATAAATTGATTTTTTTAAAATTTAATGAAGTTAAATAATTTTTTTATCATATTATATGTTATATATAATTTATTTAAATTATATATTAATTTATAAGTTAGAGAAATTAATTTTAAAAAAAACCGTAAATATAAAACTTTTAACTACTTAAAATAATTTAATTATAATCTCCCAAAAAAATCAACTAATTTTTATATTTAAGATTAATGTAGTTTATTTTTCTAATAAAACTAAATATTTCATCCATTAATTTTTTTTCCAAGTAGATTTCATCCTTTAATTAAATTTTTGATGATATATCATTTTGATTTCTTAATTTTATATATTTTCTTCTTAGCCACTTAATCTTACAACTATTAGCTTTATTAAAAAAATAAATAAATATTAAAATATTAAATATTGATAAATATTTTCAAATGTTGACATATTAATATTAATTTTTTGAAATAATAAAAATTGGTAAAAAAATTTATTTAAGACTAATGAAAATAAAATTATAAGACTGCAAGTATACTTTATAAAATTAAAATATCAATCCAAAATTTCATATAAAATATTAATATGAAATTTTTTATAAAATTAAAATTTGAAGACTGAAAAAATTCTGAGTATTACAAATACTCATTTTACGAAATATATATATATATATATATATATATATATATATATATATATATATATATATATATATTTTAAAATTCCACACAACATAATTTACATCTGTTCAAGCGCTAATATGATTCATTCTTTTATTCTAGAAATAAAAAATTAAAGTCATTCTTTTTAAGATTGACTTTATTAATAAAGATATATTTTAAAAATATTTAATTTTTTTGATGGGCCTGTTCAATAATAAGATATAATAAAATAAAATTTAATTAATATCGAAAAGTAAGATGAATTCAATGAATTACACAAACATACACATATTATGTTTTTTTTTTTGAACAATGCACATATTATGTATTCAAAATTCAAATACACAATTAGGTCATCACCAAATTCACTCTTAGGAGCAATTCACTCTTAATCAGTAATTGTATAACTTAAACATCTATATCTATCTATCAATATATTTATAAATATGGTATGAAGTCATACATTATACAATTCTCAAATTATAAAAATATTGATTCATTTTGGATTTTATGTAAATGCATAGTCATTTTTTTTCATGTATAAATTTGCATGAGCAAATTTGTTTATTTCTAATTTGGTACTGACTTTTTTTTTTCTTTTGATTAAATGAACTTGTGTTCGTTTTAACAAATTTACAATTTTCGTACAAACTTTTAAAGATAATCAAAATCTAAGAAAAATAAATTAATTTGAGAAGCTTCTAGAAATAATTAAGTGCGAAAAATGAATAAAATCTTCATAAAACTGCAAAAATAGATAAAAATATCACAAATTTTTTTTTTAAAAAATTAATAAATTAATTTCTTACAAATAAAAAATCAGTCGTTTTTAAAATGTTAACAAAAGGTTCTAGGATGCGAAAGTGAAGAGGAATATGCGAGCATAATCCCTTGAAAGGAATTGAAAAAAAAAAAAACAAAAAACAAGAGATGCAGTGCTTGTTTACATCAAACCAGCGTCACCTAATTGAATCCACTATTGTCTAAACCAACTAGTGTGATTGGCTTTTAGCTTTGTAACTGCAAAACATACATGGATTCATAGGCGAATGAAAGTTGATATAATTTGTAAGAAGTTGGTTCATAATTTACAAGATCATAAAATCAAATCCTGTAAAGGGAAAAAAAAAAGGATAAAATCTTATTACTAGTACGAAGATATTTTTAATAGACAATCTATAAATATTTTTATAAACATTATTTGTATTGGAAAATATGTCCTGACTTTGGTGAGGACCTTGCCCAAACTTTTTGCTATAAAATAAAACAGTTACTGAAACTAGTGGTACATGTTTGCATGTTATTTTATATTTTTTTTCTACAATTTCTTATTTAATAATCTTTCGCATATAAATATCAAGGTTAGTCACTTTCCAATTCCAGGAAGAATAAAATAAAAAATTGCAGGTTACTTAAGTTGGACCTTTCACAAGTATTTAAAACATCAGTATATAGCTAAGCTTGACTGTATCAGAATCAATGACTAAAGGGCACCTATTATGTGTATATTAGTATATTTAAATGCTATTTTATCCATGTTCCAACTTAGGATTCAAGTCAAGAAAAAGCTCAACAGCTATATATAATTATATATTAGCACTATATATGTACATACGTTGAGTAGTTGAATCTATGCGTCACAGTCAAGATAAATAACTTAAGACTTGTTTGGAATGAAATTGGAGTCTTTGAAAACATCTTTTCAATTGTGATTTACTGTCTATGAGATAACTATGTAGAAAGAGTTTTGACTTAGCCTACATAAACGTACTTATGAAACGTGATTCCAAACAAGTACTTAGGATACATACAAATTCACCTATGTTTGCAATTGAGTGACATCAGAATCTGCAACCATGTTGTAAGGCTCCAAGTCGCATCTGCCTCACACCTGAGTTGGTAAAGAAGCAAGGATACCGTTAGTATTAGCAGAATTCACAAAGATAAAAACACTGTTTGTTGAAATTATTGCTTCCTTCCTCAAGTTTCCATCACGTATTTGAAGCCTTTATTACTACTCAAGTCCCAACACTGCTATGTAGGCCCAGAAAGTTTCCAGAAAAAAACAAAGCAGGGGATTCAGAAATATAACGCTCACAAAAATTAGATGCATCCCACCATGCTGATACTGTGATACTGATCTCAAATAATGTAATTTTCATATGTCAAAACATTGAATTATAAGCAGCTTATAGAAAGAAATGAACATCCATATTAAATAGCTCAAGAATGAAGCAAAACAGCCTCTCACTGGATAGTAATATAAATATCTCAAGACAATACGTCACAGTTTCAGAGTTCTTATAGAGCATGACTTTCTCGTGCAAATGTTTGCAAGCACAAGAGAAATTCTCCTCTAGCAAAAATTGCAGCCCTAATCTAGAAAATGATCATATAACCTCTGCGAGCTATTTGATCCTTCTTCAGTGCGGTTTTATCGAAATTCAAGATTTCAAGCACATACTTGAACAATGATTTCTAAGAATTCATTCAAGAGCATAACTCTAATATAAATAATATAATATCTCCTGTTTTAAATATAGGACTCTGTTGTAGTGTAAATTATACTAAAAATTAGGTCTTACATTTAGGACCAAAGGAGTATGTGAGTAGACTGAGAAAGGTTTCTAAAGCTATGTGGAAGCATGGTAGACTTTATGGAAAATGTTAGTGCGAGAGTGACAGCAGGCCATCGTGTGATTTATAAATGGATATAGTCCTTGAAAAAAAGAAAAGAAGTGGTAGCCAACCAAATGTCAATGATGAGACTGTGTTCCAAGAGGGGTGCACTTGTGCAGGGAATTATATGAACAACGTTTTGAACTAGCATAGGCTTAAAACCTAACAGGCTAACCAAAGCTATGTTGGTGGGAGTGGACCTGCAAGAGAAGTGAAGGGGAAATGACTGGCGCTGTAAAAAATAAAATGGTGGTGCTTGATAATATAATTAAACAAATGACATATAATTCTCCATAATTTTTTGATCAACCACTACTGAGAACAAAGTCAAATGTACAGGTCATACAAAATTATTTCCCAAAACAAAGAAAATGTAGCTTACTACAGAAACTAACCAGAGTAATAATTCTCAGGCTAAATTCAGGGGTATCTGAGAAGGGCTGACAAAGAGTTCCAATGGCATCTTTGAGCAGCAAAAGGGAAATCCCTAGCTTTGCTCACAGTGAACAGTGCCCTCACTACTGTTGTATCATCTCATCTGAAAATCCCAGCAATATCATTTTCAAGCAGGAGGCAAGAACCAAATCAGTTGGTCCCTCTCCTTTGACATTGATCCACATATTACATCGCAGCTCCCTGCATGATAATGTAAAGGCACCCAAAAATAGATACCAACTGTTGTGGTCCAAGTTCATAGTGTTCCAGCCTGATGATAAGACCCCCAGATTGAGATAAAGCTTTCTTTCCTGAAGAAGAGTAACGTATGGGTAAGTGAAGATCTAACTTTAAATACCGATCATTCTCTCCTGTAGGAATAAGTCATTGCCATCGGGGAAAACCTTACCACTTCAGCACCAGGACCAGGACATGAATCCAAATTCTGTCATTGGCTGCAGTCATGCGGGTGCAAAACAGTCATGACTACTCCATAAAAACAACTGCGATTAGTTATTAATTCAATTATTTAAATTTATTAAATAATTCAACCTTCTTATTATGCTGTCACACTCACAATAAGGTTTTATGCGTCATGCATGTTAGAAACCTTGACATTTACTTATACTCTTCTCCTCTGGTCCTTAATATAAGACATGTTTATCTAATTTGATTATATTAAGGAAGTTTGTTATTATGACATGTATTTTCTAAAAAACCCTATTCATCTTCCTTAATTGCCTTCCTCCCTCTCCTCCTTAATTATTATTAAAGAAGCATCAATAGGGGCAAATTAGAAAATGATTAATAAATATGAAAACTTTGTCTTATATTTAAAACCAAAATGAACTCCGCAAATGTGTCTTATATTAAGGACCAAAAGAGTATTACTAGAACAATGACTCTAGATGGCAATAAATCATACTTTTACTCAACCACATATGCATGATGTATTATTTCAGAATTTTCCCTGAGAATGAAAATTTCCTTCTAATGCATCATGCACATATTGTCGACTATATCACAACGAAATGTTAAGCCAGCAAAGTATAATTACATAGGAAATATGATTTTATTTTTCAAAGAAGGAAAATCACTTCACCAAACTAAATTAAAAAAAAAAAAGTGTTACAGCTATTATAGAGCACTTTATAATTATTAATTTTATCATTTCAAATGGACCATCACTTAGACAGAATTTTAGTAAACTAGCATGAATAATTTAACCTGAGAAGAAAAAGTGAGTGACATACCATCAAAATATTATGGAACCTTAGCTTCTGCTCTGCCGCCTTTAAAAATAACTGTATGAGTTATATCATCTGGTGAAATACCCTTTAGCCTCATTTCATTATATAACCTATGTGCCTGATCTGCATATCCACGTTTACGGTACCAAGCAATGAGAACAGTGTAAGTGACAACATTAGGAGCAACTGCTTTTCTGTTCATTTCATCAAACAGAAGAGAGGCTTTATCTATCCGGTTTAACTTGCAAAACCCATCTATCAAACAGGTGTAGGAAAATACATCAGGCAAGAGGCCTTTCCTCAACATTTCTTGGAATACTACCCAAGCCTTTCCCATATCTCCATTTCTACAAAAACCAGCTGTTAAAGATGTATATGAAATCTGATCTGGATTCAAGCCATCTTCTACCATTTTCTTGAAAAAAATAAATGCTTCACGCATTTTGCCCAAACGGCAAAAGATGTTAATGAGGACTGTATAAGTGATGGTGTTGGGAGTGACTCCAACTTTGGGCATTTTTGTGTATAACCATAAGGCCTTCTTTAGATAAGATTGTTTGGCAAAAGCATCTATGAGAGTTGTGTAAATAACAACTCCTGGAAGTACATTCCTTTTCATCATTCTGGGAAGGAGCTCCCATGCCCTTTCTAAATGGCTTCCTTTGCAAAGCCTGTAGATTACAGCGTTATATGAATGAGAGTTTACGTCAATTCCATGGTCTTGGAACACATCCAGTAGTGTTAAAGCTTCCACAAACCGGCTTTCTCTGCAAAGTCCATCGATAATAAAATTGCATGTGATGGTATTTGGCAAGACACCATCTTGTAGCATGGAATTTAGAACTTCCAATGCCTTGTCTAAGAGTCCCAGTTTGTAGAACGCTCCAATTATACTTTGGAAACCAAAAGAAGTAGGAGCCAGCTCATTTGTAATCATCTCCTCCATAAGCTCAATGGCAGAATCTATATCACCTTGATGGCAAAATCCACTAAGCAGAGTTTCATAAGCAGCCTGATCATATTTGTATCCAGAAGCACCAATATTCCGAAACACACACATTGAAAATTCCATCAGCTTGCTCTTGCACAGACCATAGATAAGGGAAGTGTAACTAATTATGGATGGTTTTATATTATAAAGTTCCATTTCCTCAATCAAGTCAATACCTTTATCAATATCCCCATTTTTACAGAATGCATGGATTAAAATACTGTAGCTACAAGCATCAGGCAATACCCCTGAGCTCCGCATTTCTTGCAAGAGTTGCAAAGCTTCATCAACAGCACCTCTTTGACAAAATTCATAAATTACAGCATTAAAACAATAGCTATTGAGAGGCTGGTTTCTATACCTGCATTCACGAATGAATCGCAGAGCAGCAGCAGCAGAACCAAGTTTGCAAAGTCCACGGATATAAATACTATATGTTACAACAGTTGGGTTTTCCCCACTCCTCAATATTTCTTCAAAAATCGCAGTAGCTTGGTTAATATCTACATCCTGCCCACAATCTCCACTACAGTAGAAGCTCATCATAATTGTATAGGTGTAGACATTTGGTGATGGGCCTGAGACTTTTAACTCTTGAAATAATTTTCCAACCAACTCCACCCTATTTCTTTCCACCAAGCATTTCAACAAGAAATTGCACGACAAAACATCAGCTTCAAATCCCATGTGCTTAATTCTCATGAACACGTCAAATGCGTCATCAAGCATTTTAAACGATGCAAGTACTTTTATTAATATGTCATACACAACAATGGATCGTTCCACATGCTGAGGTGAATCTAACAAAGTTGAAAACAATTTGAATGTGTCAAACTTGGCCTTCCTATAGAATCCAACAATATCTTTGAGCAAAGCAAATACTTCCATATGCATTCCTTCAGATGCATATAAGTGAATAATAATTTTAAAGCAAGTGATTGAATGAGAAAATCCATACCGCCTTACAGCTTTCCAGAACAATCTATATCTTGCTGGTTCAGTCACCCAATTTGAGGTTTTAATCACCCAGACCACTATAGGAAATAAGCTTCCCTTTCTTTTAAGACTTGAAACTCTCATACTATTTCTTCCAAAATTGACCATTACATTGGCATAATCTACTCTAGGACTTTCATCAAACACATGGTCTTCCAACATCACTGCCGAAGAAGCAGCATAGTAGAATCTAACTAACCGTTGTTTGTAGGAGAGCACTTTGCTGTGGAGCAAAGCAGACTCGACTCCACATCTTATCGACATGAATATACACCCATCAATACACAATTCGCAGTACCAAGGAAACCTCTCCAAAACCAATCTAACAAGCGTAGACCAGTTATGGTGCCACTGCACTAACAAAACTGTGAGGAGGAAATAACCTCAAAGGGCTCATAGCCGACCACTGGAAATGCAACTTCCACGAGCCCTCTGCCGCGGCAGCCTAGTTTAACTTTTAAGTTTCAATCTTCCAAAACTAGCCCGGAATCAATGGTTGAGGTATGTAAACAGTGTGCCCCAAAAGGATTTAGCTTGACAGCAAAACTGGCCTTGACGGTCATATGGTTTTCCCAGTCGGTGGGGGCAATTGTAGAAACCAAGAGTGTGGTTAGGGAGGAGGCAGAGATAGAGATGGAGAGATAGAAACATAGATTCGCAGTAACAGAGTCTTTCCCTCTAAAGTACAATCGGCGGCTTCAGCTCTTCTCTGAGGTTCTCAGAGCGTTCGCATTGACAAAATCACGAGTAGAGTCTGTCACGAATAGGCTATAGGAAGCCACAGGGGAAGCGAAATACGGCAAAGTAGAAGTTGGAGATGTTTATTTATACCCCTCATAAAAAGAACTTTTTAAGACATTTTGATTTTGATTTTTTTTTTTAAAACCTGTAGACATTTCGATTTGAAGCGTTTGAATGTAGCTGTAATTTTATAACAGTTGGAAAATAATTTTAATTTGGATTATTATAAATATAAAATGTTTTCTATATGATACCAAATAGTGAAATTTTTATATACTGCATATATAATAATTTAATTATTATTTTTAAGAACAAAATCAGTTGAAAATAAAATAAATTTTAGATTTGTCCATTTAAAACAGATGGTAGAGAAACAACGATATTTGATAGGAAAAGAAAGAGCTGCCCATTTGATAGAAGGCTTTTCTATGCATATTGGAAGTAAGCTATTACTTCCCATTAATTATAGGGTTATTTAATAGAGTATAAGTTTGATTTGGGGAAAGAGGATAGGGAAAGGATAGATTTTTATTAAATTGTCATTAATAAAGAGAATATTCTTTTTCATCGATAGTGTACTTTTAAAATATTAAAAAAAAAACATAGACAATTTGGTCAATATAATGTAAGAAATATTCACCCTTCCCTCCCAAATCAAACACATCCCAACTTGAAATTGAGTTAGGAGAAACACAATAATAATATTGACAAGTGATCCCGCTAAAGTTGTTCACATAATTCTTAATGAGGTTTGAGAGTATGATGCAATGATCTTGACAATTGAAAATTAAATAGATAAATAAAAAGAAAATTTTCATTAAAATACTATTTGAATTTATAAAAAGACTGAAAGGTACTAAAGACCTATGAGAAATATACAAATTCAGGTGAAATTACCCTTATACCTTTAATTTTAAATAAATCAAAAAAATAAAACTACCCTCACCGGAGGGTCGTCGGTTGCCGGTGGCTGGGCGTCAGACAGTGACCACCAGTAAGGGGTGTGGGGTTTTTTTTCTTGGGTCTAGGGTTTTTTATTTTTTTAAAAAAATATTCATTGAAAGTGTGGGGGTAGGGCTTGAACCCCCAACCCCTCATACATCCATGGGGCCAAACTACTTGGTTCCTTTAATATATAAATACGTTAACTAAGATATATATTCTTTTTATATTTTTTCAATGGTATTTACAAATCCTAAAGCGAGAATTATCATTCCACAAACGAAATTTACAACATTTTCTACAGGAATCCCTTTTTTTACTTTTTGATGCAAGTGAGTGAAAAAAAAATGCACTATTACAAATTCTGAAACAAGAATTGCAAATTTTGAAACTAGAATTACCATTTTACAAACAGAATTTATAACTTTTTTTCAATGATCCTTTTTTGTAATTAAAAAAGTTGTAAATAGTGTTTCAGGATTTGTAATTGACATTTTAGGATTTGTAATTGGCCTTTCAATATTTGTAATAGTGCCTTTTTTTTTTTCTCAACTCACAGGCATTAAAGAGGAAAAACTGTAAACTTGAAAAAAAGTTATAAATGTCGTTTGTGAAATAGTAATTCTCGTTTCATGATTTGTAATAATGCATTTTTTGTTTCCACTCGCATCAAAAAGTAAAAAAAGGGATCCCTGTAGAAAACATTGTAAATTTTGTTTGTGGAATGGTAATTCTCGTTTCAGGATTTGTAATAGTGCATTTTTTTTTTCACTCATATGCATCAAAGAGTAAAAAAAAAAAAAGATCCCCCGTAGAAAACGTTGTAAATTTTGTCTATGGAATGATAATTTGCATTTCAGGATCTATAAATACCATTAAAAAAATGTTAAGAAGAATATATATATTTATTAATATATGTATATATTAAAGAAACCAAGTGGCCTGGGAGCCATGTGAGCCACTTGACCCCATAGATGTGTGGGGGGTTGGGGGTTCGAACCCCGCCCCCACACTTTTAATAAATCATTTTTTTTAAAAAAAACAAAAAACCCTAAACAAAAAAAAAAACCTCCACCCCCTTGTCATCTAGGCACCAGAGCACTGGCGAGGGTATTTTTATTATTTTTTATTTATTTAAAACTAAAAGCAAAAAGGTAATTTCACATGAATTTGCATGTCTCTCATAGGTCTTTGATACTTTCAGTCTTTTTACAAATTTAGAAAACTTCTAGGGATTTTGCAAATTCAAATTATATTTTAATACAATTTTCCCAAAATAAAAACACAAATGCCATGGTGGATGTTATTGCATAAGGGGCATCGGACAAAATCCATTTGTCTAAGAATTCTTATGGATTTTTTAGCTTCTGGTTTTTAAATTTCTTCCTATTTAGTCTGTGATTATTTCTAATGTATGTATATTAAAAAAAAACAATGATATTAGTGTGTTTTATACTAATTAACAATGATATTAGTTTCATAAATTAGACTTGATCATGTTTTTCACTTTTTTGTGAAAGTTAATAAAACACGCTTTTTGTGGGTTAGTTAATGAAACATACTATGAAATTTCAAAGAAGAAAAAATATAATATCATCCATTTTCAGTCCTCATCATATTATTTGACCTTTTTTTTTTTTTTACTTAATATCCTCAGTATGTGCAAAGTAGAGTTCACGACTTAGAAAAAATAATATTTATTAGAGAGACATTTAAAAATAAATATCAAAATATAAATTAAAAAATACAAGTACTAAATTACCTCTTCAATAAATTTGATATTTGATTTTTTAAAATAATTATACTTTTTTAAGATCCTCTTCAATACATATTGTTCTTCCGGCTCCATCACACTAATTTTTCCTTTAAACTCACAATTCCTCTATATATTCTTCTGTCCATTTTCACTTCCTAGAGAACCAAATAAGTGAATGTTTGGAATTTTTTATCATAAGCACGTTTTCACAGAAGAAAATTCTACACACTTATCTTATATATCATAAATAGTTATTAAAAAACTGTTTTTGAATGCCAACGTCTCATTCCAAACATATCTATTAATATTTGGTAACATGATTTCCACCTCCATCATTCTTTTAAGATAGATTTTCAGCTGGATTGTTTTAACCTTTTATCTAGTTTTCTCTGATTTTTAGTTATAATAATTAATACATTATAAAATTTATGCATGGATTACTTAGAAAATTTGTGCATCTTATTGGGATTTTGTAAATAGCAATATTTTTTAGAGTTACCCACACAGTGGGGCAATTCATGCCAAAAATGTGTACCGACATGAATTCATTAATTTTTATTACAACTAATTTAGCAAAAATTTGCAGATGACACATCAATGCAAAAACTATAATAAATGAAAAATAGATTATAATTTTTCTCATTATTCACCCAACAGGAGAAACACACATTTATCATACCTTGGGAAGAAGATTTATCATTAAAAAAGGTACAGGATATCAGTTGAGACAAATGGCTCAAACAAAAAGATTTAATCTCTGTATTTTCATCACAATTCTAAATCCTTCATATCAACATTTTAATGGTAGGTTAATTTTTATTTTTTAAAAACTATTAAATTTGAACCAGTAAAATCAATCTGACAATCCCCGGTTGCAGTAGTTCCTAGTTCCAACATAATATCATACAACGACATTTTGAGACCCTTGCAACGAATCAAGTTACAAGTAGGCTCCATTGCCAACATATTCTGACTGCCCTTCGTGGATATACACACATAGCTCCTATCTTATATCTTATAGTTGTGTAACGATCACTTCAAACTTTGACAGTGTCGGCAAAAATTCATCTCCATCATCAGGACACAACAATTGATCTCCTTACTAATGTCATCGGATTGCTGTTTGCGACCCTTGGGTCCATAATGCTGCACGCTGCGCCTAACAATCTGCTTGCGAGTGTAGCAATAATGGCTATGGCAATACCGGCAAAACATGCAGTTATGGTTTCCAACCTGTTGAATATCCCAAAAATGGAGAAAAGGAAGAAAGATATCAGTAATGTCTATGGAGTTTATACTTTAACTTCCTTCAAAACCTTCACTAAAAAATTACACCATACATGCTCAGATGTTCTTTTTCCCACAAAAAGTGCGCAGGACTAAAACACTAGCACATGCGTTTCACACTAAAAACCAATGTAAAAGATCGTGACACATAGAGAATTTTCCTTAAAACTAGTACCAATAGTAGGTAGTAACACAACATTTGTCTAACATTATATATTCTCCGGGGATCAGAAGACGAATGAGAGACCACCTGAAGCGTCTCTTTATATCAGAGATAATGTAAACAGTGGTAAGAGTAAATTAGTTTTAGAATCCAGAATTACCTTTCCTTTTCCTGTTCTTGTATTTCAGTATTCCAAAGATACGTTGATGTTATATATGTTTCAAAAAGATTAAGTTCTTCATTAACTATTTAAATTGTCAGAATTACCTCGTCTATTCTATGAATCAAGCAACGCAATGATCAAGAAATCTATTCAAATTTGTCAATGATTTGATTTCTTATTATGACATGTGACAACCAGAAAGCTTTACACCCCTTTGCATTGAGTTGAGAACAATTAGGACATCGTTGGCCTCGTTGAATCTGTCCTGTCACCTGACAGTAGTTTCTAACTTGTGGGCAAGCCAATAACATTTCTTCTGGAAACGTTGTACATGACCCATCGCTTGAATGAATTAAAAGTAAGATCTATATGAACCTTTTAAATTAAATAATTGTGATTGCAAAATGAATTTTAAGCTAATTTAAGAACCAATACCTGCACTGTGCGTAAAAAATCAGATCTATCAATTTTTATGTTACAGCAGTAACAGAAAGATTGACCACAATGACGACATAACATTATATTGCAACCTCCCATTCGGTAAATAGCCATTTGACAAGAAGGGCGCTGCTCAGTTTCTGAGCTTCCTCTAGTTCAGATGAATTCTGGTGCTCCTGCAAAATAGACAACAATCAGGAAACTATGGGCATCAAAATATTTAGCTCATGGAAGGATGATAATATACGTATGCAAGAGCTAAACATTCCTACATAGGACACAGACAAAAACCCAATTGGTAAAAAAAATCAGAAAACTAGCAGCAGCATTGAATTGTACCTGAGAAAAGATATATCAGAAAAAAATTCCCAAAAGTAAAGGCACTACTAGATCATCTTAACTAAGTACACGCAAAACGATGGAAGCCTAACAGTTCTAAAAAACCACTGTTACGGTAGATAGACAATCTTCCATAGAGCATGAACTCGTAATACATACTTGCAAATTTTGAAGCTTCATGTCTAGGGCCGTGCATGCCAACATGGCGTCGCTCCTTGCAAAGGGTACAAAAGCATTTAGAGCATTGAGCATGCTGTTATTTATCTTCTATACAAGGTGTTTCAAATCTTGGGCAATAAGCAACATCAGACATTGATTCAAGTATTTCTCTCCAACATCAAGGATTCCCAGCGCTCATACTCTTTATCATCAAGCAAGCATTTTAATGCAGAAGGTGGAATCATAACAGCACATTTTGGATTGGGGCATTGAAGATTACTGATGGTGCCTTCTTTTACATGCATCTGAGCAAAGGTCTGCGAGCATTTTAAGCAGGAAAAAAATCTCTGTACCTAATTGACAAAAGAGAAAGTATTTAGTTCCCAGATCTTTTCAAGTGATAGACACATGAAATAAGTGGATAACACTCATATATGAAACACAAAATAATACATAAGGAGGCAAATAAAACTTCCCTTTCAACCCAACAGCTCAAAGGGAATTGAGATGCGGAAAGAGGCACCAATGCAATGAATTAGCTCAGGCAGCAAAGAATCAAGATAAGTGATATAGGGAAAAGATAGAACACGCAATGAGTACAAATTTAATTCAACAATCAGACACAAGATGTTTTAAGGAATTGAAAAAGTCTGACGTCTGACCAATCAAAAGCCATAGAAATATTATAATAGAGCCTTGATACTCCCTCTGGACCTAATTAGGGTGTTGATTTTGGTCCTATTTGTTAATTTTTTTTGACTTACCCCTATGAGTGCTCCTCAACAATAAAATCAAGTAAGAGAGAGATAAAGGGAATCTAAGAAGATAATTATGGTGTTTTAGGAAAAAATGTGTGTTTTAGGAAAAAATGTCGTACTAACTAACTTAACTAATTTCTCTAATTTAATCAAATTGGATAAATAGATCTTATATTAAAGATAAGGAGAGTACACGTTATGTATAATGAACTGAACAACAATTTCACATTACACCCCTAAAAGAGAAGCTATCATAAGCCAGTTTACAGCAAAAAATGGGGGAAAGTGGTTAGGCGCAAGTGAGTGAGCAGGTAAGTATTATCTGTGAGTTTTGCATCGTAGGCCTGATTCAGAAACTGAATCCCTACCTTATTAATAAGAAAATTAAACATCCAATATTAATTGCTCAAAAAATAAGAATTTCTCTTTCTGAATGAAGATTTAACTTTCAGTATTGTTCAATATATGCACAAACAATGAACAAAGGGGATCGTTCCCCAAACTTTTGAAAACTTGCGTCCTGCTAAGGAAAAAAAAAATAAAATCCAAATGACCAGCTAGTCTATTGTATGATATAAGAAGGCTGAAGGATCAAATTTTGTTAACAGTACCAAGTAATGCTTCTGTATAGCTCAACATTCATGCATTTTCTCTAAGGAAGTTCTCATGATGTCTCTCATTGTCGTAACGTGGTAATGAAGGTATATCCAAATCTAGGGACACAATTCTGAGACGGCAAGCCCATCTCCAACATGTTTCATGCCATCAGGAAACAGAGTAATATCTTTATCAAATCCCAGATGAGAAAGAGAAAAACCATGTAACCATTCTACCCACTGGAATGTAACTTCCTGCTCGGTCCATGTTGAATCTTTTTAAGACCAGAAATTCTTGTGGAGTTCAACCACTTAACAGAAATTATAAAATACGGGGGTTGATGGCTTGGGTATGACTTTGGCAATAAACATGTCAAAATAAGAGGTGGAAGATATTTGGCTTTAAACGAGTATGTGATGTGAAGTCATCTGCATTGCTGCTTGAAGTATTATCTTGATTAGAAGAATTCAGCTTAGCTGTGATGTCAGTTTCATGTAAAACTTCAATATGTCTGTGTATCTGTGAGGAGAGGGAAAATAAATACACAATCTAGATTAAGGCAATCAATGTTATTTAGCTTCCTTAATCTTTATAAAAAAAGTTAACTATATCTTATATTTAGAACCACACCTTCTAGTTGCCTAAAATTATATTGTTTTGGGTGAAAATGTGAGGGTTACCCTCTTTTCTATTTCTAAAATAACACTCAATGTCTTGAAATATTTTTTTTAGTAACACTTAGTAGTATCTTAAAATAATTTTTTGTGCATATGTGACATAAAATCTTTTTTCAGTAGCATCCAATCTGAAGTATGTTTTCAATAACACTGCATATTATTAATTTTGTTGAAGATAAACACTTAAAGGTATTTAAGGTACCCCTTTTGTTTTAGGCCCCGTTTGGATCAAAGAAGAGGAAAGAAATAAAAGGAATGGAAATAAAAAGAAAGAGATGGAAGGGAAAATATTTTACCTTTGATGCGTTTGGTTACGGTGGAAAAGAAAATAGTTGGATTGAAAAAATTGTTGCTTGGTTGGAAGAAAATAAATAGGAAAATAAGGAAAGATTACATTTTTGCCCTTAACAAATTACGGGCCAAATGTTCACAAACTGCTGCTCAAGGCTCAAGCAGCAGCAGCCTGCTGGTGTGTTCATCAACTTTGCAATTTTTTTTCCTTTTTACTCTCTCATTGGTCAACAATAAATTTAAATTATTCAATTCTTACAGTGATTAATATAATCAATCCACTGTTGGATTAATTTGTTGAGGGGCGAAACTTGAAACGGACAACAATGGCAGTGAAGTCCAAAACAAATTTTCCTTTTCCCTTCCCTTCACTCTCAAACTTATTTATATCATATATAAACATCTTTTTGAGTTGATTTCAGTTGATTAAACTCACTCTTGTCTTTCTTCCTCTCCTTGTCGTCACTCTCTTCTCTCTCTTCCTCTCTCCATCATCACTCTCTTCTCTCTCTATCATCTGATCTGGGAAAAATAGACTTTGGTGGCGCTGGAAAATGGCTTCCCACCATTTTTTTGTAACCCATTTTCATTTAAACATGGGAGAATGGCACGCTGCAAGGAAAATATTTTCCAGGGAAAATTCGATCCAAACAGCCGCCACCACTGGAAATTTTCAATTTTCCTTTTCCCTCTCTTGATTTTCTTCAATCCAAACAGGGCACTACTCAATCTGTACCAATCAAAAGGTTAATTTAAGATACTTTTACTAAAAAAAAAAAAAAAAACTTTAAGGTACAACTTGCCAAATACTGGGTGCTATTGAACAAACATTTTATATTGAGGGTGTACAAAAAATTATTTTAAGATATTAATTGCTATTAAAAAAAATACCTCAGAACATTGAACGTTATTTTTGACCCAAAAAAAAAAAAAAAAACAGAGCTCACCCTCACATTTGACACCCAAACGGTACCTTTTTGGGCAATGGAGAGGCAAAGCACCGGACGCCCCAAGGAGAGAAGCCGATCCGTAAATGCAAGGGGATGGTGAAGAGCATGATGTGAATCTAATCTAAATAATATCAAAATAATGTATATAAATGCAAGGAGAAGCGTAAAAGTATTATAATTTGGTTGCGTAAAAGTAAATTAACGCAAAATAAATTAAACGAGACTGCAATAAATACATAAATAAAATAAGGTAAATTCACCGAAATACTCAAAGCCTAAATAAAGCCCGAACTTTCAATAAATCCCATATATATGTGTGTGTGTGTGTGTAAGTGGAGTGTCTTGTTCAAAAACCGTGATGTAGCAAGTTATAGAAGAAGACTACCGTAAAAAAGAAGCTCATAATTTCACAAAGATGCCCCTTCTCCCAATTAACCAACCAGTCCAGAGGAAAAAGAAACAAAAAGGATTAAGATGTACAAGTACACATGAACTTTTTGTCCAGGAGGAGCGCTCGACACCACATGCTTTTTTGAAGCAAAAATACACACGTGGTTACCATTTTAGAGCAAAAGTCACATCTCACCGTTAAGCTACTGTTTACTTCATCTCTTTCTCTCTCATCATGGTGAACAGTAACTTAACGGTGGGATGTAACTTTTGTTCCAAAATGGTAATCACGTGTGTATTTTTGCTCCAAAAAAAAGCACGTAGTGCGGGACGTTCATGAGGAAAAAACTCATGTGTATTTTTACACCTCAACCAAAAAAAAAAAACCCCAATCCTCAGTCATTTGCACAATCAACCCCTTTTCAGAGGATTTCTTTTAGCCATATTCATAAACACCAAACACCCATTTATACCATACATTGTGTAGTAGTAGAAATTTAGAACTTTGAAACAAAATACTCTTTCAGGGTGTGTCTGGCCTCAGCCCAATTCTTCAGAGCCATAGAGACGGAGGTAGGTAAATCACAGTTATGGAGGATAACCAATAACAAACATATCTCAAGACTTCTTCAGTATACTTCTTCTCTTCCTTCTGATAGATGCAATTCTATATCTATCCATGACTTGTCTGAAACTGAGAGCTCTCACCATGTTTTGAGACAGTGTGGGTATTTCTGAATAGGAGAGATTGGTTCTAGATGTGTCGATTCACTCAAGTGGGGCAGCATAATCAATAATCAACCTGAATTTCTGTAGACGAGACTCTACAAGTTTCTCTCATACCACATAGGTATATTATTGTCATTCAACAACATTAGGAAATCCCTAAAAAAACCTCTTAGACTTATTAGAGATTTGTTGAAAATGTAGGCCTAATTTAGATTTGAGTATTTCAATGAGTTTAATTAGGATTTTCTCATAAAATAATAGTATATAATCAATTTTTATACAACATAAAAAATAAAATGATATATACAACATGTAATATAATTTATTTTTTATTTTATTTATTTATTTTGCCCTGTACACCGCTGTTGAAGGCAATGTTGTCAAAGGCATTATCTGCACTAAATTTGTGCACCTTTCCCAATGATTGTTTTATTTATATTCATGTAACAAATTATTAGGATCTTCATACATTAAAATTTTCAATTATATTTAAAACAAATCAGAAAAATAATATTATTATTGATTATATATAATAAAAGGAGGCCGGTTAGTACATCTAACTAACGAGTTGTTAGTCAGCAATCTCTTTTTTATTTTGTACTTTGCCCTAACTTATAAGAGGCTTTGTCTGTACCTGCATTATTATAATAATATAAACTAATATTTATAAATATAATTGAGGGAAACAAATAAAGAATACAAAATTAATTTAAATCAATTATCTCAAAGAATTTTTTTGATTCAGAATCAAAACAACTTATTAGGTTCAACTATATTGCAAACCCTATGCATTGCATGGGCTGAATATTCATTCCACCGAGGGGTTGATGGAAGCCCGATTGCAGGAAGAATTGATCTTAAAATAATAATCACAAGATATAGTAAAATACATCCTGCTATTTATTTTCAGGAACATTATTTCAGAAAAGTTGATTAAGCCAATAAATTAAAGATGTTAGTTAAGTTAGTTAATATGATATATTATTTCTAATATAATAAATTTGAAAAGTGTGATCCACATAAAATTCTCAGTGTGTGTGGCATTTGAGATGTAAAAATGAATATGCAATAAAATTTCATAAGCTTCCATACGACAATGCAAAGTTTGAAGAAATTGATATCTGAACTCATTCTTTTATAATATTTTATTTGGTTTTAAATATAAGACATGATTAAATTTTTTTTTGGAGAGATTAAGAAAGTTAAATAAATTATTTAATCATATTATATGTTGTGAATCCTTATATCCTATATAAGTTTATTAGTCAAACTAATTAGTTTAGAAGAAAAAAATATAAATATAAATATTTTAAAGTAATTTAATTAGTTTTTTTAATCTTTAAAAAATCAATTTTATCTTATATTTAAGAACGAATAGAGTAATAATAAAGAATAAGCTAAATCGTCCAATGTGACAAAATGGGATTTGCAAAGGTGGAGTATGAGGCCAAATAAAGCAACTAAGCAATTAGGGAGGTTCTTTTATTCCTGTATCAAGCTAACCCAGTGGGGATGGGGGGTCACAATTTCAAAATTCATAACTGTCATCAATGTGTCCAAATACACGGCAATTTAGATAACTTTCAAAGGCATCACAATTAGTTTCAGTAAATCAACAAGATTGAGCTCAAAAATAGTGTTGATTAATTTATTAATATATTAAACACAATTAATTTCATGATTAGCAACAAAATTTACTTCTCCACAAGTACAGAGAAATGATTTCAATATATCACACAGTCACATGCAACTTTGAATTTTGAAATAATCAAACCTGCCATGTTATAAAGCCTGAAAGAGATCCTTGTAAAAACTCACTAAAATCTAGCGCAAAATAAGAGAGCAGGGGAACAGATTATGATGTTTGTATTCAAGGAGCCGATCCAAAGAGGTCAAGACCAGGCTAGAAGGAGATGATGAGAAGATCTTGCACAGAACACAGAAGGATCAGTTATAGCAGCTTGAAGCAGCTGCAGCATCAGGGAATTTAATGAAAGCTGCATCTGTGTATGAGAGAGAGAGAGCGCATTGATGAAGTGAAGATGCGATAGAATATATGCACAGGATGATAGTGAAAATGGTACTACTGACAAAAGGACGACTTCAATTATTTCTTCTGAATTTTTCCATAATTTGCCCTCTGAGTTCTAGCAGAGTCTGAATCATTTCTGCTGCTACAACTAATAAGAACTAGTTGCAAATATATGTTACCTTTATTCCTTAGAAAAACGATCACTATTGATGAATTCAATTTTAGGAAACTTCGTTTACTAGTACTACTAACTCTTAGAAGTATTACTAAATTTTAAGAAATGCACTGCAAACTAAACTTACTCAAAATTGAAACGAAAACTTTCCTAAGATATAACTTACTTTCCAAAATCCAAATCTCAAGACAGATTATATATACGTTGTTAATGGCAATCATACAGAAACACCAATCACCAAATACTGCTTAAGAGCTTATTGCAAGACTGGTCCCTCAACTACTACTAGCTAGTGCTTCATTTCTTCCGTTAAAGCATTTTTCTAGAAATTCATTGATCTAATCAAATTCTCTCTATAGAGTGTCTTCCCTGAAATTCTGACAAGCAACGATCGAAGAAGCAATTACACAATACAACGAGAGACAATGAAATCCAAGGTTAGGATTCGGGTTTCGAGTTCTACCTACTTATTCTGCTTCTACTTTACGATCTTGTTCGTCGGATTCACGAGCCGTCTCAGTTTGGAAATCGATGCTGCTGCTGTTTCTGCCGCATCATTCACCTGCAAGAATGGGACGATAGCCAAGTGTAATGAAGAAGAAGAGATGAGGATGATGGAATCGGAGATCAGCCCGAGGTTAATTGCGCAGCAGAAGTACATATCTCTGGGAGCTCTACTGAGAAACAGAGCATTCTGTAAAGGCAGAGACAGCCGCGATACTTACAACTGTCTTCCTCCTCCTTCAAATCCTCATACCAGAGGCTGTTCTAAGTACCATCGTTGTAGATCTGATTCTTGAGATCTTGCGGGAATTGGTTATATATGTTGTCTTAATTTTTTGTGGCCGTTATATGTTGTTGTAATTTGATCCGATTCATTGTTGTTCTAATGTTCTTTAAATGAATATTGCTTTTTATTATTATTATTATTATTATTATTTCCAAGGCAAGAATTGGGATCATGAAATTTTTCATCCCCAACATCCCTTATCGTCGATCAGAATCAATACCTGAGCTCCATTTGTTACATAAAAGACAAGGCACCACGTGGAAGAAAAGGCATAATCAGGCATGAAGGCAGTAAGTTCTGCATGAAGAGAAATAGTTCACTTTTTTAAGGGACTTAATTTAAATAATTTACTTAATAATATTATATATTTTATACTATTGCATATAGATTATGTTAGTTTATAAGTTAAAAAATATTTTTGAAAAAAATAATAAATATAAATATTTTAAAATAATTTAATTAATTTTTTTAATATCTAAAAAAAATAAACTTTGTCAAGAAAATCATCCAATCCTCTTGCCCAAAAAAAAAAAAAATGGCACTGAAGACTGAAGTATTATAAAAGGGAAAATTCTATATCAAAATACAACTAAAATTTGCAAAACCTAAATAGGTGATCCCAGCTTATAGAGTCTCAAAACTCAAATTAAATCAAAGGTTAAGATATAAAAATACACATGAACTTTTCACCCAAGAGCGCCTAGCACCACGTGTTTTTTTTTTGGAGCAAAAATACATATGGTTGCTATTTTGAAGCAAAAGTCGTATCCTACCGTTAAGTCACTGATCACTGTGATGAAAAAGAAAGAAATAAAGTGAACAATAACTTAATGGCGGTGAATAGTGACTTAACGGTAGGGGAAGTGACTTTTGCTCCAAAATGGTAACCATAAATGTATTTTTGCTCCTCAAAAAAGCACATGGTGCTGAGTGCTCATGGAGAAAAAACTCATGTGTGTTTTTGCACCTTAACCCTTAAATTAAATCATAAAGTGGAATTTTAAAGGGAAAATGCATATGGAGGCCCAAATAACCAACAAAATCCCAAAAAAGGCCCAAAACTAAAGTCTTTGATCAGAAAAGGCCCTAGAGCCCTAATGGGTATTAAGTTGTAAAGTCAAACGACATTAATATCCTTGTATTAAAAAAATAAAAAGGAAATCTGATTAAATGAAAATCACTGTTTGTTTTTGGCTGAAACGTATACACCACGAAGAGAAATCAGAAGCGAATGGAGAAATCAAAAGCTCATATAGAACACGAGGGAGAGAAGACAAGGAACACACTGTTTTCTTGAAGCTTAATATTTGCTCAAGTCAGCGAGGCAGAGAACATATATATTCTCAATCATCCACTACGTTGATGTATTTGCTATTCCTGAAGGTTTTTTTTTTCAGTTAGAATGTTGAGGGCTGAAAGGGTGGAGCTTGGCCAAATTTATGTTATTATCGAATAGGAAATAAGTAAGAAACACTAACAATTTGATCAAATATCATTATCACCATTCTAGTTAATCTTTAATCACTGGAGGGTAGGGTGGAAAAAAGATGCTCTGTTTTTTGACATGAAAACATAGGGAAATATGTGTTTTTTAGTGGGATGAAACTACATTTGGTTAAAAAACGCTAAAAATGGGATAGTTGTTAACACCTACTATTTTAGTTGTTAATTTGACTAATATTGTTGTTAATACGACCTGAATGTTAAAACATTATAGGTTGCTCTAGTTTTGGGCATGGAAACAAAGGGAGGTCTGTTTGTTAGGGGAAATGACTGAATGTGAAATTATATTGTTGTTAATATCTACAATTTAAGTTGTTGATGTGATTGTTAAAATTGTTAATACTAACTTTATGTTGCAGATCATAATTAAAGATGGCTACTACTTCAGGGAAGAACCTATTATGTTTCTTCCATGTGGGGGTAACTTTGTATACGGGGGAGGACAAAAAAGCGATTATATTGGTGGAATGGTAAGAACAAGATGCATTAAGGAAGGAATAACATATGAGGGGTTGCAAAGAATCATAGCGTCTTTAATTGGGAAAGAAAATACTGAAATTTGCGTGAAGTTCAAACTTAGCATGGATACATCTACATTTGTTGATCTTGTAGATGCCATGAGGCAGGACACTTCATCAAGACTTGCAAGAATCCTAATCCAAGTTGATCATTGATAGTGCCTTGGGTGTATATTTTTTGTGCATTGTGTCTCATAATCTTTTTGTTGTATATGGCTTTAGATACAAATCCACACCATATTATTTTTGGAGATGGTGTATGATGTTGTCATTATGAATTTGTAGATGCATTTGGTGTTGTAAATGAAGGTTGGATATTGTTGACACAATTGTATCCAAGTCTCATTTATGTACACATATCATACTGTATTACAAATGTAAATGACGTTGGAAAATATATACAGCTGAATATTGTTGTTAGTAGGTGCTTATATTGTTGTTACTAGGTATTGATATCGTTGTTACCAAGAACTGATATTGTTGTTACTATAGACTGATAATGTTGTTAGTGGTTACTAATATTGTTGTTACATGGAACTGATATTGTTGTTAGTGTTTACTGATATTAGCGCCTACTGATATTGTTGTCAGTTGGCTACTGATATTATTGTAAGTGCCTATTGATATTGTTGTTAATGTCTACTGATATTGTTGTAAGTGGCTACTGATATTATTGTAAGTGCCTACTGATATTGTTGTTAGTCACTACCGATGTTGTTGTAAGTGGCTACTAATATTGTTATAAGTACCCACTGATATTGTTGTTAGTGACTACTAATATTGTTGTAAGTGCCTACTGATATTGTTGTTAGTTGCTACTGATATTGTTGTAAGTGACTACTAATGTTGTTAGTTGCTATTGATATTGTTGTAAGTGACTACTGATATTGTTGTTAGTCCCTACTGATATTGTTGTCAATGACCTATTAATTGTTGTTAAGGGGTACTGTTATGGTTGTCAGTGGGTACTAATATTGTAGTTAATGGCCCCTGTTATTGTTGTTTACGGGGATTGATATTCCTGCTACAAATGACTGATACCAATGACTGAATGAATACCCTAAACATAACCAAAAGTAGGCATAAGAACCTGTCCACTCTTTTGCAGTTGGCATTCCGTGAAGAAATATCAAAACATAAGCAACAATTTAAGAAAACATAAGAAAAAAATTTGCTCTTGTCATTCAACAAAAATTTTGAAGTTAGCATCAGTAGACAATTTACACAGAAAAAATGGTGAAGGTCATTGTTATGAATACAAAGTTGTCATAAATACATATTTGTCATCAACTACAATGTGTCCTAACAAGTTTTCCCCCTAATGTGTCTTCTTCTTCTTCTTGTAGTAGTTGTCAATCAAAGACAATACTTTTTGGTGATGGTTGTTGTGAGGATGGCTGTTAGGAAGGGCACCATATACTTCTTCACTTTCACCGGGGCTCTAAGTTGTTGAGCCCTCTTTGTGTATTCGGCCTTTTTCTTTGAACTTAAGCTTTTCCAAGCTTGTCTCATTTGTAGAATCAATCCTTTAAAGTCAGCCTTGCCCTTGCCCTTAGGACATTCCTCAGATTGGTCGAAGAATTCTTCAGTGAATAGGTTGTATCCAGAGAGTCTTGAATCCCTTTTTGAAGATTTTGGTATGTTGTTGCTTCTTATATTACAGACTTGTAGCTTGTGTACCTACAACAATTGCAAATGAAGTTCATTTAAGATTACCCTTAATCATAATTAACTAAATGTCATAGTGTTGAAGTCTAGAATTAACTCCATCTCCAATACAATACAAGTGATTTCAGCAAATATATTTCAAAACATGAGTTCAAGCCAACCACATTTAACCAGAACATGAGCACAAGCCAACCACATTTCCACATTTAATCAGAACCACAATTAATCAGAATCACAATGATATCTTTCAAGCACTAAAATGTGATTTTGTTGAATTAAAATAACTACCTGATAACATGGGAAATAACCATGGTGGCATCATCCACAGTTACACAAAAGTTATAAACCGATATGTATAAGGAGTTCCTTTTTCCAGCTCTTCTTACACTTCCTCATCACTTGCATTAGCCCATTTACCAGTGTATACAGGAGGCAGTTGCTGTAGTTTAGCCTTCTCCTTCATTTTTTCTAATTCCTAACTCACTAAGCAAAAATGAACAACGACAATCAAGCAAGAAAAAAACAACTTTAACAGAATGTAAAATGCAGAAATAGCAAATTTCTAAAGTACTGCAAATGGACTCAAAAAACAATAAATAATTGATTGTATATGCACATGTGCTCAGACAATAAAAAAGGTTTTTTTTTGGGCATGAAATACGAGAACAAAAGTTGGACAAAGAAGCAATCTCTTTATTCAGCATTAGAATTGCATAAAATGCACGTGTTTGGGGATAGATGAATTTACAATGTTAAACTAATTGAGCATTCAAGTGAAAAACTTACCCCAACATCAGCTGCTATAGGTTTCCCTAGACGATTCAATTCAGCTTCAAGTTCAGCAACTGTTTTGTTAATAAGAGATTGAATGCCAGGAATTTTGAACTTGATGACAGTCTCCAAATGCTGAAGCACTTAGAATCATGAATTGATTATTAGAAATTAATACAGTAAGAATTGCAAGTAATAAACAAAAACAGATATTTAGCAAACATATATTAGTTTCCTTCTAAATAACTTCTAAATCTTCGCTTGGAAAAGAGGGAAAGTCTGTGCACTTGAAGAAACTAATGCTCCATAAAGAAACATCAAAATCCTAAGATAACAATGCACTCACTTGTATTTTTTTCATCATAAAAAACTTTCAAATCCCCACTAGCAGAAAAAGCTCGACTAGCTCCCTGAACAAGTTTTATAGGGCAATTTAGTGATTGTAAATGAGTAAAGCAACACAACCAAGAGCAAGAGAATCATAATTAGTCCAAATAATATCCGTACTCATAATTGATTAATCAATAGTGACATTGTAGAATATTTGAAGAACCCATGTGAATAAAAAAAACCTTAATGAAAACAAGCTTTCCTTTATCATTTTCTCCCACTTTTCTAGATATGCTACCACCAGCAAAACTTGATATCATTAGAAGGAAGAAGACTCAACAACCATAGGAACTAAAAGTTAGTAGAAAAGTCTTCATTTCAGACAAAAATTAGGAAAGGAACTTAGGCACTTGACTTACAAGTTCAGGTCATTCAATTGACGAGGCTGATTTAAGGTGATCAACCTCACATGACCAATCACTTCTCCAAGAACAACCTTAACATCAAAAATTTTCAATCAATCATTTAATCACAGAATCTCATGACAAATTTACCCCCCAAAAGCTTAAAATCGGAAACACGTAAGGAAAATAGGTAATAACAGAAATTAATAATGATGGTGAAGGAGGGAGAGAACGCCGATGGTGACAGAGGTATATCGGCGAATTTGGAGTGTCCAAGAATGAGTTTTGAAGGCTGCTAAGGTGAAGATGCTCGGGCTCTGATCTATGTCTCTCACGAATCTGGGCTTTAAACTTCATAACTCCCCTCCTCACGTCGCCGACAGTGATGGAGGTGAGAACGGAGGTTATCGGTGATTGAGGTGAAAGGAATGAAGACCTTCATTTTTCTCTTTTAACCAAGGGCATCAAATGTCATTTTCCATTGTAACTTAATACCCATAAGGGCCCTAGGCCTTTTCTAATCAGTGACTTTTCTTTGGGCTCTATTTGAGAATATCTTGCTTAATTGGGCCCTGAGGTGTATTTTCCTAATTTTAAAATCATGTTAAATTACGTCACTGCCCTTCCATCTCTCCTCAGTCCGCAATCCCTCATCGACCAGGCCACTGTTCTTCTCACTCTTTATCCCTTCCACGACACAATCTCACTGGCTCTATACGCACGACGGAGAAGAAGGCAAAGCATTTTAAAAGTGTGACAGTTATCTCTTCATCAACGACCCTCCTCTAGCGTTAGCGATCGCATCCCTTCAATCGATGGTGGCGATTTTCCCATTCATGAAGTTCGCGATTTCAAGCAACAAAGCCGTAGATCACTGGGTTCCACCACCAGCTGAGTAGGAGCTTCCCTAACCGAAGCCACCAGCACGAGCTTCGTCTCCTTCATCTCTCTCGGCATTTTCTTTTTCTTCGGTTGCATTTTCTTCCTCATCCCACAGCAGACGGTCTTACCCTTTCTGAGTCTGGTAAATTCAAAATCCCCAATCTCGCCCTTTTCCTTTTCGTCATAAATTAGACCTCTCTGTTTGGGTTAGACCGCAGGATCTCAATTCTCATCAGCTGATTCTTTTTGACATTTCGAGGAAAATTTTAGCATCCAATCTCACTTAAATTAGTCACCTGCGAAATCAATGCTTCATCTCAAATTATTCTTTGTCTAACGTACTATGTTGGCGGTAAAAGTTGAGTTAGCATTTGGGATCAATGAAATGGTGTCAGCATTCGTTGGGTTGCAATGCTAATTTCCCATCAAAAGTATAAAAATTTACTGAATTCATATTTTTACTATTGTTTTGTTTTGTTTTTGTTTTTGCTTTACTGGTGTATTTTGAATATTCAAAATGGCCTGATTTCTCTGTCACTGCGATTGTTTTAGCGTTGCATTTCTTATTCTCTCACTTCTGTGCAGTTACGTATGTATTCATCGTTGATTTGTTGACAATTAAAATTTTACAAAATTTGTGTCTACATGCATGTGTATCCTAGTGTTGGTTGCTGTTCAGTCGCAAATTAATATGAAATATGATACTAATTATTTTCCCTCCCCTTTTTTTTCAAAATTCTGTAGGGAAGGTGTTATAGAATCATAATTCTATAATGTGAAAGAAGAGGGAAAGAGAGGAATAGAACAGAATTCGTAGAAGCAGAACAGAGAGGGAGAAGAGAAGAGAGAATCCAGTGATGCTCTTTATTCATTCATCATAAAAGCATAGGATACAATGTAGAGTTGTGTGTGCCTTATATAGGCAATACCTCTAGACCTCCTAATCTCAACTAACTATTATTAGTTACTAACAACTAACCAACTAACTAATCCCTTCCTAACTAACTAACCTAATTAGTTATTTATAGTTTATATATCAGAAGGTATCATTGTAGTTGATTGAATACTTGAAGCTGCTTATGATGGAAAAAGGCCATGGATGTAGCGTCTCTGGAATGGTTTCCACCAGTACCTTTTCATGTACAATTGTTGTTGTTACCTTGATCTTGGTTCGTATCCTTTATGTTATATTATGGGGCAGTAGACCACTCAGCCGAAGAGCTACAAAACCTCTTTGCACCCTAATTGTTTTAGGATCAGGTTTGAGCCTATGCCTTTTGGCCTGTTCTCCCACTCACAGCAAAGCAATATATGTTGATTCTATCAGTCTAGTGACAGTTTTATGCTACTGTAGGTGGTCATACGGCTGAGATGCTTAATCTCCTGTTAGTTCTACAGAAAGATAAGTTTACCCCAAGATTCTACATTGCTGCTGCTACAGATAATATGAGTCTTCAAAAAGCTCAGTTGCTGGAGAACAACCTTGCTGCTGAGGTACTGTTTTTGCTTCTTTGAAAAGTCCCTTGAATCTAATGAACGAAATTGCATTTATTATGTTTTTATCCATAAAAAATGCGGCTTAGCACACAAGACTCTCACTAAGTAGGGTCTGGAGAGGGATTGACTACACAGCCTTACCCTTACAAGTAGAGAGGTTGTTTCCATCTTGAACAGAATTCTTTTATAAGTTGGAGAATTAGTGTTATATCCTAAAAAAGGTTATCAATCCCATGAACTTGGAGGGTTGCATGTTGTCCATAGGCATTGTTGATTATGAGGGATACTTCATGCAGTTTTTTTTTCTTCCCATGTGTCAATTTATTTGTGGCCTATGTTACCAATCCTATAGGCCTGCAGTATAAGGTATTGTGTGGTTGTAGGAGATTTTGAGAGATCAAATGCCATAATTTACCCTTTTTGGATGATATTATAATGAAATTGCATGAGAAGTTCAAGTTCGGTCTACTTTTTGTCTGGGATAATTACCCTTGACCTACGATTATAAATATGATTACTAAGGTCATCTTGCTGGTGCTTGATTTAGAGAATTGTTGCTCTGTCCCATGTAGCTTCTCTTGTGGGTATTAACTAGCCATCTGTTACACATAGTTCCACTGTTATAAATCTTGGTGGAAACTGTTACCACTTGAAAAATGATGTTAAAATCAGTATGATCCGTATTCTTTTTGCTGTTCCTTCTATATAATTCCTTTCTATTGACATCAGTGCAAATGCAATGTGTATCCTGTTGAGAGGCTGGGGAATATTTGTTTGATATCACCAGTTCATGGATTCTAATAAAAAGTAGGTTTCATGACAGAATGGAACCAGGGTTCCCAATACTGCTCAGTTCATGCAGATATATCGAAGCCGGGAAGTTGGTCAATCATATGTAACCTCAATTTGGACAACTTTGATTGCCATGATACATGCGTTATGGCTAATGATTAAAATTAGGCCTCAAGTGGTACCATGCCTGTTCTTATATGCTTGATTCCTTTTGTTAGTGTAGTCATCCTTCTAGTTTGGAATAATTTTAGTAATTATGTGCTGCTATATCCAGATTCTTTGCAATGGACCTGGAACTTGCATTACCATCTGTGCAATTGCATTCTTATTTAAGGTTCTTATTCCTTTCCTTACGTGATTTTTCCCATAATTTGTTTCATTAATTTTTTTTAAAATTTTTTAGGTAATATTTGTTTATGTAGAACTTAATTGATAAATAAAAGTTGCTACTGATGTATGGATAACCTACTTCACAGGTATTGGGGATCCGATGGTCATCAATTTTCTATGTTGAGAGTATTGCAAGAGTTAGAAGACTTTCCTTAAGTGCCCTGCTCCTGTACAAGTTCCGGATGGCCGATCAGCTTTTTGTTCAATGGCCTCAGTTGCAAAGAAAATATCCACGAGCTACCTATGTTGGTCGTCTGATGTAGTTTATTAACTCCTGATGCTATTAAATCCAGCATTTTTGTTTTGCTTCTTCCAGTTACATTGCAATTATTGGCCAAAAAAGTTACATTCCAATTACAATGATTATATTGTTCGAAAATATTTGCTTGTTGTTGCTGCTAGAGATGAAAGCTTCATTATGAAAATACTAAACATGAAGATATGGTAGAAATGGGAAGCACATAAGGTGCGCTTGTCTCTAATTAGAGAGATGAAACATTTTTTTTTTAATTTTTTTATATATTCTATTTATTTAGATTTAAATTAGATACTGCTTTTTGAAATATTTTTTGTACCTAGTATCTTAAAATAATTAATTTTCAGGATATTGGTGTTACAGAACAAATATTTCTGAACGCAGTTCTAAAAAATAATTAATTTGATATACTATGTGCAAAAAACATTTTAGAAAGCCGCATATAATTTAAATCTAAATAAATAGAATATATATAAAAATTAAAAGAAAATTTTAAAAAATGTCTCATCTCTTTAATTAGAGAAACAATCAGAAGTACATAAGGAAAAATCACGGGAACAGTCAGCTTGTATTAGGTAGAAATGTGTAGAATCGGTCTGAGAGAGGTTAGTTGTGAGCTGACAAAAAGCTAATATGGAGGGCATCTTTCTGCAGGGAGGCATCAGCATAGGCATATTCTGAAGAATTTGGTGTAAAAGCTAACTCCTTTGCTGTGAGGGAAATTTTCGAGATTCTTTCCTCATCTTTTTTTTTTTTTTCATTATTTTTTATCAGTGACTGTTGATTAGAAAGATAAGAGAAAAGTTAAAGTGATATTGTGACATTTCAGATCGATTCAACGGACATGATTTAAAAATTTTATAAAGAATGATGAGAAAAACCAAATCCAAAATTTACTATGTTACTAACTAGAGTAGTCATCTATCTTTTTCATGTTTCATCTTTAAAAAAAATCAACACAGCCCATAGGTTACTTACTATAAGAAGCGGACCAGGTTTTGGAAAACAGTAATGAAGGTAGTTGTGAAGTGTTTTTGGCAACTCATTTTCATTGTGTGTGAAGCAATAATGGATAGATATATAAAATTTAACCATCCCATTGGATGCTACAAAATAAGATTTGAATTATCAACTAAACCTTTTGTGTCCGCAATGAACTGATGTAGGCCTTTGTGCCTTGCGTTATGGTTTAAGCTTGAGAAAAAAAGACTTAACCCCTAAGCCATCGAAGAAATCTATTCCCTTCAGCAATTAAAATTTTGTCTGTGGTTGTATAACCAAGATTATGCTGCCTGTCAAATACTGGCCCTCAAGGTCACAAGGCACAACTACCTTTTTAAATCACAAGGAGTAAAATTATTGGACACAGTTGTTTGGAGTTGTTATTAGCTATACATGTGCATCAATTCAATTATTGCCTTGTTATTTTGAAGATACCAGTAGCTTTCAGTCACAATAGTCCCACATCAAATTATGGAATTGACAAGACAGTTCTGTTGATCTTCGTCATCCTCCTTCTCATTCTTCATGTGGTTGCTCACATAAACTGATTGAGACTGATCACATCCTTTGGATCTGAGCTTATCTTAACGTAGTCCCTCATTTGTTTGTAAGAAAAAGAACATTTACTTTCTTTGTCGTGAGTTCCAAGCAATGAAGAAAAGCCAGGTAGGGAACAAAGTTTGTTATAACGGGTGGAAAATTAAACATTGAAATTACTCTGTTCACTTCTCTTACCCGTCTTCTTTAATAAGGATAGCTATGTTTCTTCTACCAGAACCAATTTGGGTGTGTGTGGTGGATAGGAAATATTTACGCAGAAAGACAAATCAGTTGACTTATTGCTGAGGGTAGGAAATATCTCCTCCGATTCTTAATATAAGAAATACTCCCTCCGGTCCTAATTATAAGACATATTTAATCAATTTTGAGGAGATTAAAGAGAGGAATTGAATTAGTTAATTTTACTCATTTTCATAAAATGTCCTTATATAAATTTTCAATGATATTAACATACCTCCCCAACCTAGAATCTTCCTTTCCATGCTTTCTAATTGAAATGATGGTCTTATTATATATACATATATATGTGTGTACACACATATGTATGTATGTGTATGCACACACACATATATATATACACACATATCTACACACAAATACAAACCCCTACACCCCCACACACATGTATACATACATCCATACACACAAATACATAAATGCGCACACACACACATATAAGTGTATGAATATGTACACACATATATAGACACACACACATATACATAAAAACACACACACACACACATATAATGCGCGTGTATATCTATATATGTGTGTACATATATAAATATATATGAGTGTGTTTATATATATATATATATGTAAATTAACACTAACTTATTGATAAACAAATCAAAATCCAACAATTTAAGAGTTTTATTGACTGGAAAATTCTATGTACCTAAATGCATATACTTACCAAAAACTAAACACACTTGAGAGAATAAAATAGGGGTGTTTTAGAAATAAATTGACAAAAATTTAAATTTTGTCCTATAATTAGGACCAAAACCAACTCTCAAATGTTGTCCTATAATTAGAACCGGAGAGAGTTTTTTTTAAAACACTATAGTCATCTTTTTTAATTCTCACTTTCCATTTTCTTTTTGATTATTGTTGAGCATTAAGATTAATTAGGAAAAGATTGCTAAATATGAAAACTAGGGCTTATATTTAGGATCAAAATCAAATCTATTTAAACAGTTTCTATATTAAAAACAAGAGTGAGTATTTATGAATCACTCGTTATGTTTATAATCTTGTCTTTTTGAGATTATAAAAGGTTGTCTGTTTATAGTTCAATTTTTCTTTTTCCTTGTCATTTTGTTTGTTAAACTGTTCCTTTTCTCTTTCTTCCTGTATATATTATTTTAAGTGATTTAATTTGCGTTTGAGTTGTTGGTTTAGGCTATTTTATGTATCTCTTAGACCATCAATTAATTTGATTCTATGATTCTATAAAAAAATCTAACTTCTATGATTAAATAGGAGTATTTAGTACAAAATCCTCTTTATTTATGATCAAACGCCTCCATGCGATACTTCCTCCCTCCAGTGCTAAATAGTAATAATACACTAATACGATCTCGGTTCTATACATGGTGTGTTTTCAACCAAATTGCATACTTCTTATGGTCCTTTGTATAAGTATAACTGGCTTCAAGTAATTCATCGAAATAAAATAAAAAGGCCATTAACTCATTAAATTTGTGTTAAATCAATTTTGTTTTTCAACTTACCCACGTTAAATAAGGTCTTGAATGAGATTGAAAAAACAAGAGACCATGTTTTTTTTTTTTTTGGTATAACAAGAGACCATGTTTTAAGTATTAATTGTCGGCATAAAATTAACAAATAATCATTGATTGTATTCCAAATGACTTATGGAGTATATGAATAAAAGTTAGTTAGATGGTTAAAATTAAATCTAGGGATAGTATAACCTTTGGTCTTTTAAATTTGCTTTTATTTTAGTTTTGATCTTTGAAGCTTCAAATAATGTGTTGAGGCCCCTTGGCAAAATGGAGTATAAGAATAAATTTTAGTTAGATGGTTAAAATTGAAGGGTTAAGGTTGCTTTAAAAGTTTTTGCTGAAAAACAATGTTATCTTGAAAGTTTTTTCAGGTTCAATCATTTTTAAAAGTTTCAAAACACAATAATATTACACTATTTCATTAAAAAACTAACATTTGGTTGTTAAAAAATTGATGTTGACTATTAACTTTTTAATGGAAATAGGTAATATTGTTTCATTTTAACAATTTAGAGGTAACATTGAACCTAAAAAAACTTATAGAATAGCAATATTCCTCAGTGAAAGCTTTCTGGAAAAATTCGCACCTTAACCTGAAATTAAATATACGGTTAATACGATATTTGGTTCTTCAAGTTTACCCTCATTTTAATTTTGATCCCTCTTGTTTGCTATAGGTATTGATCCTTCAAGAGGCAAAATAATCCATATTTTTATTAAGTTCATGGGTACAAAAAAAGCTTTTAAGACCAGACAAAAGTGGCATCCGTAGACCGAACTCGAGGCCGGTCTTGTTCTAGCCGGTATTAAAAGTATATCTTTAAGAGCGGACTTCAACCGGTCTTAAATAAACTATTTTAAGACCGGACATTTAAAAACACCAGGTCTTAAAAGTGATACTAAATTCAACCGAAATATTTTTTTTGCCGGTCCTAAAACTCAATTTTTAAGACCGGACAAAAATTTAACCGCTTTTAAAAGTTCTATTTTTTAAGACCGAACAAAAATAATTATTCGCGGTCTTAAAAGACTCACTTTCAAGACTGGTTAATTAATACGTCCGGTCTTAAAGATTAACTTTTAAGACCGGGTATATTAAAACCAATGGTCTTGTAAGACCAACTTTTAGTACCACATATCAAATATGTCGCCTGACCTTTAAGACCGCGCATTTAAGTAAATTCGAGTATATCCAGTCTTAAAAGTTGAACTTTTAAGACTGGCATTTTTGTTTTATCGGTCTAAAGTTTCCTGCATTTTTTCCCTGTTCTGCTCTTACTGATCATCTATATACACAAATCCATACCAGCCAATCTAGCACATAAAACAGTATACTTTAAGCTACAAGCTATGAACAATATAATTGTGGATAAATTGAATGATCTATACACAAATCCATACAAACCAATCCAGCACAGAAAAAGCTACACTTTAATCTACAAGATATGAATAATTATGAATAAATTGAATTGGGAAAAAGCAGATTGTAGCTAGAATACAAATATTATTGACCATGAGTTACAAATACAAATACAATAAGCTGTTGCAATAAGATATACCACGTATACTTAAATCAACATACATGTCCAATATTCACCATGCCTTCATCTGATTCCCACCCAACAACTCCTTGATCATTCCACCATGTACAACTCCCTTAACAGGATCCTGATAAGTTTTGTGGAGTTCTAGTATGATCTCTTCTCTATGTGACTGAGCAGAAACAATAATCAACACTTAAATATTAAAAATCTAGAGAAAATAAAATCCGTTACTGATTAAGCTGGTTATTACATATTAGAGAAAATTTACCTTAACATTGATCTTTGAGGGCCAAATTTTCAAGATATATATTGCTTCTGTAGCTTTAAAGCTTCCCTCGGTTGAGAGCATTGGATTGAATCCAGCTGCCACAAACATAAAACAAGAACAAACTTCATAGAGTCAGTGACATCGGTTAATAACATAGAAGGAATATAATACAGTTAAAACCTTAAATTTACCTTAACATTTATAAAGGGATATCCTCCCATATCCCTTCTTGATGATCATTTCTTATGCCAGGTTCATTGTCCGCTTCATCTTCTTTGTTCATGTCCGGTAGACCCCTTGAAAAAGGAGTACTGTCAGGAAGACCATAATTTGCATGACTTTCCTCATCAATATCGATGACCCTTTTACCTTGGAGAGCTACAGACCACATTTCATTTGCTTGATCGGTAATATAAAAAACTTGTTTCACATTGTCTGCCATAATAAAAGGTTCATCTCCAAAACTTGTACTATTGAGATTGACTAACGTAAATCTGAGCTGATCGATCTGAACACCACTGTTGACATTAACCCACTTGCATTTGAAAATGGGAAATCTAATGAAGACATAGTCCACCTCCCAAATCTCTTCAATAACCCCATAATATGGCATGACTGCCAATTTAGGCCACTTGTCTTTCGAACTAGAGAAGTGCATGGATTCAGCCTCTAACATTACACCACTGTTTTGGACGGTTCTCCTCTCATCTAGGGACTTCGTGTAAAATGTGTAACTGTTGATCACATACGAATTCTAACTTAGGACATCAACTTCAGAACCAAGTGCTAACCATTTCATTGTCTCAGAAACAGATTCCTCTCCCTCAACCTTTTGTTTGAACCAGTTTGCAAATGTTCAGTTATGCTCCCTAATCAACCTTTGTTCAGTCATTCAAGGATTTTCTTTCCTCACAGCTTCTTTATGGGCAGCTATGCTGACCTAAACTTCATCAACATTATTCAGGATATATAAGTGGACTTGTGACAATTCATCAGGATCCACTCTATTTACTGAGGCCCCTGTCTACCCCCTTCAGTATGCTGACGTTTTGGAAGCCCGATATGTCTTACTTTGGCCAAATAATTTTGACAAAATTCCATGGCCTCTTCAGATACATACTTCTTAACAATTGATGCTTCTGGCCGGTATGCGTTCTTCATGTACCCTTTTAGGAATTTCATAGATCTTTCAATTGGGTACATCCACTGTAAATGGACAGGACCGGACAACTTGACCTCCCTCACTAGATGAACAATTAGATGAACCATTATGTCAAAAAATGAAGGAACAAAAAGCCTCTCAAGGTGGCACAAGATAAGATATCCTTCATTCTTTAATTCATCAAATTGTTCAATCTTGAACACTTTACTGCAAACAGCATTGAAGAACAAACAAAGCCTAGTCAAAATGTGTCGAAGATCATACTCGGCTATGCCTCGAATGGCTACTGGGAGGAGCTGTTGCATCAAGACATGACAATCATGAGACGTTTGGCCTACCAATTTCAAGTCCTTCATCGATACAAGCCTCTTAAAATTTGAAGAATACCCCGACGGAACTTTTGTGCCATGCAAACACTCACAAAAACTACATTTCTCATCCTTAGACAAAGTATGAGAAGCCGGGGGACAATAAGTTTTGTTATCGATGGCCTTGGATGTAAGTCTTCACGTATTCCCATTTCTTGCAAATCCAATCTTGCCTTTACATCATCCTTTGTGCTACCTTGTATGTTGAGAAGCGTGCCAACAATATTATCACATACGTTCTTCTCCACATGCATGACATCAATATAGCGTCTCACATCAAGGTTGCGCCAATATGGAAGATCGAAGAATACCGATCTTTTTTTCCATATATTTATTTCTTTTCTACCATTTGCAGTCTTACCGAAGATGACACTTATATTTTTCACCTTTGCATACACTTGCTCCCTAGTCAATGCCACCGGAGCATCTTCATGCTTTTGGCCACTAAGAAAGGCTTTCTTTAATCGACGATATGGGTGGCCCCGTCTAAGAAATCTTCTATGTCCAAGATAAACCGTTTTTCTTCCATGTTGAAGTTGATGGTAGTATATGCCTTCTTCACAAACCAGACATGCCTTATGGCCTTTTATACTATAGCCCGACAAGTTCCCATATGCTGGGAAGTTGTTTATGGTACAACATATCATGACTCTCATTTTGAAGACCTCCTTCTTGAAGGAGTCAAAAACATCGACACCTTCTTCCCACAACTCCTTCAAGTCTTCGATCAAGGGCTGAAGGTAAACATCAATGTCGTTTCCGGGTTGTTTTGGTCCCAAAATCAACATGGACAACATGATGTACTTTCGTTTCATGCTTAACATAGGAGATAAGTTGTAAATAATCAGGAGTACAAGTCAGGAACTATGTATGTTGCTAAGGCTTCCATATGGATTCATGCCATCCGTGCTAAGGGCAAGCCTAAGGTTCCTAGGTTCTTGGCCAAAGGTCGAAAATAATTGATCGATTTTCTTCTATTGAGAAGAATCGGCAGAATGTCGAATCTTTCCATCAAAAATCCTCTCATCTGCATGCCACCTCAAATTTTTTGCATCATTTTCATTAGCGAACAATCGCTTGAACCTTGGTATGATTGGAAGATACCACAACACTTTTGCAGGCCCCTTATTTGACTTGTACCTTGGGGTTTCACATACCGGACATTTTTGTTTATCTTCAAACTCATTTCTATACAATATGCAATCATTTGGGCATACATGGATCTTTTTGTACTCCATCCTGAGTGGACAAAGAATTTTCTTAGCATCATAGTATCGGTGAAGCAGCACATTATCATCCGGAAGCATGTCCTTAAAAGCCTCAAGCATTTCTGAAAAACCCTTGTCGCTCCATCCATGACGTGCTTTCAAGCTGACCAATCTCAAAACGGCGTTCAACAGTTGATATTTTTTACACCTAGGTATAGTGGGGTCTCTGCATCACTACATATATTACCATATACATGTGATTGATGAAAAGCCTCTTCTCCTACATCACGAATAATGTCCTCTATGGGATCATCCATATCAGCGTCATTATCATCAGATGTCACTTCTCCGTGTTGAGAGCCACTTGGCATTTTTTCACCATGCCATACCCATACTGTATAGGTCTTACAAAATCCTTGACAAACTAAATGTGTGTGTATAACTTCAGGACTTAGTCGCCTCTCATTAAAACATCATACACAAGGGCAATAAAACTTCTCATTATCATCATGGGCATTTTGTTTAACAAATTCTATAAATTCCTTAACCTCATTCTGATATTCAACACTCATCCGTAAATCATTTATCCAACTGTGATCCATAGTACAATTCCTATGGACGAAAAGATTTAACATATAACATAATCCGTAAAAACAGAAACTTGCATATAAAATAAGCCAACTACAAATGCGTATATAGGCTAAATGTAGGTTCTGTCCTATGGTCATAAATATATCATAGTGAATCAAGAATACAAATAAATGCATGACAAGGAAAATAAACGCATCGCAAGTAGGTCTTGTGGACACTTGTAGTATATAAGGTCAAATGCGTTTGTTGAGTCTCTCTTCTCCTACCACGAATGTTAATATTGCAGACAGTAAGAGTAACCTGAAAACACTTGTTGGTCAGTTGGGTAGGTCCTAAAAGAAGATTTCATCGATTTTGGTCAACCCATGGAAAACCCAGAATGATAAGTAGGAAAAGCATACAGTTATATAGCCGAAACAACTCATACACTTGGTCTTTAGACGTTGAGCTAAGGAACCAGAAAGTTGTTGTCGAGAGTGGAACGTGAAGCAGCGATGAAGCAACACACAAACACTTGAGACAGAACCAGAGTAATCACTTTCGGCTAGACGAAAGAAGTTCATACAGGGAAATTTAATTTTTCCGCGTGAGTGGCGCGAGAGAGACATTTATTATTTGACATATTATTAAGACCGGTCAATTAAAAGGAATACGGTCCTAAATATATATTTAAATTATATTGAACTTTTTAAGACCAAAGTTTTATAAAACTGCGGTCTTAAAATAAATTTAATTTAAATTTTATATTGAAAGTTTTAAGGCCGGAGGTAAATAATACTGTGGTCATAAAATTCATTTAATTTTGGACCCTATGTTTTATAAAACTGCGGTCTTAAAAGTCAAATACTTTTTAATATTAAAACAAAAAATTGCTGCAACAATTGAATGAAAATAAAGAACACTGGAGTTTGGAGAATAAGTTTTTTCTTTAATGGATATTAACAAAAACAAACTGAACAACATGCAAGTACAAAAGGAAAATAAGAACAACAAACTAAAAATTAACAAAAATAAGATTATAATGTGACTAAAAATCCTAGTCCTTGGTATCATCTAATCTCTTGGAGATGGAGGCTTCAGTAGTAGCAATTTCGTGCCAGATATTAGCAATTTCCTATATTATGCGCCTCAGTTTCAATTCATAATCATCAACCATGGGAGCGTTGGGACCAGGAGGTTGGAGAGGGGGAGCGGGAACCTCTTCGTGGTTTGAAGGCTAGAGGGGACCGTCAACCTCTTCATCATCCGAAATAACAATGGGTCCAATGACCCTTGATTCCTTCATCAGAACGGAACGACGCACTGGAAGAGAACCCACGAGAGATCTGGCGTGGGCACGAGCTTCAGGAGTACTCCTACGAGGGGTTATCTTGTATCTAACCATTGTTTGAGCAGTTATGGAAGGAGGGGCAGAGAGCTATGTAGTGTGGAGTTACGAGGTAATGAGAACTTAAGAAGGACAAAGAGGAAGCGTGTGGATGATAATAAAGGCAAGACGACAGTAGTTAATACTCAAAAGTGTATTAAGACCGTCGTATAACATATCTACGGTCCTAAAAGTCTATTATTTATTATTTCATTAAAATACTTTTAAGACCGATCATTTATATTATAACCGGTCCTAAAAGTCTATTAATATTTTTCCATTCAATTACCTTTAAGACCGATCATTTATATTATAACCGATCCTAAAAGTCTATTAATTTTTTTAAATAATAAATTTAAGAACGGATCTCTTACAATATGCGGTATTAAAAGTTCATTCTTCTCAAGTGAGAGACACCACAGTCGCATCCTTACACTCTGTTCAAATGAATGATTCAGAGTCTCTTCGGCTTCTAGATAAACTTCCCAACTAGGTGTCTCCTCGTATTCTGATGAACTATGCGTTTCCTTGGTAACGGTTCCCGCATTTCACATTCTTCAGGATGGCTTCTCTATTTAAAACCGTTGTTATTTTACGTTCTTCACATTCTTCTAAATCACTTCCACAACCTCCATAATGGCCACTCCACCACCACCAGGAATTCACAACAATATCCTCCCGCTCCACCACCGCCGCCGCCCAACAATCCTTCTCCACCCCAACAACCACCTCCGTACCCTCCTCCGCTGCCTCCAAACCTCTCCACCCAACAAATGATGCAGCACCTCCTGGCCCGCGTCGCTCATATAGACTGACGTATGGGCCAAATGTTTCAGGTCTACCACGCCGTCAACAACAAGCTGAACATGTTACTCGACGCCAATGACGTCGAGTACAATCTCTCTGACGACGACGTCTCCAACCTCTCTTCCGATCCCTCCCTCCCCTCTGACAACGACAGGGGGGATTAAATATTTTTATGTTTTTTGGTTTGTACTCTTCCTGCCCCACAGCGGGCAGGAAAAAAATGATAAATAATTTTTTTTTCCTATTTCGATTGTTTGAGTATAGTATACTTTCGTTGTCTCGATTTTGTTTCAGACAAAAAGGTAACAAACAAAACCATAACTGAAAAGTGATTAAAAATAAAAGTTCACAGAATACAATTAAGAACATACAAAACGAAAAGAAAGACAACTTTTATCTTTCAAGAATAAAAACAAACACAGTTGTTTCAGACAAAAAAGAAACAAACAAAACCATAACTGAAATGTGATTAAGGATAAAAGTTCACAGAATACAGTTAACAACATACAAAACAAAGCGAAAAAAAGACAACTTTTACCTTTTAAGAACAAACACAAACACAGTGACAACTCTTCTCAAGCCTGGACCATCGTTGTTGTCGGTTTTACCACACCCAGAGAAGAAAATTTCCATTATCTTACTTCTTTTCTGACAATGCTCTTCAGCTTTTGGAGTGGTAAAACTGACGACGACGAGGGTTCTGAGCTTGAGCTGAACGCCAGAAACTCGAAGTGTTCTTGAACCATAATTATTTGTCTTAAAGGTGAGCCATCATTTCTATTTATAGGAAGATTATTAAGATCAGATATTTAACAAATAGACAGTCCTAAATATCTAGCCATATTTAATTTAGAATTATCAAAGAATTTTAGGACTGGACGTTATATAAATGTGCGGTCTTAATAACAAAGACCTTTAGGAGCATCTTTTTAATAAATATGCGGTCTTAAAAGTGACTTTTAAGACTGGAGATGTATCAAATATACGGTTCTAAAATCAAGATTTATTGTTTTAAAAAAACAAAAACCTTTAGGACCGTCTTTTTAATAAACATACGGTCCTAAAAGTCGCGAATACTTTTCAGAATCTCTTACTACTAGTTACAACTCTCTGAAACTCAAATCTCAAGCAATATCCACCATCCAATACATTCAGAAAACCAAAATTACAAAGGCTAAGAAAATTGTTCCAAAAAATAAACAAATTTATTATATATTGAATTATACAAATTGTATAATTTTTCATTTACAAATGAATATAGTACTGTAATTACAATTGTTGTTATACAAGCATATATTTACAAATGACTGTGATTGTTGTATTTACTCTAAGATGTCAGTAACATGTTGACAAAACACACTGCGTATGTGGTCTACCTTATCAGCAGAAAAGGAAGTCTCAGAGGAAAACCTCTGTAACATCAAAGAAATAAACTGAATTAATTGGCGTGCATATTTCATATGTAACATTAATTAAGACAGAAACTAAATTCAACTATAATATGTAACATCAAATACATTTACCTTTGCAGTGAGTTTCTTATCTGGTTGAGTAATAATATCATGCATGTGTTTCATTATGTACAGGCCACATAAGTTGGATCTGATTGGTTGCCGACGGGTTTGAAAAGAACAAGAAATATATATAAGATCGAGCATATATAGCTTACTGACCAACTTCACAAGGCAGTATGCCAGTGTCCAAATATATACTAACCTTTGGTGTGAGCCATCTAGGATCTTTGAGATCACTCCCTCGCTTTTTTCTGACCTAGTTTAGGAAGGTCTTCATGGAACTATCATCAAAATCACAAATTTATCAATAATGTTCGTTGGAAATTCACATCAAAGATTTCTTACAAGAGAATCAAAATGACATGCTTACCTGTTGATGATCTCCTTCAACAGAACCTCTGGTTGGCCGTGAGTGGAGCATAAGAATAACATCGTATTCGAGTCCATGATCAAGACGAGCAATTGCCAGTGGGCGCTGAAATTTCACAGATATCACATATTCAGTGCTATATTATGCAGAATTAAGTGAATTGCAACAAGAGATCGATTGTGATATGTACCTATAGTGATATGGAAACAAGTACACCTTCCTTCTCACTTCACACAACCTATTTGATATGTACTCATGTCTTGCTTCCTGGGGGTGTAGCTTGCATATACTGGGCACAAGAATCCAAAATCATTGATTCTGCCCTATTGCTCCAAATCTTGATGCATGAACCTACAATAATGGCATCGATCAGGAAATTAGTATATATGTATGTGTGTCTAAATTATGTACTCATAAAATAAGATACTTACCTACACCACATTTGAATAACTGCTGATGTAATCTCCTTTCCAGGAAGCAGCAAGGACTTCATATCAGCGATGTCAAAGAAAACCGGTTGAGGGTCATAAGGAGCCCCTACTACTTCCTGTATATCCCACGATTGAAATGCAAATTCTCCTTTGGATAGCATTTGGGATATTTTATTCTTGGACCCCAACTCAGCAGTAGGGGATGCGGCTTTAAGAGGGGGGATGCAGCTTTAGGAGGAGGGGATGGAGATTTAGGAGGAGGGGATGCAGCTTTATTATGAGGGGATTGAACTTGAGGAGGGGATGTAGCTTTATTATGAGGGGATGAAGATTGAGGAGGGGATTGAACTGGAGGAGAGGATGAAGCATCAAGAGGAGTATAGACATCTACAAGCTTCACCGGCCAAGAGATGAAGGTTCCCTTGACATCACTCACATGCTTCAGCTGATCGGTTGGGAGAGGGAGAGGTGCATCAATGATCACCTCTTTAATTGACACTCTGACTTCATCATCAACCATTTGTTTGTGGAGTACAGTTGATCCCAAGTTGTGGACAGTCCCTTTAGCAACTAATTGTCTAGTTGGTTTTGCCACGTACAGGTCACAATGTTGCTCTGACTGTCCAACAATGTAGCTCCCTCTTGTGCTCTGTTGCACATGCGCAAGTGTATGTGTGAGGGGAACACTGTTCTCTGACTGAGAGCTAATAAGCCTCTTCATCTCCATCATTTCTTCCTTCATTAGCCTCATCTGGGTATCAAACATCTCTTTCAATGCATGTTCTTTAGCCGCTACCTCCTCATTTAATTGTCTAACCGTTTGGTCCATCTCCTCCCGGGTAACCATACTTTGCCTAAGTCGTTTGGTTTTACCAAAGTATTCTTTTAGGCCTACCTGTCCTCCGATCCCCCTTACCCGCCCCAGGTGATCCAGTTTTCCGGTCGCAACGTTCAAAACATCATTCCTCCCACCTGACACAAAAAATCCCTCTGCTTCTTTCTTTTTTAGATCTTCTTGTAAGATACAGATAATAAGAAGCTTAGTAATGAAACATGTTTAGTAACTAAAAAATAACAATAAACGATACTTACAATTTTCTCAGCAACTAGATGAGTTTATTCACTTATATAGGCGCCTTTTTTTGGTTGTCGAATATATAGCCACAAATCCTCACGACGTATCAGGGATGCCTGTTGATCAACTACAACAGAAGGATTAGATTCAGCTTCTTCTTCCAATCTCTTCCACTTGGCCTCCATCATTTCTTCTTCGGCCTTTGCATATCCCCCGCGAGAAGCTCTATGCGGGAAATCATTCCTTCTCCCTATCTCTTGTGCTTATGCCCTTCTTCTATGTAAATCAGAATTGACAACAACTATTAATTATGAATTCAAGCCATCTCACTAAAAGAAATTATAGAACTTCTGCTTCATATGAACCTCAAACACTAGTCTCACTTCATCAAGTTTCAACGTTTAATTTAAGGAAGATGTAGAATTGTATAGAACTAAGATACTAAGTTACTAATAGCAATGTCTAACCACTACCTACTATAACAAAACTAGCTAAGAATATAATAATGGTTAACATATAAGACATGCATACTCACACATTAAACCATCATACTCAAATTCACTTCTGACTTACTTGAATATATACTTCTACTCACACATTAAACCATCTAACTAACAAGATTAGACAAACACAATAATATTCACATATCCACACAGGTTAATAAGCAAATAGAAAGGGCAAACAAAACTAAATATGAACTCACCAAAGCATCAGAAGTGGACTGAAGCTAAACAAATTAATCCCAAATTTGTCGATCAATGAATGTGTACTTGTCCCAAAGATTATGATCAGGTCGAACCTCGGCAAAAATATACTTGTTGGCAGAAAGGTCTTAAATTTCCTTCACCTATCGGCATAATAAGACAAGGTCTTGGCTTTCAACTTGTCAGAGTCAGGGACAATGTATGAAAGCCGAATAGTGTCCCAGATAGGATCCTTTACTGTGCATTGGTCAACATTTTTTCACTCATCTATCAAAATGCTGACCTTGCTGCGTGTCATATAGCCAATATAACTATTATATTCATATTTATTCGAACCGACAAGTTCCAACCTATCGTTAAACTGAATCTCGATTCTTGATCCAACGTTTCGTTTTACGGACACGCTGTTCATTCGTGTGCCACTTCTACCACGGCGTGCAAGGCGGTCACGAGGCTCATTTTAAGAAGAAGAGGGTTGGTTCTCGCCCACACCAGTAACATCAGTAATTGGCGTTAACTGAACAGGGTGAGAATGGTTTTCTCCGTTCATTTTTGATAAAGTAAGAGAGTGGTGGTGCGAAGGAGTAACGCTTGAGAAAGTGAGAGAAAGTAACAGAGGAAGGTGGCAGCGGCGACGAATAGACATAATGCAACAGGAAATGGGGTTTCGCAAAGATAACAGGCCAATAAGGGTTTCAAAGTTCAGACAGTAAGACGTAAGTTATAAGTAAGGTTTCGAACGAAGAAGTATATGTTTCCATTTTTAAGACCGACCGTTATTAATGTAAAAGTATTAACTTTAAGACCTCATTTACATATGCCCGGTCTTAAAAGTTTTATACGATTATATTTAAATATTTCGTTATTGTTCTTGACCGTAGAAAGTATAAGTTGGTGATGTACGAGTTTTTTCTATAATGTAATCCATATTTTATTTTTTTTAACATTTTTAAGAGCGGTTGGTTATTTTAAGCGGCCTAAATATTATATTTAAGAATTTATATGATAGAAGAAGTTCTTTATATTTACAAAATTGCCATCGGTCATATCTTTAAGACCGATGCCTAGAAACTCTGCTGTAAATGAGGCAGTCTTAAAAATTGATGTGAGTAAAGGAGTTCTTTATATTTGCAAGATTGCCACCGGTCATTTCTTTAAGAGCGGGGCGTTGATAATCCACTGTAAATGAGGCGATCTAAAAAATTGATGCGGGTGAAGAAGTTCTTTATATTTACAAAATTGCCACCGATCATTTCTTTAAGAGCGGGGCGTTGATAATCTGCTGTAAACGAGGCGGTCTTAAAACACTTATTTGCACTAGTGGTTATAGGAACAAATGTTTTAAAACGAATGAAACTTGATAGACAAGAACATATTATTTAAAACTTGAAGGGACAAAACTAAAATATGAGCAAACTTGAAGAGTTAAAACCAAAAGAAAGGCAAATTGAATGTATTAAAGATTGTATCAACCCTTAAATATAAGTGTTGTACTTTTATCCCTCTTTGTTAGAAACATAAAGCAATTAGTATAGCATTTACCCCTCTCAAAAGTATAATCACTCTTTCTAAAATTTTCAATGGGCTAAGGGTTTTGTTTTAGGTGTTAAAAGTGTTTTTCAGACTTTAAAGATAAACATGTGAGATGAGTTTTATCTCAATTTTTTAAAAAAATATTTAAAAAATACTTTCTTTTTTTTTAATGTTGCCAAACAAACTAGGTCTAGCTATTAAAAAACATGATAACCCCTCTTAGTATGTCATAGACTGGAAAAAAGGTTGGAGAAAACCTCTTATAGAATGAGTGATGGGAATTACGGAGTTTGGCAGAAAAAAAAATTGTAAAATAGAGAGATACAGCGCATTAAAGTATCTTATTTAGACCAAGACGAAACCCCCTAACTAGTGATATATTTTGGATCAAAGGAATAGTTCTTTGCGAACACACTCCTTTTTTGTTTTGTTTTTTTTAAATAATTTCAACTTCTAACAACACACATATATAATCAGGGATTAAATACCATTTTTGCTATGAAAGTTTATTCTAAGGAGCTCTGATTACCCGGAGGTTTCTTTTTTGTCTCATTTGTACCCCGAAAGTTTAAAAACGTAGCAATCTTACCCATCCGTTGATTGTGACCGTTGAATTGTTATTCTTTTTTGTAAAATTTTAAAGACAAAATTGCTTCTGAAAAAATTTCTGCGGCAAATTTACTTCTAAAAAAAACTTTTAAAACATGTTTGTTTCGTTTTTAAATTTCCGGGGCAAGAATGAAACAAAAAAAACTTTCAAGTGACTACTGCTTCTCATAATAAACTTTTATAGGAAAAATGATATTTAATTCAATCATAAAAAGGGTTAAGTAATATCTAACGCTATGAAGTATTTTTCAGTAACTTTAAATATCTTAAACTAATTTTTCGCTCATCTAGCATCTTACTTTTGTATTTTTTTCAATAACACTTGGCATATCAAAGTGTTACCTTCGCTTATAAATGTAGAACCTAATTTTTCACTGCAAATTAAGCTATATTATACATTTCGCAACATAAAATTAATATTTTGTGTGGATATAATATTCTAAAATATTTTATCAATAACACACGATATCTTCAATTTAGGAAACTCATTTCTTTTTTGGCAGCATAATTAAGGAAACTTGTTGCTACGAGGGAAGCCATAAGATTACTTCAGGTACTAGATGTTATAAGAAAAATATTTTAGGATGTTAAATATGGATGCAAAACCTTATTTAAATGAGGAAGTCATAAGTGATATTAAAAAAAATTGTTCACGTTACAATATTGTCGGTGTTTTGTGCCAAACAATGCCTTCAGAAATTGCATTTAAAAGTTTTAAATAGGAGACGAGTACGGCACGTGCCTAAGAAGAAAAATGTAAAATGGATTTCCCAAAAGCATTGAATTAGCACACATTGCTTGGTCCGCATTTTGGTGGCATTCAATGCTTTCCACCAACCATCAAACATTATCTTGCTCCTTCATCATTCGACTCAACACACACTCATACAGATACTTCATAATCTTCAAAATATACACTTATGCTCGTTGTTGTTAAAATCACGTTTAAACTCTCCGAGTTTACTATTTTTACTTTTCTGACTTATAAAAATAAGTTGAGTTGTTATTAAATTCATATCAGTTATAAATTCAGTTAAATTCATAAGTTTATCTATTAAATTTACCGTTTTTATATTCCTAATTTATAAAACGGTGTTAACTTACTCTTAAATTTATGTTAAATTTTTTTATTTGATAATGTTTAGTGTCTTTATATATAAATTTTACAAAACTTTCTTAGTTAAATATAATAAATGATTAATGTTGATGGATTTAATTTTGATTATTTGGATTTAAAATATATTTAAATTAAATGGTTGACATTTTTAGATTTTAATTATTTAATTATTCACTAGTAATACTTATTTAATAATAAAAGTGAATTCTTATGAGTTTACAATTTGAATTCACGATATAAGTTTTCGTCATTGTCACAAGTTTGCTTAAACTTGTGAGTTTGACGACCTTACTTATGCTTATTATAATGCATCAATTAACAAGTATATTTGATTCTTTGTATCAGACATTTATTTGTTCCCAAAGAGAATTAAATATGTGTTTCTATGTATACCCATAATTAATAAGGGTAGTAGGTGAGAGTAATAATTAATATAATATTAGAGTTTAATATAATCAATAGAGGTAATATTAGAAATTACTTATATTTTAGGATAAATTTAATAAATTTAATTGTTTTTATTGATTTTGTGAGAATTATTAGTTAGTGCTTTATAATAAAAACTGTAAGGAGTACTAAATAATCTAAATCAATTTTTGTTTTGGATACGCTAATAGGCAATTCAAATTTGGGTGGTGGATATTTCTTGACCGTAATTATTAAAAGAATCTTCATATGTTAGGTGTATTAAGTATATTCTTTCACTTATTAAAAAAAAAAAAATCTTTCAATTGTTCCTTCATTCAAACCAGGTTTCATTTTTTTTCGTCGACCTTGTTAAGTATATATATATATATATATATATATATATATATATATATATATAATTTTAAAAAAAATCATTTTTTTCATAAATGATTTCTTAAAATTTCATATTGATTACTTTGAAATCTTCAATTTCTTATTGGTTTTACCTCGGGTTAGCTTTGGTTTAACTCTAGTCTAACTTAGAACCTCAGCTGATTTAGTAACCAGTCCAAGTTTCAGAAACTTGTTTAATATACAAATAAATGAGCAATATTAAATTAGGAACTTGTGTAATACTCCCTCATAGCATTTTTATAAAAGTCCAAAATTTGAATTGACCTTATTCTTTTTACAAAAGATTGACAAGAGTTGTATAAACATTTAATGAGTTTTTTCATTTTTATCTTTCATTAATTATATGTGGTATTGCATTAATTAAAAAGTTGATGATACTTATATTTATTTTATTTCTCTCTTATTTGTCCTTCATAAATAAAAGTATACTTAGAAAATAAAGTTTATTTCAGAGATACATAGTACTTATTATTTTAAATTAGTTTTAACTTCTTTTTTACACCGTATAATTCGGTTATTGAATTGTTGTAAATACGACAGGAAGAAGTAGGAATAATATGCAAATGAATACTCCTAATAATGATCAGTTCCTATTATGACTATTAGGTGTATATTATGATTATTTCACCTGGGGGAGTATTCCTAAGCATATTACTATTGATAGTTTCATACTTTCAATCAGTATTCATGTATCAAAAAATATTATGATAAATTTAATATTTTTATTTGTTTTTGGGAAAAATATCAAGAAAAAAATACTGTTTGAATGTTAAAATCTTAAATAGATGATTTTCTAAAATGAGTTGTCAATTGTTTTATTATTCTTGTTAATCCCATTTAGTATTATTGTCAATAGAATTTTAAAATTCAAATGATATTTTTCTGTCATTCTCTTTTATTTTTATTTATATTTGTAAATCTTTTCAACACAGCTTTAAAAATTAGGTTAAGGTGCAAAAATACACATGAGCTTTGTCCAGGAGCACTCAGCACCATGTGCTTTTTTTGGGGAGCAAAAATACATATGTGGTTACCATTTTGAAACAAAAGTCACATCCCACCATTAAGTCAATTTTCACCACTGTTAAGTTACTGTTCACTTCACCTTTTTCTCTCTCATCACGGTAAATAATGACTTAATGGTGAGATGTGACTTTTGTTCTAAAATGGTAACCACATGTGTATCTTTGCTAAAAATAGCACGTGGTGCTGGGCATTCCTGGAGAAAAAGTTCATGTGTATTTTTGCATTTTAACCCTTAAAAATTGGACCTGGATAGAGTACATACTCTTGAAAGTCTGAACCTCTTATAAAAAATAAATAATCATTTTACATTTGAAACTAAAGATGCTTAAGATTTAAACTTAGGGATTAGCAGGCTTTATCACAAACAATTCTGTATTCATCTACCTTATTTGTAACCTTTTTTGGGTTATATGCGGGCATTAAATATCCATTTTAGTTTTACTCATGGTCTTGCCGCAAAAACTCGTTTTTAGATACATATAACTAAATATTAAGTATTTTCTATAAGATAAAGTTAACTTGTGACTTGACACTTATTCATCGTACTGGTGACAGTTTTTGGTGAATTAAGGTGTAAAAATACATACATAGTTATCATTTTAGGGTAAAAGTTATATCCTACCGATAAGTTACTGTTCATTGTGATGAGAGAGAAATAGATGAAGTGAACAATAACATAATGGTGGTGAATAGTGTTGTTGAAAATCATTCAAATTGGAATTTTCACAAAGGAAAGAATCTCTGTAATCAATATGCATAATCTGTAAACATACCATACTTCTACACAAGAAAGAAAAACAGTAAAAACTCACAAGACTGCCGATATATGAACAATGCAGAAATCCGGACCCAACTTTCGTTGTGTCCTTAAGACAATTTTGCTCTCTCAATATGGATGCCGAAGGTTTTTGAGCAATTGTCTCCTAGGATAGAATGGATTATTCGTCTCCAGAAAGATGACTCTGTCTTTCTGAAGCCCAAGCGAATCCAACGAGTCTGCTTTTGGAACGCACAGAATGTATATGAAGAAATAATGTATGAAGAAAAAGATATATTCAAATTTTGTGACTAGGGGCTCCTATTTATAGACTTTGAAAAAACACGATCAGATGGACTTGTCTTTTGTTAGTGAACCGACACGACCACCATGGCGAACTGACGCAACCGGTGGTGGCGAACCAATGAGACTTCTTATTAATAACCCATAGAATTTAGACATAAAAATCCAACAAATAGTAACTTAATAGTAGGATGTGACTTTTGCTCCAAAATGATAACCACGTATGTATTTTTACTAAAACAAACACGTGGTTCTAGATACTCCTAAAGAAAGAACTCATGTGGATTTTTACACCTTCACATAAAGTTTAACTTGTGACTTGACATTTATTCTTCGTACTAGTGACAGCTTTTGGTGAGTTAATAACAATTTCATGTGGGAATGTCTATGTTGCTAGGTCGTCGGTGTTTGTTTGTTTCTTTAATTGGAGGGATACACTAATAAAAAAAAAAAAAATCAGTGTGATTGAAAATGAATCCGCTACTTTTAATTTTTTACTCCCGGTCTCAAATAAGATGTGGTTTGTATTACAATTTTTATTATAAATTATATTTTACATTTAGAATTAAAAGAGTGTAAAGAAGGTCTTTTCTCACTTAGACTATAAGTTCAATCATTATTTGCATTTTAAATGAATCATCCCAACCCATTCATCATATATCTTTATATATCGTTTGAAAGGAAAATTTAATCAGAGCAAAAAAAAAAAAAAGGTAAATTTAATGACAAATATATTATATTAACAATATGTGCTTTATCATTCATTTTTGGGTTAAAGTCCAATTTCACCTAAAAGTTTTTACATAGGAACATTGTTGTTCTGAAATTTTTTGAGGAGTAATTATAATTACTTCCAAATCATAACAATTTTACCCTTTCTATTATTCTAGTTAAATTTAATTGCTAGTTGTTCAGTTGGCTGTCTAAGTGTTATCAAGTTTTGGGTTTAGGTGCAAATTTATCTTAAAAAATTGCATTCAGGAAATGCTATCCCGAAATGTTTTCAAATTGTAGTAATTTCACCCATGATCATTATCCAAGTTAAATTTATCTGTTAGTGAATCAAATACATTGATCTAGCATGTTCATATCCACTTCATTTTCTTTTTCAAAGTTAGATTTATAAATAAGAAATTTTTTAAAGAAAATTATGCATCTCATTTGAAGGATTAGGAAAAAATCAAGGAGGTCGAAACATAATGTGCAATGAAGAGAAAATTAAAGAGGTGCATGTGTATTTCTTTGGCCTTATTCTTGACAATCTTCCTCAATATATTATGCATCTAGTGATTGAATAACGGATGAGGTAAAATTACTATAATTTGAAAATTTTTTAGGCAACATCACTTCTCAAAAAATTTGAAGGTCACATTACTTTTAAATGTGAAGTCTTTATTTGTTTATAAAAAATTATTAAAAATTATATTAAATTTATATTTTGGGCCTCATTATTGTTATCTCTTAAATCTTAAACTATACACAAATTAAACATTTAGATGTGTTTTTTTTTTTGGGGGGGGGGGGGGTTTGCTGAAATAAATATCAGAAGAATTTTCAAAATTTAAATTGGTTTGGCAATGTAATAAACTAATAATGCAATCAAACTTGATTGCTCATCAAATATGTACCTCTCTGACAATAAATATTCCATCTTCTTTTTCAAACTCATTTGTGGTCCACCTCAGACACTTAACTTCCTTCAAAACAATCACAAACTTCTCCTCTGGTCTTCTTCTCCGGCTCATAAAAAATATCACTTCTCGTCCTCCATCCTCCGTCAAAGTTTCGTCAGGCCAAAAGATCAAAATGTCAGACCGGAGTACATTATCCGGCGTCGCTGTCTCACCGGAGGAGGGAAAGAAGAAGGAAGAAGGAGGGGGAAATAAGGAGAGAAAAGTTCCTTTTTTGAAGTTGTTCTCTTTCGCTGATTCCTATGATTATGTGCTAATGACCATTGGATCTGTCGGTGCATGTGTTCATGGTGCTTCTGTTCCTGTTTTCTTCATCTTCTTCGGAAAGTTAATCAATGTCATTGGTCTCGCTCACCTCTTTCCCCAGCAAGCTTCTCACCAAGTTGCCAAGGTGTTCGATTAATTATTTGATCAAAGCACTGTTTTTCTGTATCTTCTCTTATTCCTCTCTCTAGCTTCTTCAAGCTTTGACAACTTCAGTAAATTTGCAATTTTTGCAGTATTCGTTGGATTTTGTGTATCTGAGTATAGTAATCTTGTTTTCGTCTTGGACAGGTAAACGAGCTTTATACATATATCCGCTTGAGATTAAAGAAATTTAAATTATTTTAAAGTATTTATATTTTTTTTCTCGAAATTAATTTGTCCAACATATATAATTTATTGATACGTTACAATGTTGATGATCTGATTGTTTATCTGCGCTATATATCTATATCTATATATATATATTTATAGAGGTGGCATGTTGGATGCATAGTGGAGAACGACAAACAGCGAAAATGAGAATGGCATATTTAAGATCAATGTTAAATCAAGACGTAAGTTTGTTTGATACAGAAGCTTCAACTGGGGAGGTCATTTCTGCAATTTCCAGCGAGATTCTCGTTGTTCAAGATGCTGTCTCTGAGAAGGTATATATTAATGGCTTCTTCCTTCTTCTTATTTTTTAGGGAAAAGGAAAAAATACACCTGAACACTCCCTACTATAAAATATAAATTTTATTACACTAATTAACACCTGATTTTAGAAAATAGAAGTTAAAAATAAGGTAGTGACATTTTTTAAATTTTAGTTTAATTTTCAACGATTATTTCCAGATTAACAGTTGTTAAAAGTTAATCTGGAATTTCAAAAAAACATAAATATTTATGAGTTCGAATGACTATTTTTTTTTAAAATAGTCATTGAAAGTTAAATAAAAAAATTAAAAAATAAATATTTTCTTACTTTTAAACTGTTTTTTTAAAAACAGTTGTTAAAAATAACCAAAAGTTACGACACTTTTTTTTAACTTTACCTTTTTTTTTTTCCACACACAATCGCTGTCTCCTTTTCAGTTCCTCTGCCTCAAGGTCCTTTTCCTTCTTCCAGCTCCTTCCTCTTGTTTTATAGAGCTAGATGTTAATAAAATAATGATTGATATCGAAATAGTTGCAACGTGCCAGAATAGATGTGAATTGCTTTAAAATTTAATCAATAAAAAAATATATTAATAAAATAAATAAAGATTTAGGTGAAAGGTAAAAATACTTTAGTCAAGTGAATTTATTTCTCCCAAGTGATATTGCTCACTTGGCCTGATAAACAAAACCACATTTAAGAGATTTTTTGTATATAGGGCCTTAGTTCACTTAAGTGAGAGGGAGAGATCGAGCTCTGCTTCCGATTAAATCATTAAAATGAAGTATCGAGGGAAGTGAAGCAACTCAGCCAAGTAAGAGACGAGGCTGAGATTGCAAGATTGAGCTTTACTTCAGAGTTCAACTTTGGAGTGAGAGTGAGAAGCACATTGGTGAAAGTGAAAGTAAGGAGTGAGGTAAGGTAAGGGCGTAATGCAAGATAAGGCTTATGAGGGGTTACTTGGGTTGGGTTTGGTGGGTAGGTCTGTGGGTAAAATAAAAATTGAAAGGAAAAAAAATATGCATATTGTATTAGTTCAGTTATTCGATTTTAGTTATATTAATGTCACAAAAACTGATCACCCAGATAGGCCTATTTTACCAAAAAAAAAAAAAAAGAACATTAAAATAGTCGAAACTGAAAAAACCGAATTGAGTTTGGTTCGGTGTTTAGTTTCAATCATGATTTGTTCACCTCTAATATAGTAGGTTAGTTTTGAGGTTCATCTTTTTAGGCTACCTAGATAGCCTTAGACCTTAGAGGCTCACATAATTAATTTTGATACAAGCATCTCAAGGACCCCTCGTACTTGGGTTCAACTGGTGTGGGGGTCGGTCTTCCTCACCTTTAAGGAGGAGGTTCGATTCCTGCGTTAGTTAAGGCGCTGGGGGAGGGCATCTTAGGGGTTTAGGAAGCAGTGGTAACATTGATAGAGGTGGAGACATGTGTACTCTTTGGCCAGTATCCCTTGTGGATTGGGCTCCGGACGCCCTGCCCTTGGACTGTGGGTGAGCCCGACCCCTTTTCTAAAATTTTTTATATAAAAAAAAAAGAAAAATAACATCAAGGTCCCAATTAAGAAAAATAATTTTAGAAGAGTCCCATAACTTGTGATGATAAGCCAAAGAGCAACTATTGATAAGTGAAAAAGTTATTTATTGACAAGTTATGACATTTTTTTGATATTATTTATTTTAATTAAAACTTTGGAGTGATTTTCATGAAATACTATCACATATTCAAGTGGCTATAATGAAAATATTACTCTTAGGTCCTTAGTATAAGACATACTTAGGGAGGGGTTAGTTTTAATAGAATAGGGTTAAGGTACAAAAATGCATATGTGCTTTATCCCAGGGAGCGCCTATCATCATGTGCTTTTTTTAGATGTAAAAGTATACATGTGGTTACAAATTATGTGCAAAAATACCTTTTGACCGTTAAGTTTAAATTTTTTTTTTTAATTTTTAAATGTGTAAAAATATACATGTGGTTTGACAAAAAGAACGTCCAACACCAAGTGCTATTTTTTTTAATTTAATAATTTTATTTCAATTTAAATTATTATTTCTCTAGGTGTAATTCATGGGAGGCCAAATTTTTTATTTCCATGATTTATTTTATTGATTAAAAATCCTTATTAAATTTTCTAATTAATAATTAATAAATGAGTATTTATGCATTTACAATTTGATATTGTAAATACTATATTTAATTAAAAATAATTTTAATATTTTGATCTAACAAATTGAACAAAAAATTATTTAAATACTTTTTCAATCAATATTATTTAATTTTTATTGCATTTTCTAATTATGCAATATAAATGTTTGCACCAATAAGGATTTTTAAGAAATAAAATAAATTATGAAAATAAAAATTTGATCTCATAGGAATTACATATAGAAGAATAATAATTTTTCTTTAATTGAAATAAAATTTATTAAATTAAAAAAAAAATATGGTGTTGGACGCTCTTTTTGTCAAATCACATGTGTATTTTTGCATATTTGAAAGTAAAAAAAATCAAACTTAATGGTCAAAGTCAAATTTAACAATCAAAAAGTATTTTTACACCTAATGTGTAACCACGTGTGTACTTTTACACATAAAAAAAACACATGATGTTGAGCGCTCCTCTAGGTAAAGCACATGTACATTTTTGCACCTTAATCTAATATAATATATAGTTTTTTTGGAAAAAATATATATAGTTTTCATATTTGTTAATGTTTTTTTTAATTCACCTTTACTTATGTTCCCCAAAAAATAATTAAGGAGAGGAGATTAAATGAAAGAATTAATTAAAGAAGATGACTGATATTTTAGAAAAAATATATGTCATATTAACTAATTTCTTTAATATCATCAAATTAGATAAATACATATTATATTAAAAACCAAAAAACGAGTATTTTGTTAACTGTCTAAAGCCTAAGAATAATGTTTGCTTAATTTGAGGGGTGGATACTAACAATCCGATGTTAGAAACGGGAGTTTTTATGCACCCGAGCTATAAAGTTATTAACTTATAAATAATGCTCTTGAATTTATTTTGAGCACTTCAAACTATGGACTTCTCACTCATTGGTCCACCTTAACATGTGTGATGTGAATAAATTACCATATTACTACTTTCTGAAACTTATTATCACCACCACCTAAGTATTGTTAATCAATTTCATTTAGATCAGATTCATTATTAATTTGCGGAGACCATTGTGAAATATTAATAATTTTTGGAAAAAAGACATATAAATACCATTTCAACTTCTTTTTTTTTTTTTTATCAAAAGCTAAATATATATTAATACTTGAGACTGATACAATAGATGAAAACAAATACAAACAAAACAATCTCAAATACAACCAAATAAACCAGATACAAAAACAGCCAAGAGTACATAATAGATTTAAGAGTAGAAGAAAACTCATAGGCAATAGCGGTCTCCTCGATATCCAAGGTTAGAAGTGACAACAAAGGAAGTGTTGGTCGTAAAATCCACCCTGAAGGGTACACATTCTTATAAGCATTAGCTGCAATTAGAGCAGCTGTACAAATACTCCATATTGGGGTAAAGAACCTAAAAAACCCAACCTCATAAAGAAGAAGACCCATAATGTCTTGAATAAAATTTCTGCTCCTCTGATCAAGTAGATCCGATGACCTTGACCACACACCGAAAAACACCTCTTTAAATCTTCCCCCAAAAACGCAGATCCGAGCTACCAAGAGATGATCAAATCTAATAACATTCAAACAGTCATCCAACCAAGAGGATTTGAACGTAGATCTTACAGACCTGTTTATTTCCTTAGACAAAAACACCACCATAAAACTCAAAACCACAAAAAAAAAGAGAACAAAAAACAGATAAATCTCACATATGCAGATCAGATCTGGAGAAAGAGAGGAGAAGACCCGCCACAAGGACGAGAGAATGCCACAACCGACAAAACTCAAAGTGAGAGGACCACAGATGTCAGATCTGAATTCCAAACTACACCTTTGACTTGTCTGTGACACAAAAGTAGGCTCGCCGGTGGCTTGTTCATCACAAGCCACTGGCGAGAGGGCGAGATGCAGAGGGGAGCACAGGAGAGAAGAGAGAAGGGGGGCCGCTAGGGTTAATACCATTTCAACTTCCAAAACCTAGAAAAGTTCATTAATACATGCAAAGGATAGAGAGGGGAAGGGGTGAGAATATGGGTTTTTTCATGTTTAGGAGAAGAGACGAAAAAACAAAATTACTCAATCATTTTATACACATTGTGAATACTTAATAATTTTATTAAAATCATTATGGATCTTGTCAAAACCATTACTATTTTATTTAATATCATTACTCAACTAATTACAGAAAACTCTTAGTAAATCCTTTTATACAATAAGAATCAAGGCCAAGGCTTTCAATAAACCCGACCATTCAAAACCTGCCAGAAAGGCACTAAACTTGGTGGCGGCTATGAGGTTGCGAAGGCAGCATTACGGCAAGCAAAAGGAGGACTTAACTTTGTCCTTACAAGAGAGATGTGAGAGATCGTGATCATGATCCGCCATGAATGCCAATTAGAAGAACAATGGGATTATGGGAAGCCTTGCACATAGAGGTAGTAATGGCAAATAATAAATCACGTTTGTGACAAACATGGCAAGTCTTGGGGGAGGTGAATCATGCGTCGATGCCCTACATGCATTGATGCACTAAGGGTGAAACACATGGTTACATTTTGGAAGCAATTTACATTTTGGAAGCAATCAAAGAGTATCATGGTGGTTGAACTCACTCAAGCACACATGACACTCCAGTGCACTGGATTAATTCTCAAGCAATCGGGCCTTTAATGACAAGTTCTACGTTGGAGCAGTGGTGAAGGTATATGGTGATACAAACAATGAAGAAGAAGGCACAAGCGAGAACCACAATCACAGGAGGCGAAAGATACATCCCAAGTGGGTATTAGAGCATTGGGAGAAGCTATTGTCACTGTCGATCTTGTGGCTATGGTGATAGGTAGACATGGCGATGAAATTGCAGGAGAGAGGAGATGATGTAGGTGCGGTGGAAGATGAGAGAGAAAGGAGGCCATTTTGATAAAAATGCTCAAACATGCAAAACCCAGATTGCTTCCTAATCACCTCTCTGTCATTTATAAATATTAATAGACTTTTTAAGGTTTTAGTAATATATATATATATATATATATATATATATATATATATATATATATATTGTTTATTGTTTGTCATGTAATTTAATATAAGATTTTGTATAGTCATTCCAAAACTACGTCATTTGGGGAGTAAGGAGAATTAATGAAGGGCATTTTAGTAAAATTTATATAATAAATAGAAAAACAAAAATATCAAAACACCTATCATTAATTCCCTTGACTCTTAAAATAATGTAGTTTTGGGATTTAGGGGAATTAAAAAAGGGTGCTTTAGTAAAATTCATAGAATAAACACAAAAACAGAAATACTAAAGCACCATTCATTAATTCTCCTAACTCCCAAAATAACATATTTTTGGGGGTGACTTGACAAACAAAATTTAGGAGAAGAAGAGCATTTTAGTCTGGAAAATAAGAGTAACACCCAGGGTTCAACACTTCATTTGGAGGGTTCTACAGGGGGCCATAACAACAAATGCATCATTGTTTAGGAGAAGAAGAGCACCTGATGGCTATTGCCCGATTTGTGAGAAGGAGGAAGAGACAATTGAGCACCTGATGTTTGGAAGCACTCTTGGAGCTCGGTTTGATTTTCAAAATGTCTCTAACTTTAATCAGTGGTGGATTCATCTCACAGGTATGTCTAATATAACTGCCCAGGACACTGCTCATATATGCTGGATTCTTTGGTTTTTATGGAAACAAAGAAATGATGTAGTATTTAACCATGTCCCCCCAAATCCTGTTAGTGTCATTGAATTGGCTGGTGCTCAAAATCGTGAATTCTGGAATATTTGGGAAAAAAATAGTGACGGGCCTGATAGGGAAAGACTAGGATCAAGTGAGTCTGTGTACTGGATACCCCCTGAGCCTGAGTTTTTAAAGATCAATTGTGACAGTGCTTATGTCCCAGGGAAAAATCATGGTGCTGTGGGGGTGGTGTGTAGAGACAGCTTTGGATGTTTCAAATGGGGATTTGTAAGCAAAATAAAATCTGTTCCAGCCTTCATGACCGAGGCTATGGCATTGAAAGGAGCATTAATGTTGGCAGTGGATCTTGGACATGATAAGGTTGTTTTTGAAAGTGACTGCCTCTCCCTAATGAAATGTGTTGAAGCAAGGTCCCCAGAAATTTTTGACTGGACATGTAGAGGAATTATCCTGGACATTATCAATCTTCTAAAGTCTAAAGTTGGGTTTTCTGTTACTTTTACCCCGAGAAGGGGGAACTGTGTAGCTGACCTTTTGGCAGCCGAAGCTTATAAGGAGGTGTGCCTTACAGGGTGGGTTAACCAACCATCACCTCCTTTACATTCTCTACTGACCCTAGACAGCATGGAGGCAAATATTGCTCAGGATGAGTTCCTTCCCTCTGGTTATTTACGGAATGGTGGCTGATTTCTGTTGTCATTTGTTAGATTTAGTGTCTTCTTTATGTTGGATATATGCTCTTAGTCACTTAAGTCCTATTGGGCTTTAGTGAGACTAAAGCCCATGAGGCTTAGGGTTAGGTTAAGTCTTGCACTTAACCCTATATATTCTAACTTACTCCTGATATGCCTCTAAGGATAGCTCATCAGAAATAGACCTAAGAGGCAGACGTTCATCATCTGAACGGTTGCCCACACACCCACCCCATCTTACTCGAGAGATAGTCTGGAAGATTGGTCATAGAGAGGACGAGGATTGTTCGTGAACTGTTCATGCAGAGGCTTTCAGACCGGTTTCATCTTTCCAGGTAATCAAAACGATGAAGGTTCTTATTTTCCTACATCAAATCAGTTAAATACGCTTCCGTGTTTTCTGATGAGATTCCTATAATTGGCATCAAAGGCAGGTTGATGAGGAAAAGAACCTAGTTTTGATGTTCTTTTATCTGTCATGTGATTCTATTTTGAAAATATGGCATCCTTTTCTATAATTGTTATTTATTTCATGAAGATTATTCGTTTATAATTCAGATTTGGTTCCAGTTTTAATTTTAAAGGCTTTAATCCATAGTTAGATTTTCCCTGTATTTCTTGACTTGTAACAAGGAGGCTAATCCCATATAATTAGGTTTCCTCCTTGCTATTTTACTTTATTTTCGGAATTTCCATGTAAATTTTTTTAAATTTGTGAAAAGTTGTAAATCAAGAAATTGCAAGAAGATGAGCTTTCAACGCTTCCGAGCTACTTTTCGTGGACCTCTGGACCTCGGAATTGGACAAACCATATATCGTTGGAAAGAGAACGGAAAGACGAGTGAGAATATAAAAACCCCGACCCCAGATGCTTATCCACGCGCCGCCATAAGGGATGCGAGTGGAATTCACGCGCCGTCAAAGAACCAGCACGTGATGGCGCGTGGGACCTCCTTTTGAGGTGGTTCCGGCGGCCGTGATCTCGTCTCTCCGTGGCGGTCCTTCCCCTGAAGTTTGGTGATGATCTGACTTCGGTTGACGGCGTGACTTCAATGAAAGCTAGGGTTTCTCTTTTATGTCTTAGGTTTTTTAGCTAAGGATTGGGTTTTGGGCTTTTGGGCTCATGGATACCCTGAAAGGGCTTGGACAAATACCATGGACTGGACAAAAGAGAAATTCCAAAGTTGTAAAATTTTTTATCTTTTAATTTTATAGGAAAACCATGGATTAAAGTTATTTATTTAATTATTTATTAAATAGTATGAATTATATGTGCGATTAACATGATTAGAAATAACATGTCATATAGAATAGGAAGATGCCATATTGTTGCATAATCACATGTCATAAATGCATAGTAGCTATATGTCTTAAATCGACTAGTATGATAGTTATTATGTAAGATTATTTAGGCTTTCCACTAATTAATTATCAATTATTATATTTTTTTTATCTAGAATAATAATTGAATTAATTAATTATGGAATTAAAATCTAGATAACCATTAAATTAATTATCAATTATTATGATTTTAAATTAAAATCTAGAATAATAATTGGATTAATTAATTGTGGAATTAAAATCTAGATAAATAATCTAGGAAATTTCCTAAGAGAATTGTAATTTTGAGTAATTTGTGGGTTATTTAAAATGGTCATGTGAAACAAATTTTGCCAAACATGACTAGATTTTAGATTCCTAATGATTTCTCTAAATTGAACAAATTCTTGGAAATTGAAAATTCTAAATTTAAAATATTGAATAGGTGAAGGTTTTAAATTAAGCATTTAATTTTAAAACCTACGGGCTCCAATTGTGGGTTTATTAGTAAGATGGTTATCGCTGAAGCCCCATCGGATAAGGAAAATCAGATTTCACTGGATTAAACCCTAATATTTTCAAAATTTTAGTAAAGTTTTGTACGGCCCATCGTCGGCAACACTTGGACACTAAAGATAATTTTGAAAGTAAACAATGGTTAAATACATTCAACTTTGGTAAAATTGTTAACCCTCCCATCGAGGCACTGGCAATGGAACTGAAGGCCCAAATTAACAATATTGGTTTTACAAGTATCTTGCCCATCGTAAGCCTTGTAAAGATAACTAATGGATTGTTAAACAATAAACAAATAGTAGTTATTAGAATCTACTAGCGATATATTTGTTTGTTGTTAATTATGGTTTGTAACTAGTGTGCTTTTCATTTTTTTCAGAAAAATGTCTTCATTCAATCCTTTAGCTACTATTTTGAGTCAAAAACCTATGGATGGTACAAACTACAAACAATGGAAAACTAATTTGGATATTGTTCTTCAATATGAAAAGCTCAACTTTGTTCTAACTACCCCTAAGCCAACGCAGCCTGCTGCAGATGCGTCTGATGTAATTTGGACTCAATTTCAGCAGGAGAAGGAAAGATGGGAGAAGGCGAATGTGGCAGTTCGTTGCTATATTTTGGCCAGTCTCGCTAGTCACCTTTAGGAGCAAGTGAGCATGATTGAGAGTGGGGCAACAATGCTCCAGACTCTTGATGGCATGTTTGCTACGCCTAGCAGCTCTGCAAGGCAAAATGCGCTGAATGCAGTCACCAAGACAGTGATGTCTGGAGGAAGTGTGCGGGATCATTGTCTGACAATGATAGCAAACTTCAAGAAGGCTGATGACCATGGTATCAAGTTTGAACAAGAAGTGAAAGTTGACCTTCTCTTACAATCACTGCCTGAATACTTCAATCAATTCAAGATGAATTATAATATGAATAAGATGAATCTTGATCTCACTCAATTGATGCACAAGCTTGAGAGTGCTGAACAATCTCTAGTCAAGCAAGGAAGTGCACTTTTTGTTAGTGAGGGTTCTGTGAAACCTAAGGGGAAACCCAAAGGAAAGAATAAGAAAAAGAAAAAGAAGAAATCAGGTACTCCAGTTGCCAAAACAGTAGCAATGAAGCAGCCAAAAGGCAAGTGCTTCAAGTGCGGACAAAAGGGGCATTGGAAGAAAGATTGCCCACGTATGAAACAACCAGGTATGGGTAATTTACATGTGATTGAGGCTTGTTTAGTGGAGAATCATGATGATAAATGGATCGTTGATTCAGGAGCCACTAACCATGTTTGTCACTCTTTGCAGTGGTTCAAACATAGCTTGCCTGTAAGTGAAGGACAAAGAGATTTGAAGCTTGGAAATTGGGAGCTTGTGTCTGCACAAGCAGTGGGACAAGTTGTTTTATCTTTTGATAATTGCAGAACTTTGGTTTTAGAAGACTGTTTATTTATTCCAGAATTTCAGAGGAATTTAATTTCTGTTAGTTGTTTGGATAAACATAGTTTGACAGTTCAGTTTAATTCCTCAGTTTTTATAAGAAGTTCATCTTCTTTTATTTGTTATGGTATAAAGTTTAATGGTCTTTATTTCCTTAATCCTATTCCCTGTGAAGTTAATCATGTTGAATTAAAAGATGTTGAGCATGTCAATTCATCAAAGAAAAGAAAAGTTTCAAATGAAACTTATCTTTGGCATTTGAGATTGGGTCATATTAACTCTAACAGGATACAAGGTTTGGTCAAAAGTGGGATTTTAAAATCCCTGGACTTTGAACCGATACCAGTATGTGAATCTTGTTTAGAGGGTAAAATGACAAAGAGATCTTTCAAGGCCAAGGGAAAACGTGCCACACTTCAGCTGGAATTGGTGCATACTGATGTATGTGGACCAATAAATGTCCAGGCCAGAGGCGGGTATCAGTATTTCATCACATTTACTGATGATTACTCTAGATTTGGACATGTGTACTTGATGCGTCACAAGTCTGAGGCTTTTGGAAAATTCCAAGAGTTCAAGGCTGAGGCAGAAAAGCATCTTGGTGTTCAAATTAAGACTCTTCGATCTAATCGAGGGGCTGAATACCTATCTAGAGAGTTCAGGTCTTACCTGATTAAAGAGGGGATAGTTTCACAATTATCTTCTCCAGGGACACCACAGCAGAATGGAGTTGCTGAACGAAGAAATAGAACCCTTTTAGAAATGACAAGATCTATGCTCAGTTATTCATCTCTTTCTGATTCATTCTGGGGATATGCCTTAGAAACTGCTATGTATCTATTGAACTTAGCACCGTCCAAGTCAGTTTCAAAGACACCAATAGAATTGTGGAAAGGGTGTAAGCCCTCCATGAATCATATTCGGATTTGGGGTGCTTCGGCACATGTCTTGCAACAGAAACCAGATAAAATGGACTCGCGTACTGAAGTATGCATGTTTATAGGCTATCCTAAAGGAACCAGAGGTTGGTTGTTTTATAGTCCAAAAGATAAGATCGTCTTAGTGAGAACTCACGTGACTTTTTTTAAAAGGAGGACTAGATGGAAAATTATAAGCCCATGAGTAAGGTTATTCTTGATGAGTTTTTCTCGGATCAAGAATTTCCAAAATTCTCTAGAAGCTTCATCCATTGTTCCCTTGATTGTTCAAAGAGGGGAAAAAAATATACCTCTGGGTGAACAAACATGGGAACCATAATTGGAAATTCAACATGATAATACAAGTAGGAACTAATAGAAATATTAGTATCTTATGTGGAAGAATAATATCAATGATTTGTTAACATGTAATATGAAGAGCCACCATCTGACCCAAAACTTGGATCTACTGTAGATACACCAGATCTAGTGTGGTACATTCGTAGTGGGAAAGAATCTTTTCAACCCTCAAGACATCTCTTGTTGGGTGACATTGATCCCATGAGTTACGATAATGCACTGGAAGATGTTATTGATCAAGTGTTGCTCATAGCTATGAACAATGAGGTGGAATACTTGTATTTCATCTCTGTACGGTCTCTGGTAAAGACACCAAGAGGGGTAAGACCCACTATGTGTATGTGGACCTACAAAGCAAAGAGAGGATAGACAGGAAGGTGAAAACCTTCAAGACTAGTTTGGTGGCAAATGATTGTCAGATGTCATGCTTGATTCTATCTAGATTCTCTTAGTTGCTGTTACAAGTCTCATTTATGAGATTTTATTTTGGGAGTTAGATGATAGAACATCTACATGCAACGACCAAAAAGGTTTATAACTAATGGGCAAGAACACTATATGCAAGTTGTGAAAGTCCATTCTATGGACTTAAGCAAGCATCCAAGTCATGGAACATCAGGTTTGATTAGGTTATCAAAATTATGTTTTTGAGAAAACCTTGATTAATGGCTTGTATTTGTATGTAAAGATCCAAGGGGAGGTAGTAAATTTTCTGGTACTTTATGTAGATGATATGCTTCTTATTGGAAACAAAGTGGAGGTAATATCAAACGTAAAGAGTTGGCTGAGTAAGCGTTTTAATATGAAAGCCAAGGGGAAGCCAATTATATTCTTGGTATGAAACTCTTATGAGATCGGAAGAATAAGAAGTTGGCATCATCTTAGGTTACTTACATTGACAAAACTCTTGCCAAAACCCAACATGGGGAATTCTAAGAGGGAAATCATGTCTCTCAGATGTGGAATTCATCTTCCTAAGGAGTAACTTCTAAAGAATCCAGAGAAGGAAGAATGCATGAGTAGGATACCTTATGCTTTGGCAATAGGTAGTCTTATGAATACCATGTGGAGCATTAAACCAGACATCTGCCACTCAGTGGGAGTAGTGAGATGGTACCATTATAGTCCTAGAGGAATACTAGATTGTTGTTAAGCATGTACTCAAGCATCTTCGGAGAACGAGAGATTATGTGCTGTATATTCTAGTGGGAGTCTTGAAAAGCTGATCTTTCACGAATTCAGTTTTTAAGTGGATATTGACTCAAGAAAATCCACCTCGGGATATGTGTGTACACCCTAAATGACGATGCCATTTGTTGGAGAAGTGTAAAATAATCATGTGTGGCTGACTCTGCCACAGAGGCTGAATATGTAGCTGCTTCTGAGGCTGCATGGTTAAAGAAGTTCCTAACGTACCTTCAGGTGATACCAAGTGTTGATTGTCCTATCACACTTTACTGTGACAACAGTGGTGCAGTAGCACAGTCCAAGGAACCAAGGTGTCACAAGAGACAAAAACACATAGAGAGGAAGTACCACTTGATCTGAGATATAGTTAAAAGAGGAGATACTGTGGTAGCAAAGATAGCATCAGACGAGAACCTTGCTGACCCTTTTACTAAGAGTTTGCCAGAACGTGTGTTCGAGAGGCATGTTACATCTATGGGTCTTAGGAGGATTCCAGATTTGCTATAGCTTTAGGTAGTTGTTATTTCACTTTGTTATTTTGTGTTTCTTTTCAGCAAGACATTATGACATTGCAATTTTTCTAAATGTTAATAAATGAGGTGTTTTATCATTTATTTCGCACATTATTTACAAACACTAAGGTCCGGATCAATTGTGGAGTATATGATCATATGGATACGTTCATAGAGGACATGGTCATAGGTTCTCACAATTGATGAATAAGTTCACAGCTATTAAATTAAGTTGGGCACTTTATTTAAGCTACAATATTTTATGAAATGATTTTGTTCGAATTATTATAAAATATTGGTGTGAGTTAATTCTTGCATTGAATGGATCAAGGAGAGATTTGATTAAGGTTGTTCTTTCTGTCATAAGGAATCAAATCTCCAGATAACTATAGTCATGTAGTTGCTCTAAATCTTGAGTTTATTTTAAATGGGTAATTAAATAGTTTTCATTCTTTGATTTACCAACGGGTGAGGTTTGATCTATATGACGACCAATAGCTTGGTATTTTGGGATTGAGACTATTTGGTTATCGGTGTTTATGAGATAAACAACATGGAATTTATAGGAAATGTCCCCTTGATATGTTTCGGTACTTGGATATTGAAGACACTGGCCAGTGCATGTAATCCATTAGAGAAACTATCAAAGTCAAGGGAATAAATAATTGATTGGGTTACAGAAGACTAGTCAATCAATTATAGACATTCTATAAAGGGGCGATGCATATACATGTTATAAGTGTCATTAATCTTGGAGATCACGTTCGGGCTTTTAGTGGAGTAGCACCGAACTAGATAATCTTTTATAGATTATCATGAGCCTTGATGAATGACAAATGATAGATCCCCAGGCTAGCTCGATACAAGGGATGAGGTATATAATCAGATGATGATGGCTTATGGACTACATGATCTTGGGTTTACGAACTCAAGTTTGTATCTTAAAAGAGCAAGTGGGAGATTGTTGGATATATGCTCTTAGTCACTTAAGTCCTATTGGGCTTTAGTGAGATCAAAGCCCATGAGCCTAGGGTTAGGTTAAGTCTTGCACTTAACCCTATATATTCTAACTTACTCTTGTTGTGCCTCTAAGGATAGCTCATCAGAAATAGACCTAAGAGGCAGACGTTCATCATCTGAACGGTTGCCCACACACCCACCCCATCCTACTCGAGAGATAGTCTGGAAGATCGGTCATAGAGAGGACGAGGATTGTTCGTGCAGAGGCTTTCAGACCGGTTTCATCTTTCTAGGTAATCAAAACGATGAAGGTTCTTATTTTCCTACATCAAATCAGTTAAATACGCTTCCGTGTTTTCTGATGAGATTCCTACACTTTATGTATCTGTATGGGCACGGCATGGCCTCACTTCTTTTAGTTTATGGTTTAAACTGATTCTCTGTAGCTTTGGTGGATTTTATTGGAATAGTAATGGTAAACCGTTATTGAGCAAAAAAAGACAAACAAAATTTAAGTAATATAACAACGATAAACCCATATATATCTGTGTGTGTGTAAAATGAAGTAGTTTTGGAGTGATTTGACAAAATTTAAATAACATAAGATAAACCTCTGTGTGTGTGTGTGTTAGTTAGTTATGGTTGTTGTTGTTGCTGTGAGTCATTTCACTCTGGTCTGGCGCGCTCTCCTCCTCTCTCTGGAATCTGAATGTTAATGCGGGTAAAAGAAACTTCAAATTTCGTTGTGCCTCGTTTTTATGGCAGGTGGGAAATTTCTTGCACTACATAAGCCGATTCGTAGCGGGATTTACCGTTGGGTTCGCCGGAATATGGCAGATCAGTCTGGTCACACTTGCGATTGTTCCCTTGATTGCCCTCGCCGGAGGTCTTTACGCTTATGTCAGCTTCGGCCTCATTGCCGAAGTCCGAAAAGCCTACGTTAGGGCTGGTGAAATCGCCGAAGAGGTAAATTCTCAAAACCCTCCACAAATGTTTTACTCTATCTCGTTGTTTTTGCCGTTCAAATCCAAATTGAATTTTATGAATTGGTAAGGGAGAAATAGGACTCGTGTCAGCTTAATTTGTTGTTCCTTTTTTTTTTCCTGGAGGGTTTCAGGTGATAGGGAATGTCCGAACGGTTCAGGCATTTGCAGGAGAAGAGAGAGCGGTGAGATCATACAAAGCAGCTCTCGTGAATACGTATATGAATGGCCGGAAAGCAGGTTTAGCAAAGGGTCTTGGACTAGGCTCCATGCATTGTGTCCTATTTCTGTCATGGGCCCTGCTTGTTTGGTTCACTAGTGTCATTGTTCACAAGAAAATCGCCAATGGCGGCGAGTCTTTTACCACCATGCTCAATGTTGTAATCTCTGGCCTGTAAGCATTTTTACCTTATGTTTTATGTAGACCCAACCATCTCATTCTCTTCCAATGTGCATAATAATCGAATGGAAAATACTTCTTGATAATAGAATGACTTTTCTTTTTAATTTAATTTCACCCAAGTATACATAACATTATTTGTCGATGCAATCAACATGGATGGGGCTACCTTGTATGAAAATTGGGACTCTGGCCTTCACTCTACCCTTTTTATCTATATATTGGCTCCCGAAATCATTATAGTTTCTTCTTGTTTGCAATCAAAGCTCATTGCATTTGAGCTAAGGACGTCCAAACTTTGCAACCGAAAATGTAGCAGATGAGTAGTAATCCTTCCATCATTAATTACTGCAGGACCTCCTGCTTTATTGCGTTATGCATTGTTTGCTTGTTAAGAAGTATAACTCATTATTTATTTTCTTTCATCAATATGTTGCTAGTAATTATCCTGCGAATATTAATCTATGCCACCTATAATTAGCATTATATCTAAGTTAGTTGTAATGAGAGGCTCAGATAGTTCCTATCATTATATAGTCTTTGAAGTAGCTTCAGTCTGTTATGTAGCTGTTAAATTAGCTTGAATTCTTGTTTGTGGATCATTATCATAAGGTAAGATGTCTAAAGGTTATTGTTTTTCTTCTCAGGTCGCTTGGTCAGGCAGCACCAGATATATCTGCATTTATCCGGGCAAAGGCAGCAGCCTATCCCATTTTTGAGATGATTGAAAGGGAAACAGTGAACAAAATCAGCTCAAAAACTGGTCGCATATTAAGTAAATTGGATGGTCGCATCCAATTTAAAGATGTCTGTTTCAGTTATCCATCTCGTCCTGATATAGCTATTTTCAACAAACTCTGTCTTGACATTCCACCTGCCAAAGTTGTAGCCTTGGTGGGAGGAAGTGGGTCAGGAAAGAGCTCTATTATATCGCTAATTGAGCGCTTCTACAAGCCCCTTTCTGGACAAATACTGTTAGATGGGAATGATATCTGGGAACTTGATCTTAAATGGCTAAGAAGTCAAATTGGGCTGGTTAATCAAGAACCTGCCCTTTTTACCGCAGGCATTAGAGAAAATATACTGTATGGAAAAAATGATGCCTCACTAGAAGAACTTAAACATGCTGTGAAGCTTTCGGATGCTGAGTCTTTCATTAACAATCTTCCTGAAGGATTGGAAACCCAGGTAATATTGATGATATAATCTATAAATCCTTCACATTTTGATATTAACTAACATCCAGAAGTTTTTTTAATGATCTAAGGTTGTGCCCCTTGGCATAGTTCTTGGTGCCTATATATCTTGAGCATTTCAGCTTTTGAAGCATTTGGCCTTGAAAGAAGAGGGAAGTAAAGGGTTTTTTTAAAAAAAAAAAAAATTGAAAATCATACTGGTATTTTAAAAGATTTAGGATTCCATTTGATGTCTATAGCATCTATTTGAAGAAATTTGAACTGATTAATATTTCAGTTCTATGAAAGAAATTGCAGGGTGCAGACTGGAAAATACAAATAAACGTCAAAATTATACTTTGATGTGTAATAAGTGTGTGTAATGCTTAAATTATTAAGCAAGGTTCAAGAATGCAATTTATGACTCTAAAATTGTAAAACTTGATGGATTTATTACTTAAAGAGGTAAGACAAAGTAAGTGTATTTGGCAGGTTGGTGAGAGAGGGATACAACTTTCAGGTGGACAAAAACAAAGGATTGCAATATCTCGAGCCATTTTGAAGAACCCATCAATCCTTTTATTGGATGAAGCTACCAGTGCTCTGGACTCGGAATCTGAGAAGAGTGTACAGGAAGCTCTTGATCGTGTCATGGTTGGTAGAACAACTGTCATAGTGGCACACAGACTTTCTACAATTAGGAATGCGGATATGATTGCTGTTGTTCAGGGAGGGAGAATTGTAGAAATTAATAACCATGAGGAGCTCACTTCTAACCCAAATAGTGTATATGCATCTCTCGTTCAACTCCAGGAGAGAGCTTCTTTGCAAAGCCACCAGCCAGAGGGTCCTACTCCTAGTGTAGCACCAAGGTACTTCATTCCCATCGGGGCACCTAAAAAGTTTGCATCTACCATAATATCAATTAACATATTTGACACATCTTTATCATGATTCAACATATGAACTATGATGTATTGGCATCCTTCTGTTGAAATATTGGCTTGATGTTATGCTTATTAGCAACAAGAATTGATTGATCCCAAAAGCTTAACTTCTTAGGAATTCATAGACAATCTCTTCTATCACTTTCTACATGATCTATTACAGTTGCAAATCCTCTAGTATCCAAGTTATGATTATAAACTTATGTTCCTTGTTGCATAAGGTACTCGAGAGAATTGTCCTGTACAACAAGCCTTGGTGGCAGTTTTCGGTCAGATAAAGAGTCTTTAGGCCATGTTTGTACTGATGAAGTGGAAAGTGTAGCAAAGTCAAGTCATGTTTCTGTGAAAAGACTGTATTCCATGATTGCACCTGACTGGTTTTATGGGGTTTTTGGCACCTTTTGTGCATTTATTGCCGGAGCTCAAATGCCACTTTTTGCTCTTGGAATTTCTCATGCGCTTGTATCTTACTATATGGACTGGGATACAACACGTCATGAGGTTAAAAGAATCACTTTTCTATTCTGTGGGGCAGCAATAGTGACTCTTATTGTTCATGCTATTGAGCATCTTTCTTTTGGAATCATGGGCGAGAGACTTACTCTTCGCGTGCGAGAAATGATGTTTTCTGGTAATGTGATCACCTGATGATTATTTGTCTCATCAATTGTCAATTTGTCTTAATTTAAAATGTTTCCTTTGACCTTCCTTATGATTTTACAAAGCATTTGATCATACCAGAAAATTGGCCTATAATGCTTTCTAAAAGATTCCCATGTTTTATATATCTTAAGGGTTATCTGAACAATTGTTCATGATCAGACTCAATGATGGATTAATTTTTTTCTTTTAAATTTCAAGTCTTGAACTCCTCTCAGCTGTCATGGATTCAAATTTATTGATCTCCTTATTTTACCTAACTTCATCTATTTATCTGGCTGCAGCTATTTTGAAAAATGAAATTGGCTGGTTTGATGATACAAACAACACAAGTTCAATGCTATCATCACGTTTAGATACGGATGCAACTTTATTCCGAACTATAGTTGTTGATCGGTCTACGGTTCTATTAGAGAATGTTGGTCTGGTTGTTGCTTCATTTATTATTGCCTTCATGTTGAACTGGAGATTAACACTAGTTGTCTTGGCCACATACCCTTTGATCATCAGTGGTCACATCAGCGAGGTCTTCTCTTGTACCCAGTTTTCAAGGTTATGTTAGGAGAAACTAGCACATATTTGAGTCTTAATATTCTCTCATTATTTCAGAAACTTTTCATGAAAGGCTTTGGTGGCAACTTGAGCACAGCATATCTGAAAGCCAACATGCTGGCTGGAGAAGCTGTCAGTAACATACGTACTGTTGCTGCATTTTGCTCTGAAGAAAAGGTCCTAAAACTTTATGCTAATGAGCTTGCTGAGCCTTCTAAGCTTTCATTTAAACGGGGCCAAATTTCAGGCATATTCTATGGCATTTCACAGTTCTTCATTTTCTCTTCTTATGGCCTTGCCTTGTGGTATATACTTTAGCATCATGCTTTCTTCGATATGCTGTTGGATGATCAACTTATTGGTCGTTACTTTTGTGCTGAGACTGGCTGAAATTTTCATCAGGTATGGTTCTGTTTTGATGGAAAAGGAGCTGGCTGGCTTCAAATCTGTCATGAAGACATTTATGGTTCTAATCGTAACTGCATTGGGCATGGGGGGGACGTTGGCACTGGCCCCAGACCTTCTGAAAGGGAACCAAATGGTTGCTTCAATTTTTGATGTGATGGATAGAAAGCCAGAAATGATGACCGATGCTAGAGAAGAGCTTAAGATGGTGGAGGGAACAATCGAGCTAAAAGGCATCCATTTCAGTTACCCATCAAGGCCTGATGTAGTGATTTTTAAAGATTTTAATCTGAAAGTGCCCTCAGGCAAGAGTATTGCATTAGTGGGACAGAGTGGTTCGGGTAAAAGCTCTGTCATCTCTCTTATACTCAGATTTTATGATCCATCGTCTGGGAGAGTGATGATTGATGGTAAGATCTTTGGCCAAGCTAGGTTCTATTGATTCTTAAATTTATTGCCTATGGGGGAAGAAAAAAATTAAAATGAGAAAAAGGGGGAAGAAAAATTAAAATGACCAAGGCTCATCAAACAGTTGCATGCACGATTTCTATTAATCAACAGATGCAGGTTGTTTACATTTTCAATGTTGTGTTGGCAGACGATATGAAGATACATTTTAAAAAATATATTGCTTTCTCAGACATTCTTTGGTAGACTACGAGCTCACGAAAAATTAGTTAACTGATTATCACTAATAGACAATTAGACATATAACCGCAACAGCATGTATTTTTTTAGTGTCATATCCTTATTTATCTATCCATTTGTAATAAAGTTGGTCTATCAATAAAATTTCACCCACAATAGAGACTACTAATATATCAAATTCTGCAGGAAAAGACATTAGGAGACTCCATTTGAAGTCTCTGAGGAAGCATATTGGTCTTGTGCAACAAGAACCTGCACTTTTTGCAACATCAATCCATGAAAATATTTTGTATGGAAAGGAAGGAGCTTCTGACTCAGAGGTAATTGAAGCAGCTAAGCTTGCCAATGCTCACAGTTTCATCAGTTCTCTCCCGGATGGCTACCACACCAAAGTTGGCGAACGAGGCGTACAACTCTCCGGTGGCCAGAGACAAAGGGTAGCCATAGCCAGAGCTGTTCTGAAGAATCCAGAAATCTTGCTACTAGATGAAGCCACTAGTGCACTTGATGTGGAATCTGAGCATGTGGTGCAGCAAGCTCTGCACAGATTGATGAAGAACAGGACAACGGTTATGGTGGCACACAGGCTATCAACAATAAGAAATGCAGATCAAATCTCAGTTCTGCAGAACGGTAAGATAATAGAGCAAGGGACTCATTCAAGTCTCACAGAGAACAAAAATGGAGCATATTTCAAATTAGTCAATCTTCAACAACACCAGCGAGTATAACATGTTGAAAGACATAACAGAATGGCCTACAAAAGCTATATTGTAATTTTGTATTATTTCTTGTCCTCCCTTAAATATTCATAAAGATGGGTGTCTGTCTAAGTGTCTGTATGCTGGTAATAAATGTTTGAAGTTATAGAAATATAAGGGGCTATTTATGTTCAGTACTTCATCCTTTCTTCCCTATACTGCCCCTGGTTATAGTAAAATAAAATGGGAGAAAATAGGAACTGAGTTCACAAGGGAGAATTGATTTAACTCTCTATAAGCTAATGATATGCAAAGCAAATGGAACCAGCTGGGGTTAAATTGTGTTATTGGATGTAAAAATTGTCTAGGCGAGCATGCATTATATGGTTAGATGTTGCCAGTTTGAATTTTTGACACTCTTTTCTTTTTTTAAAAAAAAAAAAATTATAGAACTGGGTCCTTTTTATTTGGAGATATCTTAATCCAGACATGAATGACTGATCTTTATGGGATTGGGCCAGTAAACTAATTGAGATTCATGTAAGCTGATAATGCAATATCAAATTACATGAGAGTATGTTGAACCAAAAAAAAAAAAAAAATTTACACGAGAGTATGTACATAAACATAAATTCAAATCGGTGAATTCTTATGATGAAAGGTCTTGCCATTATAACTTAAAAACTATATTAAGGGGTTAATACATACAACCTTTTCTCCTTTAAATTTACTCTTATTTTAGTTCTGATCCCTTAAATTTCAAATTATAGAATTTGATTCATCAAGTTTCATTCTGTTTACAATATCAATCCATATAATTTAGGAAAAACCTGAATCATTTTTCCTTTAAAATGATTAAGACCGTTGGTTTGAAATTTGAGAGAGCGAAACTAAAATGAAGAAAAACTTGAGTGATAAAAAATATTATATTAGCTCTATTAATTATGCAGTATGTGTTCCCATGTTTATTGTGAAATTCTTTGCTTAAACAAAGTTCTGTCTCAAAAATAACATACATGCCAGAATCTAGCTAATTACTTGGAGATTTCATCCTACATTCAAAACCATTCGTCCAAATAGATTCGCGACGTTGAAGAAACCGAAAAACTACTAGAATGTTCTTCAGTTTAGAATAGTAATTAAATATACAGTTCACCCTTAAAACTCACCTAAATTTTTGACAAAGTATCTATAAAAAACTTTGAATTTGAGACTTAAATTTAGTTAGTGAAGTATGTGATAAGTTATTTTAATCTTATTGGTTGAACGTCTTCAATTTAATTATTTGACATTTTTTTAGATGATAGTTGACCGTATATATCATAGCTGATCGATCATGTTTCATTAGGCTATTCTAAGAGTTTTTTTTTTTTTTGGGGGGGCGGGGGGTTAATAATTATTAATAAGGGTTTTAAAACCCTCAGTCACCTAAACAATATATGGTGTCTGGCGGCTATGTTCATGATCAAACATTAGGTCCCCTTGAATCTGTCACAAAAAACATATACATGTTTGCCACATACCCCACGAAGGTTATATTTGAAAACAAATAATTAAAGCATCACATCAGTCCATTAATTAAATAATAATTTCTTTGATTATATTTTTTTTTGGCCATAATACATTTTTTATATTTTATGTATTATATTATTTTGTTGGTAAATTTTTCCATAGTAAAATTTAGCTGCGGAGCGGTTAATAAGATTGGGCTGTTCATAAAAACAACTTTTAATCTTTGTCTTATAAGTCAAAGGAGGAGACAAGATACAAAAGATAATTCGTCCAACTCTCGAACCTAATTATAAGACTAAAATGAAGGTATCAGTGTCCAAATTGCAAATGATAATCTTTTAATACAATAAACCATGTAGATCGAAAATGGACATGTCTTTTTTTTGTCAAAGGACACACACACTGACTGCAAACCGATATAATATTTAAAAACAAATACAAATAAAGTAAAACCAAATACAACAAAATAAACTAAATACAAAAACAGGCAAACGTACACTAAAGTTTTAAGAGTAGAAAAAGAACATTGACTGCAAACCGATACAATACTTAAAAACAAATACAAATAAAGTAAAATCAAATACAACAAAATAAATCAAATACAAAAACAAGCAAGCGTACACTAAAGTTTTAAGAGTAGAAAAAGAATCATGGACAATAGTGACTTCCACAAAATCTAAGTTTAGAAATGACGATAAAGAAGGTGTTGCTTGTAAAACCCACCCTAAATGTCACACATCCTTATAAATATTATCTGCAGTTAAAGTAGCTGTAAAACTACCCCATCTTGGGATAAAGAACCTAGAAAACTCAACCTCAGAAGGAAGAAGACCCATGATGTCCTGAAGAAAACTTCTCCTCCTCCAATTAAGCAGATCTAATGACCTTAATCACACACCTAAGAACACCTTTTTAAATATTCCCCCAAGAATGCAGATTCAAGCTACCAAGAGATAATCAGATCTAATAACGTTCAAACAACCATCCAACCATGAGGATTTGAACACAGATCTTACATATCTGTTTATTTTCTAAGACAAAAACACCACCACAAAACCCAACACCACAAAAAAAAAAAAAAAACCGATAAATCTCACCTTTGCAGATCAAATCTGGTGAAGGGGAGGAAAGGACTCGCTACAAAGATGAGAGAAGGCCACAACTGACAGAACTCAAATGAGAGGATCACAAATGAAAGATCTGAACTTCAAATTACAACTCTGACTTATCTGTGGCACGAAAATAAGGCTCGTCGACGACTTGTGATGGAAACACAATCCGCCGGTGAGAGGTGTTGAAGATGGGAGCGCGAGATGGAGAAAAAAGAGGAAGAGGGTGACGGCCGATAATGGACATGTCGAGTAAATCAAACAACACAATAATTACTCATTTCATTTTTCTAAAAGTAAGCTCAAAAGCAACAATTCAATCATGTACAATTAAATTTCTTATGTCCTTGACAATATTCATAAGTGGATAATTCAAAAAAAAAAAAAAAAAAAAGGGAAGTGTCCCTTGAAATAAAGTTGAGGGCCTCCATTATTGAGCCATTTATACACTATTCATCTCAATAGAATTTTTAAATCTGATCTTCTAAGATTCCTAAAAGCTTAACAATTATATGGACCATCAGTAAATTAATAAACGTGAGCTAAAAGCTAGACTTTTCCATGGAATATAATTCTTCTAGTTGTGACATTATTTGACATAAGTCATATTAATCCTACAAAGATAAAGAAAAGAGACTACTAATAAGTTTTGGATCAATTTGAACCAAAAAAGAACCTCTGACTTTGGTGTCATGAAGAATGTGAAGTAAAGTTATATTAATACAAGTGAGTTGCAGCCAAAATGACATATTTTTTAGTGGGGAAGGGTGCAAATTTAGCAATAAAGTTTTTTCGCTATGGCAAGCATAATTATATTTTGTTGGATATAAAAATAGATATTATTATTTTAAGAAGTTAAAAGTAGGCATAATTATTATGAAAGGTAGCAAATTTGGCATTGTTGTTAATTAGAGCAAACCTCTATCCATTTTTTGTGTTGTGGGTCTCACAATTCTTCTCATTGAATTTTGACCATATCATTTATGCTATGATCAATAAAAACATGCCACATTATTGAATTTAATATGATGTGTAAGTTCATATGTTAGCTTTTAAATTTGAATTTATTATTTTTATTTAAACAATTTTGTTTAATAGATTTGTGCCTACCTTTTTCTCTCTCCTCCCTCTTGTCATTTCTCACCTCCAACCTCCCTCTTGAATATTTCTAACAAAGCAAAAAGGAGAAAATAGAACTTTAATCATATTGTATTAGATATTTTCGACCGTAACACTTATTAGCTCCCCACCAACATCTACCTTTGAGTTTAAAGAATATTTTCACTTGATGTTAGCGGCCCTACTTTTAAGCCATCTTCCGGATCTCTTTTACAACCCTTGTTGGATTCATCTAAAAAAAAGTAAATGGGGGAGAGAGATTGAAGAGAAGATGGAGAAGGAGGTTAGAGGTGATGAAATGAGAGGGAAGGGAAAGAAAATGGTAGGTGTGAATATTTAAAATAAAATAAGTGCACATCACATATTACTGGAAGAACTATGAGACCCACAATAAAACATAGGGATGAACATTAGCTTGAATGCCAAATTTACTTCTTGTTAAAATAATTATGTCTACATTTGCACCTCTTAAAATGATTATGTCTACTTTTATACCCAACAAAACATAATTGTATTGAATGCTTACAGTAAAAAACTTCATTGCTAAATTTGTCTGTTTACCCTTCTTTAATTAATTATACTAGTTCTTTCGAGAAAAATTAAAATCTCCGAGGGGACTGGTGATTTTTTTTGTTAGGTACACTTTCCCTCAGGTCGTGTCTTTGTGTATTATATATCTTCATACATGCGTGGGGAGCTTTCCACAGAATAAATAAATAATTTATTGGCCAAGATCTTTGGGAAACCAACTACGGATTAGAAGTTTATATATATATATATATATATATATATATATATATATATATATATATATATATATATATATAAGTAGAGGCATATATTTATTTTAAAGCCGCGGTTGCTTTTTTATTTGTGGATTTTTTTGCCAATAATGTCATAACCTAGCTGGCAACTTAAAAAAAATAGTGGATTAGCTACCAAATTTAATAATGAAATTGTTCGATTTCTTCATCAAATATACTGTTAGTAATTAATTTAGAGATGAAATTCTGTCACTAATTAACTATGTTTTTTTAGTATGAAAGCTTTTTTGTAGCTGAAAAATGACAGTGGTGAACGTCAAGTTAAACCTACTAGGTGTAAAAAAACTTATTGAATATATAATCAATATTTTGGGGAAAAAAAAGGGAGAATATATAATCAATATTAGACCTTAAGTATAATTAGAACATAATGAGAAAATTTAGAGAATGGATAAACGGGAAATATAGTGTAGTTATATGTGTGACCAACAAATTAGTTAAATGAGTATTCTTCAATTTATCCATTTTGGACCCCAAAAAAAAAAATCCATTTACACCTCAAATTTCCAAATTAAGCTTGTCTTGACAATCACTTGAGTATATTATAACAAATTAATAACTAAGGAGAATTACATTTAGGTCCCAAAGACAAAAAATAATTATCAAAAGGTCCCGTACTAGAATTCAATTACAAAAAAGTTTCAAAAAAGTCCTTGGGACTTTTTTGTAATTAATTAAATCCGTATTTACAACTGAAAATATCATAATTACAACTGAAAATGCTATATTTACAATAAAAATTCTCAATGCGCATTTACAACTGAAAATGTTATATTAACAACTCAAAATACATTTTTAGTTGTTAATATAACATTTTCAGTTGTAAATGCGGATTGAGAATTTTTGTTGTAAATATAGCATTTTCAGTTGTAAATATGACATTTTCAGTTGTAAATACCGATTGAGAATTTTTCACTTAATTACAAAAAAGTCCCAAGGGATTTTTTTGTAATAGAACTATGGCACGGGACCTTTTGGTAATTATTTTTTATCTTTGGGACCTGAGTGTAATTCTCCCTGGTAACTTCCCAACTTCATTAGGCTATACTTATACTATTATGTTTACAACATCTCTATCTTGGAATATCTGTCACTTCAGAGTTTTTTTTTTCAAAATATTTATCCCTTTAGAATTTTAATAAATATTAGTTATTAGTATTTTCAATTATATCCTTTATTAATAAAAATAATTGTAATTCAAACCATTTTAAACTCTATATTTCTTCATTAGATTAATTAATTAGAAATATTTTAGCCAAAAAGTATCAAGATTTTATTAGGGAAAATTCCTTTCAAAGCCCAAGGTAGGAAAATATTGTCAAAAAAGCCCAAAGAAAAGTCAAATGTCAAAAAAGACCCTTGGGCTTTCTGGTATTATTTCAGAAAGCGTTAACAACTATACCAGTACCCCATTAATAATTATATCAGTCTAGTTAACAACTACCCTTTAACAACTAAATTAGTTCCGTTAACAACTAAATCAGCATCCATTAACAATTATATCAGTACCCGTTAACAACTACGTTTTTCTGAAATAATATTAGAAAATGCCTTAGGGCCTTTTTTGACATGTGACTTTTCTTAAGGCCTTTTTTGACAATATTTTCCTACCTTGGGCCCTGATGAAGATTTTCCCATTTTATTATAGTATAAGTAAATTGTAAATTTCGTACTTCACTTCAAATTTAAAATGAGTCGCGCTATTAAATAAATTCTGAAAATGCAGTTTCCTATGGACGCAAAATAGAACCACACACTTTCTTTTAATATATACAATAATAACTTTTACAACATTAAAATCACATGTTTATTTAAGTGACCAAAATTACGGTAATTATATTTTGGGTTAAGACATTTTTTGTGCTTCAAGTTTGCCTTCATTTTAGTTTTGTTTATTTAAATTTCTTTTTATCATGGGTTTTGGTCCCTCAATCAATGGGCATAATGATCCAGATCTTTATTAATAAATTATAGAAAATAATGTTTTAAATAAAATGAAATTTAAAGGACAAAAACTTATGGTTTGAGTTTGTGAGACCAAAATTAAAATAAGGGTGAATTTGAGGGGTCAATAATTATATTAACCCTATATCTTCTTAACACACTAATATTTTTCAGGTAGTATAATAAATAAATAATGTATGGGTATTAAAATATATTATTCACTGGGAGACGTTATCTAGTGGCTTTCATACCCTCCAAATTCTTGTTATTGTCGAATGAGGTATATAGGTGCAAACTATCGTTTTCCACAATATATACAGATATTTTGGCCAAAAAAAAAAACAATATATACAGATATTGTAAAAAAAAAAAAAACTATATATATGCAACTAATCATAGGTACTCTTTTTAATTTTAGGAAACCAAGTTCGACAAGTAATTAAAATGAATATATTCTTTGAAGCAAAATAAACCTCATATTCTTCTCTTCTTCTTCTTCTTAACCGTAGCGGCCATATCTTTTACTTTGTTCTTTGTGGAATATATTAATGCATGGTTGGTTATCCAAATTGGCGTAAAATGGAGCAAAAGATGAGGTAAGAGTTTTGAAAACTGCCAGCAAATCTCACCTTCCTATATTTTTTCCAAGAACCAATCTCATACTATGATGTCACACTCACTTACAAAGAGCATAAATATAATGAAACCTCGACCTGTAATTTTTTTTCCCTTTTAATATATAAACGTCAAAACCAAACCCTAATCCATTGAAATGTCAAACCTTTGATTTTCAGTGAAAACCTAAACTAACGTGTCGATCTGCCCTTTCCTGTATCTTATATAATACAGCCACTTGTCTGCCTTTTTCTGAATATCCTACTATTTTTTGAAGATAATTAATAATGCACATGTGTTCATATTATAGATACGCAACAGTGGGCAACACTACTGCTATATTTTGAATAATAAATCAATGGTTTATTTCACCTTGACTTGGGCAAATCCTGAAGTTTCAACTCGTCTACGTACGTTGTGCCTGAAGTTTCTGAATGATATGTTCACTTTTACTATATATTGATGAGTTCGGAAGATGTTTGGTTATATCAATATTAACTAGAGAATATGAAGAGGAATAACCAAAAGTACGTACGTAATAGTGTATACAAGTAGAGTTATATATATTTGTTTGGATATGTATATAAATATAAACTATATGTATTATCCCTTCGTAATAAAACTACGTTATCGCACACTCCTTGTTTTGGACCGTTAATTTGGTCATTACATTTTAGTTATTTCACTCTTTTTCTGTCCTATATATATACACACACATCTTGACCTGCAGCAGTGCAGCTGACAGAAAGTTCAAAACCGGCCAGTTAGTGTGTGAAACCGAGTGGTGAATTGATTTATATAGGACACATCATAAAAGATGCATCAATTGCAAGAATTGAGTTGATTTATATAGGACTCGATCTCTGATAAAAAAAAAAAAAAAAAAGATTTTTATGACACTCTGCGTGTGTGAGAGATAATCTTAATCATCTGTACATTGTAACTGAATCTTGGTCGACAGTTTAATTAGATTATTTTTTTAAGAAAAGAATCTCTTAGGCCACACGGAGATGGTGAAATAAATCAAGGACATTAAAATGTAATATAATCCAACCATAGAAAAAAATTAACCACCAAGAACTTTCAACAACTGGTTATATTGGTTATTTGCACTTAACTAGTAGTTTTATGTTTGAGTTATAGGTATGTAGCCACGATAATTATTTGAAGATGGTTCGGGATACCGGGCGGACTAATCCACATAAAAATTAACATATGTATATATAACATGGTTCCATGCATAGAGTTTGAAAAGTAATTAAGAAAATATATAAAGATGTTCCATCTTGAATGTAAGAGCTGCAATAGAGGTTTAATTTGGTCTAGTCTACTTCTAGATTTTCACTTTTCCTCATATTTAAACCTCTTGAGATTGATTTTTCAATACATTATCCCAATAAGTTTATACTAAACTGAACTTTTTTTTTAAATAAAAATTAAATATATTTGAACATAAGTTGTATTACACTAATTAATAACTTGTTGGAGTTATGAAACAAAAGTGGCTATGTCAAATAAAACAAAGTCTCACATTCTTTGGGACAGAGAAAATACAAGTATTACACCTTATAATTTTTGGCTACTAAATGGGTGAAGAGAAAGAATCAACTCGCGCGCACAACAACGGGTATCTAGAAGGCAAACATGCTAGAAACCCAACGATTTCCCTCTACTGGCGAGATGAACACGGACTGGGCACTTTTTATCAAAATACTTTTTGAGAAATTATAAAATTTATTTTGTGAAAATGGGTTTCCGGATAAACCAATTTTGAAGCTTTTGAATTTGAGAGCTTGATGTTTCGGTTACAGGGGCTATAAATTAAATTAGATTTTATTTTGCTTTAACAGGTTATTTTCTCCAATGTTAAAATCTGATTTCGTTGACTTTCAACGTCTAGAATTACCAAAGTCTTCATTGCCTTTCAACGTGCAAAACCGACGTCTTCACTGCCCTCAACGTTCAAACCGGATGATATGATTTTCTTAATGTTTGTAACCAGAGAATAAATTGACATCAAAGAGTTCAATGGTCTCATATTTTCTGCTTACTGGTTGCTTTTATATTTTGGGTTAAGGTGCAAAAATATACATAACCTTTTCCCCCAGGAGCGTCCAACACCATAACTTTTTTTTGGTGCAAAAGTACCCATGACATTATGTTTTGGGTGCAAAAATACCACGGGCCGTTAGTTGACCGACGTTGACCATTAACTTGGACAGAAATGAACAGTAAATCGGGGTGAAATTACCATTTTGCCTTTAGTTTTAAGATGAAATTACCATTTTGCCCCTAGTTTATTTTTTTTAAAAAAAACACTAAAATAAAACCTCCTCCACCGGTGGGCCCCACCACTGGCAGAGGACGCCCTCCCTGCCGCCAGCAGCCACCTTCGGCGACCGGCGGCGGAGACTTTTTTTTTTTTTTTAATGAAGGTTTGTTTTTTAAAAAAAAAAAAGTCGCTGCCTCTAGTCGCCGGAGGTGGCCTCCGGAGGCCGGCAGCGGGGAGGGCGTCCTCTGCCGATGGTGGGGCCCACCGGCCTCCCCTTAGTTTTTTGTAGAAAAAACCTTGGTTTTTTTTTAAAAAAAAAAAAAGTTGCCGCCGCTGGTCGCCGGTGGCGGCCGACAGTGGGGAGGGCATCCTCCTTCGGTGGTGGGGCCCACCGGCCTCCCCTTATTTTTTTGTAGGAAAAAAAAACCTTGGTTTAAAAACCTTGGTTTAAAAAAAAAAAATTGCCGCTGGCAGCGACGGCCGGCGAGGCGGTGGTGGGACTCACCGGTGGAGGAGGGTTTATTTTAGTGTTTTTTTTAAATAGGAGCAAAATGGTAATTTCACCCGAGTTACTGTTCATTTCTGTCTAAGTTAACAGTCAACTAACGGCCCGTGGTATTTTTGCACCCAAAATGTAACGTTATGGGTACTTTTGCACAAAAAAAAAAAAAAAAAAGTTGTGGTGCTAGACGCTCCTAGGGGAAAATGTTATGTGTATTTTTACACCTTAACCCTTATATTTTTATGTTCTTTTCACCATTTATGTGCATGAAGATTCTATTTTATCCTAGAAAGTACCACTTCTTATCGGGTAGTGTTTGCATAATAGCTTTTTAAACACATCGTTTTTGGACGTGACTCATATTACGTACATAATATATTTGCAAGAACTACGCCAACATAACTTTTACCCAACTTCAACTTGTAAAAGTTGAGATAAAGATCAATTTTTCCAATATTAATTCAAACATGCCCTACTCTATCAACTAGAAATGGTGCCTTAGTTTTGCCCCTATAAAAACACCTATAAGATAAAAGTTTAGTCCAAAATATAAGTAATTTGGAGGATTATCAATGATTATTTTTAAATTCTTCCTTATTTAATTTTTTGTTGGAAAGAGTGAAAAATGAGTAAGAGGTGACAATGATTTGTAAATATAAAGAGGAATAAATTTAATAAAAGCAATTTTTTAAAAAAAAAATTAATTTAATACATATTTAATTTAAACTGTTATTTTTATTTAAGCATGGGAGAATAGGTTACAGGTTACTTATAGTTGGTATTGGAGTGGTATAATATAATACACACACTCATATAATTTAAAATCTTAACTAGCCAATTTTTTCAATTAGTTGGTATTGGAGTGGTATAACACACACACACACACACACATAATTTAAAATCTTAACTAGCCAATTCTTTCAATTAGACCCCAAAAAACAAATGCAACTGTCACCATATATATCATGAATAGACGGGTCAAATGCTCATGGCTTTTATGACTTCTGCTGGAAGCATCTAAAAGATAAAACTCGGAGACCTAATAATCTTAAAGTCCAAAATGTGAATGACTTTCGTGTTATTCCATAGATCTTGTCATGGTCGATATATATAAAACCACCAACATTATCGCAAGGATCCATCGCGTGACACATTGATCAACTTGCAATATCCCTATTTTGTGCTAAATATATTAGTGTTTGACCCATTTAATATTAGCGCGTAACTAATTAATATGAATTAATAAGAAACACTGTTTTGACGTTCCAGAAATGAATAATGAATATGAATATGTATTTAGGTAAAAAGGCGATCCAACTATAGAATGAGGACACAGAGGAGCAGTTGTAGACTTGAATAATCTGGGGATATATATATAAATATAACAATCTATTTTAGTCTGCCATATCACAAGAAGATGACAAAGTTGATGACAACAGTGATGAGATGATCCAAATATATACATCGGAGAACTCGTAAACGTCGGCAGCATCCTATGTTAATTCACGAATCACGGCAACTAACTATTAATGAATTTTCTCACTATTAATTAAGCTCCATTTATTTATTTACTCTTATGATGAGTTTATCGATTAATGATTAATGTGTTTGTGTTTTTACAAATATGAGGACTGATGCAGAACCTAAAAGGAAAATTAAGAGCCGTGTTAGCTGGTGCCCGTAATATGTCTTATAACCATATATACTACTTATATATTATAACAACAAATCAAATACACTATACAGAAGAGCAATAAATATGATATATGCTGTGCCAAAAAGACACGGCTATATAAGAAATCTTTATTTCATAATATAAGACACTTGATGAAAAATTATAATATTTATTATAACCTTTGTTTATTGGTGGTATATAATGGAGAAGGTTGCTTCTAAATTTAAGTAAACTCATGTCAGTGACATAAAATTGCATCGTAGAACTCAAATAGTAAACTCATAAAAGTTTGCTTTTATTAATATATAAGCATTAATAGTGTATGATTGAATAATTGAAATATAAAACGAAAATAATTTGATTTAAATATATTTTAAATATAAATAATTTAAATTAAATCCATCAATATTCATAATTTATCATACTTCTCAAAGAGTTTCTTATACATTTATATATAAAGGGATTGAGTATAATCAAATTGAAAAAGCTAGCACAAGTTTAAAAGTGAGTTAACATGACTTTGGAAGTTATAAAAGTAAAAACGATAAACTTGATGTGTAAAATCGTGGGTTTGATTGTGTTTATAACAATGACAAGTTTAAGAGTGACTCAACAAGATTTTATAATATAAAACATATAAAAAAAGTAAATTCAGAGAGTCAATTAATGAATTTGATAACAATGATAATAGTTATACAAAAATAGATAGGATATATTTGAATAAGGGATAGAATATTCTTATTATCATTTTTTGTTACTACCACTTTTTAACCGTTAGATCAGAATTTTATCTATCTTTATCATTTCTCTCTCTTATTTACCCCTTTGAATATAGCGACAAAGTTATCCCAAAAAAAAAAAAAAAAAACATTCGGTGGCTTAGCTAGCCTTGATTTCAGTGAAGAGATTGAAATTAACTAATTATATTTTGCACCGGAGGAAGTATTTCTCTGCTTGCTAATTGAATGGTAACCTTGTCATAATGAAAATTCCATTTATATATATCAGATTTGTCCAGAAGTAATTAACCGTATATAGGTCCGCTGTCTACATCTTAAGAAGTATAGCAATTAATATAATCAAACCAAAATGCCCTAATATGGAAAACGAAAGCTAGCTTGCTGTGCCAGTACATTGTTTCTACATGTATATAAAATAAAACGTACCCTCGGATCTGAAATGTAACAAGTGTTCTAAAATAAATTTTTAATCTAAAATATAAAAGGTTAAGAAAGTAGTTAATGATTTTTTTCCACTTTTACCCCTTGCTAAAGAAAAAGAGAAAAGGGAAAGACTAATAATAAATGCATATTTTAGAAAATCACATTCTTTAATAAGGATAAAATAGATAAATAGCTTTATCAATTTAAGACACGTTAAAAGATTAACTATCATTTTTTGATTTGAGTAAATTAGTGAACAATATCTTATATTAGAGTAGTAATTTTTCAAGTTTTGAATTCTAGCCAGGCTTTGTCCAATATGCACGAGGAACAAGTCGATATCGTACATACCAACCCTAGCAAGCTACGTTCATGACCATGCTATTTTATGCCTCCAAAGCTGGGTTTAGTTATAATCTCTCATGTATGTGTCTCCCTCGATGGTATCGAAAATCTAAAATGGTAGAACCAATAGGTCAAATTAAGCCACGTTAATACTTTCACTGTAACTAAACTCGTAGAAAATAGTGATTGAATGCATGAACTTTAAGAAAGTTCCACGCAACTTACCTTCTACTTTAACGACACTCGCACTACCTAATCTCCCTCTTTTCCATATAACGATCATTATTTTAATTACTAATAATTAATCTCTCTCCATAATAATTCATCCCCTTGACCCATAGAAAATATAATTAATTAATCCCTCTAAATTTAACGTTGCTTCTTTCACTTTGCCTACTCTCTCTCTCTCTCTCTCTCTCTCTCTCTCTCTCTCTCGCTTCATGCATCTATAAAAACCAGCATCTCCTCGTTATATATCAGTTGAAGCCTTTTCTAACTTGGATTTTCTCCTGAGAGATAATATATCTCTCATATATACACAAACGCATCTCTGTGTTATTTTGTGTTTGGGATTATAGAACTATAAGTTGCTATTAATATGGGTAGGGTTCCATGCTGTGAGGAGAATAATGGAGTGAAGAAAGGGCCATGGACAGCAGAAGAAGATGAGAAGCTTATGAAATATATCAGCAAGCAAGGCCATGGAAGTTGGAGGACACTTCCAAAGAAAGCTGGTCTTAATAGGTGTGGCAAAAGCTGCAGGCTGAGGTGGACTAATTATCTGAGGCCTGATATTAAGAGAGGTAAATTCTCTGAAGAAGAAGACCGTATCATCATCAACCTTCATTCTGTTCTGGGAAACAAGTAAGTGCATATCTCTGCTTGATGTGTGCATATATCTGTTTGGATCAAGGATACAATAAAGAGACCAAATTTAGGTAATTAATTATTACGCAGAATCAGCAACGAACTTTCTGAAACCCGTTTCCAAGTTTTAATATCTTTTATGCTTTTAAATTCCTCCAATCTTAACAGATTATCTTGAAGAAGGGTTTAATTATCTTGGGTTTCAATATAGTACCTCTAGTTCTTAATCCTTAATATAAAACCTCAATCCACTTTGTCTACGTATTTATAATTTTTTCACTTAAATTTTAAATATGATATCACATTGTGTTGTTGTTGTTGTAGGTGGTCAAAGATTGCAGGACATCTTCCTGGAAGAACAGATAATGAAATAAAGAACTACTGGAACACCCATATAAGGAAGAAGCTGCTTCAGATGGGAATTGACCCAGAAACTCACAAACCCAGAACTGACTTCAATCACCTCCTCAGTAATCTCTCTCACTTGCTTGGAATCTCTTCATCATCAAACAATATGGGTCCATCATGGGGCAACAACAACAATCCTCTGGTGGTATCTTCACAAGTAGATTTCACTTCTCAGCTTACCAAAATCCAACTTCTCCAAAACCTATTACAAATTGTTAATTCAAACCCTTGCCTCTTAGGCAATAATATTAATAATCATACCCTGAACCCACTTCAAATTCAATCCTTTATGAATGGGACTAATGGTCTATTATTCCCTACTCAAGCACAAGGAGGATCTGGTTTAGAAGGTTTTGGTTTGAATAATGATAGCAATAATATTCATAATATTATTCCGCATCATCAGAGCCATCATCAGTCGGAAATGACATTACCTGCTCTAGTCTTGGCGTCTCCGGTGACCAGCTCAGCCGTGAAGCCAACCGACTGCAATGCAGCTCCAGCATCGTCCACTGATCAGTCACCTAATAATAATTGCTCTTCAGCATTGTTTGAGAGTTGGGAGAATTTCCTGGATGATGAAATGATGACTGGTCCTGACTGGAAGGAGATTCTTGAGTATGTTCTCTTCTTTTATTAATTTCTTTCTATTTCCTTTTCTTTTGATTAATATCTACTCCCTTCTATTTTTAATATAATCATATTTACCTAATTTAATTAGATTAAGAAAGTTAGTTAAGTTAGATAATATGAAATATATTTTCTAAAAACGTCATACTCATCTTCTTCAATTCCCACTTTCTCCTTCCTCTTTGATTATTATTGAGGTAGCATTAATAAAATTAATCATGAAAATATTGAAGAATATGAAAACTATGTTTTATATGTAAAATCAAAATCAACTCCCCAAATATATTCTATACTAAGCACTGGAGGGAGTATATTAGTTAGTGATATATGACTTATTAGTTCATTCTTAATTCTTAAAGGATAAGACTAAAGCATAGTTGTTTTGGCGTGTTCATATCAATTAAACATATGATACTAGCTAGGTGTCATTCTTTTGTCACCATCACTTAAGGCTCATCCTTAAACCTTTATGATACAGGTGATATATTCATAACCTTAAATTACACTCTCCTTGAGATTGTATACCAAATGGGTGATGACATATGACTTTTGTGTTTTGGCAAATTGCAATTTGTCATATTCTTTTGCTTTTTGTTTTCTAAACCTCGGTGTTATTGCAGACAATTTGATTAGTTACCTTGTACTTTTCAGATTACCATCAACTTTGGCTTCTCCAATCTCGTGGTAGAGATATTGAATATTTAATTGCCTTCTCTGGGGATCAAACCATGGATCACACACACAAGATCTATGCACAGAAATGTTCTTTAAAGCTTTTTCCCCCTTTTCTTTTTGTTTTGATCATTTAGATTCATTACAGAGTAATGATAGGGCATCATTATAATAAATTTGTATCTTTAAGTTCTGTACAAAACAGAAGATATACATGTGCGAGTTCATATAATACGGACCATTTCAGATTTTCTTTGATTTGTGATGATGTTGTTTCAAGAGACAAACTTTGTATCTAGTATAGGTTTGGTTCTGTTCTGTCTTTTTCCATCTTTTGTAATGAAGGCAAAATCCTAAGAATTTCTTCAGTTTCTTTAGGTTATTCTCGCTTATATGCCATTTCTGGTACAACAATCCTATAGTCTAATTGTGTGTGTGTGAAGAGACTGGGATATGAAAAGAGACAAAATAGTGTTACTGTGAAATCTGAATTTTAATGAAATAGAATGATCGTGTATGTGTACTAGTTAAGGAATTAATTTTATCAGGAAAAAAATTATTTAACTTAATCATCTATGTCTTCTTATCTGTTTAAACACTCACATTTGAGACAGTTTCAGTGCTAAGTGGAATGGACCCCGAGAAAATAAACGGTATGGTTCAGTAAGATCATTTGAAATAAATTAAGTATCTACTTCAATTTGTGAAAGATTTGGGTGCATAGGGTTTGATATCAAATTTTAGACGCATCAAATTAACCACACAAGTGAATTTCCATACCTAGAAGAAGACTCCTTTTCATGGTCTTTAATATAACATTATCTACAAATTTAGAATGCTAACTCATGCATTGCACAAATGTATTATATTACACAAATGATAGACCATTGGCTAGTCTATATATACTGTAGAGGTGTATTCTAAACACGAAATTATATGGTCCCACATAATGTGACAAATTACAGTAGTAATTATTAATGAAATAGACATTTCAAAAATGCTAATTATACAAACAAAATAAAGCATTGAAATTCAAAATAAGCCATACCTATTAAATTCGTCCATTATTTATAGCCCATTGACTTCGTAAAAAATATTATACCGAGCCCTTTTCTTCAATAATAAGATACATCCAAAGCTAAATGTAATATCTCCACCTATGTTTTAGTTTAAAAAAAAATGAAGTTCATTGCTTCTTTTTCCGTGAACATGCCATACAATCTTTTCTTTAATATGTATAACAAAAATATTTAAGTGCGTTGAGTGTGAGGGTTTATCTGGGTTAAGGTATGCTTCCAAATTCCAAAAATGCTTATGAGATAATTACATATCGTCCACCAATAAAATCTTTACATCGGTAACATTTGAACCCATGACCTTATAGTCATAAACCAACCCCTTTATTAATTGAATCATTCTTTTTGTTAGTGTCATATAATCTTGATTATAAAGAGAGCCCTATTCTGCCAACTAAATTTATCCGTGACATACCTCTATTGATTGGCCCAATACGAGGAAAATGTTATGCTTAGTCTTAAGTCATTCTTTTGTGAATTTAAGATTATTTCAGATAGTGAATAAAGAGTAGCACAATTGACTAAGGAGGAGGTTCAATACCCGCTCCTTGATATAAAAGTCTTATTGGTGGGTAATCTGCATGTACTCTTTGAGCCTAGGGGCATACTTTGACTATAGTGGCGTACCAGTGCCCTCACCTAAACTTTTTCTTATATATATATATAAAGGATGGGAAAAACACTTCTCATGTTGTAGAAGAAGTATTTTCTCATATCACATACACATGAAATGGTGGAACCCATATATATATATATATATATATATATATATATATATATATATATACATACATATATGTATGTATGTATGTATTAATTCATATATATATGTGGGTCCCACCATTTTATGTATGTGTAAGAATCTTCTTCTCCTTATGCAACATGAGAAAATCAAATCCCATAAAAGATTAGTTCAAGTAGTGATCCAAATATAAAATGCACATCTCTCGGGTCCATTCCTTTTGAATATTTCGTCCAAGGAGGACCTATAGTCTATAATGCCTAAAGTAGGCTCCCGAAAACTGGGCTGAACTCACACAACTCACTCTCAGACCCTCCTTATCTTCATACAGTGGATTTCTTGGCTTGATTGAATATGAGAAATTATCAATCTACCGGGGCATCATAACCTTGAGTATGTCCTTGTCTTTTCACTAGATTCACTATACCCTTATGAGCTAGTGTCAATAATATTACCCTCCTAACTGCACCCAAAAGACACATGGGTAGATTGCGTCAGTGGCCTTAAATCAAGCTAAAAGTATGGTATGGGAAAACCAATGCAAGTACGCCAAGTAGCAAGAGTTGAAGCGGAATGGGATTTTGTATGGAAGTTTCCGCACTGCTCAGTTCTAGATTTAGTGGCTCAAGCAATAGAACCAGGAAGGAAACGAGAGAAAAAAATCACATTACACATAATCTATATATGGGGAAACATTTTCTCATGTTGTAAGAAAACCATTTTCTCATGTTACACACACATGAAATGGTGGGACCTATATATACATATATTAATTCATATATGTATAGGTGGGTTCCACCATTTCATGTGTGTGTAGGAAATTTTTTTTCCTCATGTAACATGAGAAAACTAAAGCCCTCTATATATATACTAAAAAAGTTGCGTCTGTGATTCAGCGCTGGCTTGAATTAGTGTTTGAAAACTATGTTCTCATAAACCGAGATAAAATTCTTCTCACATACTTACTTCATACACCTAAATCACGTTACATAAACAGCTTCTAGTGCCAATCCTAACAAGCACTCAAAAGGCTAAAGATTCAACTAAAATGGAGTTGATGAACCATGGATTTTCATAGCAGAATCCCCAAAATCTGGGTTTGACAACCAGTTGCCCATCGAAGATTTTCACTTGTGAGGACTCTTGCCAAAATAACAATAAGATCAGTCTACCAAAAGGTTATTTCTAAAGTGGTACATTCACAACATCGTGATACAGCATTATCAAATCCATACATGAAGGAAGGGTACAAGAAGTTTTTTCTAGCTAAAATCAGGATGAACTATATTAAAGGAACTCATAAAATTCAACAATAGGATTCTGTAATTCACTGAAAATCACAATAGCTCAGTACAGCATCACTTTATATAGAGTTCCAGAGCCCTGATAGCGATCCAAATCTCTATGGATTAGTTTATGCTAGGAAAAATAAGTGTCTTAGGAATTAATTTATTATATCTGTTTTGATTATCTTTTATTATTTATTTTATTGAGTCTGTTTTGATAATCTTTTATTATCTTTAGGAAATAAGTGCTCTATCACAACTAGATAGATTTGGTTGTTAGAATTTAGATTTATTAATTATCTATTTGAATTTCAAATTAGAGTCACTCTCTGTAAACCTAGTCCTATTTATTGGCTTCTAAGCCTATCAATAAGATCAATGAATATATATATTTATTTTTTGATACATTAGGCAGGGATTGAAGCCCTGAGGGGAGGGGGGAGGCCAGCTCCTAAGGCTGGCACTGGTGGCACTAGTGGCACTGCGCCACTAGGCTCAATGAATATTTTAGAAATCAATCTTTGAAGTATACTCATGGGCTTTAGTAATTAGTAAGTTGTAGATTCTGGCTTCCTAATTATTAGAGATTTGGCTGTCCTTATTGAATTAGCATGATCAAAGCTTCATCTCTAAGTTCAGAGTACGTTCAATCAGTTACCTGAATTCGATCTTATCAAGCCCTCACTAAGTAGTTAGGACAGCTGGCATACTAAATTACTAATAGAGGAACATTCTCTTGAGGAACAAAGCAGTAAGCACAAAGTAATATTGCACAAAAATTTATTATTTGCCTTTGTCTTCTTCCTTCATCTTCTTCTCCCACCTGCGCTTCTTGTAATTCAGCAACATATCTGGCATTTTCTCCATCAATCTTGCAGTGTTTTCCCTTTTTTCAGCAGCTATCCTGTTGCATTTATGTCCTTTCCTTCTGGTTTTCATCTCCTTCCTTTCTGGATCGTATGGCCAATCTTCACCTGCAAGAAGCACTTCCTTGCGAAGCCTAGCTCTACGTCGAGCACTAATACCAAGAGGCTTCCAAGCTCCCAGCTCCCAATATCCCCATACACCCTTGGCAAGTTCATCCTTATATTTTGTCAACTTCTCACGCCATGGATACTGATATTCCCCTGCAGCCTTCGCCACTGAACTAGCAGCTTTGCCTGCCATAACCCTTCTATTCTTTCTTCTCCCTTTTTGGCTAAACTACCATATACCTACTTCTCTGTCAGGCAACATACAAGACATGAAAATACAAAAATATATTAGCAAATAGACAATAGGCTCTAAGCTACTAGACTAGGTTTCTCCAACTGATTTTGACTGTCTGGCTGTTCTCTATGACCATACTAATCACATCATACACACCAGATCTGAATAGTTTAATACATCTTCACAAATTTAGAATAAGTCAAATACAAAATTAAAATACGGATCAAATTGTAGTAGAAGTGATTTGATACGGGGTGATAGTAGGAAAAAGGGTAATACGGTAGTTAGGAAAGGGAATAGGTTTTTAAATAGGGTATTGGTAATTGTGCTAGGTGTCTTGTTGAATTGATATTTTACTGTTTACTCTCTCTCTCTTCCCTTTTACTGCAAACATGATTGTGGTAGAATGAAGGGCAGCATGACTGCAGCTTGATGTGGTTGCATGGCATAAGATAAAGCTATAAAATGTGATTTTAAGACGCACAGGAACCCAATCAAGGACTAAAATGCCATGTTTAGCAATAAAATATTTTTTTCTGCACAAAGACACCAAGAAATAAAAGGGAACTCAGATTTTTTCAATCTTGTTTCGGCAAAATGAAACACCCTAGATTTCATAGATGCATTCAATCGAGAAGGTCATTACTAAAGGATGCTCATCATTCAGTAATATTATTTTTCATCAAGAAGCATTATTTACACATAACAAGCTGAAATCACAGGGGATCTCTCATATTTAACGTATTAATTAAAAGCAACACATGTGGGGATAAAATAAACAAAAGAAGGAGTGTCACTGTGATAGAAGAAAGAAAAAAAAACCCAGAGACCTAAAATGAACCAAAATGAAAACGCAAGAGTTTATAACTAATCAGTAAAGCAGATAGAATAAAACCAAAATAATTCAGACTTCATCATGGTCTCAGTCACTAAAAATCACACCCTGTTCTCAAAGAGTAAAGTAAGCTGTTAAATTACGCCAATTCTACTGTACAACAGAATTTGATCACTAAATTTAATGTGCAAGGACGTCACTAATCAAGCGGAAGCATTGTTCATCTCCAATCTGTCGAAGGACAGAGCAAGTGGAAGATAGAACAAAAATAACCTTTGTAATTCCTATGGTGGAGACTTGAGCTAACATTCTAGCCCATGTCCATGTCTCACGGAGAGTCTAACATTCTTTGCCTCCTAGATTATTTGCCTTCTACGGTGATTTTAGTAAAATATTTCCAATCTTCAGATGTGTTACGTTTTGTTTTTTTGCCTTTTTACTTGGATTATCTTGCACAGTTTCAGTAGGGGTAGGTTGCCCTTGTACAGATTGGGTATCCTCATAATGAAAAGATTAGTTACACCACTATTGTCAACATTCTTTCTTGTATTCTCCATCTTTAATTATCTAGATGCACTGCTATTTACCATAAAAAAAAATATTAAACATGGCTCCCAAACAGACAATATGTGAATGAACAAGTGAACGACGACAAGCAGTAACAATCAATCAATCATAACACTTCATCAGATGCTGAGCAAGAACTCAAGAAGAGAACACTAACCCGATTGAAGACCAAAGGGAGTGAGTCAGATGAGATTGAAGACAGAATCACTGAGGAGTAAATAAATCACGATTCACGAGCCCTAGGTGACACAAACAGACAAAGCAAAATCAGGATTAAGTCGTCGACTTAGAGGGGCAAAGGAGCGAAACTGAAAAAATTGCGAGTTCTGTGTGTCATGAGTGTGTGACTGCGAACATTAAAATCTCAATTTATTATTACGATTTTATGATTTTTTTTATTAAAACTATTTTACTAATTTTTTTTTAAAAGCTTTTATGTTTTTACGATTTTTTATGTTACAGTTTTATAATTTATTATCCCTCTTCTGATTTTATGTAAAATCTTATTGATTGGGACGAGGACCAGTCAGCTTGCGTGACTTAATAGGCCATTTGGTTTGGTTTGGTTTGAGGGAAGGAAGTTGAGATAGGAGGGAAATAGAATATTGATTAAATTGTCATTAATAAAAAGAATATATTTTTCTTGTTAAAAGCATATTTTTAGAATATTAAATTTTTTATGAATAATTTAATAAAGATGGAAAAACAAAATTTATCTTTCATTCTTTTCTCCCTTCACTCCTCTCAAACCAAACATAAGTTAGGCTACAGGGGGAGGACTAGAGGAGGACGACAGAAGAGAGGGTCACACAATCGAGGGAGGGAGACGGGGAAAAAAATGCTCATTGCATATGTAATGAGATATAACTATGTAATTTAAACAATTGGATCGTTTTTAAACTATAATTTGTTGAAGGATTTTGTTTGAATAGTTGTATCAATAACTTTTTTTATATGGGCTTTTATAAGCGGAAGACATAATAAAAGTTAAATTATATGTGTGATTCATGTTTGGGATGGAAGACTCTTTTTAGATGGGCTTTTGTTTGGTGTATCATTTGAAAAGTAGGTTGAGATTAAAAATGACTGAAAATTGTTATATATAAAAAAAAGACTGAAAATTATATGATTTTTATTAAATACTTCTCTCTCTCTCTCTCACATACACAAACACATACTAATTATATATATTATGATAATTGAAAATAAAAAATTAAATTTGATAAAAAAAATTAAATTATTTTTAAATAATTAAAAAACTCTAAAATATTTGATTAAATAAATTCTAATAAATAAATTAGAATGCATACAAATACATATTTAATAGTATATTATTTATTGGATCACTTATTCCTAACATTTTTTTCCATAAACTGAAAAAAGTTACACCAGAAGGTAAAAAAAATGGCTTTTATCATAAGTAACTTTTTTAACAAAAGCCCATAACCTTTGAAACTATCTCAAATGTTAAAATTAACTTTTTTTCCTCCTAATAGACTTATTTCCCTGTTGGATGGGCTTTTAGGCAACTACACTACCAAACATAACCTTAAGTTTATCCACTTTCAAGAATTTTTTTTTTTTTTGGAAAATCACAGGAAAAGAACATTAAAAATGTTAAAGTATAAAAAAAAAAGTTTTGGATATTCATAATGCCAGGGGATGTGGGAGTGTGATTTATCTTTTTCAAAATTAAATGGAAATGAGAGATATGTCCTTTTATGTTTAAAAACCATGCTCCTAGTTTTGATAAAGGTTTAATAAATTCATACAAGATTTTAATAGGTTCAGAAAAGATTTTCACATATTTTAATTCAAAAATCATCACTTAATACAATGATAAGATATTGACTTCTACTTTTGATAAAATCTTATAAGAATTTATTTAAACATTATCTAAACTTATAAAACCCTTATTAGAAATAGGAACTGATACCTTATTATTATAGCAAGTAGTGATTTTTGAATTGCAAATTGTGAAGATTATATCAAAACTTTTGAAAACTTTATCTAATTTTTTAAAAACTGTTATTAGAAGAGAGAAGTGGAAATAAAAAAACATTGTATTATAGTAAATTGTGATTTTTAAATTGAAATTTATAAAATTTTTATCAAAAGTTGTTAAAACTTTATATGAATTTGTGAAAGCCTTATCAAAAGTGAGAATTAGTACTTTACTATTATAGCAAATGGTAATTTGTTAATTAGAATTTATGAAAATCTTATTAGAAATTGTTAAAAAAGGTTATCTGAATTTGTTAAACTCTTATCAAAACTATGAGCACATTCTTCAAGCTTAGATGGATATATCTATTATTTATATTTAATTTTGAAAAGGATAAATGAGACCCCCACAACATTATGAATATTTGAAACATATTTTTGTGCTTTAACATTTCTAATTTTTTTTTTTCAAGGTTTTCCCTATTTTGTTTACATGTACTCCCTTGCTAGGTATTTTTTGTCCATCACCTACCCTACTTTTTTTTTTCGAAGTTTGCATTTAACAATTTAGGTATATTTCAGCGCGGGATGGAGCTTAACCCTTTTTTTAAAAAAAAAAAAAATTATAACTTTATTTTTCTAATGAGTGATATGATAAAACATGTCTTATTCAAAGTTTGGGCGCCTAAAACATATCTGGACTAGAGAAGAGGAAGGAGAAAGGGGAAAAAACATGAAGAAAACTCAATGGAGATATGATAAGAATTAAGATAAAGTATAAGGTGAGAAAAAATGGCAAAAATGAAAACAAAATGAAGAATCAGATAAGAAACGCCGTAAGAAAAGACATCGCATTTTGAACTATTATATGGTTCAAATGTTGTATTTTATTATTGATTGAATAAAAAGTTGTATAAGACATGTCAGAATAAAATATTAAGCCTTGTGGTCCTCAAATGGTATGACAATTATTTCATTTACTTATGAAAATCGCCTTATAGTCTGTTGGATTTGATTACATGAGAGATGTTTACGTGTAATCTTGCTGCAATAAATTGATTGTAGTGTTTAGTTGGACTTATGTAATGTAAATATAATTTTGATTACATCATTTAATGTAATTAAGATTACTCTGCCGGTATTGATAAATGAATATAGATATTCTGTAATTAGGTGAAAAAGAGATTGTTGCCATTCTAATTTTTAAATTTGCCTTAAATGACCACCCATAAATGTCGTTAAATATTAAATAATTTTAATGATCATCATTAAATATTAAAAAATTAATTAATGATCTAGAAATTTAGGAAATAGTCCCCTATTAAAAAATTTAAAAAATTATATTCCACCATTAAAAAACATTAAAATATCCTATTAAATAATATTCTCATCATTAAATATTAAATAATTAACATGTGCATTGCATAATATTTCTAACATTAAATATTAAATAATTACTATGAAGCCAACATGTATATTGAAAAAATTATATAAAAAAAAATACCTTGTTCTCAATGTGTGCATCATTATATGTGTAGACATGGGTAATTTTGTCTCTTATTATGTTATTCTCATATTCGATTTAATCCACATATACATCACTTTTCCCTAATAATGAACCAAATAAATTATATAATCATCATTACGTTACATTACATCATCTTCAATTCCATCACCCGGCACTTAATACTTTAAACAAAAATATTCAATTTATGCTTTTATTAAAATATTATTATTATTATAGTTAAATATAAATATTTCATACATTTTAATTATATTATATTATTTTAAACACGACATTTGACTCTAGTTGGAACCACCTATCCTTAAACCACTACTTTAATAAGTTGAAAAATTAGTTTGGATTGGGTTAAGGGGAAATTTTACCCCAAAGGTTAAAAGTTGTCACTACGGAGCAACTTTTCCCTGAAAGAGTGAAAAGGAAAAAAAAACAAAAAACAAAAGGAGTAGTTTTCCCAAAATTGTTATCTAAATTAATTTTAATTGTTAGTTAACTAAATATGATAAATTGGTAGTCCACAGATCATCTATATCATTTTTATTAAGGTGCAAATTTATCTCAGAAGTCATATCATCTACTTCATTTTTTTAAAGTTAAATTTAAAACTTCCTGGACTAATTTGCACCACATGGATGAGTTAAATTTAAAACTTCTTAGACTAATTTGCACCATAATAAAAATGATATGAATGACATGTAAACCAACAATGAGAAAAATATTACTCATTTTTCAACACTTACAAGGCAAAAATACCTCTAAATGACAACATTTAGAACAATATTCCCCTTGAGCCATTCGGATCTTACGGTTTAAACTTTAAAGCCTCATTTATCCATTCAATTTCCGCTGATTTCATTCGGCCTTTCGTCACCCCAAACAACCATCAAGTTGAAGGGCACAATATTATCCAAAAAAAAAAAAAAAAGTTGAAGGGCACAATACATAAAATCCCCACCTTTCCGACAAAAATTAGTCATAGAGAAGCAATAATCCATACGTACAAATACGACTATACAAACATTCAAAGCTTGTTGACATAAATAATCATACTCCCTCTGGTCTTTATTATAAGACATCAACTATCGATTCTCATATACTAATAAAGTTAGTTAAAAGCATTAAAGTTATCATAAAATTCAAGTGATTTTTAATATTACCCTATTAACTACCCTTAACTCAAATATAACACTCTCTCACACTACCCTTATTAAATATGAGTAAACATGAACAAATAAATTAATTACACCTTGAAAACTTACAAGTGTCTTATAAAAAAAAACTAAAAACACTTATTAGTTGATGTCTTATAATAAGGACTAGAGAGAGAGAGTACTTTTCAAACCAAGGGGTAAAACTAAATCCCTTTACTTGACAAGCCGGTAAAAAATCCAACCCAAGTACCCAACTCAACTTTTCGTATAAATAAAAAAAAAAAAAGAACCACACTAAATGTTGGTTTTCATTGGATGAATAGTTTAAATTAAATTTGAATAGCCTAAATTTATGATTTTTTAAATGATAACTTCGTTTTTTTCTAAAAAGTAATAAATATAAAAATACATTTATTTTAAATTTATATATTTTAAAAATAAAAAAATTGTATAAAATCAAATAAAGTCTCTATAGTCTAAAATCAATCAGATCGTATATATTGGTGATGAGCACTGTATGCTCATTGGTAATGGTTCTTCATTTTTAAATGTTCATGCTTGTGCTTAATTAAATCGGTGCAACCATCAAGATGTAGGTTAATATAGTAAACAATCTCACCCATAAGGAGGAGAGCACTAATTCGAATATTAGAAAATGCACTTGGTAGAAGTAGTAAAAACTCTTTACATTTTAAGCCTATATAAAGGATTATACCCATCATAAAAACAAAAATTCAATTGCCACTTACAATTGGGTCATACGCATGCTCAAAATATGAAGTTCCACAAAACCAACAAGGCAAAATCATTCTTAGCTACAGTCACTCTGATTAGGCCAAATCCATTGTAAAAATCACCCCAGAAGAATCTAAATCAATAGCCCATTAAACAGAGAAAATGAATATCATCCATGATCGTCGATGGACTCCTGAACGTGCCAGCCCAACAAAGACAGATCATGCTTTAAAAAAGGCATTTTAAGCGAACCCAGAATTGAATAAAGATAAGTAGTTGCAAACATCTGTCAAGCAAGTAAAAATTGTTCCACCATCATTCACACACCAAGAAAGAATTGCACCGGATTCAAGGAATCACGAATATACAACATCATCAACCTTTTACAAATACAAACAAAATCGTCCTAAACAAGACTAGACCATATAATGCATATCAATCCAAACGCTTATTACAGCATGTACAGAAGAAATCCTACAAGTTTCCATTTGATTTAACTTACAGTGTTACTGTAAAAGGAAACAGAAGATGTTGGTGACAGGAATGCTTATCTTACAATGAGCATTCACCTTGTGCTATCTCAGACATGAGTATATTATTCACGAGTTATAGGACCCTGCTGAACAGATTTAGAGAAACAATTAATAGCCAACTAGAGGCAGAACAATAATCTTTTTGCTACAGGTTCAGACTCAAGCAGCTAAAGTATTGATTCCATGTATGCATTTACGAGCACATTTAATATCATAAGCCACTTCTTTTAAGAGAAAAACACGGCAAACCGATACATGAAATTAAATGACCATGATCAAAGGGAAAAATCATGGTTAATAAATGATCAGAAGTATGCACTGAAAATCATTGACGAAATTTCACATCAGAAAATCACATGTACAATGTGAAGTTATCGACTGTCTCTAGCCAATTTAGCCAAAGGGGGAAAAAAACAGTCTCTAGCCAGAGAAAACCAAGGAGAAAAGATATGATTTGTGAATCTCAATTCAAATGAAAAATGAGCATATGCAGCAACCACATTGTCAGATCTCAATTACATACATCAGGCAGTAAAAGAATTAACACCGAACTTAATTAAACACCTTTGAAACAGGAAAATTTTCTAAGAATTTCATAGTGATAGATTATCTACTCTAAACGGTAGATTAAATTGATATAAACATCACAGAATGAAAAATGAATGAGAAATGACACATGTATTCCTACTTAAAACGGAAAAAAAAAATGCTGAGTTATAACGAAAGTGATGTAATAGATAAGGGGTGTACATAGGGAGATCTAGGAGAGCTGAGTCATAGGCCTTTGTGAAGCCTCCGCAGAATGGTGACCTGGGACACGAGAAATCCTGTATACATATAAATACAAAAGCGGTTTCATACAAGGCAAACAAATGCAGAACAATTAGAAGTGGTTCAAAGTCAATGCAACCAATGTGCATATGCAGATTTGGCAACCAAGCTTCAACGCATTTCCAGTAGAGTATTCTACATGCAATCATGTTCTTGCCTTTACCAATACAAGTCCACGTCCCATTATCTATCCATTTTTCTATTCATAGTCCATTAAACTGCTGAAGTTTCATACAGCAGAGCAGGAAATGAACCATGTTGTCATTTTTTTTAAAAAAATGCAACATCCCAAGTTGTTGCAGGGGCAAGATAATCTTGTTTGTCCCCTATCCTAAGTTCCTTGCTCAACAGAAAAGCCTCGAAAAGAAAATAATTTAAATCAGCTTGCATGAAATCAGACACCAAATTTCACCTTCTATTTCCTTACAAAAGCAGCTACATAGTTGTTTTGATATTATAATGTGGGTTTCCAAGTATGGTTTCACACTTTATTTGTTTCCCTACAGTCAGATGGCTTGGTGGGGTGGGGGGGGGGGGGATGGGTAACATCTTTTACTTTTATTCTCTACTTATCATCAGGTAAACTTTGTCGTATTAAGCTTTCAAAGTAAAACCAGGGAGACCAATCAATCAAGAGTTACATATATTTCAATATATAGGGCCTTGCACTAATCAAACAGGGCATTGTGGAGCTCAAAACCTTTGCCTTTATAAAAAAACAGCTAGAACTCTCTGCATCTCTAAGCTATTTTATGCAAATACATTCTGTGAGAAAGAAAGCAGAGTCCAAGTACTCTGATCCATCTATGTTCCCCATTTTCTCTGTTTCCTAGTCCTCTTTCACTCATCTCTTTTCTTATCTGCTCTTCTTTGGTTTTTTCTTTGATTTCCGTCTAACATGACTTTGTTTTCTCTTTCTAAGTTAGTCAGAAGCAACGCCGCATTGATATTCAGACATGAAAGTGTTCAATGCCTAAGTTGAAGTTGAAGAAGATAAGGGTGCTCGTGAGTTTAGTTTCTCCTCATCTAGTAAGATGATGCGAAATCAGTGTTTTTGGATAAACCTAGTATTGATGAGAGGTTTAAGTGCAAGTCTTCCATATAAGTAAATGTTGATTCTTCATGAACTTGAACTTTAGATTATATAATAATATATGCATGATCCACCACATTCAACGTTGCAACATGCACACCAGGTGTCACCCATTTCTGCAACAATGCACCTCACACATCATCATTCAACAATGATATAAGAAAGTCATGAATAGACTAAACACTTGGAATGATATCAAATGGGAATAGCATTTATGCTAGGATAAGATTCATTGTCTGGAACTTCCTTTTAACAGCAGATGTGAAGCATTTAAAATTAGTCGCTATAAATTTTTTTCAAAATCTGTTTGTTTTAGAGATGTCATATCACCATGTCAAACTTCTATAAAGGCCTTTAATGATGATCCGAGAGGCAACAAACTATAGATATACAGATTTAAGAGGCTACAGATAAGGCTAGCACGTGCAGGTTATCTACACCTGAATTCAAAATCAATCCAATAATTATGCATAAGCATTTTTTACATGTTACAATTAAGGCTCCACACAAAAAAGACCTAAATGGAAAAATATATATATTTTGGCATGTCACAATTATATTTTCGTCAGATCATGTTCCTCACAGAGATGAGATATTGCCATGTCATATTTCCATAAAGGTCTCAAATAGTTAGCTAAGATGCAATAAACCATTTATATGGTAGGTATTAGAGGCTAAACGCAAGGCAAACACATGCAGGATATCTGCAGACCAGTCTGAAGACAATAAAATAGTTCACAATTAAGACTCCCACAAAACATCCCCATATGTCAAAAACCATATTTTACATATCATAAGAAAGCTTTCCCCAATTGCATGTTTCAACCCTGCTTTCAACGAAAATTTCCACCACTATTTGGAGTAATCTACTGAGGCACTCAAAGTTCCGCTAACAAACTTTTCATACTGTGACATGTGGCTAAGGAAATAAACCATACTCTATCGTTAACTGAAGTTAATCATTTTCAGTTATGTTCCTAAATTTATTTATATAAAACTCAATCATCTTCATGCATTCATGGATGAAACCAGGGTCAAATTTAAATTTTCACTCATTTAACATAAGTTAAATCAGAACATTGTTATATCTTATCTCAGTCACCTTTTATTTATTTATTTTCTTTTGTTGGCCTGATATCTATCAGTCCTCATTTTGTACCACATCTTAAGGAATTGTAGTCCATGATTCAAATGGTTTTTGTTGGGTGAAGAATAGAGTATACCAGTCCTTTTATTGTTTATATCAACTTCAAGACATAGTTACTATCATATTATGAATTAAGGAACTCTCAGATCAGATTTGGCCCAGGGAGACCCTTCAAGCAGGCATTAGTTCTATCACTGTACGAAACACAAACACAATCAATTCAAACGAAGCAAGAGATCCAAAATGAGAATAGAATTGACCAGCTGAAAATAAAACCCATCAAGTTTACTAGAAAAGGAACAAAAGAAACAGATTATAACCAGAACTTGAGCCTGAACATACAAGTCTTCTAAACCTTCAGATGTATTTTGAGAAGTACCTATTTCCAGCAATTATGGATGGAATATACATGTTAAGATGTTAATCTAGGCACAAACAAGCTACTCATTTCACCACTGTACCAACTGCTATTTAAACCGAATGTTGTACTCATGTCTATCAACCAATCGGTGCATGGGCCCATCATGCAAATTCAGTTCACCCAAAATCACCAACTGATCATAATGATAGAATGAGGTCCCTTGACACAATTTATCAGACTCGAAGCGAACTCTCCTTCTCCTCCCTGCTAAGAGCTGAGACTTGAAGGCTGCTGTCATCCTCATCGCCACAAGTATTAGTTAATATTTTTCTCATCACCTGACAACTACCCATACCAGTAATCACTGAGCTGTCAATCTCATCCAGACTCTCCACCTCTTCCTTCCGTTTCATGTACATTATATCACAGAAAAAGTCTGTCAGCACAGTCTCGTAACCAGGCATTTTGGCATACCCAGGGAAGTAGTTAATGTCAACGATGAGATACCGATTCTCATTTCTAGAGTCACGAATCACATCGAAGTTAAAAAGGTTCAACTTCAATGCGTCCCTCAAACCTCGAGCTATCTCGGTGATGAAGTTCAGCGGGGGCATCGCTGTGTTGTCCAACCGCATCAGCTTGTAATACATCTCATCAATCCTCTCATTAGTGGCCAAATTCGAGACCTGAGAGAAAGACAACAAGTCCCCTGAAACCGCCAACTTCTCCTCTGAAACATCCGGCAAAGACTTCCTCTTGACACATTTAACGTACTGTCCCACCACATACACCTTAAAAATGACTCCTCCATGGTTCACAAACTCCTGCAACACTATCGGCGGCTTCAGCTTGTTCAGGCTATCATGGTTATAAACGAGCGCCATTTTGTGCGACTTGGCGCTCCCGTCCGCCACCAAAGGCTTCGCAATCACGGGAAACTTTAAAATCTCCCACGCCTGCCGATCAAACAGAGTCTCACTGTCTGTTATGACAATCTGCTTAGGAATCCCGAAGGTCTCGTCCCGGTCCTCAATTGTCAACTCGGACACCGCCTGCAGCATGGAAATCCGGTTATGGAGTCTTTCAATCGCCTCAGGCGAGTCGAGAATCAGCGCATTAGGGTATTCCACCTTGAAGTCGCGCAACTGCCTCTTCCAATCATCGCCGTACAATTTGTGAAGGACACAATCGAAAGGACCCTGATCCAACAAGGAGCGCTCAGTATCGACCCGTACGAGGTCCACGCCGCGAGATTTAGCGAGAGTGACCAACGAGTCCTGAATAAAGCTATTCTGCTTCTTAGATGCGAGGGCGTAACCGACGCGCAATCTCCTTTCCGCCATTGATCGAAGCTCTCACAAAAAGAAGACAGCAATAAAATCGGGTTCGACAAGAGAATGCAAATTAAGAAATGCGAAAACACACATACAAAAGAGTAAATAAATCACATTGCCGAGAGAATCCGCGAGAGGCAACCGCTTTCCAGTCCCTCTCCTCAACCAGAAAAGATCCTTGGATGAAGCGGAAACTTTACAGAGGGTAGTAGTGACAGACGGAGAGAAATGGAGAGAGAGAGAAAGAAAGATAGGAGAAAGTTTAAGACAGAGAGAGAGGGGATATATATAGCTTAGACTAGGGTTGGAGAGGGAGGGAGATGATAGAGTGACCGGCGAGGGTACCGATGGAAGAAGTGAATGAGAGGACACGTGGCACGTGGAGGAGTGGGGTTGGGAAACATGAAGGAGATCACTCAGGATTAATCTAAAGGTTTTTTTAGATCCCTCTAAATCTCTAAATTTTAAGTTCGAGTTTTAGATAAGATACAATTTTGTTACGTGAGGCAGTCATAAACCCTAAATTGAATACCAAATAACAATATGAAGGCCGGTTTGAATTGACTTTTAAAAAATAATTTACATAAGTTAAGATAAAACTCCCCTCATCGTATAATATAAATCATGTTTAAAGAATAGCTTCTAGGCTAATTCAACATGATACTTGTGGGAAAAAAACAAGAAGGGAAGTGTGAGGGGGTGCTAAAACGACAGGGGTGTGAGGGAGTAGGTCAGTGGGAAAAGGGTGTGATAAAAAAGGGAGTGTTTGGTTTGGGGAGGAGGGGTGGAGGGAGGATAGTGTAGTTTATTGCTATGGAGGGAGGGATTTGAGGTTTTGAGGGAACAGAAGACCTTTTTATTGACTCTTGTCCTTTGTGTACTTTTTCAAGTAAAGCGTCGCCGACCTTTTTACTGGTCAAACACTCATTTGGACATCCTCCAGCATATTTCACAATTCACATGATCCTCCAAATTTTGTTTTCTTCCATTTCAATTATTTTTATAACAATTTTCTCACTTATAATTTATAATTTTTTTATATAATTATTTAACTGGATTAAATTTGATACTGGTCTCTCTAAAGATGTTTTTTGTATTCTTACATGCTCAAACACAATAACTCACATTTAAGTGGTCAAATCTTTCTTACCAACGCTAACATTCAATTAATTTTAAAATTTTTCTTCTTTAGATAAGATATCAAATTTAAATTTTGTATATAAAATAATGCACATGAAAGTTTTTTTTTTTTCTTGTAAATAATCGATGATGGGTTCAATCTTATTATAATCTTGTATAGTTAGTGCATGCTCTTTTAAGTTTTAAAAAAAGGGGAGAATATTATTTAGGTTTCAATCAAAAAAAATAATATATTTACAAATTTTATATTATGGTAGTTTTTTTACTTATCAATGATAGCTCTTCACTAATTACTAATGAGGACTTTTATAATATTATTCTTAATTTATATATTATATAACTTTTTATAAAGTTGTGTCACATAAATAATATAATGACATTATAATTATAACTATACTAATATATATAATGCATGTACTTAAATTATGATCTTATACTTTATATAGCTCGTCATATTATTATATATCTATATCTCCGGTTGTATCATTTTATAAGATCACAACAACACATGCGTGATGAATCGGAGGAGCAAGACGTCTGTATTAGTTTTTAGAAAATAACTTTTACGATTTATAATATAAGTATGTGAGATAAATTTTATCTCGACTTACAAAAAATAACTTATAAAACCTAGATTTTGGTGGGTTGTCAAAGACAATCAAATAATTAACCCCGTTGTTACATACAAAGAACGTATTAATGCAATCAAAAATAACTTTTATTGTGTCATTAATGTCTCATAAATTTTGTTACTAGGTTCACTGTATATCGTCTTTCATCTTGGATCTTCACAAATCATTCACTGAACAAAGGAAGTCTTCTTGGCATGGTCATTCCAAAAAAGAAAAACAAATTAAATATGGTAACTCCACGTAGATGCATAGCTACTAATATTAAAAAGAATTCGTATTTTCTATATCAGGCCATTATCGCTTAATGGCTCATCCCACACGTTCGTATGTTCATAGAAGTTATCCTATAATTAATTCCGAGGTGGGGAAAAAAACAAGGACATAAATTAAGCAATATGATTTTTTTTTCCTCATTGGGTCACGCCCTTCAATGGAAAATATCGATTTCATATATAGTGTGCATATAATGTGCTACAAAATTTCAATGCATTCAGTTAACTGATAATACATATGCTTAGATAATATTCAGGATAAGTTTATATGATATATAGTGGTATATATATAATAAAATCTATAACAAAACCTACTATTTATAAATAATCAGCTGCAAATACATGGGAGATGCATGAACTATTAGATTATGAAATGTATGAACGTTTATTATATTTTAAAACTTTGAACCATATTCATGCATATGTAGATAACTCTCACAAAATTTAAAATTTAATAATACATCATTCTAAACTTTTAATCTCGTGTTGATAATCATAATCATTTGTTGACCTGAATGGATAATCTTAATCATTGATATTATTTGTGTGAAGTGGTAGAGTCAAGAATTTTAATGACGGGAATGAAAATAAAAAATATTATATTATAAATAAAAATACTTAAAATACAATACAGATATAATATATAAAAAATTGAAAAAATTTATTACATAATAGTCCCATTTGCATTTGGATTAATTGGGCAGCCCTAATCCACAAAGAACGAACTATGCATATTCCAACAAATTACTCTCTTTAGTCCATAATATAAGATTTATTTAAAGAGTTGATTTTGTCCTAAATATAAGACATAGTTTTCATATTTGTTAACAATAATCAAAGAAGATAGTGAATGAAAAAATCAGAGAAGATGATTGTTAGGATGTTTTAGAAAATACACACCAAATTAACTTACTCAATCAACTTCCCCAATCTATTTAGATTAGATAAATATGTCTTATATTTATGACCTTAAGGGTATTAACTAGATTTTTAAAATACAATATAATCAAACAAGCTTAGCTTATTAGGCTTGTGTATATATGTAAGGGTGAAGGGTCAAAAATACATATGACCTTTGCCCCAAGGATCACCTAGCACCACAACCTTTTTTTTATCAAAAATACACATAACGTTACGTTTTAGGGTAAAAAATACCACGGGCCGTTAGTTGACCAACGTTGATCGTTAACTTGGACGGAAATGAACAGTAACTCAAGTGAAATTACCATTTTGCCCTTAGTTTAATTTTTTTAAAAAAAAACAATAAAATAACCCCTCCTCCACCGATTGGCCCCACCATCGGCCACACCACTGGCCACCTCCGAAGACTTTTTTTCTAAATTTTAAAAACTAAGGTTTTAAATATTTAAAAAAAACACTAAAATAACCCCTCCCCGTCGGTGGGCCCCACGACCAGCCACACCACCGCCGGCTGCTGCCATCCCCACCGCCGCCGGCTACCTCCGACGACTTTTTTTTAAAATTTTTAAAAACTAAGGTTTTAAATATTTTTTAAAAAAACAAAAAACTAAAATAACCCCTTCCCTGCTGGTGGCCCCTACCTCCGGCCACACCACCGCCGACCGCCACCCCCCACCGTCGGCCGCCACTGGAGGTGGCCTCCGAAGGGAGGGATTATTTTAGTTTTTTGTTTCTTTTAAAAAATTATTTAAAAAAAAAGGCCGCCGGTCGCCGACGGCTACCGGAGGTGGGGAGGGTGGCCAGCGGTAGGGCCCACCGGCGGGGGAGGGGTTATTTTTGTTTTTTGTATTTTTAAAAAATATTTAAAATCTTAGTTTTTAAAATTTAAAAAAAAAAGTTGCTGGAGGTGACCGCCGGTTGCCGGTGGCGGCTGGCGGCGGTGGTGAGGCTGGTGGTGGGGCCTACTAGTAGGGAAAGGTTTTTTTTAGTGCTTATTTTAGAAAAAAATATTTAAAACCTTAATTTTAAAAATTTTTTTTTAAAAAAAAAAGTTGCCGGAGCGGCCGGCGACCGGTGGTGGGGTCCACTGGTGGGCGAAGGGTTATTTTAGTGTTTTTTTTAAAAAAAGAAAAAATTTTAAACTAGGGGCAAAATGGTAATTTCACCTGAGTTACTGTTCATTTCCATCCAAGTTAACGGTCAACGTTGGTCAACTAACTGCCCATGGTATTTTTAACCCTAAAACGTAATGTTATGTGTATTTTTTTATCCAATAAAAAAGGTCGTGGTGCTAGGTGATCCTTAGAGCAAAGGTCATGTGTATTTTTGACCCTTCACCCTATATATAAATATCTCCTTATAATTTATATTTGTTAAGGTACGACAATTTCAAACTCAAAAAGTAAGGATTAAATGCAAGCTAATATTATGCGAAACTATTATACATTGAGATAAAAAAAAATGATCAAATTATATATAATAAGTTTCTCTAACACGTAAGTTTATTTGTGTGTAGTTAAAATATTAAAATAAATCATAGACAAAGAAATATATCTTCGGTCCTAATATATTTTTTAAAAAATAAATTAGGGGGGCGGGGGCCACCCCTAGCCCTTAAATCTGCCTTGTCTGTGTGTGTATTCCACATACATTTATGGTAGTTTTATAGTACAATTTTAAATATGAGAAAGGTTATTATCTGTACATAACATAAAGTAGAAAGAAATTATATATAATTTAGCGGCAAAAGTACGGAAAAAACCTTAATTAATTAATTAATTAATTACCAAAATGCCACTGTGGCAAAACTATTAACACATCTGCCCCCTGTAATCGATTACATGCTTTATGTAATTGATTACAAAGGGTCAGATATATTTTTTTTTTTCATTTTTTACACTACGTAATCGATTATGCACTGTAGCGTAGTCGATTATATAATGTAAAATACCATGTAATCGATTACACCTACACCAGCTCCAAATGCACAATGAAGAGCTGAATTCGAATTGGTTGATGACCAAACTGATGTCCAACTTCTTTTTACATATAAATGTGACTTGGGTAAGGTGTTTTTGCCAACAATTAACCTTCTACCCTATGCCTAGTCCATTGATGTAAAAAATTCAGTTTTTGGTCCAACGAAGCATGACGATGACATAATAGATTAGCACATTTGCATTCAAGCATGTCCAAAATAGAAATTTATAAACTGAACACCAAAATACATCAACAAACTATCTTCACATAAGTTCACCAATGCCATCATAAATGAAATACAAAAACATAACTTGCCCACATTAAGCCTGCCTATTCCTCAACGGACACGTACGGATATTATGACCAACTTGCTTGCAATGTCGACATCGGGACTGACTGCTTGACGGTTGAGACTCTACTCAATCCATCTCATTCTGTATCCTTGTAGACTTTGGTCTTCCCTTTCTGTATGACAAGCTTGCATCCGGGATAACGGTTGGGCCATCTACTTGTTGAATCAATCGTTCATTGCCTATCGGGTACCAGTGTGCAGCATATACCTGACTAATGTATGGTAAGGTAAACACCGGGTCAACATAATTGTAATGATTATAATTTTCGGCCCTGCACACTGCTAGCACATGGACGCATGGATACCTTCTTGCTGTAAACCTCCCATATTGACATTTGCGATTGATCAAGTCAACCCGCATTGTGTCCCCAGCATATGCGTCCTCAGCCTCAAATAACTCTAACTCTTTGTCATATAGCATCACACGACACGAGACTGTCTACTCGTGCATCTTTTGTAGGCGGCCTTCAACCTTTTTAGAGACTATTTTACTTGCAGTCATGTGTCTGGTAATCTCAACACACCTCGTAACAAAATATTGGACAAGTCGACTAATGTGGTCTTGACCAATGTGGTTATCGGTAGATTACGTGCCCCCCTGAGGACCTTGTTGACACACTCGAATAGGTTAGTTGTCATGTGCCCGAACCTCCGTCCATCTTTATCGTAGGACATGCACAATTTCTTCTTTAGAGCCCGATCAAACCAGGACGCAACCTGTGGGTTTGCCTTAATAAACTCTTGAAACTTTAGATCAAATTGAATCTTTGAACTCATGTACCCTGCATGACAGTGAATGCAAACTCATTACAATCATAACAAATAACCCTACAACAATGTGAAACAAGTAAAGTGAATGTGAAATTTCATACCTAGTTTCATTACCGTTTTCTTCATCTCATTATCCTTAAACCTAGTGTTAAAGTTACTCCCGAAATGACACAGGCAATACACATGGTAGGCATTTGGAGGCTGCCAGCCTCCGTGATCTTTATCCGCCTTTACGATACTGGCGTGGTGGTCAAATATCAAACAAATACCCTGCCTCTGGGTCACATGAACATGTAGGAGATCAAGAAACCAAAACCAATCATCATACTTTTCACCAGGAGGGACAACCGCAAAGGCAATGGGCAGTAGCTTCTCATCCCCGTCCTGTGAAGTCACAATCAAAAGAGTGCCTTTGTATTTTCCGTACAAGTGGGTGCCATCGATTCGAAGCACGAGCTTACAGTATTTGAAGGCTTCAATGGTCTGGCGAAATGTCCAAAAAACCCTACGGAATATGCGTTTGTCGGTGTGAACACGCCGTCCATCAAAGGCTTCAAAGGTCTCAAGCCTGAAAACCGAACCCACATTACATTGCGTCATGTATGTCAACCAATTGGGCAAGAATGCATACGATTCCTCCCAATCACCAAACAATTGGGCAAGAATGAAAGGGGGTGAGTTTCAGATTCTACACAAAAACAAAAGTGGATGAAGTTAAACTACAAAGATTACATAACATTACTACATTTAAAGAGGAGAATGACCTTATACTTTGATGGGACACACAAAAATCGACCAAAACACGACCAACCAGAGAACTTTAGGGCAGAAATGTTGAAATGTCCCGAATGAGCTCAATTTGCCTTGTAAAAAACATATCTATCGAAATGTAATCAATTACGCACTGTAGCGTAATCGATTACGTGAAAAAATACACTATGTAATCGATTACACGTGTAATCGATTACATAGTGTATTTTTTCACGTAATCGATTACGCTATAGTGCGTAATCGATTACGTAGTGTAAAAAATAAAAAAAAAATATCTGACCCTCTATAATCGATTACATAAAGCATATAATCAATTACAGAGGGCAGATGGGTTAATAGTTTAGCCACAATAACATTTTGGTAATTAATTAATTAATTAGGGTTTTTTCCTTTCTTTTGCCTAATTTAGCCTACAGTTTATTAAAAATTTAAAATTTTATCCATTTGCCATTTAGTCATAACTCATTCATTAAATCTAAAAGTACGGTAGCATAGCAATAGGAAAGGAAATAATGTTATTGATATCTCTCTAGGTTTGTCCTAAAACACTTGCTCATTTTGCATGCAGCACTTGATGTTCTTTCTCAGTTATATTTACCATATTAATTTCTTTTGTGGTGCATCTAACATCATCGTTATTCGTGTGGTGCTTTGAGCACCCTAATTTTATTTATGGTATATCTAGCACCGTAATTTTTTTTTGTGCTTTAGTACCTCTAATCTTTTTTATATATCCAGCGTCTTAAACCATAAAAAATGGGGTTCTGAATGTAATTGCAATTGAACAATGACATCTACAAGGTGATGAATGTACTCGAAAAATAACATCTGATGATGCTAGATAATACTTTTTTAATATAAAACTGATGAAAAGTAAATACAAGAACAAGAGATTTTAGAGAGAGAGAGAGTAGAGAGAAGTTCTCATTTCAGTGTAATTTGAATGTTTACAGAAGGCCTCTATTTATAGAAGGAAAATGGGCCTTTAGTGTAATTTCCACTTTGGGTCATTTGATGTAATATTCCCCTAATTACATAACTGTACACTCACGGGAATGCATTCCCGTGAGTTGTATTATTTTGTGTGTGGGTCCCACCAAATAGTAAACTACTATGCATGGTACTATGCGTGGGTCCCATGTCATCTTGTAATATTTGGAGACCGGGAGTCAATGGACATCCACATAATCAGTATATTCATAACACTCCCCCTTGGATGTCCATTTATGAATGTGCCTCATTAAAAACTTTAACTAGGAAAAACCCAGTGGGATAAAAACCTAGCCAAAGAAAAGAGTACATCACTCATTGATACACTATCCAGTGCTGCCTCATTAAAAACCTTTCTAGGAAAAACCCAGTGGGACAAAACCTAGATAAGGGAAAAAGAGTACAACGTGTATCAACTCCCCCTGTTGACAACATCAGTATTACTCCCTCTGATAACATCAGTTGAGATCTTTAAGTCTTCGAAGACCAATACCATAGACAAGCTTCTCAAAGATTGCTTCTGGAAGTGACTTGGTAAATAAATCTGCCAAATTTTCTCTTGAACTGATTTGCTGGATATCTATTTCACCATTCTGTTGAAGATCACGAGTAAAGAAAAATTTTGGTGAAATATGCTTCGTTCTATCGCCCTTGATGTATCCTTCTTTAAGTTGGGCAATACATGCAGTATTATCCTCATATAGAACTGTTGGAACCATTTTACCAGAAGATAAATGACAAGTAGTTCGTATATGATGAATTACTGACCTCAACCACACACATTCTCGACTTGTTTCATGCATTGCTAGGATTTCTGCATTATTAGATGAAGTGGCTGATATAGTTTGTTTCATAGATCGCCATGAAATTGCTGTACCTCCACATGTAAATACATAACCTGTTTGTGATTTTCCATCATGTGGATCAGACATAAATCCAGCATCTGAATAACCAATCAGTTCATGTTTAGATACATTTGAATAATATAACCCCATATCCATAGTACCTCTGAGGTAACGAAAAATACGCTTTACACCATTCCAATGCCTTTGTGTTGGTGCAGAACTATATCTTGCTAATAAATTAACAGCAAATGTTATATCAGGTCTTGTGTGATTAGCAAGATACATTAGTGCCCCAATAGCATTAAGATATGGCACTTCTGGACCAAGTAATTGTTCTACACCTTTTTTGTTAATTACTTGGGGTTGGAATGGATCTTTTTCTTTTATCAAAGATCTTACAACCATTGGAGTACAGAATGGATGTGACTTATCCATATAAAATCGTTTCAAGACCTTCTTTGTATAAGTTTCTTGATGTACAAAGATCCCGTCCTTCAGGTACTCAATTTGTAATCCAAGACAAAATTTTGTCCTACCTAAATCTTTCATTTCAAATTCTTTCTTCAAACAATGAATGGCTTTTGTAATCTCTTCAGGAGTTCCAATAATGTTGATATCATCAACATAAACAACAATTATAGCAAATTCATTTCTCGATCTTTTTATAAAACTGCATGGGCATATCGGGTCATTTTTATACCCTTCTTTCAACAAATATTCTTTAAGGCAATTATACCACATGCGCCCTGATTGTTTCAAGCCATATAGGGACTTATTTAATTTGATCGAGTATTGTTCTCGTGAATTTGAATTAAATGCTTCAGGCATCTTGAGTCCTTCAGGAACTTTCATATAGATATCACTATCAAGTGAACCATATAAATAGGCAGTCACAACATCCATTAGATGCAAATCAAGCCTTTCATTTGCTGCTAGGCTAATTAAATAACGAAAAGTAGTTGCATCCACTACTGGTGAATATGTTTCTTCAAAATCTATGCCAGGTCTTTGTGTAAAGCCTTGGGCTACAAGGCGTGCTTTATACCTTGTAATTTCACCCTTTTCATTTCTTTTCCGTACAAAAACCCATTTATATCCAACTGGCTTTACATCTTTAGGTGTATGGACTATAGGTCCAAATACTTTTCGTTTTGCCAATGATTTTAATTCTGCATTAATGGCATCTTTCCATAGGAGCCAATCTTTTCGTTGTTGGCACTCTCTCATGGATTTTGGCTCATGATCCTCTTCTTCATTCATCACATCATATGCCATATGATTAGCAAAAATGTCATCAATGTTGACTTCATTACGGTTCCATTTGATATTATTTGTGACATAATTTATTGAGATCTCATTATTTTCATACATTTCAGATACCTGGATCTCTTCTGGGGCCTCAATATTCTCCTCTGGAGATAATTTCACTTTATGAAGTGGCTCATCCAGAGCTACGCTTTTTTCTTGATTATCCTCGACTTGGCCATCTATAATTTTAGCTTCTTTTCTTTTTCGAGGATTTTTATCTTTGGAACCGATAGGCCTACCACGCTTAAGGCGTGCTTTTGATTCATTTGTAATCGGTTGTCCTACAGGGACATCAATTCGAATAGGAGCATTAGCAGCTGGAATATGTGACTTTGTCACTTTCTTTGGGTCAGTGAATGCTTCTGGCATTCGATTAGCTGAATTCTGTAAATGAATTATCTTTTGAACTTCTAGTTCACATTGTTTTGTACGAGGATCAAAATGAGCCAATGATAATTCATTCCAGCTAATCTCTTTATTCAACTGCTTATTTTCTCCCCCTAATGTTGGGTAAACTGATTCATTAAAATGACAATCTTCAAATCGTGCAGTAAATAAATCTCCTGTAGATGGTTCTAAATATTTTATAATTGAAGGAGATTTATACCCAACATAAATTCCCATTCTTCTTTGAGGACCCATTTTAGTACGTTGTGGAGGTGCTATAGGCACATATACTGCACATCCAAAGGTCCGTATATGAGAAATATTAGGTTCTTCACCAAAAACCATTTGTAAGGGGGAAAATTTTAAATAACTAGTTGGCCTTATGCGAATTAACATTGCTGCATGCAAAATGGCATGGCCCCAAGCAGAAATTGGTAAATTAGATTTCAAAAGTAAAGGTCTTGCAATAAGTTGCAATCGTTTTACCAATGATTCTGCAAGTCCATTTTGCGTATGAACATGTGCTACAGGATGTTCAACATCAATTCCAAGGGACATACAATATTTATTAAAAGTCTGTGAAGTAAATTCACCAGCATTATCAAGACGTATTTTCTTGATAGGATAATCCGGGTAATGTGCTCTTAATCTTGTCAATTGAGCAAGTAATCTCGCAAACGCCAGGTTTCGAGAAGATAATAAGCACACATGCGACCATTTAGTTGATGCATCAATTAAAACCATATAATACCTAAATGGTCCGCATGGTGGGTGTATTGGCCCACAAATATCTCCCTGTATCCGTTCTAGAAATGTGAGAGACTCACTTTCTACTTTGGTTGGTGATGGCCGAATAATTAATTTTCCCTTGGAACATGCATCACATGAGAAATCATGGGATTTTGGTATGTGTTTCTGTTTCAAGTTATGTCCACATGAATTCTCTATTATACGTCGCATCATAATTGACCCGGGATGGCCTAACCGGTCATGCCAAACAATAAATATGTCTTTATCAACATGCTTCTGGTTTTCCATAACATTTATTTCAATTGTACTAATACTTGAATAGTACAAACCAGAAGATAACATAGGTAATTTCTCCAGAACATATTTTTCACCATATCTAACAGTAACAATTTGTAGATATTCTTTATTGTCCTCATTTATAGTCTCAATATGATATCCATTTCGACGGATATCTTTAAAACTCAACAAATTTCTATGAGACTTAGAGGAATACAAAGCATCATTAATAACAAATTTCGTACCATTGGATAATATTATTATTGCTCTTCCAGAGCCTTCAATCAATCTTGTATTACCCACTATGGTATTGATGCTTGTACTACAATTTGTTAGATGTGAAAAATATTTCTTATCTTTAAGAATTGTATGTGTCGTTGCACTATCAATGAGACATATATCTTCATTCTTGTGTGCAATATTTGAAATGTCCATGAGCTTCATTAAAAGAAAAGAAATGCATCAAAACATATTCAATATAGAAGATGCATTAAAAACATATTTATTATACATAATTGGCAACAAGTCAGAACGAAACAAAATAATTATTACAATTTTTGCAAAACTTATTTAATCATAAAAATCTTCCACCTCCAAACTTATTTAATCATAAAAATCTTCCACCTCCAAGAGAGACATAACATCATCATTTGGCTCATTGACATCATTATCTTTATGAGCCTTATCATCACATTCCACATTATTAACACTCTTTTTTATAGAGGCTTGGTAAAGTTTCGCTAAATGTTCTGGTGTACGACAATTACGTACCCAGTGTCCCTTCATACCACACCGATAACATTTATGTTCAACAACTTTTGAAGGACCTTCTTTATCATTCTTTTGTCCTTCATTGTTCATCTTTTTCTGGTGGGTATAAGGACTATAATAACCTCTTCCACCATGATAAGGACCATGATTATTTCTACCTCCACGATTTCCACGTCCTCGTCCACGACCACGGCCACGACCACGACCGCGACCATGGCCACGACCATGATCATTCCGTACACTCACATTCGCTTCAGGAAATGGAGAAGATCCAGTGGGACGATTTTCATGATTTTTCAATAATAACTCGTTATTTTGCTCGGCTACTAGTAAACATGAGATTAACTCAGAATATTTTTTAAAACCTTTCTCACGATATTGCTGTTGTAAAAGCAAATTCGAAGCATGAAAGGTAGAAAAAGTTTTCTCTAATAAGTCCTCATCAGTTATTTTTTCACCACATAATTTTAACTGAGAACTTATTTTGAAAACAGCTGAGTTATACTCACTTACAGTTTTAAAATCTTGTAACCTGAGATGAATCCATTCATAACGAGCTCTAGGCAAAATCACCGTTTTCTGATGATCATACCTATCTTTCAAACTAGTCCACAATTCAAATGGATCTTTCACCGTTAAATATTCAGTTTTCAAACTTTCATGAATGTGGTGTCGGAGAAAAATCATAGCTTTAGCCTTTACTTGAGGGGACGCATCATTTCCTGGCAATATAGCCTTTCCAAAGTCCTTTGCTTGAAGATGGATTTCAGCATCTAAAACCCATGATAGATAATTCTTCCCGGTGATGTCAAGAGCATTAAATTCAAGATTTGAAAGGTTGGAAGACATGATTCAAACTAAAAATAATAAAAATAATTAGAATCATATTATAAAATCTTATTATAAATTAAAACATAATTTAAAGAACGGTAAATAAACATGCTAAGAAAATAAAAATAAGATGAGATAGGAATGGGAGTAAACTCACAGCGAGACCTATCTCATCCGAAGGTAAGAAAGATGATGCATATATTATATAATATATAGACAACAGTAAAGAATTAAGATAAACAAATGGAGCCCTATTAATGCCACCACCATAAAAGGTAAATAAATGCATAAATAAATGGAGCCCACTAATATTAGTGTTGCCACCATAAAAGGTAAATAAATGCATAAATAAATGTTAGTAACATAAATTTAAATGTTAGTGGCATAATGTAAATATTAATAAAGTCAGTATGGAGCTTAATATCGCCACCATGAAATAAATAAAGCAGTAAGTAAAGAATTTAAATTAAACAAATGGAGCTTAGTATCGCCACCATGAATTAAATAAATAAAACAGTAAAATTAAATTACAAATGGAGCTTAATGTTGCCACCATGAATTAATAAATAGGGAGTGGGAAGAATATATAAACATAAATAAATTACTGTAAATAGTAAAATATAAATTTACCGTGAATAGTAAAGTTACTATTCACAATGAATAGTGAATAAAAATAAATTACTGAAATATTAAATCTAGACTTCCATAAAGGAGTCAAAATAAATAGAAATATAAAATTACTGAAAAAGGTAAAATTAACATGAATAGTAAAAATTACTATTTACTGTGAATAGTAAATAGTAAATAATCTCAAATCTTAACCATGGAACCTGATGTTCAAAATAATCGGTAAAAGTAGAACTTTAATTCCATATCATGGTTAAGATTATCCCAGATAGAAAAAATAAACAAATAGTAAAGGAGATGGTAATAAAATCTTACCTTGGTAGAGTCTTCGTGCTGATAACGTAATATAAAACTGATGAAAAGTAAATACAAGAACAAGAGATTTTAGAGAGAGAGAGAGTAGAGAGAAGTTCTCATTTCAGTGTAATTTGAATGTTTACAGAAGGCCTCTATTTATAGAAGGAAAATGGGTCTTTAGTGTAATTTCCACTTTGGGTCATTTGATGTAATATTCCCCTAATTACATAACTGTACACTCACGGGAATGCATTCCCGTGAGTTGTATTATTTTGTGTGTGGGTCCCACCAAATAGTAAACTACTATGCATGGTACTATGCGTGGGTCCCATGTCATCTTGTAATATTTGGAGACCGGGAGTCAATGGACATCCACATAATCAGTATATTCATAACATTTTTATCCTTATATCTGTGGAGGATTCAAAGGATTCAAATTCACGATCTCACTCCTAAAAAAGCCTTACTTTGCATATGCTACTATTTAAAAATTCTAGTCGTATTTTAACTTGGCCCATATACACACAAATAAATATATATGATGACTTTTTTTTATATTAAATATATATGATGACTTGAAACAATGAGCAGACGTTTTTCTGTTTTGCACTCAACAGTTACGCATTTATAATTATGAGGGGGTTTGTTGTCCAAAAAAAAAAACAAAGGGGGTTTGTTTTGCAAAGTTTGAAAATTAAAAGAAACCGATAGATAGGTGCAGAGAAGGAATTGGCAGAAGTAAATAAAAAAACAGAGAACAAAAACTGATGTAGTCAGCTGTGGGAAATTGGGAAAAAGGAACAAAAAAGAGGACGTTTAATGATGACGAAGGGACAAATATTAAAAGGATGTGTATGTGTCTGTCTGTGTGCTCCTTACGTTAGCAAATGCGAATGTATGGAGTATTCAGAGACGAAAGCCTACCGATTTAATAATTCTGGATTTGCAGTGTGAACACAGACCCAGGGATCTTATATTAATATTTGATATATTCTGATGTTATATATCATTTGTTGACATTTGATTTATCTTAAAAATATCATTATTAGAGTTTATATTTGATTTTGATTTATTTATATTAGATTATATTATATCTTATGACTAGTTTTTGTACTCTCTTATTGAAGGCTTATAATTATGCATATAAGTTATGACAACACTCCTCTGATATATTTATCTCATATCACGATTGAAAAGCTATTTTGAAACACAACAATCTTTATTCCAAATGAGCAAAAAGATTCAATAATATTCAAAAGCTCTTGTTTCCCCTTTACTCTAATCCTTCAAATTCTAATATGGTATGAAAAATAATAGTGAAGAAAAAGAAGCTAATAAAGAAGAAAAGCAAGAAGAATGGAGAGCATCCTTTTCTTCTCCTCCATAGTGGTAGATCTACTATTCTTCTTTGTGCCTTCTCATGCGGTCGCCTAAAGCATGACTTGAAGCAAACTCAATCCCACAAATACAACACTCATGAACCTTCATCTTCCTGGAGAGAATGACTTATCCTCAACCCGGGAAATTCGCCAGATTAATCCCAAAAAAAAAAAATGTCAGATTGGCCTACTGTTTAAACATTTTGCCAAACTAACCCTTTTTGTGGCGCCAAGTCAGATAGCGCTACACGTGGCAGCGCCACTTGTGGTGTGCCAATGTGGCACGCCATATAAGTGGCGCCACGCCACGTGACGCCACTTTAACAAATAATTTTTTTAAATTTTTAATTATTATAATTATATATTATTATATTTAATATATATTAAATATAAATTTTTAGATTATATATTAATGAACCTAAAAAGTCACAAAATAACTTCCCATTGAACAAAAAATTCGGAATATAAATTGCTCCCATAATTTTAGGATCGGTAACGTGCAGAATTATATAAACTGCCCCCAAATTTCCACAATTTTTGCAAAAAATTCGAAATTATTTTTGTAGGATCAGTAACATGTAGAATTAACGTGCAAAAAATTCCCAGTCATAAATTATAATTAATGAAACATATTTTAACGTGCAATAATTTTAATTATATATTTCTGCAGAATTATAATTAATTAATTTCTGCAGAATTATATATTTTTTAATGAAAAAATAATTACCGATCCCAAAATAATTCTGAATTTTTTGCAAAAATTGTGGGAATTTAGGGGCAGTTTATATAATTCTGCATGTTACCGATCCCAAAATTGTGGGAGCAGTTTATATTCTGAATTTTTTATTCACTGGGAAGTTATTTTGTGACTTTTTAGGTTCACTAATATATAATCTAAAAATTTATATTTAATATATATTAAATATAATAATATATAATTATAATAATTAAAAATTAAAAAAATTATTTGTTAAAGTGGCGTCACGTGACGTGGCGCCACTTATGTGGTGTGCCACGTTGGCATGCTACACGTGGCAGCACCACTTGGCTAATGGCGCCACGCCACGTGGCGCCGTCTAACGTGGCAGCACAAAAAGGGTTAGTTTGGCAAAATGTTTAAACAGTGGGCCAATCTGACAATTTTTTTTTTTTGGATTAATCTAGCAAATTTCCCTCCTCAACCCAAAAATTCTCTATCAGTCACTCTCTCAATCATCTCAACCTATGAAAGAATTCTTGACTTCGGTCCCCGAAGTCACCTTCCTCCCTCCAGTGTATAGTGGACACCGCTATGCACATGTTCTTTCCCATGTCAACTATGAGGAGGTGAGAGTTTATAAAAAAATTATTTGACAATGCATTACGGTTCTTCATAAAAATCCGTTAAAGCATGATTTATTCTAAAAATTTGGGATTCTAAAGAAAAAAATTATTTAACAATATATTACAATTCTTTATAAAGAAATCTTAATTATTTTTTCATTTAAATAGACGGGATTTTAAAAAATATCAAATATAAGGAGGTGGGATTTTGAATATATATATATATATATATATATATATATATATATATTTGACACAGCTCTTTAAATTCTTTCTTAAACATTTTTAAACATCCCTAGTGAGTCTCATACTCTTCTTTCCATAGGTTTTGCTCTTATGCATGTTCTATACTCCACCACTAACATGAATCTTTACTTTGCAGCTTCTTCCTCTCGTGATTATTCCTTGGCACTTAGGTAAACTTTCATTTTTTTTTCAATTAACATTTTTAGTTTCTGTTACAAATCTATATGAATCTGCCTATAATGAAGGGTGATCCTAACTAACCTATAATCAAGGTTATAATCAAGGAAGATCTTAATCAAAGATCTTGATCGAGAAGTGACGGCTAACCGTGCTTGGGCTTGGAGGACAAAGGCCCAGGAGTCTAAGCCTTGCAGGTAAACTCTATAAATAATCGGTAAACCCTAGATGTAAACATGTTCTCTATCAGTTATTATTTTGCTGTCACTGTGCACATACACCACCCCTTTTGACGAAAGCCATCCAGTTTGTATAGTGATCTGTGACACTCATTGGTATCTGATCCATAGATATTTGAGAGAGAGCTATATTGATACTATATTAACCTACTCATTGGTATCTAATCCATAAATATCTAGAAGAGAGCTATATCGATCCTATATTAACCTACTAGTTCATTGGCAAGACATCTCTGTTTTCTTATACAGAACAATTTTTTTTTTAATGACATGAGCTCACTAGTTGAGGCTCAAGGTCGCCAAATTATCTAGGAAGAAGAATCGCAGACAAAAAGTGATATATAATTTATGATGATGGCATGTTAGTTTGAAGATTAAAAAAAAAAAAAACTCAGGAGAAAACTAGATAGCACGAAAAAGTGATTATGTAAAATGCTGAATTTCTAATTATTGTTTTATTTTCGTGAAAATAATTCTGATTATACTAGATTATATAGAATAAAATCGATTTATTTTTTCTCCTAATTTTTGGAAGCTTGTTGAATGACAATCTTCTTTAACGTTCACTCTCTCACGTTTGTAAACTTTAGCATATATATTGAAAGGATTTCTTGAATCAAATCCGAAATTTGCTAAAATTTTAATATTTTCCAATTTTACTACTAATTTAAATATTTATATTAATCTTTTGTAGTTATGGAAACTCTGAAGTATTGGTACATATTAACAATCTACAACAAAACATTGGAAAGTATTGTAGAATTTTTTAAGATATTTTTTTTAGAATTCAAAAAATTATAAGATAATGTTTTAGAGTGTTTAAGTGATTAATTTCTTTTAAAATCTGATAATATTTAGCTATAATGTATTGAATTTTGAATGCTATAAATAATTTTTTTATTTAATATTATTATCAATAATTATATTATTTTTTATATAATAAATATTAACAATAAAAGTAAATAAAGGAAAATAAAAAAAATATACATAATAAAAAAGGGGGAAATCTCTTATAAAAAAATTAAAAAATGCAAAAAGACAACAAGGTACTTTGAATATTCATAATCCCATAGAGATGTTAATAGTCAACTTGACAACAAGGTACTTTATCCTTTTGAAATTAAAACAAAATAGTCAAATTGCTCTTACATGATTTTTTTTTTTTTAAATATCACCCACACCCGCCACCGCCACCGCCACCAAAGCTCTGGTGGCCACCAGCAACCTCCCTTGCTGGTAGGAATATTCAGTCAAGCATTAATATTAGTCCACCAATGACTTTCAATCCATTATATGTAAATAAATAAATATGTAAGTATATGTGTTAACTTTTGATTTTTAACTCGAGCCTTTTCACAAGTTTTGTTTAGGTTTTAACAATTTTCATTTTCAAAGTAAGAAATTCACACCATCAAGTCATTCACAAGTTTTATTAAGGAATTAATAATATTTCATTAGGTTTTAACAACTTTTATTTTCTAAAAAAAAAATTCAAACTATCAATTCATTCACAAGTTTTAGTAAGGAATTTGTAACATTTCATTAGGTTTTTAACAACTTTCATTTTCCAAGTAAAAAATTCACACCATCTTGTCATTCACAAGTTTTGTTAAAAAATTCACAATATTTCATTATATTTCAACCATTTTTATTTTTCCAAAAAAAAAAATTACACTATCAAGTTTTCCCAGAGTGAGTATTATTTTTAGGGTTAACATCTAATTTTATCATGAGAGTTTTTGCAAAGGAGCTAGGGGCTTCCAAGAGTGTTTTTTTTTAATCAATACCGTCAAAATAATGTTAATAAAGGAAGAAAATTGCACTAACAATATATTATTTGAGATAGTAAATGGTCTCATTTCGTGAGGAAGAACATAAATTTAAATAATGAGAAACACACTTATTAAGAGGTCCTTAACTTCAACGCTTTGGCTCGACAGAGATCAAACTTTGCTTCGAATGGCTTAGGGATACTCTGGATTCATACAAAAAATAGAGAGAAAAATCATTCAAACCATTAAAAAAGTTAATTTGGTGGCCCCTTACATTTTTTTTTTTTAAAAAAATTCTAAGTTAATGTAGCGCCCCACTAACAATACATGACTACATCTGATAAAATGACTTACTATAAAATTGACATTTTCACATATTATATTTGGCCGTGTCACATTCTCTCACTAATTTTGCTTATATATATATGTGTGTGTGTGTGTGTGTGTATTGTAGATAAAAATATACCAGGGCGGAAAAAAAACTCACCTTTTATTTTGAGGTCAAACAAAAGATTTCGAAATTAATTTTAAAACGTCAATAGATTTAAGATAAAGTTGTTGCTTGAAAATCATTTATAGACATACTTGTTAAAAATATAAATCACGTTATTTGTAACTTGTTAAAAATGTGATTTATTATATACATAAATAATAAAAAAGTAAAATCATTTATAGACATACTCCCTTTGAACCTTAATATAAAATATATTTACCTAATTTAATTAGATTAAGCAAGTTAGTTAGTATGACATGTATTTTTTAAAACATCTTAATTATTTTCTTCAATTCTCTTATTCCTTCTCCTTGTTAATTATTACCGGGATCATCAATATAGATAAATTTTTTAAAAATGATATATCTAAAAATATATCTTGCGAGGGAGTATTGATGATTGCCTCACTACTACTATAGTGGATAAGCCTGTGTAAATTCATAGGAAATAGAGTTTGGTTTTTACAACTTCCGGAAAAACGCTGCCTCACATTACTTCAATTAAAACGTGGATTTAAAAAAATAATATATAACTTTGGCATATATATATATATATATATATATATATATATATATATATATATAGGGTTTAATGTTTCTGCCTTTAAGGCAGAAACATTTTATCTGCCTCACTCATATAAAAGTGAGTGAGTTCCATTATTATTTTTTTTCTCTTCTCTTGATAGTGGACCCACTCACTTTTATGTGAGTAAGACTGATAAAATGTTTCTGTCTTAAAGGCAGAAACATTAAACCCATATATATATATATGTATGTATGTATATATGTATATATATATATATGACCACCAATCTTGAAAATCTATTAGTTTTTATTATGTTTAAATCTAAACTATTAAGTACTAGAAAAAGATTATCTATAAAGTTTGCTTCTTAATGATTTTTTTTTTTTAATTTATCAACGAAGAGGTATCTGGGCTGGGGGTCCTAATTTGCCATTAACAACTTTTTCCTTTAAATAAAATATTACTTTCTCGTGATAAAGTTGGATCATGCGTGTTTGGAAGCAAAGCGATAAGGTATCAGCAGGTATGAACAAATACATTCAAAAAATGGCGATGATCAATTGATCATGATATTGGATTTGTTTAGTATTAAATTTTGCATATTAAAGCAAAATCACCCAAAAGCGACACGTAAGCAAAACAACAACTATTATTTTATTTTCATTAAAAAACAACAATTATTATTAATTTATTTTTATTAACTATGCTACAATGGGAAATTTAGATTTTGAAGTGGTCCTCAGCCTTTCATTTAATAAAGATGCATAAACTTTTTGTCCTAGCTTTATAAACAATCTTTTTATGTAAATAACATATTATATTTCATTGGAAGAAAAGATTTTTGACTTTAAAATCAACATTAGTTTAACACTTATTTGCTAGATATAGCTATCCTTTTATGAGAGACAATTCTATTTGAGGCTCTATCGATACTAAATGTGAGCACCTCATCCAATGAAGACTCAAATTTCAATTCGCTCCACTATAAGAAATTAACTTACTCCACTAAACTTAACTCTCATTAGTAGCCTAGTTTAACACTTCTTCACTACACATGTTTGGTAGTGAAAAGAGGTAGCACATATAACAATAATAATAATAGTATTAGTAGTAAAAATAATTTATTGTGATTAACAACAACAAAAAACGTTATTCAATTATTAAACATTCAAGATTAAAAGCATTTTATATAAATATACAATTTTATAAATATACGAGTATTATTTAATTATTTATACATATAATTTAAAAAATTTCTATAATCACAATTCACTGGTCAATTCTTTAGAAGTATGGTTGTATATATTTGGGCCGTTTTGCTTAACTTGCGGATTTAGTTCTCATATTTCTGTGCTGTCCATTTATGTGGCGAAGAGGTTTATGGACCTTACTTTTGGGCTAATTGGGCTGACACAAGGAGGGAGAAAAAATGAATAGCTAATTAACCTTGCACTATAATTATTAAGAGTTTTTATATCAAAAAAAATAATTATTAAGAGTTTAAAGTATGGGAAAAACACTTCTCATGTTGTAGGAGAAGTGTTTTCTTATGTTACACACACGTGAAATGGTGGGACCCACACACACATATATATAGTAATTCATATATGTATATGTGGATCCCACCATTTAATGTGTGTGTAGGAATCTTAGTTTTCTCATGCAACATGAGAAAACTAAACCGCTTAAAGTATATGTTAAATCCACTGAGTTTCTGTCAAATTTCAGCAACTGGTCTTTGAAAATGTAAAAATGTTATATTAAAAAAAAATATTTTAAATATATTTTCCCGCGTTTAATTATAAAAGATGAGGCTGCCTCTGAACCTTTCAATCTCCTCATCTACGTATGTTAGATTTCTATATTCCAAAACTCTAGATTTGGTTTGTTATGTTGATGCCATGAACATTGAGTTATGGATAGGGAGGAAGAATTTTCTAGTTGTCTGGGGTATTTTTGTCATTTCTTTTTTTTTTTGTATTTTTTTATAAGAAAATTTTAGGAAAGGGGTTGGATTCACCCTACAATTCAAGAGTAGGGTGAAATCTCTCTTCCTCATAGGTGATATCAATGTTGGGCAGGGCGAGTCCTCTATTACCCTCATGCGTACCTAGGCACCCAGGAATTAGGATGCCTCCCCAACGCTTTGACCAACTCTACAATCGAACCCTCTCCCTTTGATGAGAGTGTCCAACCCCTTTGCCAGTTGAACTCAAAAACGAGGGTTTTTCTTTTTCTTTTTTTGTATTTTTAAAAATAAAATTTTACTTAGATAATTAAGATAGGGTTGCATCCATTCTAGTTTAATTTTTGTTTGAACCAAAAGGTCCTCAAGTATTAGGTGGGCCAGTGACATAATAGGATAAGGAAAGGATAATAACATTGCGTGTACGAGTAGCAACTCATAACCCCACACACACACACATAATATCCACTGCTAAAAAGTATATACGCTTTAGCTTCAAGTGATATAGACAAGGACATTCATCATTTATACTTTTTAATCAGAGGCGTGCTACATGTAAAACCTGTAATATGGTTATTATATATTCTCAGTAAAATTCTATTTTTGTATTGACCAAAAAAAAAAATTCTATTTTTGTGAGGCTCTGTTAACATTTTTTATTCCTTTAGTTTATAGATTTAAAGACGGCTGTCGAAGGATATTATTGAAGTAACTCAAGAAGAACCTGAAGCTCCTTCCACTCAAACTGTTCCTACAAATGAAAAGTGAAATGTCACAACTGATATATACTCCCCCGATCCTTATAAAGCACCAACTATTAGAAGTTTTTTGTTTTTATTATAAGGCACCAATTGCCTTTAACCAGCTCATTTATTACTATTTTCCAATAATACTCTTATAAATATACAATTAACTAAATAAGCAATTAGATCAATGCCAAATTAAGAAAATAAGAAATTGACATACCTCCAGCCATTGATTCGATCTCAAAATAAAGAAGAAGACTATGGTTCTTCTAAGTCCTCACTCTCACTCTTTAGATGGTGTAAAACTTTAGTCATAGGTTTGTACGTTGTATGTTAGGTGAGCAGACTTAGGGGACCATATATATAGAGAAACACCGACTAATCCCATTTCTTCCCATCAAATAAGTGGTAGTCAATCATGCTAAAATAATGGATTAATTGAGAAGAAATTGGGTTAGTGGATTTGAATGTAGACCACTAGATGAATTTTCAAAATTAAATAAAATACATCTAGATGTTAATTCAAATATCTAAATATTAATTCAAAAATTTTAGGATTAAGGTGCAAAAATACACATAATCTTTTCCCTTAGGAGGGCCCAACACCATAACCTTTTTTTTTGAGCAAAAGTACACATGACGTTACGTTTTGAGAGCAAAAATACCAAAGGCCATTAGTTGACCGACATTGACCGTTAACTTGGACGAAAATGAATAGTAACTTGGCTGAAATTACCATTTTGCCCATAGTTTTAAATAATTTCTTCTTTTTTTTTAAAAAAAAAACCCTTAAAAAAACCCTCCCCGCCGGTGGGCCCCACCACCGTCGACAACTTTTTTTTTTTTAAAAAAGAAACAAAGGTTTTTTTTACAAAAAACTTAAGGGGAGGCCGGTGGGCCCTACCACCACCGGCAGCCGCCCTCCCCACTGCCGGTCGCTGTCGGTGACCAGCGGCCATCTCCAACGACCTCCTCTGGTGAATTTTTTTTTTTTTAAAAACTAAGGTTTGTTTTTTAAAAAACTAAGGGCTGGCGGTGGTCCCCACCGCCGGTCGCCACCTCCGGCGCCTGGACGTTGCTGCCCCATCGCTGGCGACCACCTTTGGAGACTTTTTTTTAAGAAAAAACCTTAGTTTTTTAAAAAAAAAAAAGTCGCTAGAGGCGGCTGTCGGTAGGGAGGGCAGTCGCCGACGTGGGGGTGGCCGGCGGTGGGGCCCACCGGCCTCCCCTTAATTTTTTTTAAAAAAAAGTCGTCGGAGGTGGCCACTAGTCACCGGCGGCGGTTGGCAGTAGGGAGGGCGACCGCCGATGGTGGGGCCCACCGACCTCCCCTTAGTTTTTTGTAAGAAAACCTTAGTTTTTTTGTTAAAAAAAAAGTTGGTAGAGGAGGTCGCCAGAGGAGGTCACGAAGGTAGCCGCAGCCGGTGGTGGGAAGGGCGGTCGTCGATGGTGGTATGGCCAGTGGTGGGGCCCACCGGCGGGGAGGATTTTTTTTTAAAAAAAATTATTTAAAATTAAGGGCAAAATGGTAATTTCAGTGGAATTACTGTTTATTTCCATCCAAGTTAACGGTCAACGTAGGTCAACTAACGGGCTGCGGTATTTTTGCTCCTAAAACGTAACGTCATGTGTACTTTTGCTCTAAAAAAAAGGTTATGGTGCTGAACGCTTCGGGGGAAAAAGTTATGTGTATTTTTGCACCTTTACACAAAATTTTAATATTCTCCCACTTGGTCCACACAATTCATCATATATCACAAGGAAAAACAAAATGCGTGTATCATAGTGATAGGTCCTCTTAAAGCGAGTATTATCTTCCATGTATCATAGTGCATTATGTCTCTCAAGCCCATGTAACTTAATGAATAAACCTTATGTTTATTCTAGGTCCAAACTCAATGATATTTCTAAAATTAAATAAACAAATGAATGTATACACAAAACTAAAATGAGAAAACATCACAAATAGGGTTTCACAAAATAATATCGTTCTTACAACGAAAATTAAAGAAAATCATTCTTACAACGAAAATCAAAGAAAGGCACTAAGTCTTATTCTTTCTACATGATTTAGAAATTTCATTAGAGTCATGCCTTTAGTTAAAGGACCAGCGATCAACAATTCAGTGCTTATTTGTTAAATAACCACTGTTATGGCTAAATACTTAATGTCGATATGCTTGCTTTCGACTACCACTTTTGTTGTTCTTAGCTATAAAGACAACATCTAAATTGTCATAATATATCTTCAATGGCCTAGAAATTGAATCTATGGTTCTAAGCCTAGGAATGAAACTATTCATCCATACACTATGTGAAGTAGCCTCAAAACAAGACACGAACTCAGCTTCCATTGTAAAAGTAGCCATCAAAGACTGCTTCTTACTACTCCATGATACAGCTCCACTACTAACATAAAAATATATCTTAAAGTAGATTTTCTTGAGCCAATGCAGCCAGCATAGTTTAAATTGGAGAAACCAGTCACTTCCAGATTGTCAGTCGTCACTTCCAGATTGTCAGTCTGTTTGTACTTGAGCATGTAATATTTAGTCCTTTAAAGGTATCTCAACACCTTCTTCACAGCCAAAAGCTTTCCTGTGGTCCATGCTTGGATTACTCTAATATCTTTCTAATACTTCAACAACAAATGCAATGTCAGGTCTTGTGTAGACCTAAACATACATAAGACTTCCTACAGCCACTTCCTACAGCTAATGTTGTCAAACTTACGAATCAATTCACCGAGTTTGACGTGTTCACGTTTTTAACTAATGAAATCAAGTTAACTCGCTTATAGAATCGTTCTATACATAAACTTGGTCAAACTCAGTTTTGAGTCGGTCAAACTCGGTGAACTCACCATTTCAAAACCGAGTTGAGCGAGTCAAAGATATGGGTAATAGAAATCAAAGATTTGGATAGTAACAAGCTAAAAATCTTCCAAAAAAAGCTAGTATAAGGTAAAAAAGAAAAATACATAACTTGTACAACTTTCCCTATTTTAAACTTGTAGAACTTGTGCCTTCACCCACCATCCTTCTTTCCCAAGTGTGCAGTTTCTATTTTTCATTCTTCACCGCCTTTGCTTGTTCTTGCTGGTTTTGGAGAAGAAGGAAGAAAGAAGACGAATAATGAGAAGAGAGAAAAAAGGCATAAGAGAGAGAAACAAATTGAAAAGTGAGTTCGTAATTTTGAAATATGAATATATGAGAGATGTAAGGTTTTTTTTTCTCGTGAGTCGTGATTTGTGAGCAGCTAGGTATGTGCCTTACTACCTTTGTTTTGTTTTGTCAAATCAGCCTTTTTTTCATGAAAATCGTGATATTTTTTGTGAGAATGTGATGTATTGATGAGTGCAGTAACTTCACGTGGGTTGTAGCTAGTCTTTAGTCTATAGTAGGTAATGGAGTTATAAACCCTCAATTAATGCTTTCTTTAGGCTAGTCTGTACTGTATCAGGGAGCTAATCTACTGTTTATAGTAGGTAATGTCAAATGGCCTCTAACATCGCAAATAGACATTGTGATGTCAAATGGCCTCTAACATCGCAAATAGACATTGTGATGTATCCTACAAGCTGTTTTTTTTTTCAATTTGTTTATTAAAAATTATTCTTGATTTGAATGAAAATTGGACTTGTGAGGTTAAAGTGTTGAGACTTGAGTCTTGGGTGTTGCAAAGCAAAAGACCAAACTATTAGAGAAGTGCAAGAGTAAGGTATTTCTTCCTTTCCTTCACCTTTTTTTATTGCTTTTAATCATTCAACATATTATTATTATATTATTTTTATAAAAATCATGAGAGAGAAGGGAGCTTGCTTAAACAAACTAAGGTAAAGTTTTTTTTTTTTTTACCTTGAGATATTAGATGTCTTCTTTGGTTGCCTATTTTTTCTTAATTTGAAAAATTTCTTCTTACTATTTATTAATTAGGTAGTATATTAAATTGAAGATGTCTTCAAGCGCAAAGGAAAATACTGGGAAAAAAGTTATTGCTGCAAGAAAAAGCTATCGTGGTAATAGATCTGATATAGGATGGAAACATGGGATGGATGTTGATGGGAATGACAAAAAAGTGAAGTGTAATTATTGTGAAAAAATTGTTAATGGGGGTATCTATAAATTCAAACATCATCTAGCATGTACTAAAATAGATGTTGAAGCTTGTGGCAATGTTTCTGAAGAAGTAAAGATCACCATACTGCAACTTGTTTATGATGTAAAATGTGCTTCATCTAAAAGGAAAAATTTATGGTTGAGTCTCAAAATTCAGAGAAAGGGCTGGTGAATTTCTTGAGAAATACAAAAAATAATAGCAAAGGGGTAGGCAACACACAATCAACCATTAATCATATGTTTAAGAAAGACTTGAGGGAAGAGGCTTGACAACAAATAGGTCAATTTTTTTATACAAGAGCTATACCTTTCAATTGTATAAAAAAAAATCTTGAATTTACAAAGATGTGTGAAGTTATAGGAAGATTTGGTCAAGGATTTAAGCCTCCTTCTTATCATGAGATCAGAGAAAAATATTTAAACTTGGAATTAAAGAACACACAGACCTTGCTTGAGAATTTTAAAAATGAATGGACAACAACAGGTTGTTCCATAATGTCTGATGGGTGGACTGATAGAAAAAGATGTTCAATTTGTAATTTTCTAGTGAATGGTTCCAAAGGGACAGTATTTTTATATTCATTAGATACTTCTGAGATTTCTAAGACGTCTGATAAAGTATTTGAGATGCTTGATGAGGTTGTGGAAAAAGTAGGTGAAAAAAATGTGGTGCAGATAATAACTGACAATGCTATAGATTATAAAGCAGTTGGGCAAAAATTAATGGAGAAAAGAAAACATTTGTATTGGACTCCATGTGCAGCCCATTGTATTGACTTAATGTTAGAGGACTTTGACAAAAAAATTATATTGCATAAGGAAACCATTAGAAGGGGTAGAAAAATCACAACATATATTTATGCAAAATCAATGCTCATTAGCCTTTTGAGAAAATTCACGAATGGAAAAGATTTAATTAGACCTGCTGCAACTCGATTTGCCACTTCATATATGACTTTGTCATGTCTTAATGAGCATAAAGCACCCTTGGTAAATTTGTTTAATTCTCAACATTGGAAGGATAGTAAATTTTCATCTACTAAAGATGGAAAAGATGTAGCAAAAAGTGTTATGGACAATAATTTGTGGAAGAATATTGTGACATGCCTTAAAGGTGCTGCTCCTCTTGTTAAAGTTCTTCACTTAGTAGATTTAGAAGAGAAGCCAGTTCATATATGAAGCCATAGAGAGTGCGAAGGAAAAGATCAAACAAAATTCTAAAAGTGTTGAAAAAAGGCAAGTATTAAATTAAATTTTTTTACTTGATTTTATTATGCAAGTGTTATGTTTTTTATAATTTGGATTTTTTTTTGGTGGAATGACACTTTCTTTTATTGACTGTGATTTGTGATAGTTATGAGCTTATATGGAATATAATTGATGGAAGGTGGGAAGCTCAACTACATAAGTCTTTACATGCAGCGGCCTACTACCTCAATTCTCATTTCCATTATGACATTAATTTTAAGCCTCATTATATGATTAAGCAAGGGTTATATGATTGTTTGACAAGGATGGTTGGGGATCAAGATGAGCTTAACAAAATTGAGTCTCAATTGACTGACTTTCATAACACGAGAGATATATTTGGGCCTGAAACTGCATAAGCATTAATAAAAAAACTACTTCTAGCAGAATGGTGGGATTCTTATGGAGATGGATGTCCAGAACTTAAAAGAATTGCAATTCGTATTCTTAGCTTATGTTTCAACTCTTCTGGCTATGAACGTAATTGGAGTGCTTTTAAGATGGTAATATTTTTACTTCTTTTTTAAAATTTTCAAAGTAATTTTGCTTGAATGTTAGAATAATAATGGAAAAAAAAAATTCTTCAAATTCTTTTTGTAGATTCATATAAAAAAAGAAACCGTTTGCATAAAAAAAAACATGAATGATTTGGCATTTGTCATGTGCAATTTGAAACTCACAAGGAAGCAAAAGAGTAAAGCTTTCAATTATGATTTTGATGATATATATTCTGATGATGAATGGATTACTGAAGGAAGGATAGATGGAGACAATACGAAGGAAGAGGATGATGAGCTTCTTCAACCTCATGAAATTGATGAGAATATGGCTAATCCATTATTTGATGTTGACCTTAATGTTGATTTTAACATTAACGATGTTAGGGCAAATTATAATGTTAATGAGGACATAGGTGATACAAATGGAGATTATAATGGTGAAGGTGAAGAATTTGAAGACAATGGAGATAATGATAATCCAACATTTGATGATCTTTGTTAAATTTATAATTAGTTTTATTTAATTATGTTTAGTGACTTTATAATAGAACATGAATTTTGTATAAATTTTTATGTTAAGTATGATAAATTATGAATGGTTAATGAATTTAATTTTAGTTATTTAGATTTCAAATATATTTAAATAACTCTTTGTCATTTTTAGTATTTTAATTATTTTATTATATAATTTTAATTGTTATTTATTAATATAGGTAAACTCTTACGAGTTTACGTCCCTCTCACAAGTCTTTTTAAACTCAAGAGTTTGACAACCTTGCCTACAGCGGAAGCATAAGGGATATTTTTCATGTGTTCCCGCTCAAAATCATTCTTTGGGCATTGGTCAAAATCGAACACATCACCTTCCACAATGGGAGCAATACTTTGTGACCAATACCTCATCTAAAATATTTTTAAAACTTTGTTAATATAGGTCTCTTGAGAAAAACCTATAATATATCGATGTCTGTCTCTATATATCTTAATGCCAATGACATAAGATACATCTCTCATATCCTTCAAATCAAAGTTTTCAAAAAGGAATCGTTTCACTTCATATAGTAAGCCATTATCATTGGTTGCAAGAAAAATATTATTCACATATAGAATAAGGAAAAAAATCTTGCTCCCACTAACCTTCTGGTATATATATTCATCCACAATGTTCTCCACAAAACCAAATGAAGAGATAACATCATGAAATTTTAAATACCATTAACGAGAAGCTTGTTTCAATCTATATATAGATTACTTGGGCTTACACACCAAATGCTCATCATTATTAGAGGAAAATCCTTCTGGTTGTTTCATGTAAACCTTTTCCTCTAGTTCTCCATTGAGAAAGGTTGTTTTCACATACATTTATTGCAACTTTAAGTTAAAATGTGCAACAATGCTAGAATGATATGAAGGGAATCTTTTGTAGATACAGGAGAAAATGTCTCCATGTAGTTGATTCTTTCTCTTTGAGTGAATCCTTTAGCAACGAGTCTTGTTTTATGTCTATCAAGGTTGCCCAATGAGTCTCTCTTTGTTTTGAAAACCCATTTACATCCAATGGCCTTTGCACCATGAAGCAAGTCAATAAGATTCCAGACTCTATTAAATGCCATAGAATTTATCTCATCCTTCTTAGTATCATACCATGATTTTGATTCTCTATAGTTCATGGTTTGTGAAAATGTTCCAAGATCATTTTCAGCTCCTACATTATATTTAGATTCTCGCGAATACACAATATATTCACTATGTATCACTGATCTTATTGTTCTAGTAGATCTTCTTAATGTTGTTTCATTATCTTCTTAAGGAACTTGTTGTTCAACAACTTCTAGTTGTTCCTCATCGACAACTTCAACTATTAGATCAATACCAGTAGGTTGTGGATCTTGAATGACTAGTTGTACAACACTTGATTGAGTTGAAGAAGCATTGTTAACAACCAATCTCAAACTTGAAGTAGAAGGTTAGCTATCTGAATGATCCTTTTCAGAAACAAGGTTTCTGAATTGATCGCTCTCACTAATCAAGTCATACTCAAGAAATTTGGCATTCCTTGATTCCACAAACCTAGTAGTGTGAGATGGATAATAAAACTTGTATCCCTTAGACCTTTCGGCATATCCAATGAAATATTCACTAATGATCCTTGGGTCCAGCTTCTTTTCTTGTGGATTATAAATCCTAACTTTTGACGGGCATCCCCAAACACGTACATGTGACAAACTCAGTTTCCAACCCTTAAATAATTCAAATGGCATCTTTGGGATAACCTTAGTTAGAACCCGGTTTAATATGTGCACTATTGTCTTAAGTGCATCAATCCACAAGGACTTGGGAAGCTTGGAACTACTAAGCATATTTTTCACCATGTCCAATAATGTTCGGTTTCTTCTTTATGTTACACTATTCTCGTCTAGAGAACCAGGCATGGCGTATTGGGCATCCCATGTTCTTGAAGAAACTTCGCAAATAGAATAGGTACTTGTCCATCTTCAATGTATCTACCATAATATTCTCCACCTCTATTTGATCTCACGATCTTAATTTGTTTTCCACATTGTTTCTCTATCTCATATTTAAATACTTTAAAGTCATATAATTCTTCATGCTTGTTATGAAGCATGTGGAGATACATATATTGTGAGTAATCATCAATGAAAGAGATAAAGTATTTCTAACCATACGTATCCATTTCTAGACTACAACTATCTATATGTATGATCTCTAACAATTCTGTACTTCTCTTAGCACCTTTCTTTGACTTGTTAGTCTGCTTTCCCTTTATGCAGTCTACACAAGTCTCAAAGTCATTAAAGTCTAGAGTACCAAGTACCCCTTCTTTTACCAATCTTTCAATTCTTTGAATGGAGATATGACATAATCTCCGGTGCCACAATACAAAGGAATCCTCACTAATAACACATCGTTTCAAACCAACAGTAACATGCATGGCACTATACGCAGTATCATTTTGTAAATAAATAGGAAAAAAACTATTAGACAATGTACCATTCCCAATGAAATTTGATTTATAAATCAAATACAAAGATGTCTCATAAAACATAAAGGAATAACCCAAATGTACAGATCTTGAAACTGAAATCAAGTTCCTAGAGAAACTTGGAATATAAAAGGTCTTTCCTAAATTCAAAACAAAGCCACTACTTAAAACTAAATTGCAAGTTCCTACAGCCTTCACATGTGAACCCATTCTTCCTTCTGAATAGATGTATTGTTCACTTCCCAATAGCTTCTTTAGGTTTTGCATACCCTTCAAGGTGTTCGAAACATGGATTGTAAAACCAGAATCAATCCACCATGTGCCATTAATATCATCGACCATATTTGAGTCATAACAAACAAGTGAGACTGACATACATTTCTTCTTAAGCCATTACTGGAATTTAGAGTTGTCTTTCTTCATATGTCCCTTCTTTTTACAGAAGAAACACTTGGATTCCTTCTTGATTCCAGGGGTGGTGTTTTACCTTTCACCTTCTTCTTGGCTTGAGTTTGCCCTTCCTCTTAGTTGTCATAAATGAACTCTCTCCCATTTCCATCTTCAGCCTTCCCTCCTTCTAAACACACATGGTCAAAAGTTCATTGATTGACCATTTATCCTTATGTATGTTGTAGGCAAAGTAGTTAATCCCAGATAGCGGTAAGCCCAAAAAATGCTATAGCAGTATAGCGCATTGTGTGATGACCACTACACTGAAGATACACATGTAAATACTAAAGAATAAAAATATACTCAAAATATAAGACATATTCATCATTAAACAATAACTAATCCAAGTCTTTAAAACCATAAATAAAACATTAACATATAAGAAAACATTCAACATTAAATTAGTCTTTAAAAGCCATAAATACAAGAAAAAATTCTCTTTAGTCTTCAAAGAAAAGATCATCCAAGTCTTCTTCATTATTGTTGCTTTCACCACTACTAGACTTGTAGATCTCTTCCTCCTCATTGTCACTTTCTTCATCATTTGCCTCTTCCTCTTCATCTTCAATGATACCCTTTTCGTTATTGCTAGTTGAAATCCTTGAAGTTGCAATATGTTTATTCTTTAATCTGCTTTGCTGCCTAGTGTATGTTCTAGGTTCACCAGCCCCAACTATATCAGCAATAGCTTCCCAAGTCAAAGTGTCATCTTCAAAAACTAACTCCTCCTCAGCAACTTCTTCATCTCCACTCATTTCCCTCACCAACCACTCATTAGTATCATCAATGTCATTTAGGAGAATGGGATCAATCACATCACGGCAATCAAAGTGTTCCTTAAGAGCTTGGTTATACTTAACAAAAACCAAGTCTTGTAACTTTTGATGCTCAAGCTTGCTTTTCTTCTTAGAATGAATCTGTTGTATAATTTGCAAAAAAAATAATGTTTGTTTCACAATCACTACTTGAAATTCTATAAAGTAGAATTATTTAAAATTTAAATGAATACTTACATGCTCAAAGTACTCCAATTACACTTACATCTGGATGCACTGCAAGTCAAGTTTAACACTTTGATGGCAAGTTTTTGCAAACTTGGAGTAGATGCTCCATACATCCTCCACCACTCAGCTATAATGAGTGAACTAATTAGCAATTTAGCAAAACCACTAGTTTGAATTATAATGTAATTAATTTTATCAAGGAATGCGCTTTTACTTACCAAGAGCCACAGTGGCCCTTTGTCTTATTGTTTGCCTCAAACCAAAGTTGCCTACAGCTCTTTTATAAACTGACAACTCATATGTAATCTTATTTGCCTCTTCGTTAGTTGGTATTAACCTCTCAATGCATTTATAAAGTCCTGAAGTCACTTCCTCATCAAATTCAATTCTTGGATTACTATAATAAAACTCTGGGTTTAGAAAATGAGATGCTGCATGCAATGGATGATGGAGTTGGCACTCCCATCTTCTTTCAACAATTGCAAAAATCTCCTTGTACCTATCTTCATTTCCATTAAAGGATTTTGAAATAGCTTCCTTGGCCCTATCCATAGCTTCATATATGTAATCCATTGCACACTTTTTTTCATTATCAACAAGCCTAAGAACATTTACAACAGGCCCATTGCCTTAAGAGAATAAACGACACCATTCCAAAATATAGGCATAAGTATAGTGTCAGTTGCCATTTTCCCCTTAGCATCTTTAGCAGCCTTAGACTTAGACCATTCATCTGAGGTTACCATCATTCTAAGGTTATTTTTTAATTTGTGTAACCTTTGTAATGTAAGGAAGGTTGTAGCAAACCTTGTGACTCCATACCTAACCAATTCAGTCTTCTTTGTGTACTTCCTCATCGTGTTCAAGGCCAATAAGTGGTTATAAATAAAGCCTACTAGACTGATGCCTCTTTGTATTGACGTTTTAACTTTAGGAAGCTTCTCAATGTCTTCTAACATTAAGTCTAAGCAATGTGCAGTACACAGAGTCCAATAAAGGTTGGTTTTCTTGGCTTGTAATAATTTACCAGCTAAAATATAGTTGTTGCCATTGTCAGTTACCACTTGAACCACATTCCTTTCTCCAATCTCCTCCACAAAATCATACAACAACTGAAATACCTTCTCCCCGGTCTTCATATATGATGAAGCATCAACACTCCTCATAAACATAGTCCTAGATGGACAATTCACCACAAGGTCCTATTCTTCCTATCCGTCCATGCATCCAACATAATTAAACATCCAAATCCCTCCCATTCTTTCTTGTGACTCTTTAACATTTCGTTTGTTCGCTTAATTTCCTTTTTAAGGAATGGAACTCTCAATTCATGATAGGTTGGAGCTTTTAAATGTGGACCATAGTTTCCAACAAATTCAAGCATCAACTTAAAGCTTTTTGTATGAGCAACATTGAAAGTTATTCCATTCCTATAAAAGAATTGAGCTATATATTGACAAGTTCTATCCCTTGCTTCTTTATCACAAGCATCATTTATACTTATTTGCTTCTTGTTCTTTCCTATTTTGATAGTTGATTCATGACTTTTAAAAAGAAGTAAATCCATAAGGCCTTTCACGCTTTTGGCTTTATCGGTAGATGGATCACTTGATGTTGCCGACCTTTTTCCACTACGTAAGCGATGAATTTCTTCAATCTTCTCTTCCTCATTATCATCTTGCAACTCACTGTAAGTTTGAGCAACCTTCTTTTTCTCAGCAGCTTCCTTGAGTAAATTTTTAACTTCAGCTGGACATTTCGAACAAGCATTCACATCTCTTCTAATCCCTATTTGGTGCCTTTTTGCTCGAGTAATCCCACCTGTAGTCACTTTGCCATAGAAATCACATGTCACACTCTTGCTATTATTTATATCTCTCAAGCTATTCCACTGCCACGCCATATCCATATTTTCACCGGTAGGTTTTACCATTGCACAAGAAGAGACTGTAGTTGAGCTCTGTGGTTGCTTTGACTAGGATGATGTGACCATTTTTACTATAGGAACTTTTTCTTTTTATTGTAGCATGTAGTCACGGTCCCACAGACTAAAAAAGCAGGAAGTCATGGACTGAAAACACACTAAGTCAGATTTGAGAAAAAAAACAAAAAAGGCACTAAGTCACGCGTCAAAGCTTACTGACTTATTGTAGCAACTTTTTCTGTGTTTGTGAACAAAGTCAAAATTGTTACTGTAGCATGAAGGGAAAATGTGGAAGTCAGCCGTGTCGATCTGTATTGGAGAAATAGGAAGAACACATCGAACTAAAAAAAGGAATTGAGATCTCGCCCTTTGAACTCACTAATCAGAGGTGCTGAAATCGGAAATCAAAGGATATCTCACTCTCACAACGCCGACTGTGATTGGATTGTTTCAAACTTTCAAGAATGAACCGGGTAATAACTATGGGTTTTCAAGTTGGGCTTTTTTTACTGTTCCTGCCTAACCTAATCGCGCAACGCACCTTACGATTTTGTGTACTGTGACTGGCGCTACAGGCGTGACCTTGAAATGCTTCGCAATGGAGCTCCTGTGGCGTCAAGACACTGTTGCTCCGCTTCAGTGCTATTGCGACACTATAGCACTCGATCGACTACTCTGGTTGTAGGATATCTTAAAGGGTCCATATAGTTGTGGAAGAGTGTTCAAAATGTAGTACACAAGGAAAGAGTCAGACATGTCAACCTCAAATAACTTTAGTTGAGCTGCAATGTCCCTCATTTGCATGATATGCTCATGCACACCTTTTACTGTAGCAAGTCTTAGGGATGAAAACTTCATAATTAGGGTGCTGGCAAGTGCTTTATTTGAAGAATAAAATTAATCATCAATCGTCTTTAGAAGTAGCCTAATTTTGTCATGTTGTTCGACAGAACCATGAATACTAGTAGAGATTGAGGCCTTTACGAACATAACTGAGAGGTGGCTAGATTGCTCCCACTTTTCATATAGATAACCTCATCTGGAGTACTGGTCTCCTTAATCGAAGGTGGCTTGTCTTTCCTAATAGCATAATCAACGTTCATCCACCCCAATTGGAGAAGAACTCTCTCTCTCTCTCTCTCTACTCCATACCTTATAGTTATCACCCCTCAGTTCAAGAATGTCACATTTCATATCAGAGAAATTCACAAGTTGTTTAACTGCATTAATTTGAACATACATACTTAAGAAAATTAAAATTTGAGACTAATAAACCATGTCATGCTTGACCAATGTAAATCATGCAAAAATACGTGAATCTACTAACATACAACTTGCTTTTGGACTAAAGTTTTAATTCAATTAGATTCACAACTTTATGATAAAACTAACAAATTATTTCTTTATTCTTAATTCCTGTGGGTAAGTTAAGAATGTAATTTAATATTTTATCTCAATTAACATACAAAAACATATAATAAAAAATTCCTGTGGGATAAATTTTATTAATGACATATGACTAACTACAACTAATGTTATTATGTGACCATAAAAACTCAATATATAATTTCAACTAATTAAAGATGTTATGACTATTCTCTAATTAATTGAAAATATATAGATCACTCAACATTAATTAATATTTAATATTGCATCAAACTATAAGCAATATTAAAATAAAAATTGAATATTAATGTACTCATATTATTCAACTTAATATTGTATGTATAATAAAATAATAATTAATAGATACAATTAATCAGAATAATTACATAAATGCCAAAACTAAATTAAATTTTAGATTATTATATTTTAATTTGAAAAATCATGAGGTGTAAATATAAATTTACAAATAACACAAAAGCGTTAGTTCGGCCTAATGGTCAGAGACACCCAATTAAGGCTTAGGTCCAAAGAAATGTGGGTTTGAATCCTACTGTTGACATTTTCAAATAATTTTTGGTTATCACTTAAGAAATTATTTCAATAAAATAAAAAACTCAATTATGGGCAATAAGAGTCCACAAATAATTTTTGGTTCACTTAAGAAATTATTTAAACAAAATAAAAAACTTAATTATGGACAATAAGAGTCCACGGCCTTGTGGAGCGCCAGCCTTCAGGCGCTACACACCTATTGATCTTGGATTCGAAACCATTTAGGTCCTTTTTTCTTTAGCATATTTTTTTTAACAAAAATAAAACATTGTCATTTCAAGTTGTCTTCCTTACCCACCTATGCAACCCTACTTGACTCGCCAACCTGAGAGCAACCTGAAAAGAGCCACTGCGACTTACAATCTCAGGTGGTCTTTTTAGGCAATCGGAGAGCTCGAAATGTGATGATTTTAGAGGCGTTAATCACAGAAAAGCAATCCAGAACAAAATATATTTGATATAAGCATGAAATCAATACAGATTTAAGCAGCAATATTTCCAGAACAAATCAAAGAAAATATCAATTCCGACAGCGATAATCATGACGACAAAACCAAAGTGGAATCAACTCAAATAATCCCAATTTCCGACGTTGAAATAGAGAGCGTTAGCAAATGAAATCCAGATCGACAACATAAATGTAAAAACTAGATAGAAAGTTTAAAAGCCAATAGAAAGCTTTGAAACGTATACCAGATTTCTCAATATTCATCTTTGAGAACAAAAGAATAATCAATAGTTTCGAAAAGCATCAAAGGGAAATTAAAAGCATTGCAAGTCTCAGTACAAATAGTTGCAATTGCAAAGCAGGGTCCTTCGAATATGTATGAAGGTGGTGGTGATTCCTTGGATATAAGTTATACCCTCTCATCGCATAAATTAAAAAAAAAAACCAACATGATGAGCATTTTATTATAACATTTAAAATAAATTGCGGGTAGTAAGCAAATATTCATATTGAAACCCATGTATTCTCGTGAAAGCTTAATTGGATAAAATCAAAGAAGAGGCATATGAACGACTCTGATACCAAATGTTAGAAATTAGGGTGATCTAATCATGTTAATTAACTAAATAAGCAATTAGATCATGCGGAATTAACAAAATAAGAAACTGAAATACCTCCAGCATTGATTCGATCTCAAAAGAAGAAGACTATGGTCCTTCTAAATCCTCACCCTCACTCTTTAGATGGTGTAAAACTTTAGTCGTAGGTTTGTATGTTGTATGTTAGGTGAGCAGACTTAGGGAACCATATATATAGAGAAGTACCGACTAATCCCACTTCTTCCCATCAAAGAAGTGGTAGTCAATTGTGCTAAAATAATGGGTTAATTGAGAAGAAAGTGGGTTAGTGGATCTAAATGTGGACCACTTGATGGATTTTCAGAATTAAATAAAATATATCCAAATGCTAATTAAAATATCTAAATATTAATTCAAAAATTCTAATATTTTGGACCAATTTAATGACTTAACTTCGATTCCTTAATCCACAAAAAATTGTTTATTTCAATCTAAATATCAACTTCGTGCTTTATAATAAAGATTAGAGGAAATATGATGAAAAGGGAGATTCTCTTCTTGCAAAACATGCATTCTCTTAAGACTTTTAAGTTTATTTCAACCATAATTTGTTTTTTCATTTTCTTTTATGACCAAAAACAATTTACCAATCATTTCAAACAATTATATAATCACCTAACAATGATTGGTATAGACCTCAATAATAATCCCATACATGACCCCTAGAAGATATGATTATCTTTTTTCATCCTCAATGGACAAAAGTGCCCTTGGTAGAGACTGATTTTATTTAAGGAAAGGTAAAAGAATAAGAGGATAAAAATTAAAAGGATAAATATTTATCAAACAATGAAATCAGAATCTAACATCATAATATGATAAAGAATAAAGTAAATCTTTAATAAAAAGATGAGTCAGAATCTGTAACCTATAGGATTATTAAAGGCTAAATAGAATCTCCCATAATCTGAGAAGTAATTCTCTAATAATTTTCCATATTTATTTCCATACTTTATTGAATAGGCGAAAAGCTAATCTATAGAAATAGCTTATAGAGGGAGACTTTAATTCAAAATCCAAATTGCTAACAACCCAAAATTTTAGCAACTAACTCCTACTTTGTGGATTTCTCACTTATTTCTCAACTACTAAAAAGAACAATTAATAAGTAATTCCTAAAATCTCTAACTAATTCGGTCCTCTATCAGCCCTTGACCCTAATTGCATCATGGAATCTATATCTATGAAAGTCCCAACTAAATTTTCCCATTTATATAAAGAAAAGCATGACAATATAATATTGCGCCTATCCTATATTTTTTTTACCTCCCTAATATATTACTAAAATATGCATAAATATTATTTTGACTTCCAACTATATAGGAACACTTATTCATAATAATTTTAAGAAATAAGGAAAAAATTAGTCATAAGTCTCAAGTAAGAAAATTAAATACAAATAAACTTTTACATTTTATTCAATACTAATAAGTTTAAAGGACTTAATATTTTAAAGGATATAATTACACTTGGAAATATGAAAGCGTGATTTGTAAACATTTATTTGTATATTTGACTTGTAAATGATACTATTTGACTCATAAATAAGAAGATTTAACTTGAAAATATTAAGTTGTTAGAATATATTGTTAAATAAATTTGGGGATCGATTTATACATAATTTTTGCTTTAAAATATGGACAATTTTCTAAATATGGCGTATCTTGCATCAGTTGTCATTTTTTCCTTTTATTTTAACGTTACTCTTTCTTTTTTCGTTCCAGCAATGGATTAGACGATTTAAAAGCGTGAAATTAATTCATCTTATGTAACTTAATATCATTTGTTTAAGATTGATAAATAATGTGATGTCGATTGACCAACGAATTCTCCAACAAAGTCAATTGGGTCTTATGTTTATGTTTATGATTATGTTTATGATTATGATTATGATTGGAGAGAGTACCCGCGGATAAGAGCATTTAACCACTTTAAATAAGGGTGAAAAGCAAATGAAAAATCACAATATGTAATATATTAGTCGCGTTAATATCAAAAAGAGAATTCAATTTTTTTTCTTGAAAGTTAAATTCTAATTTTGATGGAAAAATATGTAATATTTTTGTTGCGTTAATAATTTTATCAAAAAAAATCCAAAATTATTTTTTCTAAAAATTAAACTATAATTCTAATGGATAAATATTATAATGTATTTTATTATGATGCATGTTATGTTGGAAATATTAAGTGATCTAATTATGTTGAACAACCAAAAAGCAATTAAATCAATGCGGAATCAAAAATAAGGATCTGACATACCTTTAGTCATTGATTTGTGTTCACAAGGACAGACCTTCACTTTATGATTCTTCTAAGTCCTCACTCTCACTCTATAGATAGTGTAAGTTTTTCTGTATATGTGTGAGCAGACTTGGGGGACCATAAATAAATAAGCACGCCTTAATTCCACCCCTGCCCATCAAAGAGATGGTTTTCAAGGTTTTTTTTCCTCAAAGCGCCTCTTTTTAGGGAACTATTTACCAAAGTACCTCTCCTTTGAAACTATTTCCCTCTCTGCCCCATTTAGTAAACTAAAACAGGGCTTTAGTCGTCGATTAAAACAGGGCTTTAGTTGACTAAATGTCGGGGTTCAATTTTTTTTGAATGTGCACGACATTTAGTCGACTAAACCCTATGGTTTAGTCGACTAAATGTTGACAGAAGGCTTTGTTTCCATTATGATAGCACGTAGTCCACTAGCTAATATCTAGGAACACTAATACCACTAACCAACAAGCTTGGTAAATTAAACTGCACTAACCCCACTACTCCCTAAAAAATAGGTAACTACTTGCTTACATTAAAAAAAATCAGCATACTCAAACAATAAACAATTAAAGAGTTAAATAACTTGATCTCTTTTCCTGCGGCCTTTTAGGCATCTTTACAAAATTTTAATTTCTTTTCTTATATTTTCAAGTGGATAAAGGCAAAACAATAAGTTTCGTAAAATTCATGATACAAACCATAAATATAAGCAAAATGAAGAGTTAACATAATATCCAAATATTCAAAACTAAATCAAATCAAATGGTTGTTCTAAACCCTGATAAATTATATCATTCAAAATTAAATAAACCAAACAAACCAAAATCAGTGAGTAAAAAGTATAAATAATAACCGTTTGTTATTTGTAATAAATAAACTGAACTATATCATAAGATGATTTTTTTTTTTGAATTTTGTGTTGAAGATAACAATCCCAGCTTTTTTCCCAAAGTTTAACAAATTAGTGCATTCAAATTCAAATATACGAACATAAAAGATATTGAGAGATTGTAGGGATAAATTACCTATATCTCGGTTTAACTAAATAAATATATAAGAAGTTATTCTTCTAATATAATATCGGGAAAATCAAAAAGATAGGATTTGAATTAAATTGTTCCTAAATAATAGGATCTAAACTAACTAACTAATTCCTATATTATCTAACTCATAATACAAAATCAAGAAGATAAATAAAAAGATAATATTAAGAAAAAGGATTAAAGAATAAAGAAAATTGGTTGTGATAGATTAAAAAAAGCCTACTGTCGACATTCAGTCAACTAAATGTTTGGGGCATTTCAACAAATTTGAACCCCACAACATTTAGTCGACTAAAGCCCTGTTTTAGTCGACTAAATGGGGGCAGATAGAGAATATGTTTCCAGAGAGGGGCACAATGAGAAATAATTTCAAAGGAAGGGCATTTTGGTAAATAATTTCCTAAAAATGGGCACTTAGGTAAAAAAGCCGGTTTTCAATCATGCATTAAGATAGTGGGCAGTTGAGCAGAAATTGGGTTAGTGGGTCAGAATATGGACCACATAAAACCTATATACTAGACCACTTAATGGAATTTTGAAAATATTTTTTCAAAAAATTCAAAATTCAAACATTCTCCCGCTTGTTCCATACCTTTCAACAGATACTACAATGAACAACAAAATGCATGGGTCAAGGAAACAGGTCCTCATAAAACGGGTATTATCTTCCATGTATCAGTATGCATCATATCTTTCAAGCTCATATAACTTAATGAATAAAGCCCATGTTTATTTTAGTTCCAAACTTCAATGATATTTCTCAAATGAACAAATGAATGTATACATAAAATTGAAATGAGAAAACATTGCAAATAGAGTTTCATAAAAATAATCTCGTTCTTACAATGAAAATCACACAAGGGAACCAAGTCCCATTTTGTTTGCATGATCCTGAAATTTCAATGTATGCCTTTAGTTAAAGGATTAGCAATAATCAATTCAATTCTTATATGCTCAATAACTACTGTTTTATTTTTAACACAATCTCTTATGATTATATACTTAATGTCAATGTGCTTGATTCGACTATCACTTTTGTTGTTCTTAGCCATAAAAACATCAATTGAATTGTCACAATATAACCTCAATGGCCTAGAAATCAAATCCATAATTCTAAGCCTAGAATACCTTGATGTCTGTCTCTATGTATCTTAATGCCAATGACATAAGATGCATCTCTCATATCCTTCATATCAAAGTTTTCAGAAAAGAATTGTTTCACCTTATATAAAAAACCATTATCATTGGTTTCAAGAAAAATATCATCCACTTATAGAATAAGGAAACAAATCTTACTCCTACTAACCTTCTCGTTTATTCATTCGTCCACAATGTTATCTATAAAGCCAAATGAAGAGATAACACATGAAATTTCAAATACCATTAACGGGAGCTTGTTTCAATCTATATATAGATTTCTTAAGCTTGCACACTAGATGCTGATAAATCCCAATTTTCATATTTTTATCCCACCTTATTCATTTATTTTGGGGATTATTTTAGGCTAATTTGGAATTATTAGATAATATTTGGATTGTTAGCCTATTTTAGGAAATAATGTAAATATAAATTAATTATAAGATATTGGGCTTAAATTATTAATATTCTGATTAAATAATATCTCTTGATATATAATAGATTGTGATTTTATAATATCCTATAAGTGCAGAATTTTTCAGGGAAGCTAAAAAGAAACCCAATGGTAGAACTTATTGGGCTTCTTAGATTTTATTGGGCTCAAGTTAATACCCTAAAAAGCCCTCTCTTCCTCCCCTTTTAATGAACCTAGCACACACAGCCGCCAAGAGAGCTACAGCCGGAAGACAACGAGAACGCCGCAAGAATTGAAAAAAGACGCAAAAAGAGAAAACGCCGCGAGGAAGCTACAGACATGAGACGCAGAAGCTGTGTAGTGCTACATAATTGAGATCATCAATTATTCATTCCCCTCCTCTCACGCACATATATCACTCACGGGGCCCACCATCAATTAATCAATCCATTCATTCTCCTGGACACGCACAGTGTGTGTTTTCGTGGCTTATTCATCATGCTAGTGAGCCGTTTGGCTTTTGGAGGTGGAATGATCTCCATGAAAGCTTAAGCTATTTAAGAGGCAGTTTGGGAGGAGCATGGAGGAGGCTAAAGTCTAGGGCTTGCACATGAAGACCACAAGGGAGTGTCTTTCTTTTTATCTTTTTAATTCAAACTTGAAATAATTTAGTTTTAAATGATTTCGAGTTGTGTTAATTGAGAACAATCTAGTTTTAGATTGTAAAATTATTTCTTCTGGATTAGACTGATAATTTAAGGTTTTATGCTTAATGTTGGATTCTTGTTTGCAACCTTTAAATTGTCAATTAAATTAGTAATTGAGTTTTCGTTGTTAATTTAATTGTTAATTTGGTTTATCATCTTAATTGTTTGATTGAGTTGATAAATTATCTGGTTGTTCAATTAGATAATTGTAAACAAGATTTTCAAGATTATTTTATGATTGGTTTTTAATGGGTTTAATTAGCCACCGCTTATTTCATTATGAGTTTTCTAGTGAAATATGTGTTATTGAACTAGAGGGTTTCCCATGTTCAATTGGGTAATTAAATTCATTAATCTCCTTTTGGTCTAATTAATTGATTTAGGCTAAGAAAGTTGACTCCATGCAATTCCTAAGTTGTCCCCTTCATCATCATCACTGAATTAAATCTTATTATTTTATTTTCTTTTAATCAATCTTTTTAGTAGGATTTTAATTATTTTCTCATAAGAAAACCCCCCAAAAATTGCATTCAACTCATATAGATTAGTCTCATTCTCATATAGGTTTAAGAGTCAATTGCATTATTACATTTAGTTAGTTAATTGCATATAGGTAGTAATATTTTGCATTCTAGTTTAGGTCCATTTGCATTCTACTGCATCTTTTATCACTTGAAAATTAGTCCTAAAGAAAACCCACAGCTTGCTCCTTGAGAGAATGACCTAGGTTGACCCTAAACTGCATAATTAATTAGGACCTAGTTTAATTGATCACTTTAACGACAAAAGTATCATCGATCAGATGCTCACCATTATTAGAACAAAATCCCTATGCTTGTTTATCTATACACGCAACAAAAGGATTTCATCCATTAAAAGTTTACGAATCCCATGAAGAGGATCTTTTGTATATTCGTGTGCATCTTTTCGATGCATTAGAAGCCGACTCTACGAATCCACTCCCTCTACCGGTATCCACACCGAACAGCAATGGAATACAAATGGCAACGTACTAGCGCCTACAAGCTTTGCATCTCACGTCTCTCTTCTAGGGTTTTGTTTTGTGGCTCTTCCTCTCATTTTTAATACGATCATATCATTATCTTATATGGTTTCTAAAACCCTAAAGGCATGTATTAAAATATTTAAAATTAAACTTAATTAATCTTAAAATTTGGATTTGGATTTAAAATAATATTAATTAAATATGTTCACCAAATCTAATCTAATTTATTTACTTAATCCGAATTAAAAGCTAGCAGATTTAATTTATCTTTATAAATTAAATACAATATATTATATCTATCTATTTAATTAAATCTGAGATACAATATCTCATTTTAAATTAAATCTACAATATGATAGCTCTATTCAAAAATTAAATCTAAAATACAATATCTCTATTTGTTTTAGTTATTTAATTTATCAAATAAATCAAATACAAAACAAATATTATAATCTATATTAAATAATATTATTATATTATTTTCAAATTTATATAATATATGTTAGAATTTCTTTATATATATATATATATATATATATATATATATATTTGAATTAATATTTGAATTTATTTAATTCTAAAATTTATTAGTGGTCCACATTCAGAACTACTAACATCTCAACTACCCATTATTTTGGCACATTAGACTGCCACGTCTTTGATGGGAAGACGTGGGAATAGGTTGTGCTTTTCTATTTAATTATTTGGTCCCCTAAGTCTACTCACACGATAATCAATGGCTGGAGGTATTTCTATTTTTATTTTTTCTAAATTCTGCATTTGATCTAATTACTTATTCAGTCAATTAGTATGATTAGATCGCTTTAGTTTTCTAACATTTGGTATCAAAGCAGCCATATACCTCTGCCTTGATTTTTGACTGATGAAATTTATTTCTTTAACAATTGTTGTAACACCCCCGAATTTCCAGAGTTAAAATAACATAAAACTTCGATAGTTTTCATAAACAATAACTAAAAAGCCGAAATAACCAACTTCGGGAGGTGACACCGCCGCACTTGTACGGAATAAGTGCAAGGCTTCTTATTACATGAAATAAATCTAAACTTAGAAAGTTTATTTTCAAAAATAAAAAAATAAAAGAAAATAAATAACTAGATGAAATCATAATTAGAATTTGACGTCTTCCTTACTTCTCACTGCTAGCCCCAGCCCTTGGCACCTGTTTCACTGAAATTCTGCTCCCCCGAAGGATCATCGCAGCCCAGAAACACAAACATCAGCAACAGCTGGTATTCCTAACTAAATAAAGGTAAAATGAAATAAAATAGAAATAAATAAACAAATAAATAATTTGATATGAATTGAAATAAAATAGATTAATTACAAATTAAAATAAAATAATTGTAAAATAAAATAAAATAAATTCAAAAATAAAATAAAATAAAGACATCATATGTGTATATGTATAAACTAAAAAGGTGTAATTGTTTTTAGAGTTTTCTAGTGGGAAGATAACTATGGTAGATCCGAATATCCTGTCAGTCTACCCTGTGACCTGAAAACCTGCCAATCACTAATCATCATCAAATTGGTCATAGATCATTTTCTTCCTACTGTGCATACCTCTTCCCAATGTTGCTACTAGTGCCCTGGATATCCTGCTAGGCACCACTTTGGGAAGAACGGATATATCGGTTCACATCAAAAATTTTGGAAGGCATAAAGCCTTAAAAGTGTGTTCATCACTTTAGAAGGTACCATACCAAAGTTATCCTCCCACAATTAAACTATTTCAGTTACAAACAGAATGAATTTCTCATATTTACGGAAGTTAAACCGAATATATATATATATATATATATATATATATATATATATATATATATATATATATATTGAACACAAAGCAGGTCGGCCATCTTGCACAAAACAAAAAGAGTCAAGGTAACCAAAGCCAAATATGTACAGGTATATTTGCAAACAAACAAATAAAATAAAAAATTGCAACAGTTGATCACGCAAATCGAGAAGGAGAAGTATATACATGTGATATTATGTGTATATGTATACAACTCTGTGCATATATATGGGTGGTCTAGAAGGAAAGCAAAACAAAAAAAAATAGTATATAAATAAATATATAAAGAATCAACATTCAATGCAAAGTTCTTTTTTTTTTGACAAAGATAATTGCGTATAAGCACAAGGAAAGAGTATCTCAAAAGACGTGCCCTTATTTCAACATTTTGATTATTGATCAAAGAGAAGATGGAGACAGCGACCCTACAGCAACCCTAAAGTATATCTAAGAAAAGGCAGCGTATAGGAACGAACGTATAGAAACAACAAGGACTCACGCAGAATATTCAATGCAAATTGATCTATATCCACTAGTTAGGTTTAGTCACAAAGGGAAGGAAGAAAAAGAAAAAGATTGTTCTAGGGATTAGGATTACCTGGTCTCTGTGTTTGCTAAGCTCCTAGAAGGGAAACTCTGCTGCAAAGGATTTTTCAAAGAGAAAGCTAATGAACGATGACTAAAGTTAGGCGGCTAAACCTAACTTATAATTAGGCTTTTAGGGTTTAGTTATTAGCTGGGCTATGTGGGTTGGGCTTTTAACTATTGCTAGTTTAATAAAATAATGACGAATCATTTATTAGATTCTAATTTAAATTTATTTTTTTTATCTATCCATTTATTATTATTTTTTTATTACCACATTATTAAATTTAAATTTTTTTAATATTAGTATTATTACTAGTATTATTTTTTTTTTATTATTATTATAATAAAATCTAGGGTATTACATTCTACCCTCCTAAAAATAAGTTTCGTCCTCAAAACTTAAATATATACCTTCTTCGAATGAGGACGGGTATTTGTTGCGCATATCGTCTTCTGCCTCCCATATTGCTTCTTCTACCTTTTGACTCCTCCACAGAACTTAATTAGTTTGATTGACTTGTTTCTCAGCATTCTTTTAGTCCTATCAAGGATCTTCACAGGAAGTTCTTCGTAGGTGAGATTCCGATCTATCTTGATAGACTCGGGCTGAAGCTTGTGTGAAGGATCTGGTATATATTTCCGAAGCTGAGATACGTGAAAAATGTCATGCATATTCTCCAATTCCATTGGAACAGCTAGCCTGTATGACACTTCACCAATTCGTTCCATAATCACATACGGGCCAATGTACTTTGGGCTCAACTTGCCTTTCCTTCCAAATCTCATTATCCCTTTCATCGGTGATACTCTTAAGAACGCTTTTTCTCCGGTCTCAAATTCCACGGGCCATCGTCGTTGATCTACATAGGACTTTTGCTGATCCTGAGTTGTTTTCATCTTTTCTTGAATCACCTTCACTTGTTCCATTGATTCTTGAATCATATCTAGGCCTACAATGCCAACTTCTCGAAAGTCATTCCAACATAATGGGCTCCTGCACTTCCTACCGTACAACGCTTCATAAGTTGTCATGTTGATGCTCGCATGGTAAATGTTGTTGTAGGAGAACTCGACTAAGAGTTTGAATCGTCCCCCCCGTCTATCCGTCTGTAGCCAGATGGAAGGCTGTACTATATTTGAGTTGGGTCCCAAAAGCTTGTTGAACCCTGATCCAGAAGTTTGATAAAAACCTCGTATCTCTATCAGAGACTATGTCCTTTGGGACTTCATGCAACCTCACTATTTCTTGCACATGGGCATTAGCTAGCTAGTTCAGATCCCATGTTTTTTCATTGCAATAAACCTTGCTGTCTTAATCAACTGGTCAACTATGACCTAGATAGCATTCTTATCCCTTCTAGTCAAAGGTAAGCCTATGACAAAATCCATGGAGATCGACTCCCATTTCTCTCTTGGAACTTCCAATGGCTGTAACACTCCTGCAGGTCGCTTGTGTTCGATCTTCACCTTTTGACAAGTCAAACCCTTTGCCACAAATCCAACCACCTCCCTCTTCATTCTAGGCCACCAAAAGCTCTTCTTCAAATCTTTATACATCTTTACCCCTCCCGGATGAACAGAGTAGGGTGTATTGTGAGCTTCCTCTAAAATCTTTCTCTTTATACTTTCATTGTCAGGCACGCATAATCTACCCTTAAACTTCACTGTTCCTCCCTCATCAACTTCAAAGTCTACAGCTTCTCCTTTGCCCTTCTTCTCCTTGATTCCTTGCAACAAAGAATCAGACGCCTGCGCTTTGCAGATCTCATCAAAGATAGTTGGTTGAATGGTGAGAGCATTAAGCGTAACTCTCTATTGTGCGAGTAAAAGCACTTCAATCTCCAACCTCCTAAACTCTTCATACAATTCATTAGGTATCACAAAAGCATTAAGGGTATGTCTCGATTTCCTACTAAGTGCATCGGCCACTACATTGGCCTTGCCTTCGTGATATTGGATTTCGAGATCGTAATCCTTAATCAACTCTAGCCACCTCCTTTGCCTCATGTTAAGCTCCTTCTGGGTGAAGATATACTTCAAACTCTTATAATCTGTGTACACCTTACAAGTCGAACCATATAAATAGTGTCTCCATATCTTCAGAGCAAAAACCACAGCAGCCAACTCCAAATCATGGGTGGGATAATTTTCTTCATATGGCTTCAACTGCTTTGAGGCATACAATATCACCTTCCCATGCTGCATCAGAACATAAACAAGTCCATTTTTGGAAGCATCACTATAAATCTCAAATCCACTTGTTCCCAACGGCAATGTTAATATCGGAGTTGTAGTAAGTCGTTTCTTGAGTTCTTGAAAAGAAGTCTCACAGAATTCATCCCAATGAAACTTCGTTGTCTTACGTATCAGCCTTGTTATTGGCTGGGCTATCTTTGAGAAATCCTTCACAAACCTTCTATAATAACTCGCCAAACCAAGAAAGCTCCTAACTTCCGCAACATTTGTAGGCCTAAGCCATCTAGTGATAGCTTCAATCTTTGCTGGGTCAACAAAGACTCCTTCTTGAGATATTACATGACCCAAATAGGCAACTTTCTCTATCCAGAATTCACATTTAGAGAGTTTTGCATACCATTTCTTCTCTCTCAGAACATCCAATACAATCCTCAAATGTTGCTCATGCTCTTCCCTTGTCGTGGAATACACCAAAATATCATCTATGAAGACCACCGCGAATTGATCCAAGTACTGCTTGAAGGTTCTATTCATCTAATCCATAAAAGCTGCCGGCGCATTTGTTAAGCCAAAAGGCATGACTGTAAACTCGTAATGTCCATACCTAGTATGAAAGGCCGTCTTTGGGATGTCGTCTTCCTTGATTCGTACTTGATAGTATCCCGTTCTCAAATCGATCTTTGAGAACATACTTGCTCCTTTCAATTGATCGAATAAGTCTTCAATCCTTGGTAATGGGTATTTGTTCTTTATAGTCACCATGCTTAGTCCTCTGTAGTCAATGCACAGCCTCATACTCCCATCTTTCTTCCACATGAACAAAACTGGAGCTCCCCATGGCGAGACACTTGGCCTTATGTACCCCTTGGTCAACAGCTCTTCAAGTTGGGTCTTTAACTCCTTCAGCTTTGCCGGAGCCATCCTATATGGCACTTTTGATATCAGAGCAGTGCCGGGCATAAGGTCGATAGCAAACTCGACTTTTCTAACAGGTGGCATGCCTGGAATCTCTTCGAGAAAAACGTCAGGATATTCCCTGACCACAGGTATTTTCTCAATCTCCTCCTTGAGAGTTAGGTCACACACATTGCACAAATAGACTGGGTGACCCTTTACAAGGAGATTCTTAATAGTCATTGCAGAGACTATCTGAATGGGAGGTTTATGTTCAACACCTTTATAAGAGAGGTATTTCCCTTTTGGTGTCTTCAACGATATCTTTTGCTCCCTACAATCTAGCTTAGCCCTATACTTTCTAAGCCAATCCATACCCAAAATAATGTCAAAGTCAGCTAAGTCGAACTGGATTAGGTTAGTTGGTAGCTCAGAACCATCTATACTAATCGGGACATTTTCATAAACGTTGGAGCAAGGGACGACAGCTCCAAAGGGTAAGGTAATGTTTGTTTAGAAAGTTGAAGATGGTATCATTCTTGTCTTCTCAACAAACGAAGACGAGATAACAGAAAGTGATACACTGGTGTCGAACAAGATGTAAGCAGGTACAAGCTGGAGTAAGAAGGTACCTGTTATAACATCTAGGTCTGTCGCAGCTTCAGAGTGGCTCATGACATAAATCCTTCCTTGATTCCCTACGGTTTATTCACAGCAGCATTCTAACCAGTTACTCGATTTGCTCCAGCTCCATTGTTGAGGTTTCCAGTAGTGGCATATTGTCGATTCTTTCCACTTCCATTTTGAAAGTTTTGCTGGTAGCATGGCTAATTGTCATTATTCCTACCCCCTAGTTATTGTTCCCATTCCATCCTCCATCTGGTTTTGGCTGTCCTCCTTGGGAGCCTATTTTCAGATTAAATCCCCTAACGGTACACCGGTCAGCTTTGTGCCCCTTGGCACCACATTGGAAACAAGTTATGAGCTCTCCATTACACTTCCTCCCCGGGTGTTTCTCCTTGTCGCATCCTCTACAAGGATACAATCCTGTTCCTTGAGCTTGGGTTTTGGGTTGATTCTCATCATAATTACCTCTGCCAACATACTTCTGTCCTTGTGGTTGTCTGCCACTCCAGTTGTTGTCCTTGTTATCATAACAAGGCCTCTTGTCACTATTAGCCTGTTGAGGACCATTGCTAGACTATTTTCTCTTGTTCCTTTCCATGACTTCCTCTTCAGCTTGTAGGATATCGAATACGTTCAGAGCTTGTTCATAAGCTTCTTGGAAGGTCTTCGAAGGTAATACCCCGTAAAGACTTCTGAATTTTGAATGTTAGCCCCTTTTCATACTTCCGCGCCTTGTCCTTCTCCATAGGAATGAGATTTAAAGCAAAGCGTGAGAGTTCAATGAACTTATCTGTGTACTCCTGCACTGTCATCTTCCCCATCATTTTGAACCTTGCAAACTCCTCCTGTTTCTGCCACTTAATTGCATCGGGGTAGAATCTACTGCGAATCCGTTCCTTGAAAGCCTCGCAGTCAAATCCTTCTTCAGCTAAGTAGCCCGTCTTCACCGTGGACCACTAACTATCTGCCTCCTCCTTCAGGTAAAACGAGCCTATGCTAATCTTCATGTTGTCGGGGCAATTTGTCACTTTATACAGTTGTTCCATATCGTGAATCCAGTTTTCAAGTGCGAGTGGATCGATGGTCCCTTTGTAAGCAGGTGGATGATGAGACGCCACTCTCTTAAAAATGATGTTCTCAGCATTCGCTTGTTGGACGTTTTGTTTTCTAAGAGCCAAAGCAAGATTTTCAATGGCCCTCAGACTTTGGTCCATTTCATCAGTAGCACCGTTGTTTGCAGCCATTCTAGGGTTACGACGGGTATATTACCTAATCATAAGGCGTATGTTTTTAAAATCCTATGCGTTTGAGTTAACTCTAACTATCACGTACTGCACATAATTATGCTATATATTAAAATTCAACCATCACATAATGCAATATAAATTAAAACGATGACCAACATGGATTTCAAGAATAAATCAACATTCTTTATTTAAAAGAGTAATAATAACATCATTCTTCATTGTTCTTAAGAAAATAAATGGATAAATAAATAAATAAAAAAATAAAAAAATAAATCTAGAAGGAACCCCTTAACCTATAGGAAATTCTACCTATTTGCTCATATTCCCAATGCTTCCTAAGGACTAGTGGTGAAGGTTCTTCTAGCCTTTCAAGTTTTTCTTCACAGCTCCTTAATGCGTCTTTTAATATACTCCTTCGTGGTCTTGGACGTCTATGTTGTCCGATAATTCTTAATATTCTTTTTACCCCAACTTCTATCTCTTGAATTTCCTTCTCAGCTTCTCTTATAAACTCTATTACTTGTTGGTAACCATAAGGAAACCAACCTCTCCGAGGGATTTTCTTTTCTAGCATCTTCCTCACCCTTCCAAGGCTTCCATCCTTTGGTAGTGCCCTAATTAAGTACTTAGTCCTAACTTCAGGGGTATTCGTGCATGTTCTGTGTTCCCTACTGTAAGCCTGAATTGTGATCCATAGCTTGAGGGCATTTATCTTTATTGACAATCTCTCATCCCATTTGTACTTTGATGGCTTTCTCCTAATTACCTCTCCAGCATTCCTTCTTAGGGTCTCCATTTGCTAAAATAAAATAAAGAAGAATACCAGGAAATTTACAAGTCAATTAAAATTTTAAACCACAAAGTAATTTCGGACAAAAAAATATCATAATTTTAAAGAAACAAATCATTTATAAGATAAGAAAATAACCCTTAACTACCCATCTCTCACGTTATTTATTATATATATATATATATATATATATATATATATATATAATTATTATTTTTTTAAAAAAAAATACTCTGGGATCTTTGATCCCTGAGTTAGTATCAAAACCGAAGCTAAGCAGAATCTTAGCCTCTCATACCATTTTGTAACACTTCGAGTTTCCAGAGTTAAAATAACATAAAACTTCGATAGTTTTCATAAATAATAACTAAAAAGCCGAAATAACCAACTTCGGGAGGTGATACCGCCGCACTTGTATAGAACAAGTGCAAGACTTCTTATTACATGAAATAAATCTAAACTTAGAAAGTTTATTTTCAAAAGTAAAAAAATAAAAGAAAATAAATAACTAGATGAAATCATAATTAGAATTCGACGTCTTCCTCACTTCTTACTGCTAGCCCCAGCCCTTGGCACCTGTTTCATTGAAATTCTGCTCCCTCGAAGTGAACCATGGTAGACCCGAATATCCTACCAGTCTACCTGTGACCCGAAAACCTGCCAGTCACAAATCATCATCAAATTGGTCATAGATCATTTTCTTCCTAGTATGCACACCTCTTCCCAAAGTTGCTACTAGTGCCCCGGATATCCTGCCAGACACCATTTTGGAAAGAACGGATATATCGGTTCACATCAAAACTTTTGGAAGGCATAAAACCTTAAAAGTGTGTTCATCACTTTAGGAGGTACCATTCCAAAGTTATCCTCCCACAATTAAACTATTTCAATTACAAACAGAATGAATTTCTCATATTTACGGAAGTTAAACCGAATATATATATATTACTATTTGTCAATTATGAAGCCCAAGGCAAACCATTTAAAAGTACACACACACACACACACATATATTGAACACAAAGCAAGTCGACCATCTTGCACAAAACAAAAAGAGTCAAGGTAACCAAAGCCAAATATGTACAGGTATATTTGCAAACAAACAAATAAAATTAAAAAAATTTTGCAACAATTGATCACGCAAATCGAGAAGGAGAAGTATATACATGTGATATTATGTGTATATGTATACAACTCTGGGTGGTCTAAAAGGAAAGCAAAACAAAAAAAAATAGTATATAAATAAATATATAAAGAATCAACATTCAATGCAAAGTTCTTTTTTTTTTGACAAAGATAATTGCGTACAAGCACAAGGAAAGAGTATCTCAAAAGACGTGCCCTTATTTCAACATTTTGATTATTGATCAAAGAGAAGATGGAGACAGCGACCCTACAGCAACCCTAAAGTATATCTAAGAAAAGGTAACGTATAGGAACGAACGTACAGAAACAACAAGGACTCATGCAGAATATTCAATGCAAATTGATCTATATCCACCAGTTAGGTTTAGTCGCAAAGGAAAGGAAGAAAAAGAAAAAGATTGTTCTAGGGATTATGATTACCTGATCTCCGTGTTTGCTAAGCTCCTAGAAGGGAAACTCTGCCGCAAAGGATTTTTCAAAGAGAGAGCTAATGAACGATGACTAAAGTTAGGCAGCTAAACCTAACTTATAATTAGGCTCTTAGGGTTTAGTTATTAGCTGGGCTATGTGGGTTGGGCTTTTAACTATTGCTAGTTTAATAAAATAATGACAAATCATTTATTAGATTCTAATTTAAATTTATTTTTTTATCTATCAATTTATTATTATTATATTTTTTTTATTACCACATTATTAAATTTAATTTTTTTAATATTAGTATTATTAGTGTTTATTATTATTATTATTATTATTAAAAAAATTGTGGTTGGAGAGATTTGATGCATGCATTTAATAATTTGATATCTGGATGTTTCGAAAGTTGTTTTGGATTTCATTTAAATGTATGTATGCTTATTTCATCGGCAGAGAGCTATCAATTTTGTTCTTCAAAGTTCAAAGAATTTTATCACTCATTACCTTGTCTCCTATTGACATTTTTGAAGTTTTGAATATGTTTTTCGATCTCTGGATTTTGCTTGATGGGTCATGTTTATCATCGCCATCAAAACTGAAAATTTTGATTGATTGATATTGTTTCGGAAACATCGTCTTGGAAGCTCTTCGATAGCCGAAAGGTCGCGGCAGTTGGTCACATGTCATGGCTGTGTTTCAGGTTGAGGTGGAGAAGCAGGTCGGGTTTTAGGGCTCCGACTGAGTGAAGAAGAAGGAGGCCACTCGCGCTGAAATGTCATCATTTTGCTTGGCCGGAGTGAAACACTGTGTTTCACTTTTGAAGTAATGAGCTAGGCGTTTTGGTTGGGCCAGCGTCATTGTTGGGCCTAAGTAAAATGTAACGTTTCACTTATAAGGTTAATTGGGCCAGATGCGTCTTTGATTGGGCCCAGCCGATTTTGGTTTTTTGTTTAAAAAAGAATTAAAAGGCGCAAAATCTGAATAGGGGCCTCTTAGGATTCGAACCCTAGACCAGGAGATGTATATCGCCTAATGGCTAGCGCTTCACCAGCTGGGCCGTGGGTCGTGGGCTCTTATTGTTTATGATTCAGTTTTTAATTTTATATAAATGATTTGTTAGTTAATAAGCAAAATATTTAGAAAATGTCATCAGGGAATTCGAACCCAAGACCAATGGGTGTGTAGCGCCTGTAGGCCAGCGCTTCACCAAATGGGCTGTGGACTCTTACTATCCATAATTTAGTTTTTATTTTATTTAAATAATTTATTAAGTGATAACCAAAATTTATAAAATGTCCAAAGTAGGATCTGAACCCAGATTGCTTCAATTCAAAATCTTAATTGGGTCCTTTTATGCCTTTGAGCCGAACAAACACTTGTGTTTTGTGTAGATTTTCTTTAAATACATATCTTTATATTTTCATATTAAAATGGGATAATCTGAAATTTTATTTTGGATTCATGTGATTATTCTAATTAATTGTATTGTATTAATTATTATTTCATAATACATGCAATATTAAGTTGAATAATATAACACTTGAATATTCAATTTTATTTTAATATTGCTTAAAAGGTTTGATGCAATATTAAATATTAATTAATGTTGAGTGATCTATATAATTTTTAATTAATTAAAGAATAGCCGCAACATCTTTAATTAGTTGAAGTTATATATTGAGTTTTCATGATCACATAATGACATTACTTATAATTAATCATATGTAATATAATAGATCTTATCCTACTAAATTTTTATTTTATATTTTGTATGATTAATTAGGACAAAAATATTTGGTTCAAAATTTTTGAAGCCAAATTTGAGATGAATAATTCCAAAATTAATTATTTAAACAATTTTGGATACATGAAATAGTGGGAGAATTTTTCTTTGATTATTTGGTCACTTTCTTTTGATCAAATTAATCGATTTATCTCTCCATTAATATGTGCATATATTATATTTGATTTTGAATGCACAAGATAGTGGGAGAATTTTTCTAAGATGATTATTTAATCACATTTTGTTGATTAAATTAATCAATTAAATTCTCATTAAATACTTGTACATATTTGGAATCTAAATTCACAAGCTTAATATTGGTGATAAGTATGCATCTTAAGGAGTATTAATTTAATCAAAGTGGGAGGATTGTGTTTAGTCACTTATGTTAATTAAATTAATTGGTTAAGTCCTCTATGAAGCTGTGCATGTACAGAATTTAAGTGCACATTATTGATATATATGATTAACTAGTGTGCAAGAGTGGCATCTACAGCGCCCTCTTATAACATGCATAAATAATCATATATGGATTTTAGAATATCAATTTTTTTATGGTGAGTAAAAAATTTTATTTATTCACATTAATAATTTAGTTGATTAAATTAATTAAATTAAGATTCCTATTGACATTGTGTGTATATATGTGTATGGTATTTACATTGTACATATTTGGTATTTGTGACTAGCATACATGTTTTGTTTAAGGAATAGCTACAACATCCTTATGCATATGTTGTATGCATATTTAATCACATAAGGTTATATCATATCAGAACTATGATCATGTGTATAATTAGTATACACAATGGTGTGATGAGTATGTAGAATTGAGGAGTAACCAAAACAACCTCACTAAGTACATACACTTTATTTTGTTCTAATGAACAAAATACATCACACAAATATTTAAAGACATCAATTGTAATTAAATATGTGGTTATAATTAATCTTTGCCTGCAGGAAGATAATTTAGATAATTATAACTATAGTTTTAATTAGGGTGGAATGGAATAGCATTATATTTTCTAAGTAGCCCACAAGTATTATGAAATATAACTACATTCTAGTTTTATCAATTCGAGATAAATTCATGCTATGCTGATGTTTTTGCCTATAGGTAGACTTTAGTGATACGAATTTATAATAGTATGATTAATTGGGATAGAATATCAAATTATATTCTTAACTTGCCCACAGGAATTAAGAATAAATAAATAATTTGATAGTTTTATCATAAAGTTGTGAATCTAATTGAATTAGAACTTTAGCCCACACGCCAGTTGTGTGTCAATAGATTTACATATTTTTTCATGATTTACATTGGTAAAACATGACATTTATTAGTCTCAAATTTTAGTCTTCTTAAGTATGTATGTTCATTATTATGCAGTTAAACAACCTGCAAATTTCTCTAATATGAAATGTGAGGTTTCCGAACTAAGGGGTGATAACTATAAGGTATAGAGAGAGTTCTTCTCATCTGGATTGCAGGTCTCCTTAGGGTGGATGGATATTGACTATGCTATTAGGAAAGACAAGCCACCTTCCATTAAGGAGACTAGCACTCCAGATGAGGTTGATCTTTATGAAAAGTGGGAGTGATCTAATCGCCTCTCAGTTATGTTCGTAAAGATCTTAATCTTTGCTAGTATTCGTGGTTCTATCGAACAGCATGACAAGATTAGGCCACTTCTGAAGGCGATTGATAATCAATTTCAGGCTTCAGATAAGGCACTTGCTAGCACCTTGATTATGAAATTTTCATCCCTAAGACTCACTGCATTAAAACATGTGCATGAGCACATCATGTAGATGAGGGACATAGCAGCACAACTATAGACACTTAGGGTTGACATGTCTGATTCTTTCCTTGTACACTATGGTCGAAACACTCTTCCACAGTCATATGGACCCTTCAAGATATCGTCTAACACACATAAAAATAAATGGTCAATTAATGAACTTTTGATCATGTGTGTTTAAGAGGAGGTAAGGCTGATAATGGAAATGGGAGACAGTGTGGAATCAAGAAATGCCAAATTTCTCGAATATGACTTGATCAGTGGGAGCGATCAATTTAGAGGCCCTATTTCTGAAAAGGATCATTCAGATAATCAACCTTCCACTTTTACTTCAAGTTTAAGATTGGTTGTTAACAATGCTTCTTCAACTCAACCGAGTGTTGTACAACCAGTCAATCAAGATCCATAACTCGCTGATATTGATCCAGTAGATCAAGCTATTGATGAGGAACAACTAGAAGTTGTTGAACAACAAGTTCCTCAAGAAGAATGAATCAACATTAAGGAGATCTACTAGAACAAGAAGATCAACGATACCTAGTGAATGTATTATGTATTTGTAAGAATATGACTATAATGTAGGAGTTGAAAATGATCCTGAAAAGTTTTCACAAGCCTTGAACTGTAGAGAATGAAGATCATGGTATGAAACTATGAAGGATGAGATGAATTTTATGGCATCTAATAAAGTCTAGGATCTTGTTTAGTTGCCTGATGGTGCGAAGGCCATTGGATGTAAATTGGTCTTCAAAACTAAGAGAGACTCATTGGCCAACTTTGACAAACATAAGGCAAGACTTGTTGTTAAAGGATTCACTCAAAGAGAATGAATCAACTATAAGGAGACTTTTTCTCCTGTATCTAAGAAAGCTTCCCTTCGTATCATTCTAACATTAGTTGCACATTTTCACTTAGTGTTGCAACAAATGGATGTGAAAACAACCTTTCTCAATGGAGAACTAGAGGAAGAGGTTTACATGAAACAACCAGAAGGATTTTCCTCTAATAATGGTGAGCATTTGGTGTGTAAGCTCAGGAAATCCATATATGGATTGAAACAAGCTTCCCGCCAATGGTATTTAAAATTTCATAATGTTATCTCTTCATTTGGTTTTGTGGAGAACATTGTGGATTAATGTATATACTAGAATGTCAGTGGGAGCAAGATTTGTTTCCTTATTCTATATGTGGATGATATTTTGTTTGCATCTAATGATAATGGATTATTACATGAAGTGAAACAATTCCTTTCTGAAAACTTTGATATGAAGGATATGGGGAATGCATCTTATGTCATTGGCATTAAGATACATAGAGATAGACGTTTGAGGTATTCTGGGTTTGTCTCAAGAGACCTATATCAATAAAGTTTTAGAAAGATTTCGAATAAGGTATTGTTTACAAAGTGTAGCTCCCATTGTGAAAGGTGACAGGTTCAATCTGGACCAGTGCCTAAAGAATGATTTTGAGCAGGAACAAATGAAAAATATCCCTTATACTTTAGCTGTAGGAAGTCTTATGTATGCTCAGGTCTACACAAGACCTGGCATTATATTTGTTATTGAAGTATTAGAGAGATATCAGAGTAATCCAGGCTCAGGCTATTGGAGAACTGCAAAGAAGGTGTTGAGATACCTCCAATGGACTAAAGATTACATACTTAAGTACAAACGAACTACAATATGGAAGTGACTGATTACTAAGATCCATATTATGCTGGCTGTATTGACTTAAGAAGATCCAATTTAGGATATATTTTCATGCTAGTCGATGGGGTTGTATCATGGAATAGTAAAAAGTAGTCTTTAATTGCTACTTCCACTATGTAAGCTAAGTTCGTATCTTGTTTTTAGGCTACCTCACATGGTGTATGGATGAAGGGTTTCATTCCTGGGTTTAATTTGAATTAATATTCGGATTTATTTAATTCTAAAATTCATTAGTGGTCCACATTCAGATCCACTAACATCTCAACTGCCCATTATTTTGGCACATTAGACTGCCACATCTTTGATGGGAAGACATGGGAATAGTATGTGCTTTTCTATTTAATTATCTGGTCCCTTAAGTCTGCTCACACGACGAATAATGTATAACACCATCTACAGAGAGTAAGAGTGAGGACTTAGAAGGATTAGTTTCTTCTTTCACGATAATTAATGGCTGGAGGTATTTTTGTTTTTATTTTTCCTAAATTTCGCATTTAATCTAATTACTTATTCAGCCAATTAGTATGATTAGATTGCTTTAGTTTTCTAACAATATATATATAGGGATATGATATATCCAGTGACAGGAGGTAAACTTTTATCAAGTCAAAGTAAAACTACATCGTTTTGATTGAATCTGACAAAATAAATATTGATTGAATAAAATATATTGATTGAATCGTTATTATTATTCCATGTTGCAATTCTCTATTGCGATTCACACAAAAAAATTCCGATTGAATTGGTATAATTCTTGCCACAAAATAAAATAGAGCAAATAAAAGATATTGATTGAATTGTTATTGTTCCCTGTTGCAATTCTCTGCTGCAATTCACCAAAAAAAATATTGATTAAATCGGTATAATTCTTCCCACTACCTCCCAGTGAACCTAAAAAGTTGTAGAATAACTTCCCAATATCACATAAAAATCAGAATATAAACTGTTGTTACAATTGCAAAATCAGTAATTTATTAATTTAATTGAAAACTAAATAAATGAATAATATTAAAAATATAATTTAATGATAATAAATTTAAATTACCGATTTTGTAATATAAGAGAAAAACTATTAAGAATTACTAATTAACTAAACTAATATTTTTCAAATTATGTAATTATTAATTTAAATTTATTATTAATAAATTATATTTTAAATATTATTCATTTATTTAGTTTTCAATTAATTTAATAAATTATTGATCTTGGAATTGTAATAATAGTTTATATTCTAATTTTTATGTGATCCTGGAATTGTAATAGTAGTTTATATTCTAATTTTTATGTGATCCTGGGAAATTATTCTACAGCTTTTTGGGTTCACTGGGAGGCAGAGGGAAGAATGTGTTTTCATTTTATTTTATGATTTCTTTTCAATAATACAAACGACGTAGTTTTGTTTTCACTAGACAAAAATTTACATCGAATACATAATATATCATAATCCCTATGTGTGTGTCCATTATAGATTAAACGTTACATTCATTAAATCTTAGACATATCTAAGATTCAATGAATCTGGACATTATTGCTTGTGTTGGGCTATTCTTGGGTGTGACCCTACAGGCCCCATGAGATTGGTAGCGGGCCAATATTGCATCAACCTACAAGTTGCAAGCGGTCTCTAGTAAAACATAGTAACTACCCAATTCATATGAGGATGGATGATATGATACAACCTATCATACAACCAGATCACGTCCCTTTTGTTACGTGATATTTGGTCAAGGATGAAGCATGGATAGTGTCATCCTCTTGTTCTTAACCATTACTTTTTTCGATTATTGAGTAGTCTAACAATTGAAACAGAAACTCTTGTCCATCATAATATGGTCATACATTTCTCAGACTTAATTATCGAGGGGCCCAGTATTATCTCTCTACAAATGTGAGGGACAAATTCCATCTTGACCATTCACATTCCTCTGCATGAAAACCACTAATACCGATTGAAGCCTTTATCATCACCCAATCAAAGATGACTTTTGACTAGGTCAAAGATCAATGACTTTCATGTAGGAATCCATGATAATCTTAGGTAAAAGGGCATTGTAACGTGGTTATACATGAGAAAAGCTTATGACTTAATCCATGCAGCTTTCTCATAATGGGTCAGTCCAACACCTTGTGTTCTTACAAGTGCCTATGACTTTGATTCGTATCTCCATACCTCATCAAAGTCATACCGGTCTTATTTCATCTTCACTCCTGCATAGATGACCCACCAGGGACATTTAGCAAGGTAATTAAACCCGAATCGGTCAGTGAACTAGCTTGGGTACTGGGTCAAGGGTTAGTGGGTTAGGCCGGAGTGAACCCGGGACCAAATTGGAACTAGACCAGTGAGGAATAAAAAATTGATAAATAATTTAATTTCTTATCACACAATCCATAATTCGAAATACTATTTATTATTTCAAGACTTTAAATTACTAGCCAAATAATTATATATTTGCTACCTACTCTTTACAATTTTCTTTACAAATTGATATCAAAGTATCATATACCATCCAATGACACCTGAATTTGTAATGGAATCGCAAAATATTCATCATAACAAAATATCAAAAAATAATAATAATAATATTATAACGGTTCGACCGGGTCAACTGGCGGGTTAAGACTGGTTCGACCGGGTCACACCAGGTTTACCGGTTCAGTCCCGGTTCAAGGTCTTAACCCCGGTTTTTGATCTGGACCGGACCGGTTCCAGGTCTAGTTCGCCGGTTTCCCGTCAGAACCGGCCAGTCCGGTCTAGTTCTGATAACCAAGACATTTAGGATAATCTTTATGATATATCTAAGAATACAGTTATCATAATAAACATGCAAATGATATGATAACTAAACAGATAAATACTTTAAATAATATTAATGCTTAAAGTACAATGACTTGCCCTTAGGACATAATTTCCAACAGTTTAAAGTACAATGACTTACCCCTAAGGCATAATTTCCAACATGTTTCATGTAAATTTCTTCTCCTAGATCTCCATTAAGAAATTTCGTTTTCACATCCATTTGTTGCAACTTTAAGTCAAAATGTGCAACTAATGCTAAAATAATATGAAGAGAATCTTTCTTGGATTCAAGAGAAAATGTATCCTTTTAGTCTATTCCTTCCCATTTGAGTGAATCCTTTAACAACAAGTCTTGCTTTATGTCTCTCAATATTACCCAATGAGTCTCTCTTTGTTTTGAAGACCCCATTTATATCCAATGGCTTTTGCACTATCACGAAACTCAATAAGATCCCAGACTCTGTTAGATGCCATAGAATTCATCTCATCCTTCGCAGCATCATATCATGAGTTTGATTCTCTGTAGTTTATGACTTGTGAAAACGTTTTAAGATCATTTTCAGTTCCGACATTAGAGTCAGATTACACAATATATTCACTAGGTATCACTGATCTTCTTGTTCTAGTAGATCTCTTTAATTTTGTTTCATTATCTTTTTGAGGAACTTGTTGTTCAACTGGTTGCTCAATAATTTCTTCTCGTTCCTCATAAACAACTAGATCTATTGGATTAATATCAGCAAATTGTGGATCTTGAATGACTAATTGTACAATATTCGGTTGAGCCGAAGGAACATTGTTAACAATCAATCTTAAACTCAAAGCAAATGGTTGACTATTTAAATAATGTTTTTCAAAAACAAGGTTTATGAATATATTGCTCCTACTAATCAAGTCATATTCAAGAAATTCTCCCATTTGCATTTTCAACCTTGTCAAAAGTTCATTGATTGACCATTTATCCTTATGTGCATTATAAGATATCTTGAAGGGTCTATATGATTGTGGAAGAGTATTCAAAATATAGTGCACAAGAAAAGAATCAGACATGTCAACCTCAAGTGACCTCAGTTGAGCTGCAATGTCCCTCATCTACATGATGTGCTCACGCACACCTTTTACTATAGTGAATATCATGGATGAAAACTTCATAATTAGGGTGCTAGCAGGTGCCTTATCTAAAGTAATAAATTGTTATCAATTACCTTCAGAAGTGGCCTAATTTTGTTTTGTTGTTCAACAGAACCACGAATGCCAACAGAGATTAAGGTCTTTATGGACATAATTGAAAGGCGATAAGATAACTCCTATTTTTCATGCAGATCAACCTCATATGGAGTGCTAGTCTTAGTAATAAAATGTTGTTCGTCTTTCCTAATAGCATAATTAATGTCCATCCATCCCAAATAAAGGAGAACTCTCTCCCTCCACACTTTTATAGTTATCAACTCTTAATTCGAGAATGTTAAATTTCATATCAAAGAAGTTCACAGGTTGTTTGACTGCATAATATTGAGCATACATGCTCAAAATTGATATTTGAGACTACTAAACCACATCATGTTTTACCAATGTAAATCATGCTTAAAAATCATGAATCTACTGACATACAACTTGTCTGTGAAATAAAGTTATAATTCAATTAGATCCACATATAACTTTATGATAAAACTATCAAATTATTTCCTTATTATTAATTCATGTGGGTAAATTAAGAATATAATTTGATATTCTATCATAATTAATCATATCATTATAAATTCGTATCACTAAACTCTACCTGTGGGTAAAGACATTAGAATAGGTAGAGACATTAGAATAGCATGAATTTATCTCAAATTGGTGAAACTAGAATGTAGTTATATCCCCTATTACCAATGGGCTACTTAGAAAATATAATGTCATTCCATTCCACCCTAATTAAAACCATGGTTATAATTATTTGCTTGCGGGTAAAGATTAATTATAACCACACAATTACAATTGATGTATTTAAATCTTTGCTTGATGTATTTTGTTCATTAAAACAAAATAGAGTGTATGTGCCTAGTGAGGATATTATGGCTACTCCTCAATTCTACATACTCACACAAAGACATCACACCATTGTGTATACTAATTGTACATATGATCATAATTTTGATATGGTATAACCTTATGTCCTTATGTGATTAAATATGCATACAACATGTGCATAAGGATGTTGTAGTTATTCCTTAAACAAAACATATATGCTAATCACTATATCAAATATGTACCATGTAAATACCATACACACAATGTCAAAAGGAATCTTAATTTAATCAACTAAATCATTAATGTGAATAAATAAATATTTACTCTATCAAAAAATTGATATTATAAAATCCATATATGATTATTTATGCATGTTATAAGAGGGCATTGTAGCCACCACTCTTGCATACAAGTTAATCATAAATATTAATAATGTGCATTTAAATTTTGTACATGCACAGCTTCATAGAGGACTTAACCAATTAATTTAATCAACATAAGTGACTAAATACAATCCTCCCACTTTGATTAAATTAATATTATCCATTGAATATAGTTGATTTTTTTTTAAAAAAAATATGCAAGTGATTATTTACACATGCAATCGAGGATGTTGTAACTACTCCCTAAGATGCATACTAATCACCAATATTAACCTTGTGCATCAGATATGTCCATCTAAATCTCCTAGCCCATCAGTTATTGGTCCACCTATCAAACCTATATGACGATTCAAACCGATGTGAATGGAGCTGACCTATATTACCACGTAGTTTGTCTACATTTTTTCTTTTTTGATCTCATTCATTGTTCAACCAAAAATTCAAATCGACTTTGAAACCCATTGGTTATTTCACTCTTCAAATTAACCGCCATATTCAAAGAAAGATTATTCACAACAAAAGTTGTGTTTTCCCCATGCATGGGCAATTTGAACATCGTGATTAATGTGCATAATGCTTGCACTATTGGCTGAATGAATCGTCCACCTTAGTTAAAACTAGTTATCATTTTTTAATCAGTTTATGTTTTCGCTTCGTGCTTGTATGGCTATTTAATCGTTTCATTTGTCCATCTTCACAATTAGTTGCAAAACTCAAATTATATCATATTCTCACAATTACAGCAATCATATCACTTTATTTCACATTATCCATTTCCAACTAGAATGATTACCTGCAATGTCCTCTCTTTCCTTCAGTTTGATGGTAAATCAATCAACTGGTCTATTACTGTGAAGGTGGTTTCCCACTTTTGGAACATTCTCTACACGAGAATGCATCATTCTATCACCTACAACGTTGTTCTTTCTAATTCGAGGGTTCTTTGTCTACATCATTTTCCCTTTTTCTTCACACACTTATATTTTACTTCGGTGCTCATACACATATGATGTTTTATTCCTATTGTTAGGGTTACTTGTGTTTGGCCGTGTTACGTCAGTGGGACATCATACTAGACACTCTGGTGTCCTTGTACCTAGATTTTGTTTTGTTCTTAAACATTTTTGTGTCGAACATGGGACTAATCTGATCAACCTAGATCTTAAAAGTGTAATTGAACCATTTACTGAGATCAAATTGGTTAGTGACATTATAAGAACCCCTGACAAAATTTTTCAGCCACTGCTACCTCTATTTGCAACCTTACTGCTCGAGACCACGTTCATAAGTATATAATTTTTCTTAAATTTTTTTATTGTCAATTCATGTATTTTTCATAAGTCAATAGCAATATGATATATTCTAACTCTATAGCTGTCATGTTCCAGATGTCGTTGGACTTGTCACAGTTGTTTATGAACTTTCTGATGTAATTGATGAAGGGGAGACTTTATATCATCAGTTCAACTTTGAGATCATGGATGAATGGTTTATCTATCACTTTTGGTTCATAAACTCTTCTTTGTCAATTCCAATTCGCCTAAATTTTTGTAGTGGCAACCCCTTTAGTTGTTGCTTTAGGGGTACCCCAACATTTTGGGCTTCAATCAGCTATAATAAGGTTTTGGGCAAAGAAGATGTTGTAGTCACTTTGCTTTTTGTTAAAAAGATAAGGATCAGTGGTTTGTTTTTTACTTTATATCAACTGCTTAAATTACTATTTTCTTTAAAAAAAAATTAACACATATCTATGGACTAATTTGTTACTCTTTTCATTGTAGATGGAGAAATTATCTTCGTAAGCCACTGTGACATTTTAGAAGCTATTTTCAATTATGACCACCATGCCGTTGTTGACTTCCGTTTCAAACTTAATCGTATCTCTGCTACTTATCTCACTGATGATAATGACTATCCAGGGTCCTCGTGCCATCCCTGCCATGTTTTGACTTAAGGCGCTTCTTCTACTTTTGTCGCAAATGTTTTGTCTACTACATCGTTTCATCTACTATAGTAGACGAATTTTTGTTGTTGCAACTTCTTTTCATTTCTATTGTAATGCTTTTATAAGTTTGATGATGACTCTCTTACCAATTAACAGTTTTACTCCTTAGTTTAAGTACTCTTTGTGCAACACGTTATTAATTTGTTACAAATAAAGACGCACTACGTTTATCCTCAATAAAACAAACACAGTAATATTACCCTTCATTTTCTTCAGTTGTCAAAATATTTTAATACTATTTGTTATTTAAGTTATCAAAGTTTTATATAATAAAAGTTTTATTTTTACTGCAAGTTATATAATAATTGCCCGGTCTAAATTTTAAGTCTGTGTCATTGTACTTTATTTTAAATTTAAAACTATTACAAATAATGCATGGCGTCTTCCTTTTTTTTGGTCCAAAATACGTTGTAAATGAAGTAATTCTCTAAAGTATTTTTTACTTTTTTTTTTCATGGAAGAACATTTTTCAATTCAGTGCTATACAACTATTATCATTATGTTTAGCCTTCTATATGTCATCTTTTCTTTAAAATTGTTATATTAGAAATTAAGTATATTCAATGTTGTAATACCATTGGATTACGCATTACTTTAAGGTTAAGGGTCAAACTTACCAGTTACAAGGTGCCCGTGAAACATTTTTATAAAAATTAATGTTGTTACGCAGAACCTGTTACCAATCTTCACTGTCTTGATAAACATCACAAAATATATTAGTCGATGACTATAACAAAATGTATATGAAAATAGAATAGTCCTTCATTAAAATTATGTTTTTGTTGCATACCAATATAAGAAATAATAATACAAACATTAACTACATTATTTTATGCGTAATGTATTATCTTTATGGTCTATTTATTTGATTTCCTTCTTTATATACAGCCATTCGTTTCACATTCTTATTCCAATTAAATACAGTGGCCTTTTGTTATTTCACGTAATGGAAGTTTTTTTAGGTAACCGTAGCTTTAAATGCTGTTATGGAAATGAACCGATGAGTCATTTATCCCCGTTGATTCAGACACCCCTCCGCTGTTATTTAATGCAGTTTTTTAGTCTTTTATGTTACAATCCCAAACATAACACCAAGGTTGTCAAACTCGTGAGTTTAAGCAGACTCATGAGAGGGACGTAAACTTGAAAACGTAAACTCGTAAGAGTTTATCTATATTAATAAATAACAATTAAAATTATATGATAAAATAATTAAAATACTAAAAATGACAACAATTTATTTAATATATTTGAAATTTAAATAACTAAAATTAAATTCATTAACCATTCATAATTTATCATACTTGACATAAAACTTTATACGAAATTCATGTTCTAATATAAAGTCACTAAACATAATTAAATAAAACTAATTATTAATTTAACAAAGATCATCAAATGTTGGATTATCATTATCCCCATTGTCTTCAAATTCTTCACCTTCACCATTATAATCTCCATTTGTATCACCTGCGTCATCATTATCATTATAATTTTCCCTAACATCATCAATGTTAAAATCAACATTAAGGTCAACATCAAATAATGGATTAGTCATATTCTCATCAATTTCATGAGGTTGAAGAACCTCATCATCCTCTTCCTCCATATAATCTCCATCTATCCTTCCTTCAGTAATCCATTCATCATCAGAATATATATCATCAAAATCATAATTGAAAGCTCTACTCTTTTGCTTCCTTGTGAATTTCAAATTGCACATGACAAATGCCAAATCATTCATCTTTTTTTGGTGCAAACGGTTTCTTTTTTTTTTTTGTATGAATCTACAAAAAGAAATTGAAGGAAAAAAAATTCATTATTATTCTAACATTCAAGCAAAATTACTTTGAAAATTAAAAAAAAAAAAAGAGTAAAAATATTACCATCTCAAAAGCACTCCAATTACGTTCACAACCAGAAGAGCTGCAACATAAGCTAAGAATACGAATTGCAATTCTTTTAAGTTCTGGACATCCATCTCCATAAGAATCCCACCATTCTGTTGGAAGTAGTTTTTTTCTTAATGCTTGTGCAGTTTCACGCCCAAACATATCTCTTGCGTTATGAAAATCAGTCAATTGAAACTCAATTTTGTTAAGCTCATCTTGATCCCCGACCATCCTTGACAAACAATCATATAACCCTTGCTTAATCATATAATGAGGCTTAAAATTAGTGTCATAATGGAAATAAGGATTGAGGTAGTATGCCGCTGCATGTAAAGGCTTATGTAGTTGAGCTTCCCACCTTTCATCAATTATATTCCATATAAGCTCATAACTATCACAAATCACAGTCAATAAAAAAATGTCATTCCACCAAAAAAAAAAATCCAAATTATAAAAAAAAACATAAAACTTGCATAATAAAATCAACTAAAAAAATTTAATTTAATACTTACCTTTTTTTAACACTATTAAAATTTTGTTTGATCTTTTCCTTTGCACTTTCCATGGCTTCATATATGAATCCCATAGCTGGCTTTTCTTCTGAATCTACTAAGCGAAGAACTTTAACAAGAGGAGCAGTACCTTTAAGGCATATCACAATATTCTTCCATAAATTATTGTCCATAACACTTTTTGCTACTTCTTTTCCATCTTTAGTAGATGAAAATTTGCTATCCTTCCAATGTTGAGAATTAAACAAATTTACCAGAGGTGCTCTATGCTCATTAAAACATGACAAAGTCATATATGAAGTGGCAAATCGAGTTGTAGCAGGCCTAATTAAATCTTTTCCATTCGTGTATTTTCTCAAAAGGCTAATGAGCATTGATCTTGCATAAATATATGTTGTGATTTTTCTACCCCTGCTAATGGTTTCCTTATGCAATATAATTTTTTTGTCAAAGTCCTCTAACATTAAGTCAATACAATGGGCTGCACATGGAGTCCAATACAAATGTTTTCTTTTCTCCATTAATTTTTGCCCAACTGCTTTATAATCTACAGCATTGTCAGTTATTATCTGCACCATATTTTTTTCACCTACTTTTTCCACAACCTCATCAAGCATCTCAAATACTTTATCAGACGTCTTAGAAATCTCAGAAGTATCTAATGAATATAAAAATACTGTCCCTTTGGAACTATTCACTAGAAAATTACAAATTGAACATCTTTTTCTATCAGTCCACCCATCAGACATTATGGAACAACCTGTTGTTGTCCATTCATTTTTAAAATTCTCAAGCAAGGTCTGTGTGTTCTTTAATTCCAAGTTTAAATATTTTTCTCTGATCTCATGATAAGAAGGAGGCTTAAATCCTTGACCAAATCTTCCTATAACTTCACACATCTTTGTAAATTCAGGATTTTTTATACAATTAAAAGGTATAGCACTTGTATAAAAAAATCGACCTATTTGTTGACAAGCTTCTTCCCTCAAGTCTTTCTTAAACATATGATTGATGGTTGATTGTGTGTTGCCTACCCCTTTGCCATTATTTTTTGTATTTCTCAAGAAATTCATCAACCCTTTCTTGGAATTTTGAGACTCAACTTGTGTATGTGCACCTTGATCATCTTCATCACCAATATCAACCCATAATTTTTTCCTTTTAGATGAAGCACATTTTGCATCATAAACAAGCTGTAGTATGGTGGTCTTTACTTCTTCAGGAACATTGACACAAGCTTCAACATCTATTTTAGTGCATGCTAGATGATGTTTGAATCTATAAATACCTCATTAACAATTTTTTCACAATAATTACACTTCACTTTTTTGTCATTTCCATCAACATCCATCCCATGTTTCCATCCTATGTCTGATCTATTACCCGGATAGTTTTTTCTTGCAGCAATAACTTTTTTTCCAGTATTTTCCTTTGCGCTTGAAGACATCTTCAATTTAATATACTACCTAATTAACAAGCAATAAGAAGAAATTCTTAAATTAAGAAAAAAAAGGCAACCAATGAAAACATATAATATCTCAAGGTTAAAAAAAGCTTTACCTTAGTTCATTAGTTTTCAAGGATATAGTTTGTTTAATGTAGGATAGTATTTAATAAATAAATAACCATTATAGGGATCACATTAGACACTAATAAAATAAGATTCTAAGTTCTAACATCTCATCGCAAAAAAAAAAAAAACAAAAAGCTCAGCTAATATCTCAAGTAAGACCCTTAATCTCTCATGATCTTCATAAAAATAATATGACTAAGATTTTCATTCATTAAAATCAATGAGAAATTGAAGAAAAAGACAAAATACCTTCACCCAAAATATTGCAGTGGTCGTCTAATCCTTTAATGAATAACTTCACAATACTCCCAAATCCCAACGCCTTAGAAGTTTGGTCAAACCTTCACCAAAAGCAAGAATAATTTTTAATGAGAAATTCAAAAAGAATGGAGCCCCAAACCCTTCACCCACAGTCTGCTGCTACTTTGTCTATTCTATATCTAAAACCAACTTTTTTATTTGATTTCTTGAAATTCTAACCAAGGACGTGAATGTGTAAAAGTGATGATCTAAAAAATATATGAATATATCCAACATACTTGATATTCTCGCCAAAGTGATGATCTGTTGAATATTTTCACTTTACTTTTTTCCCCATTCTTTACGATATCAATTATGTGATGTAACAAGATGAACCAGTGTATAATAACTTCACTGACATAAACCTATCCCTACTGTACTACTCACTTACCACAAGCCGTCTTTATTTGGAAAAAAAAAAACAAGAACTCGGTTTTGCTTTTTCGCATTGCTACACAATGCTTTAGGACCGTACATCAGGCACAAGGCTTCTTTATTAGAAAAAAAATAGAAACTCACCGATGATTTCCCTCTCTTTCTCTCTTCGTCCTTGTCCTCGTCCCTTCTTCTTCTTCTTCTTCTTTACTCTCTCTCTCTCTCTTCTTCTTTGTGGCTTCGTCTCAAATCTCTACTTCAAGGAGAAACGGAGAATATAGCAAGCAGAGTCACACGCGGAGGTGCGAAGAAGGAGAAAAACCAAGGTATGAACTTAAAAAGAAAAACTGAAGATGGCGGCAGGCGGTAGTGGCACAAAGCTTTCAAGATGAAAATAGGGCTTCTAAATAAGTAATATGTAGTTTTTCTTACCTCATATATTTTTTATTCTTTCTTTCCCACGATTTATAGCCTTTCTCTACTCAGATTTGTAACTCGCTTAACTCGGTTGCAAATCGTTGAGTTTAACGAGTTTGACCGAGTCAGAAACGAGTTTGACCGAGTTTAGGTCTAGAACGATTTTGTATCCGAGTTAACACGTTTTCCTGAGCTAACAACGCAAACTCGGTAAACTCGGCGAGTTGACTCGCGAGTTTAACAACATTGCATAACACTATATTTGTTTCCATCTTCAAATGGCAACAAATATCAACACAAATCTGGAAATTTTGTCTGAAGGTCATAATGAATTGATATTGAAGGTAACTATTGATCGCATCATTCATAGATATATGGAGTGTAGTTGCGATAGACATAAAAGGCCATTATTGGAACTGGAGTCCGTCGATCTCATCGTCTTTGATAACACATTTATTATATATTTACTCCTTCGATTCCTTTATTTTCCATTTTTTCCTAAATTCTTTTGTCCATGTTAGGTTGTGAATCTTCTTTTTCTTCGTCAGAAAGATACACGGATGTTGGTTAGAATTTTGTCAGTTGATCTTATGGATAAGCATTGATGGAAACTGACCGAGGGTGGCTGTTATTAACAAAGATGCATATAACATAACTTCAAGTCCGTTATAGACATCCAAAATGAAAGTATCAATGGCGCAGGGTTAATAGGTTTATCTCTTTCGAACTCTTTAGATTAATGCGCAATACATTTTATTTCTTAGCTCACTTACTATCCACTTATACAAAACATTGTCTGCAAATGTAATTGGATTTTCGCAAGCTTTTGGACGTTTGCAAGATCAAAGAAGGAAGAGTGATAGTATAAAGAGTTTAAACTTTAGCATTGCTAATCAAAAGTAAGTTAATTGTTCACAACCCTTACCTCATTAAATATATCATGTTCATAGTCATGTCTGCCTAACATTTAGATGAGATACGTTATTATGGGCTCATGTTTTACTTCATGTTAGTGAAATTTATTAAATATCACTCTTTGAGGTTATTATGCTGAGGAAACTTATGCAAAAAGAAATGCATGACTCAAAATTTCAACGCAAAAATGAAAATCATGCAGTCAGTTCTCAAACTCCTCACGATGGCGATAACCAAGGAAAAATAAATAAAAGAAAGCATTAACCAAATAATCACAAAGCTTGAATGTTTAAACCCGAAATCGGAGTTCCAATAGAAATATTGTTTCTCATGTCCTTCAAATTCTGATGCAGGAAAGTGACCATGAAATTGGACATGTTGAAATCTCGATGTTTATAAATAAATATATGTTAAAACTGTTTATCACGAAATTTTAGATGAAAAATCAATTAACACATTTATTTGAGATAACAAACACAAGAGAAATTTCCGAAAATCCAGATTTAAACTATCTCTCTTTCATGAAAGTTTAATTAGAAAATCAAGATAGATCTATATAATTGTTATAAATATATTTATTATGTGGATGTCCATTGACTGAAGATCTCCAAATATTATAAGATGACATGGGACCTATGCATAGTACCATGTATAGTAATTTACTATTTGGTGAGACCCACATGCAATTATACAATCACGGGAATGCTTCACGAGAGAGTTCACGGATTGAATAGTTTTGGTTTAAGGGGAAAATTACACCAAATAATCTATATGTGAAAATTACAATAAAGGCCCATTTTCCTTCTATAAATAGAGGACTTCTGTAAACATTCAGTATACACTGGAATAGAACTTCTCTCTACTCTCTCTCTCTCTCTAAAATTCTCTCTTGTTATTATTCTCTATTTTCATTAGTTTCATAATACGTTATCAGCATGAAGACTATACCAAGGTAAGATTTTATCACCATCTTCTTTACTATATGTTTATTTTATCTATCTGGGATAATCTTAACCATAATATGGAATTAAAGATATACTTTTACCGATTATTTTAAATATCGGGTTCCATGGTTAAGATTTGAGATTATTTACTATTTTACTACGGTAAATAGAAATTTACTATTCACAGTCAATTTACCCTTTTTCTAGTAATTTTACATTTTATTCATTTGACTCCTACTTGGAAGTCTAGATTTAATCTTTCAGTAATTTTACCTTATTTACTATTTATTGTTAATAGTAATTTCTACTATTCACGGTAATTTTACATTTTGTTCATTTTACTTCTACATGGAAAGTTTTACCTCCTACATAGATATCTATACTTGATATTTATTTTTTGCTGAAATTGTCATTTTATTTTTACTATTGCTAACATAACATTTACTTTTATTGTTATTAACATTTAATGTTATGTTTTATGGTCAAAAGCCATATACTTATATTTTCTTATTTTAAAATTATATGACCAGAAGTCATATTGCTTTTATGACCAGAAGTCATGTTGTTTTTATGGCCAGAAGCCACATAAATTTAATTTTCTCATTATGAGATATAAATGGCATGAAGCCATAATGCTTTAATTATAACTATTGTCTTTAATATTTTATTGTTATTATTATTCGTATTTTTAATTCATGTTTATTTTCTTTAATTAGTTTGAATCATGTCAAACCTTTCAAAAATTGAGTTTGCGGTTCTTGACATCACCGAAAAGAACTATTTATGCTGGATGCGGAAATCCATCTGAATGCCCATGAGCTAGAAAACACAATTAAAGAAGGGAATGAGGAATCCAATCAAAAAAAGGCCAAAGCCATGATTTTGTTTCGCCACCATTTGCATGATGGTCTAAAAGTTGAATATTTGACTGTAAAAAACCCACTTGTTCTTTGGAACAATTTGAAGGAAAGATATGACTATCAGAAGATGGCTATTCTACCAAAAGCTTGATATAACTGGATTCATTTGCGTTTACAAGATTTTAAATCTGTAAGCGAATACAACTCAGCTATGTTCAGGATTACTTCTTAACTGAAATTATGTGGAGAGAACTTTACTGATGAGGACATGTTAGAAAAAACTTTCTCCACATTCCATGCATCTAACTTGCTCCTGCAGCAGCAATATCGTGAGAAGGGTTTTAAAAGATATGCAGATTTAATTTCCTGTCTCTTAGTAGCTGAACAGAATAATGAGCTTTTATTAAAAAATCATGAATCATGTCCTACAGGTTCAACTCCATTCCCAGAAGTGAATGTAGTAACTAATGAATTTTCAAGTGGCCGAGGACGTGGACGTAAAGGTGGCTACAATCGTGGGTGTGGGCGTGGTCGTGGTCCAAATCATGGTGGATCAAATTACCGCCCTAAATCGGGAAAGTTTGATAAGAACCCAGAAGGGAAACAAGTGGAAATAACAAACATGCTGAAAATGCATGTTATCGTTGTGGTGTCAAAGGTCATTGGTCACGTACCTACCGTACGCCAAGACATCTGGTTGACCTTTACCAAGAATCATTGAAAAATAATGGTAAAGGACCAAAGAATGAAGTAAATCATGTGGATAAGGTTGAAAATTCTGGGCATGAAGATGTTGAGATGGCCCATTTTGATATTGTTGGTTACTTAGTATAAATTATTTTTCATGTTTAGAATGATCATGTTTTTAATATGTTGAAACTTTCTTCTGTTATATGTATTTCTTTTAATTATATTTTATTTTTATTTTCATGTATCTTTAATGAAGAATGAATCTTGTTGGCAACAATCCTGAAGATTTGTGTCTCGTTGATAGCGCAACAACGCACACCATACTAAAAAATGATAAATATTTTCTTCATTGGTAATGCAAGAAGCCAATGTTCAGACTATATCTGGTAGTATAAATTTGATTGAAGGCTCTGGAAGAGCTAATATTTTGTTACCTGAAGGAACAAAGTTATGCATTGAAAATGCATTTTATTCTACAAAGTCAAAAAGGAACTTGTTGAGTTTCAAAGATATCCGCAGAAATTGATATCATATAGAAACAACAACTAAAAATAATCAAGAATGTCTTGCTATCACAAACATAATTTCTGGTAGGAAATGCATATTAGAAAATTTTCCTGCTTTTTCTTCTGGTTTGTATTATACATTTATAAGCACAATTGAAACACATGCTATTGTAAACCAGAAGTTTACTAATACATACCATAAGTTTGTCAATGCAAACCAGCAGTTTGCTAATGAAAACCAGAAGTTTACTCATGAATTTAAAGTTTGGCATGACCGGTTAGGCCATCCTGGGTCAACTATGATGCGACAAATAATTGAAAATTCATGTGGACATACCCTGAAGTGTAAGCAAATACCACAGTCCCATGATTTCTTATGTGATGCATGTTCCAATGGAAAGTTGATTATTCGACCCTCACCAAACAAAGTAGGAGGTGAATCTCTTACATTTCTAGAACGGATACAGGGAGACATTTGTGAACTAATACATCCACCATGTGGACCATTTAGATATTTTATGGTCTTAATTGACGCATCCACCAAATGGTCACATATCTGTTTATTATCTTCTCGTAACCTGGCGTTTGCGAGATTACTTGCTCAATTGATTCGATTAAGAGCACATTACCCTGATTATGCTATCAAGAAAATACGTCTTGATAATGCTGGTGAATTTACTTCACAAGCTTTTAATGAATATTGTATGCCCCTTGGAATTGATGTTGAACATCCTGTAGCTCATGTTCATACACAAAATGAACTTGCAGAATCTTTGATTAAACGATTGCAACTTATTGCAAGACCTTTACTTATGAGATGCAATTTACCGATTTCTGCTTGGGGTCATGCCATTTTGCATGCTGCAATGTTAATTCGCATCAGGCCTACTAGTTACCTAAAGGTTTCCCCCTTACAAATGGCTTTTGGTCAAGAACCTAATATTTCCCATATAAGAATTTTTGGATGTGCAGTATATGTGCCAGTAGCACCAACACAACGCATTAAAATGGGTCCTCAAAGGAGGATGGGAATATATGTTGGGTATGAATCTCCTTCAATCATAAAATATTTAGAACCATCTACAGGAGATTTATTTACTGCACGATTTGCTGATTGTCACTTTGATGAATCAGTCTTCCCAACATTAGGGGGAGAGAATAAGTAGCTGGGTAAAGAGATTAGCTGGAATGAATTATCATTGGCTCATTTTGATCCTCGTACAACACAATGTGAACTAGAAGTTTAAAAGATAATTCATTTGCAGGATTTAGCTAATCAAATGCTAGAAGCATTCACTGACCCAAAGAGAGTGACAAAGTCACATGTTCCAGTTATGAATGCTCCTATTCGAATTGATATCCCTAAAGGAAAACCTATTGTGAATGAATCTAAAGCACGCCTGAAGCATGGTAGACCCATCGGTTCTAAAGATAAAAATCCTTGAAAGAGAAAAGGAGCTAAAAATATAGATGGTCAAATTGAAGATAATCAAGAAAAGTTAGTAGCTCCAACAGAGCCATCTCTTGAAGAGTTATCTCCAGAAGAGAATGTTGCAGTCCCAGAAGAGACTCAGGTACCTGGAATGTATGAAAATAATGAGATCTCAATTAATTATGTTATGAATGGTATCCGATGGGATCGAAATGAAGTCAACGTTGACAACATCTTTGCTAATCATGTAGCATATGATGTAATGAATAATGAAGAGGATCATGAGCCTAAATCTATTAGAGAATGTCAACAACGAAAAGATTGGCCCTTATGGAAAGATGCTGTTAATGCAGAATTGAAATCACTGGAAAAACGAAAAGTATTTGGACCTGTAGTCCAAACACCTGAAGGTGTAAAGCCAGTTGGATATAAATGGGTTTTTGTAAGAAAAAGAAATGAAAAAGGTGAAATTGCAAGATATAAGGCACGTCTTGTAGCCCAAGGATTTACACAAAGACCCGGTATTGATTATGAAGAAACCTATTCACCAGTAGTGGATTCAACTACTTTTCGTTATTTGATTAGCCTAGCAGTAAATGAAGGGCTTAATTTACATCTAATAGATGTAGTGACTGCATATTTATATGGATCACTTGATAGTGATATTTATATGAAAATTCCTGAAGGACTAAAGGTGCCAGAAGCATCTAATTTAAATTCTCGAGAACAATACTCGATCAAATTAAATAAGTCCCTATATGGTTTAAAACAATCAGGGCACATGTGGTATAATTGTCTTAAGAAATATTTGTTGAAAGAAGGGTATAAAAATGACCCAATATGCCCATGCATTTTTATGAAAGGATTGAGAAACGAATTTGTTATAATTGCTGTTTATGTTGATAATATCAACATTATTGGAACTCCTAAAGAGCTTTCAAAAGCAATTAATTGTTTGAAAAAAGAATTTGAAATGAAAGATTTGGGCAGGATAAAATTTTGCCTTGGACTACAAATCGAGTACCTAAAGGATGAGATCTTTATATATCAAGAAACTTATATAAAGAAGATCCTAGAACGATTTTATATGGATAAATCACATCTATTATGTATTCCAATGGCAGTAAGGTCTTTGGATAACGATCAAGATCCATTTCGACCTCAAATAATTAATGACGAAGGTATAAAAGAACTACTTGGTCCAGAAGTACCATACCTAAGTGCTATTAGGGCACTAATGTATCTTGCTAATCATACACGACCTGATATATCATTTGCTGTTAATTTATTAGCAAGATATAGTTCTGCACCAACACAGAGGCATTGGAATGGTGTAAAACAAATTCTTCGTTATCTCAGAGGTACAATGGATATGGGATTGTACTACTCAAATGTATCGAAGCATGAACTGATTGGTTATGCTGATGCTGGATTTATGTCTAATCCACATGATGGAAAATCACAAACAGGCTATCTATTTACATGTGGAGGTGCAGCTATTTCATGGAGATCTATGAAACAGACTATAACAGCCACTTCAGCTAATCATGCAAAAATTCTAGCAATACATGAAGCAAGTCGGGAATATGTGTGGTTGAGGTCAGTAATTCATCATATACGAATTACTTGTCATTTATCTTCTGATAAAATGGTTTCAACAGTTCTATATGAGAATAATGCTGCATATATTGCCCAACTCAAGGAGGGTTATATCAAGGGTGATAGAACAAAGCATATTTCACCAAAATTCTTCTATACTCGTGATCTTCAACAGAATGGTGAAATTGATATCCAGAAAATCAGTTCAAGTGAAAATCTAGCAGATTTATTTAATAAATCTCTTCCATGTACAACCTTTGAAAAGCTTGTCCGTGGTATTGGTCTGCGAAGATTCAGAGATCTCAACTGATATTGTCAACAGGGGGAGTCGATACACGCTGTACTCTTTTTCCCTTATCTAAGTTTTGTCCCACTGGGTTTTCCTAGAAAGGTTTTTAATGAGGCAATACTCAACAATGTATCAATGAATGATGTACTCTTTTCTTTGGCTAGGTTTTTATCCCACTGGGTTTTTCCTAGTTAAAGTTTTTAACGAGGCACATTCATAAATGGACATCCAAGGGGGAGTGTTATGAATATACTTATTATATGGATGTTCATTGACTGAAGATCTCCAAACATTACAAGATGACATGGGACCCATGCATAGTACCATGCATAGTAATTTACTATTTGGTGGGACCCACATGCAATTATACAATCACGGGAATGCTTCACGGGAGAGTTCACGGATTGAATAGTTTTGGTTTAAGGGGAAAATTACACCAAATGACCCATATGTGAAAATTACACTAAAGGCCTATTTTCCTTCTATAAATAGAGGACTTCTGTAAACATTCATTATACACTGGAATAGAACTTCTCTCTACTCTCTCTCTCTCTCTCTAAAATTCTCTCTTGTTATTATTCTCTATTTTCATTAGTTTCATAATAATAATAATAGCTTTGATACCAAATGTTAGAAATATTAAGCAATCTAATCATGCTAAACAACCAAAAAGCAATTAGATCAATACGAAATAAAAAATAAGGATGTAGCATACCTCTAGCCATTGATTTATGTTCATAAGGACAAACCTTCGCTTTATGATTCTTCTAAGTTCTCACTCTTACTCTATTGGCGGTGTAAGGTTTTTTGTATATATGTAAGCAGACTTAGGGGACCATAAATAAATAAGCATACCTTAATCTCATCTTTACCTATCAAATCAATCATGTATTAAGATAGTAGGCGGTTGAACAAAAAGTGGGTTAGTAGGTCAGAATGTGAATGTGGACCACATAAAACCTATATACGTGGATCACTTAATTGAATTTTAAAAAATTTTAAAAAATTCAAAATTCAAACATGTTGTGGATCTTGAAAAATAAATCTTATAATTTATCTTTTATTTGTTATAATTGTTAATTTAATGAACGATGTTAAACAAAAAAGCATTAATAAATTAATGTTGACCGTAGTATGTGCCAAACCAGTGGTCACTTCACAGCCTCACAGGTCACAGTAAGAATTGCTTTCCATGTTCCACGAGGCTCTGTAATTTCACGTGATAAAAAGAAATATTTTCAATTTTCAATCAGAAAAGCAAATTGAAATACAAAAGTATCAAATTTATTCGTCAATAAAAAGTGCAAAAATTAAAGAAAGAAAGAAAAGAACACTGCCTGCCACTTGTTATTTTTTGGGTCTGAATTATTTTATTTTATTGGATGAGAAATCAAACAGGGGTAAAAAGAAATCATAGATCAGAAGCTGCCGTCCAGACAAGTAACGTTCTAAATTTAATAAGATTAATACAATTTTTAGTCTTTTGAAAACGCGTCATTTTTTCGAGCAAAAAAAAACGCGTCATTTTGATTTTGATTTCTAATCAAGTTTTAAACTATGGATTTTGTTCTTTAAGAAACAAAATGATCCTATTTTTTTTAATTATGTGAACTAATATTTTACACAGAATAAGGGATAGAATATTCTTATTACCATTTTTTGTTACTACCAATGTTAGTGCCACTTTTTCACCGTTAGATCATAATCTCAATAGAAGAAAAAAATGATAAAAATAAATAAGATTCTGATTTAACGGTGAAAAAGTAGTAATAACATTGGTAGTAATAAAAAATGATAGTGAGAATATCACATCTCATTTAATAATCATGAAATAATTCTTTTAATATAGGTATAATATGTGTGTGGTACTATATTTACGGAATTACGGCAGAATTCTGCGGTGCCGAATATTAAAGTAAATAAATATTTTGGAAACTCAGATCTCATGTATTTATAATCATTTATTAATATTAATATGAACAAAGTTACTAAACGGAAACCATAAATAATGTTTATTAAACCGGAAACGTAATACATGATCAAATTCAAAGATTAATCCATTTGTTAAACATTATTGGTCCAAATTTAAAATGTGAAGTAGTTTTATTTCTTTTTCCATCCAATTCTACAAGATTTATCAACAGATCAAATTTATTTATTCTTTCCTCTATTTGAACATGGGAATTTGGGGTTCATATTCCATACTTATTGGTGCTCATCTCTCTAATATTAGGGTGGGATCATTTTTAAAAAAAAATTATATATTTTTATTTATTTGAATTAAATTATATGTTCCATCCTGAAATATTTTTTATACCCAATATTTTAAATTAATTAATCTATAGTTCTACATTCAAAAATATTTTTTTATAATATCAGTATCTTAAAATATTTTTTCAATATCGAATATCTTAAATTAATTAATTTTTAGTGTATGGAATATTTTTAAAAGAAATTTAAAAAAAAAACCCTTTTTATTTAGCATGAGCACTAAATGCTCATTTTTTAAATCAGCATGGATTGGGAAATTTGTTGGCATGTGAGAAAGAAATCATTTGTTTATTGTTAACCATTTGGATCTCGCAAACTGTAAGGAGCGAATATTCTCTATCATCCTCCTTTCTCTCACCCGAGGATAAAGGGAGAGAGAGGAGAAAGGAAGCGACTCAGAGGAGGAGGAGGAGGATACGAAGGACAAGGAAGAGTAGCTCCTCCAGGAAGAAGCGTACGGGATTATATTTCCTTCTCCTCCTTCTTCTTTGCCTTTGTCCTTCTCTTTCAGATATTGCAGATTACAGCTGGATGGAAGAGAAGGAGGGCAATCGCAATGTCGTGGCGGAGCCACTGGAATCGAAGGTTGTTGGGTTGAGATTTTGGGAAGCGGCGACGGCTTCAACGGTGGTATTAGTTTTTGTGTTGGTTCTTCTATCTGTTTATCTGACCATGCCTGATTCCGACTACAGCTTCCTCAAGCTCCCTCGTACCCTTGAAGATCTTCAAGTTCTACGGTAATGAGATTGTTTCTTCCCCCTTTTGTTTTAGGGTTGGAACACGGAAAATTTTACTTATATGTATCATTCTGTGGTTAATATGTTTAGATGTTTTGGATCGGACGTTTAACTTTCTGGGGAATATTTTTTACTGATTTCTTTCTGCGTCGAAATTTTGTTTCTTCTGTTGTTGAATCTGACGCAAAAAAGATCATTTCTCTCCAATGGTAATGATTGCTCAAAATCATTTGGGTAAACTTTAGGATTTGCGTCCTTTGCTCTGACCTTCCGTGATTCCGTTGTTTTTTTAGCGTGGATGAATTAGTTTTAGGAATAATGCGATCACAGAAATGAGTCACTTTGACCCTGTTAATTTTAAACAATCAATCTTTAGCTCTTCCCCCACCCTGTTCCATTCTTTTTGTCAGCGCTAGGAGAAAAGTAGATCTGAAAATGCTTTTGAGATGGATCCAAAAGCTTGAAAGAAGGAGTACTTATTTGATTATTAAAAAGGACACTGGCAAGTGAGTTGTCATTATATAAAGGAGACCAAGATGTAGAGATTATTGGCGTAATATGTTATGCTGCTAAGAGTTTATTTAAGAGCATCTTTATCTGTACAATACTCAGAAGACATGCGGGGCCTCTGAAATATATTGATGCTGCTAGTTGCTGTCCGGATATTTGATTTAGACTTATTAGGGTGTCAAATATTTTAAGTACAGAAACATCCTCGAGTCTTACATCAGTGAATGAGATGAAGTGAAATGTATTCTGATGTTTCCATGGTGCTTGCCTAAAATCTTGTCAAGTAACTCTCTTGAGACGTAGGCTTTGAAGTGAAGATTTAATGGCAGTTTTACCCTGCATAGCATCTTCATAGAGGGGCCATATTTTATGCTGTCATGATCCTTATAATCCAACTGATTGATTATGGAACTGAAATTAAAATATTTGATGCAAAGACAACAAAGCTTCGTCTAGAACGGAGTCAACTTAAATTTTTCATGATTGTATTAATGGCCATGAGCCCTGCATGGGGCCATGTTGTGCTGGGGACAAGCTGGGAGGAGGGCGTCTTCATGTAGTTCCACATGATATTTGTCCTTCTCTTGTCATCTTAGGCCTGGGGATACATTTCATTTTTAGTTGATGTGAAACATATTTGTTTTCTTATATAGTATGCTTAGTGGATACTGGATTTAGTAAGGGAATGAAGTATATTTTGGAATGCTTTTTCTAATTTTTCTTGTCATTTTTTCTTTTTGTTTTTGTAGAGGCCACCTTGAGAACTACACAAGTGACTACACTGCACAGGTCTTGGTGGGTTACTGTGTGGTATATATTTTCATGCAGACTTTCATGATTCCAGGGACTGTGTTCATGTCATTGCTTGCTGGAGCACTCTTTGGTGTATACAGAGGTGTTGCTTTGGTTGTGTTTAATGCCACAGCTGGAGCTTCTTCTTGCTATTTCCTGTCAAAACTGATTGGGCGACCCCTTGTCTTCTCTCTTTGGCCAGACAAGCTAATGTTCTTTCAGAACGAGGTTCGTTTGAACTTCTCCCTACATTTTGGATACAATCCAGTATTCCAGTCTCTGATTGGAATTAAGTTATGCTTTTTACTCACAGGTTGCTAAAAGAAGAAAGCGTTTGTTGAACTACATGCTTTTTCTGAGACTGACTCCAACATTGCCCAACACATTTATCAATGTTGCCTCACCAATAGTGGATGTGCCCTATCATATTTTCTTTCTTGGCACTGTTATTGGACTTATACCTGCTGCTTATGTCACTGTCAAGGTATCTAGCTATTTAACTTGAGCAAATTATGAATTAGTTGACTGAATATTTGAAACCCAAGAAACATTTTATGGTTTCTAAAATACAACATTAAACTGACGACCTCAATAATTGAAAGCTGAAGTTGGGGAAGTGCTTGTATCATACCCTGCACATGTTGGCTAATTCATATCCTCCCCCCTCCTTTTCCCTTGAAGTAATTTGTTCTGCCTTCCATAGTTCTTCAATTTTCTTATATGTGCAGGCTGGGCTAGCACTGGGAGAGTTGCAATCGTTGAGAGATCTTTATGATTTCAACTCAATTGCTACATTATTTCTCATTGGAGTTGTTTCAGTTACACCAACACTAATTACCAAGTCGTAGTGTTTCTGGGGCTGAAGCTTCTTTGGGCATGCGTTAGGCTCTAGTTTTCCTGACAGCGAACGGTTCTCTAAATTCAGGATTGTACAGATTTTCCCGAAAAATAATTACAATGGGGCTCGCTGCTGACGGATTATACTGCCAAATGCTGCAGTAATTCAAGATAATCATGGAGGAGAAAATGTTAGGCTGTAAGTTTAAATTGTTGTAATGGTTGGTGTTGGGGTGGTTCAGCAATTCCTAATTCACCTTTGATTGTGTATAGTCACGTACATTGTTGATAAGGTGGAATTTGTAAAGCATTCGCTTCTGGACTGGTTTTTGTAAATATCATTGTTGCATTGTGCTATTGTTTAGTCAAGTGTGGTTTCACGTCATATCATCCAAATGGAACATCGGCTATACAGTGATTATTGTAAGATAAAATGAATGATCTAATCATGTTTAGTCACCGAATAAACAATTAGATCTTATGCGGAATAAAGAAATTAAAAATGCTGAAATACCTCCCGCCATTGATTCAAAATGAAAGCAGAAGACCACAATCCTTCTAAGCCCTCACTCTCACTCTCTGTAGATGGTGTTTGAGTTATTCAGTCGTGTGAGCGGACTTAGGGGACCGTGTAAATTAATAGATAAAGAGCACGACTAATTCCCACGTTTTCCCATCAAAACATGCGTAACGTTACGTGCCAAAATTCATGGGTGGTTATGGGCAGTTGAGAAAAATGTGCATCAGAACGTGGACCACTTATTAATTTTATAATTAATAAAACCCAATATTAATTCAAATTAATATAAAGTATATCAATTTAAATTAATGTACAGATAATAATTATAAAATTTCAACATTCTCCCACTTGGTCCACACAATCCACCATATACCATAAGGAAAACAAAATGCATGGATCATAGCGATAAGTCCTCTTAAAGCGAGTAGTATCTTCCATGTATCACATTGCACCATGTCTCCCAAGCCCATGTAACTTAATGAATAAACCCCATGTTTATTCTCGGTCCAAACTTAATGATGTTTCTCAAACAAAATAAACATATGAATATGCGCATAAAACTGAAATGAGAAAACACCCAAATAGGGTTTCATGAAACTACATCGTTCTTACAACGAAAATTAAAGAAAATCATTCCTATAATGAAAATCAAAGAACGGAACTAAGTCTCATTCTCTCTACATGATCCAGAAATTTCATTGGTGGCATGCCCTTAGTTAGAGGATCAGCAATCATCAATTCAGTGCTTATGTGTTCAATGACCACTGTTCCATTCTTGACACGTTCTCTTATGGCTAAGTACTTAATGTCGATATGCTTGCTTCGACTACCACTTTTGTTGTTCTTAGCCATAAAGACAGCAGCTGAATTGTCACAATAAACCTTCATTGGCCTAGGAATTGAATCCATAATCCTAAGCCCAGAGATGAAACCCTTCATCCATACACCATGTGAGGTAGCCTCAAAACAAGACACGAATTCAGCTTCCATCGTAGAAGTAGTAATCAAAGACTGCTTCTTACTGCTCCATGATACAGCTCCACCGGCTAGCATAAAAATGTATCCTGAAGTGGATTTCCTTGAATCAATGCAGCCAGCATAGTCTGAATCGGAGTAGCCAGTCACTTCCAGATTGTCAGTCCGTTCGTACTTAAGCATGTAATCTTTCGTTCCTTGAAGGTATCTCAACACCTTCTTCACAGCTTTCCAGTGGTCTATACCTGGGTTACTCTGATATCTCCCTAATACTCCAACAGCAAACGCAATGTCAGGTCTAGTGCAGACCTGAGCATACATTAGGCTTCCTACTGCTGAAGCATAAGGGATGTGTCTCATTCGTTCCCACTCAAAATCATTCTTTGGGCACTGGTCTAGATTGAACCTGTCGCCTTTCACAACGGGAGCTACACTTGGTGAACAATATCTCATCCGAAATCTTTTTAAGACTTTATTGATATAGGTCTCTTGAGACAAACCTAGTATACCTCGATGTCTGTTTCTATGTATCTTAATGCCAATGACATAAGATGCATTTCCCATATCCTTCATATCAAAGTTTTTTAGAGAGAAATTGTTTCACCTCATACAGTAAGCCATTATCATTAGATGCAAGAAGAATATCATCCACATACAGAATAAGGAAACAAATCTTGCTCCCACTGACCTTCTGGTATATACATTCATCCACAATATTCTCTAAACCCAAATGAAGAGATGACATTATGAAATTTTAAATACCATTGGCGGGAAGCTTGTTTCAATCCATATATGGACTTTCTGAGCTTGCACACTAAATGCTCACCTTTACTAGAGGAAAACCCTTCTGGTTGTTTCATGTAAACCTCTTCCTCTAGTTCTCCATTGAGAAAGGCAGTTTTCACATCCATTTGTTGCAACTCTAAGTCAAAATGTGCAACTAAAGCTAGAATGATACGAAGGGAATCTTTCTTGGACACAGGAGAAAAGGTCTCCTTGTAGTCGATTCCTTCTCTTTGAGTGAATCCTTTAGCAACAAGTCTTGCCTTATGTCTGTCAATGTTGCCCAATGAGTCTCTCTTTGTTTTGTAGACCCATTTACATCCAATGGCCTTAGCACCATTAGGCAACTCAACAAGATCCCAGACTCTATTAGATGCCATAGAATTCATCTCATCCTTCATAGCTTCATACCATGAACTGGATTCTCTACAGTTCATAGCTTGTGAAAACCTTTCAGGATCATTTTCAGCTCCTACATTATAGTCAGATTCTTGCAGATACACAATATATTCACTGGGTATCGCTGATCTTCTTGTTCTAGTAGATCTTCTCAATGCTGTTTCATTACCTTCTTGAGGAACTTGTTGTTCAATTTGTTGTTCAACAACTTCCAGTTGTTCCTCATTAACAGCTTGATCTACTGGATCAATATCAGCGGGTTGTGGATCTTGATTGACTGGTTGTACAGCACTCGGTTGAGCCGAAGGAGCATTGTCAACAACCAATCTAAAACTCGAAGTGGAAGGTTGATTATCTAAATGATCATTTTCAGAAACAGGGTCTCTGAATTGATCACTCCCACTGATCAAGTCATACTCAAGGAATTTAGCATTCCTTGATTCCACAAACCTAGTGGTATGATATGGACAGTAGAATCTATATCCCTTAGACCTTTCGGCATATCCAATGAAGTACCCACTAATGGTCCTTGGGTCCAACTTCTTTTCTTGTGGATTGTAGATTCTAACTTCTGACGGGCATCCCCAAACACGTACATGTCGCAAACTCGGTTTCCAACCTTTAAATAACTCAAAAGGTGTCTTTGGGACAGCCTTAGTTGGAACCCGGTTTAATATGTACACAGCCGTCTTCAGTGCATCAATCCACAAGGATTTAGGAAGCTTAGAACTACTAAGCATACTTCTCATCATGTCCAATAATGTTCGGTTTCTTCTTTCTGCAACACCATTCTGGTCTGGAGAACCAAGCATGGTGTATTGGGCAACAATCCCATGTTCTTGAAGAAACTTCGCAAATGGACCAGGTGCTTGTCCATCCTCAGTATATCTACCATAATATTCTCCACCTCTATCTGATCTCACAATCTTAATTTGCTTACCACATTGTTTCTCTACCTCATATTTAAATACCTTGAAGGCATCTAATGCTTCGTGCTTGTTATGAAGCATGTAGAGATACATGTATCGTGAGTAATCATCAATGAAAGAGATGAAGTATTTCTGACCATACGTATCCATTTCTGGACTACAAATGTCTGTATGTATGATCTCTAATAGTTCTGTACTCCTCTTGGCACCTTTCTTTGACTTGTTAGTCTGCTTTCCCTTTATGCAGTCTACACAAGTCTCAAAATCAGTAAAGTCTAGAGTACCAAGTACCACTTCCTTTACCAATCTTTCAATTCTCTGAATGGAGATATGACATAGTCTCCGGTGCCACAACACAGAGGAATCATCACTAACAACACACCGTTTCGAACCAACAGTAACATGCAAGGCACTATCAGTAGTATCGTTTTGCAAATAAACAGGAAAAAGACCATTAGACATTGTACCATTTCCAATTAACTTTGATTTATAAAACAAATCCAACGATGTCTCATAAAACATAAAGGAATAACCCAAAGGTACAAGTTTTGAAACTGAAATCAAGTTCCTAGAGAAATTTGGAACATAAAAAGTCCTTTCCAAATTTAAAACAAATCCACTACTTAAAACTAAACTGCAAGTTCCTACAGCCTCCACATGTGAACTCATCCTTGCTCCTGAATAGATGTATTGTTCACTTCCCAACGGCTTCCTTAGGTTTTGCATACCCTGCAAGGAGTTCGAAACATGGATTGTAGAACCAGAATCAATCCACCATGTGCCATTACTATCATCGATCATATTTGTTTCATAACAGACAAGTGAGACTGACATACCTTTCTTCTCAAGCCATTGCTGGAATTTAGAGCAGTCCTTCTTCATGTGTCCCTTCTTTTTACAGAAGAAACACTTGGATTCCTTCTTGATTCCACCTTGGGGAGATGTCTTACTTTTCCCCTTCTTCTTGGCCTGAGTCTGACCCCTCCTCTCAGTTGTCATGAATGAACTCTCTCCCACTTCCATTTTCAGCCTTGCCTCTTCCTGAACACACATGGTCAATAATTCATTGATCGACCATTTATCCTTATGTGTGTTGTAGGATATCTTAAAAGGTCCATATGGCTGTGGAAGAGTGTTCAGGATGTAGTGCACAAGGAAGGAGTCAGACATGTCAACCTCAAGCAGCTTCAGCTGAGCTGCAACGTCCCTCATCTGCATGATGTGCTCACGCACACCTTTTACTGTATTGAGTCTTAGGGATGAGAACTTCATGATTAGGGTGCTGGCTAGTGCCTTATCTGAAGTCTGAAATTGATCATCAATCGCTTTCAGAAGTGGCCTAATCTTGTCATGCTGTTCGACAGAACCACGAATACCAGCAGAGATTGATGTCTTTACGAACATAACTGAGAGACGATTAGATCGCTCCCACTTTTCATAAAGATCAACCTCATCTGGAGTGCTAGTTTCCTTAATGGAAGGTGGTTCGTCTTTCCTTATAGCATAGTCAATATCCATCCACCCTAATTGGAGAAGAACTCTCTCTCTCCATACCTTATAGTTATCACCCCTAAGTTCAGGAACCTCACATTTCATATCAGAAAAATTTACAGGTTGTTTAACTGCATAACAATGAACATACATACTTAAGAATACTAAAATTTGAGACTAATAAATGTTATGTTTTACCAATGTAAATCACACAAAAAATATGTAAATCTACTAACATACAACTTGCCTGTGGGCTAAAGTTCTAATTCAACAAGATTTACAACTCTATGATAAAACTATCAAATTATTTACCTATTCTTAATTCCTGTGGGCAAGTTAAGAATATAATTTGATATTTTATCCTAATTAGTCATATAGAACATACAATAAAAATTCCTGTGGGATAAGATTTATTATATTACATATGACTAATTACGACTAATGTTATTATGTGATCTTGAAATTAAATATATGATTTTAATCAATTAAAGATGTTGTGGCTACTCTCTAAATAATTAAAAACATATAAATCACTCAACATTAACATTTAATATTGCAATAAAAAATAAGCAATATTAAAACAAAATCAAATATTCATCTATATTATTCAACTTAATATTGTATGTATTATGAAATAAAATTAACACATACAAATAATAATATGAATCCAAAATAAATTAAATTTCAGATTTAAATTTAAATCCGAAAAAATAACGCTATATATATATATGAAATCCACATATAACACCCAAATAACAGCTCGGCCTGATGGCATAAGAATGCCCACTTAAGGTTTTGCTCTCTCTGAAAGCACAGGTTCGAACCCCACAGATGCCATTTTTCTTTAAAATTTTGGGAATTAAGAAAAACTAATTTAAATAAAATAAATGTTCACTTATAGCCACTCATGAGTGCGTGGCTCAGCTGGCAACGCGTTACCCATCAGGCGCCCACGCGCCCCTCGCGTCCCAAGTTCGAATCCCGCTGGCTTCCATTTTCTGCGTTTTGCACTTAATTTTTTTTTTTTTTTTTTTTATGAAAAACGCCAAACAGACTTGACCCAACAGAAACGCATCTGGCCCAAAAATAAAAAACGAATCTCGGCCCGAAAACGCGCCTGGCCCATCTGAATTAATAAAACGCAACGTTTTATTAAGCCCCAAACGGCGTCGTTTTGGATCGTCTGCCCTACCCGTTTGGAAACCCTACCCGACCCGACAACCCGAGGCGACCCGGTTCCTGCAGCCGCGACCCGCGATTCCAGGAACCTTTTTCAGGCGATCGGAGAGCTTGATTCAGGCGTTTCCGACGGTGTTTTGGACGGCAACAATCACAGAAAACACGATATACACCATATAATCATGAAATTGGCAGATTTAAGACCAAGACCAAAACGAATCAAATCATCTCAAACATATATGAATCTCCGTTTCCGACGAAAGACCGACAGTCCTAAGCCTAAAAACAATGATCTTAATTTCGGTTTTTATCAGAAGCCAAGCATAATCTCAGTACAGTTATCAAAATCCCAAATAATCGAAATCGATCAAGAAAAATTTTCAAGCTTCCGATGGTAGCAACCCATGGGACCAGCCAAACAAAATCAAGCATATTCACAGCGAAAAAAAAAAATGATTTACTCTAGGTCTCAGTTCATATAACAGGATTGATAGGATTCTCCGAATGTATATAAAAAGATTGAAAGCAAAAGAAATCAGATTTGCAACTGTGAAGCATCGTGAATGATATAAAAGATGTCCTCTCATACTCGCATAATCAAATAAGAATCAAGGCAGAGGCATATTAGACGCTCTGATACCAAATGTAAGATAAAATGAATGATCTAATCATGCTTAGTCACCGAATAAACAATTAGATCTTATGCGGAATAAAGAAATTAAAAATGCTGAAATACCTCCCGCCATTGATTCAGAATGAAAGCAGAAGACCACAATCCTTCTAAGCCCTCACTCTCACTCTCTGTAGATGGTGTTTGAGTTATTCAGTCGTGTGAGCGGACTTAAGGGACCGTGTAAATTAATAGATAAAGAGCACGACTAATTCCCACGTTTTCCCATCAAAACGTGCGTAACGTTACGTGCCAAAATTCATGGGTGGTTATGGGCAGTTGAGAAAAATGTGCATCAGAACGTGGACCACTTATTAATTTTATAATTAATAAAACCCAATATTAATTCAAATTAATATAAAGTATATCAATTTAAATTAATGTACAGATAATAATTATAAAATTTCAACAATTATTCCATATGATGTGTTCCCTCATAAATATCTCCAACCAAACCAAGTAATGGATCTTTCATGGTTCTTTGGAATATGTCGCTCCTCCCATCTACATCAATTTCACCCTTTACCCTTCACTACTGTTTGATACTAATGAAATAGCAGTTTGCACCTGCTGAAGAGGTCGATCCCAGCCGGAGTAAACTCATTCCTCATCCCGGATCTTCCCTCGAGAGTGCGATCAACATATTCTTTCTCTTCTTGGATCTTGTCACATCGGATCATAGACTTGCTTTTGAGTATGAGCCCTATTACTATCTTTTTCTTTTTCTTTTTTATGGGGGAAGAAAGACCTTTTTTACTACTTTTTCCGAAAAAGGAGATCCACTAGCGAATCAAAGAGCAGCATTCCTTCATTGATGGTAAATCGCTTCTTATATACTGACCTCGGCACACCCATATTGGCCTATAGCCTTCCAATCGGAAAAGGGGCAATTGGATTTCGTTCCTAACACTTCATAGCAACTCACTTCCTCTTACCCGAATAAGCAATGGCTGACGATGAGTAGGGCATCTGCTCCTTAGCGCTTCCCTTTAGACTTTGTTCGGGAATTTAGAGGAGAAGGAAAGGAAAGGGATGTACGGAGTTTGGAGAGGAGGAGAAAGAAAGAAAATAAAAGATATTTTCTCCCCTTGTTTGGAAGTTAAAAAAATAGTAAGAGAGAAAGATGGAGGATTAATGAGTTAATTTTACTATTTTATCCTTTTATTTAAAAAGTAATATAATTATTATACTTTACAAATAAATTTAAATTTAAATTTTCTAAAACAAATTATTTATGTAACTTTTATATTCAAAAAATATTCTCTCTCTAAAAATATTTTCCCTACAAAAGTATTTTCTTTCTAAAAAGTTTTTTCTCCTCTAAACAGTATTTTCTCTCTCTAAAAATATTTTCCACTACAAAAGTATTTTCCCCCCTATAAAGTATTTTCTTTAAAAATTATTTTTCCCTCTAAAAAGTATTCTCTCTCTAAAAATATTTTTCACTACAAAAGTATTTTCTCTCTCTAAAAAGTATTTTCCTCTAAAAAGTATTTTCTCTCTCTAAAAAATTTCCCCTACAAAAATATTTTCTCTCTCTAAAAAATATTTTCGTGTGCATTCCAACAATAGGAAAAAAAAAGAAAGAAATCAGAAATAACGAAAGTGTTTTATTTGAATGGAAGTAAAAAAATAATTAATCTATTTTCCTTTTTAAAACCCCCATATTGGGGGAACTTTATTTTTTAAAAGAAAAATGGTTTTAGAGGATTTGTGAAAATCCTTAATTTCGTCCCCTCTTATTTTTAAAACTCTCAAATAAAAGAAAGGACTACCAAAACCTTTCATTTCCTTTCCTTTCCCTTCAAAATGAAACTTCCAAACAAAGCCTTAAAATCTTATGATCTAATGATCCATTAGAAGGTGTTCAGTCTTCTACCAGGGTTACTCCATCAGAAGACGGCAAGCCATTTAGCGAAGACCAATAAAGTCTCCGCCAGACAGCACGGCGAAGAAAATTGATGTCGGAAAGAAAGAAGTGGGAAGGCTGTGAATGATCTGTAAACGTAGAGGGGGGAAATGTTAATAAAGGTAAACTTAAAAAATTTACCAATTTAAGGTGTATTTAATTACTTAACTCTTATTTTTGATACGGGAGAATTAGTTTAAATTAATTTATAATAATGTAAAGGTGATTTTTTTTGGATATTTCAGTATTAAACTCGTCACTATCTCATCGATTGTTTTCTTAGCATACTTCCATAATTAATTGCATATCGCGGTCATTTCAAGTTTTGATAAGTAATTTTCACTTTAAATTTAACATTCAGCTTAATTTAAAATTAGGGTTAAGGTGCGTCCAGCACAATGAACTATTGTCCCAAGAGCGTCCAGTACAATAAACTATCAAGTCGACCATCCAACACAATAAACTATCAAGTAGGAGCATCCAACACAAAGCCGTTAGTTTCAAGCTAACGCCGTTTTCTCAGTCCGCAAAATTTATAGAATATACTCATATGTTTGTGAAACTATATTTAAGCCACAAAAACATTTCAAAATTTTTATTTTAGTCCCTCCACGTACTTTATATGGAGGGACTAAAGTGAAAATTATAAAAAAAAATTGGGCATATAAGATAATTTTCTAAAATTTTAGGTTCTTTTCTGTAATTTTTGCGATGCCTAAATCTGCCCCTGGTTACAGACCTCTTTTTAGACCTTAGCCTAACCTGGGCTGTGGTCTATTAAGGAGGCCTGTAATTTTAAAAATTTTGTAAACAGTCTAACAAACTACAAACCTCACCTCAAAATAAGCCTACTTTAAACAGGGCGAAAACATAATTACTTTAACACAGGCCCAAAAAAAAAATTGCTTTCAACCTGTATAAAGTAGGTTTGTTTTCACCCTGTTTTGAAATAGGCTTGTTTTAATGTGAGGTCTGTGATTTATAAGGCTGCTGACAAATTTTTTTAAATTACAGGCTTCCTTAATAGGCCACAGGCCAGGCTAAAGCAGCAAAAAAAAAAAAAAATCCTGTAACCAAGGAGGATTTTTTTAGGGGTAGGGATGGCCCTGCAAAAATTATAAGAAAGAACATAAATTTTTAGAAAATTATGTTTTAGCCCCAAAATATTTTATAATTTTCACTTTAGTCCCTCCAAGGTGGAGGGACTAAAATAAAAATTTTGAAATGTTTTTGTGGATTAAGTATAATTTTAGAAAGATATGGGTACTATTCTGTAATTTTTTCCGAACCTTTAGAGAAAACGAACGTCAGGTTGAAATTAACGGCATTGTGCTCAGCGCTTCTTTTTAAAAGGTTATTGTACTGGACGTTCCTTTTTAAAAGGTTATTGTGCTGGATGGTCCACTTGATAGTTTATTGTTCTGAACGCTCTTGGGGCTATAGTTCATTGTGCTGGACACACCTTAACCCTTAAAATTATAATATGAATAGTTGTAAAGCTTAAACAAGCCGTCATCGTATTTTTTGAAAGCTCAGCTAAGTGAAAGAAAATACGTGTTTAGCTAATGTCTTTGAAGGAAGAAAGCATCAACTTTTATTTTTAAAAAAAGACATCAAACTGTTTGCTTCATGGTGAGATTGCTCTATTTTTAACTATTTTTAATGTTTTACGGTCAAAATTGCACCATTATATACTTTAAGATGCTAATTACACCTTTAAAATAGTACAAGGTGCTGAAAACACCTTAACCCTTTAATTTAATTTCTCTATTTGAGTGAACTACATCAGAAATCTCAACACCAAACGGGAATAAAACAAGCTGATAAATTCATTTTCCAATGTGTAGCAGATTCTCTAGAGGCATTATATCACCTCAATACTACCACAACATTTCTACCAATTCTTCTTAACTTTCTTACTTCGTAGGGAGCTTTCTGGAGTTCTACTATCAAGCTTGCGTTTCCTTCCCGCTTGTTTTGCTGAGCCATCTTCCTTTGGCAATGTTGCTTTTAATTTAGCCCTTCTGGCAGCAACTGCTGGTCTTTTCGCCTTGCGCTCAGTCGTTTTCTCACCTCCGGGGGTTCCCGGTTTCTTATGGGCGATGGTTTTGTTTGCCCGCAGACCTTGGTAAGACATATTGGACTTCTTATTTGTCCTGTAAGCACTGCTTGGAGGAGACCTTGACAAAGCCACCGCTGCCTTCTTTGCAGGTGTACCAGAAGCTTGTGGTGTTGACGGGTTTGGCCTTTTGGATGGGGTGGCATCAGCTTTTGCATGAGAGAGTCTCAGCTCTCGGTCTCGAAGCTTCAAGTTCCGTTTCCTAAGAACAAAATTAGCAGCTTCCTGCATTTACAAGATAGAATTGTATTCAGTGAGACTGACAAATTAGGTTTCAGGTAAGACATGGAGACAAAGTCCAAATATTCTTCTTCATTTAGCAGAACTGATGACATTTTCCTACAATAATTCAACCCCAATAACATTTCTTAAACTATCTAAGCCACTGATCCCTTCAAGGACAAATATTAATCATAATCATTTCATTAAAATCAATGAGCAATTAGTTGCACAAAGTAACCAAAATCAACACAATGTAATATAGTGTCATTATAACCTAGTTTTAACCAACATCAACACAATGTAATATAGTGTCACTATAACCTAGTTTTTTATAACCAAATTAGTATAGCCTAGTTTACTGGTTCATCTTTATATTACTCCTTTTTTGCCATAAATTATTCCACTTCATTTTATTTCCTGCACACTTTAACTTCTGCGCAATCAATGATCTTACAGATACTCTCAATCACCTCATTATGCCTTATAATTGAGCTATTGACTTTTTATGTTCCCAACGTTCTGGACGGCACATTCTTCAAACAAATATTTTAAACCAAAAATCAATTTTCATACAAAAAATATTATTTAACCAGCGCGTAGTAATGTCTAAAAATGTTCTTACCATATAAAAAAATTCACATCATGACTAGCTAGTATCACACTTCTATCAAGAACACATCATATTCTCATGGTAAACCAGGAACTCTGCGCTTTACGCACTTGCGTGCATCTAATACCCATAATTGGCAAGATAACATATATGTTAGCAAATGAACACAAAAGTAAACAAAAATCGATCCAGACAAGAATATCCCTTTCAATTCCTAGGTTCCAGCTTCTAACTGAAATATCCTCTTGTCTAAGAGATGGATAACAAATAACCCTGAAAAAAATCATGGCTTAAAGGATTTATTAACCACAAATAGCTCCACGTAAAGCAGATGATAACAATAATTCTGACAACTTTTGAACTAAAAGTGTTGCAAAGAAAACTAAATCAAAACTTCTCAATGATCTTGTTGGGAAAAAGAGCATACCCTTGTTTTAAACAGCACATAGGCGATACCCTTCCCAATATTTAAATGAGGATCTCTAATGACTCTAACTGCTTCTATGCTGGATTCAAGATTGGACATGCCACAAAACAGTTTATATAGTTCTTCATCCTGCAGGGAAGAATAACGTGTTATATTCAATAGTGAATATAAGCAATAACAATGCTAAGCCTACATACCTCAAACAAATAACCATTGAAGGAAACACACCTTTACATCAAATGGGAGGTTGCCAACAAAAACAGTTCTCTTGTTATCATACAATTGAGTATGCTCTCCTTTAAGTTTCTTGCGAGGAGGGCATGCTCTGTCAACACGAATGTGATTTCCTCCAACCTACATGCAATGAAAAACCGAAGCAAACATTTATACATAAACGAAAAACCTCAAAATAATAAGCAAGCCCAATTTTTTGAACAGCAGGCTTTGAGGAACAAAAACCATACCACAGTCAGGTTATGGGACAAAGAATCCTGAGCTGACTGCTCTGTCTTAAAAACAATGTACGCATGAACACTGCAAAATACAATATTTGTCAGTTAGAAATGTCAAATGATACAATACACTGAGAATAAAAGAAATCTAAAACAATCTCCACTAACTTTCTGCAAGAGATATTCACCGGACTGGTATAAGTGTTATTTCATTGAGTCAAACTATGAGTTTCACCACTTAATATACAGACATCAAAGTAGAAATGACATATTTCCCTATATAGGTCAAGCCATTTCTCAATTAGATAGAAAGAAGCAAGTTCTTGGGCAACACAAAATTGTTTGTCCAACAATCAACCTGAATTAAAGAATGAATCATAGCTGTCCAATTACTAGATCCGATCAAAATTAGGAACCATTGCAGAATAACACTAAAAGAATGGAGTAGGGGGGAACAGCATCAATGTTACTTCATATCTAACAATACGTACATTGATTCCAAGAACTTAAATATAAAATTTCTCTCATTCCCACAAACTTGCCCATCATTAAGATGAGAAGATTTAACTGCCTAACAAACATTTAGTTCATTTGAAATTTTGAATTAAATTCATAAATATGCCTAGAATGAAATGCTCCGGTATTCATGTCTGACTTTCTCTAAGTCACCTAAAGAAAAGTTAATAAATTTTTAATATCAAAATTTCCCAGTTAAGAAACATGATTTTCGGAAAATACAAATGAAACTCTCAGCCTTCTATAACCAGGCATCAGATTTAGAGAGGATGATTTTTCCGAACACAAATAAACAAGCTTCAACTTGGTAGTGAATATATTAAACTAAATGCTAACAATCATTCATACAAAACACCGTATTTTCTACAAAGAAGTAGCAAACAACTTTCCTGAGATGATGTCAATTGTTCAAGAAGCATTACCTATCACCAGCATCATTAATTTTCTTCGAAAGGATAGCTCCCTTCCTAGGTTTTTTGGTCTGATCAATTATAAACAAACATTAAGTTTGAACCTAAACCAACAAAAAAATTGAAGTTTTGCACGGTAGCAAAGAGAATAAAAGAAATAAATCATTTGGGGAAAGGAACACCTACATCTAATATTGGAACGGAACGAATCCTCAATGATTCAACCTCCCCGAATTTCTTAAACTCCGTCAATAAAGTCTTCTTTTTCACCTTGAGCGGTAAATTCCCAACAAAGATGGTTCTCAAGAGCTTTTTCTCATCATCAAAACCTTCATTCGCTACCAACATGTCGGCAGGATTATCCACCGTCTTCCTCTTGCTCCCAACAACATTTTTCCCCAAGCCTTCCCCATCATCTTGCTCTTCCTCCACTGCCCCATACCTCTTTAATTCCCACTCTTTCTCAATGTCATCCCTTTTCCTCTTGTTGTTATTTCTCTTCTTGCCATCATCCACAAGCTCACCTTTTTGCTCGCCTTCCTTAGACAAAAGATTTTCTTCCTTCGGCAATGTAGTCGTCACCTGCGCACCCAAATCGGAACCGGATTTCGACTTCTTCCCCGAAGCTTCAAAGGTATCATATGAATCAACAGACAAGTTCTTCTCTTTGCGTTTCTTCCCCTTCTTCAGCACTTCAGAATTGGGGCTATCGGAGACCGCGCTACCAGCATTTTCAGTGTTATTTGTTACGCCGAAACTTGAACCAGTTTCAAGAGGCTTCTTCCGAAAGGGGTTGCTATCTGAGAATAGAGAAGAGCTGACGCCCTGTTCCGATGCATTACCAAATAGCTTGCTAAATATGTCAGAAGTACCGTTGCTTTTAGGGGTTTCCTGAGGCTCCTTGGGTTTCTTCTTCCCCATATTTTGATTGAAATGATCAGAAACCTATGAAGCCTTTCCCAGAAACCCTAGGATCAGCCGAGGACGACAAGGGCGGAGAAGGCAGTTTGATTGTTTGAGTGCAGCGTGCGGTACGGGGGACGGGTTTGCGTTCAAACTTGGTAACCACGGTTTATAACAAAACGACATAATAATTTTTGAGAAAATGACATCTAAATAAGGTAACATAATACTCTTTCTTTTTTTTTATTATTTCTCATTATTTTCTGATAATCTCATCTTCACTTTAGTTCAGAAAATAGTTGTGATTTAATATTTTGCAAAATTATTATTACAATATTTTATAAATTAAAATTTATTTATTTATTTTATATTATAGTTATAAATGGTAAAAAGTGAACTGTGGAAATTAAAGATTCTAAAACGATGTAAAACAGGCACGGCTCGCTTGATAGACTCATGACTAACTTTTCTGGAGAGAAGAGAGGACTTGGTTTAGATGACACATGCAAGGGATGCATTAGTAGTGGCGGTTAAAGTTGGTAAGCTTTTAGACCTGGTTAAAAAACCGTCATTTTTCGAATATAAGGGCCAAGCTATTTTTACAATCTTTTATTATTTTTTCATCTTTTTTTAAGGAAATAAAATTAGAATAATGTGAAAAATCATAATTGTCAAAATTAAGTTGTGAATGATATGCATCATACAACAAAGAAACGTGATTAAGTCATAATCAAAAGTAAATTATTGTCCACATAATACAATTATAAATAATTTATGAGAAGACTTAACAAAATTAAAAATACTTCTTATAAATATGTCTTGAAAAGTCTAAATAATCAACAAAATAAACAACATAAGATATAAACAAAATAATCACTAAAAAAAAGTAAAAAAAAAATACAAAACTAGAAACAATACTTATAAAATAAGAAATATCTTTTATAAGTTTTTACTTTTTAGAATTTTTAATATAAGATGTTATTATGAAACTTAATTCTAAAAAAGATAGTAACAACTAAAAATTTGCAACATCATTAACAAAAACAAAGTACAAAAAATCAATCATATTACTATCTTATAAATAATTTCAAAACAATAAAAAGAAAACATATTGGCCTAAAAGGGCCAGCCAACTCTTTTGACCCTTGGCCCTATGAAATTCATCCTCTTAGGTTCACTTTTACTTTTAAGACAAAAATCTTAAGTTTGGTCCTCACGAATTGCAGCCTCCTTCTTTTCTTTAAACCTTTGGGAGTGGTGTCATATGAACTTAACTATGAAGGTAGGCAAGGGTGAAGTTAAGTTCAGGATCGAAGACAGTTTTTGGTGTTTTGTTGATGGAGCATTTTCAGAAAGGTTCAATAAGATAACCTGTGGAGGTGTAATGAAAGATCCTATGAATCAGGTTAAAGCAGCTTTTATGATGAAATTACCAACGGGAGATGCTTTCACAGCGGAGATATGGGCATGCCTTGTGGCCATGAAGCAAGCTTGAGATTAGTGACTCAATGGAGGCATGTCAAGTCATTCGACAAGGGTGTAACGATATATGAACACCAGGACAAGGATCACATTACGTACGGAGACAAGAGGCATGATGCAAAGGGATTGGCAGGTGGATCTTTCATGCATTTCACCTGAGCTCAATAAAGAAGATGTTTTCCTGGCCAAGAGAGAGCTATCTGGACAATGGATTCGTATATGTATCGGATTAACTCATTAGCTTTAACTATAGCTAATTTAAAACTTTCATGTAACTGTTTACGGCTTTTTATTAGCTATTAACAACTTTCATTTAACAAATAGTCAAACTGTTATGAATATACTTATTATGTGGATGTCCATTGACTCCCGGTTTCCAAATATTAAAAGATGATATGGGACCCACGCATAGTGATTTACTATTTGCATAGTACCACGCATAGTAGTTTACTATTTGGTGGGACCCGCACACAATTATACAATCACTCACGGGAAGGAAATCCGTGAGTGAATAGTTTAGGTTTTTGGGGAAAACTACATCAAATGACCCAGAGGTAGAAATTACACTAAAGTCCCATTTTTCTTCTATAAATAGAGGTTTTCTGTAACTGTTCATTAATTGAATGTAATGAGAATCTCTCTCTCTACTTTATCTCTCTAGAACCTCTGCTCTTCTTCTTATTATTTTTATCAGTTTTATAACACGTTATCAGCACGAAGACTCTACCAAGGTAAGATTTTCTCACCATCTATTTCATATTTCCATTTTATTTATCTGGGATGATCTTAACCATTATATGGAATTAAATATCTATTCTTACCGATTATTTTAACATCGGGTTCCATGGTTAAGATTTGAGATTATTTACTATTTTACTACGGTAAATAGTAATTTACTATTCACAGTAAATTTACCCCTTTTTCAGTAATTTTTACATTTTATTCATTTGACTCCTACATGGAATTCTAGATTAATCTTTCTGTAATTTTACTTTATTCACTATTTATAGTGAATAGTAATTTTACTATTCACGGTAAATTTATATTTTATTATTTACAGTAATTTATTTATGTTTATATATTCTTCCTACTTCCTATTCATTTATTTTATGGTGGCGTCATTAAGCTCCATTTGTAATTCTTTACTTACTGCTTTATTTATTTATCTCATGGTGGCTATACTAAGCTCCATACTGACTTTACTAATATTTAGTTTTATGTCACTAACATTTATTTTATTGTTACTAACATTTATTTATCTTTTATGATAGCACATTAGTATATTTACTAGTGGGTTCTATTTATTTATTTTAACATTTATTTATTTTTTTATGGCGGCAACATTATTTATTGGTGGGCTCCATTTATTTATTTTATTTTACATTTATTTATTCTTCATGGAGGCACACTAGTATCTATTAGTGGGCTCTATTTATTTATTTTATTTAGAGTTTATTTATCTTTTATGGTGGTGACATTTTGTGGGCCCCATTTATTTTATTTTAATTCTTTACTGCTTTATTTATCTTTCATGGTAGCAACACTAGTATAGTGGGCACCATTTATTATTTACTGCTTTATTTTTCATGGTGGTAACACTTGTATAGTGGACTCCATTTATTTATTATTTATTTACTGCTTTAAATCCCCTTCCCTTTTTATTTTACCGTTTTCTATATATTATATATATATATTTACATTTGCATATGCATCTTCTTTCTTATCTTTGGATGAGATAGGTCTCGCTGTGAGTTTACTACCATTCCTATCTCATCTTCTTTTTATTTATCTAGCATGTTTATTTCCAGTCATTTATTTTATTTTATTTATTTATTGCTATATATATATATCCCTCTCCCTTCTTATTATTTATGGCAACGACACTAATATATACATATTAGTGGGTTCCATCTATTTATTTTATTATGTTTATATTTTATTTATCCTGAAGATAAACTGTTAAAAGGCCATATATATTATGAGATCAAAATGTCATAGAGAGATGAGGCATAAATTGGCTTGAGACCAAGAGGCAAGATAGCCTGAAGCCAAGAGGCAAGTTAGCCTGATAACAAGTGACAAATTATGAAACAATATTTGATCCATAAATTTTGTATGCCATCAGTTGTATAAAGGTCTCAAAATTATATATTTGGCATTAAATATTCCCTTAAATTATGAGACAAGGGATTGTATGATCATGATTGATATTATAAATAAATATATTCAATTTGCTATTGTAGTAGCAATATTGTGGTAAAGTCAAGAAATATTATGGATTAATTTCTTGCCATGATCAAACAAATAAGTGAGTTATGGATCATGAATTTTTATCCAACTTCATTCCCAGAAGTGAATGAAGCAAATATATTATTATGGTTGTTTTGTGATTTCTATGATTATAACAATTTTTGTGAATACGGGAGAGGAATATTCATAAACAAAATAATTAAACAAAAAGAAATATTATTTCAACAAAGTTTAATAGCGAGTGGCTCAACATCATTACAAACCTTAATCATCTCATTCTGAAGATATTTAATGTCTTCTTCTTTTGCTTTTCTTGAGATGGGATCCAGATGAGGCAAAGCTCTTCGTAATATCGAGATTTGCATCATAAGTTTCTTAAGCTTTTTGTGTGGCCACTCAGTTAACCCTCCTTTTTGATAGATCTTTTGTATGGTGTGAGTAGACATATTTAATTGTTTACTCGCTTCATCAAGGGTTAAGTGAAAATAATTTCCTAAATCATGGAGCGTTGTTTTCTTTATTCTTTCTCGTTGCTCCATAGTTAACCTATATAATTCACCCTGGTTAAGGGATGAAGTATCATAGGGTATACTTACCGCAGGTTGTTTTCCTTTGCCTAATGAGTGTTCAATATTGGTTTGAAATGAACTTCCATGGAGGTCATTTGGGTTTATAGCCCATTCCGAACCAACACAGAGAACCTCATGATAGGCTAATACAGGATCACGCATCAAGATATATCCTGATGCTTGTAAATCTATACAATACTGTGTCAGAAATTGTTTGATTTCTTCAAAATTTTTATTTGTAAAATCAAACATTGGAAGCCTGTCAGTATTATAAGATTTATCCTGTACATTTTCAAATAAAACAGCATGGGTAATCATACCTGTTCTTCTTCCGTGAACTTCAAGTTTATGGTACTGTAGTTCGTTGGTATGTATGATCTCTCGTAAAACATGACAACAACTACATTCCAATAAGCTAGTAGTTGCTAATTGACTTGTAGTTGATGGCTGGCTAGTGGTTGTTGGTTGGCTAATTGTTATTGGCTGGCTAATGGTTATCGGCTGGCTGATTGTTGCTGGCTGGCTCGTGGTTGATGGCTGGCTGGTGGTTGTTTGCTGGCTTATGAATGCTGGCTCATTGATTGTTGAGACTATTGGTTGAATTTGACTGGTAGATTCCATTAGTTCAGCCATAGTTCTACACCTTTTAACAGGCCTCCTTGATGAACCTGCTTCAGTTGTACCTTCATTCCTTCTAGATTGAGGAAGAACATTTATTCGTGGGGGAGAAGTAGGTACATTTGAAGCAGAAGGAGGAATAGTAGAAGGAGGAATAAACATCTCAAAAGGATTAGGAGATAACAAAGAAGTAAATGACATGTTTGACTGATCATCATATAACAAAGCATCAAGTAATGTTGTTTCGGATGTATCAGAAACTGGGATAAAATTGCTTGGACCTGCCATTGCAATAATATACGCGATTAGAAGAAAAATGATAAGTTAGTATCTGGTAGTGAATGTTATCAGATGCTTGAATGTTTGTGAGGTATGTTCGTTTGCCTTCTTCTATTTATAGTTGAATTAAATCATATTGAATCTCTACAGATTTGCGTAGTCCTATTAAATCTCTGCAGATCTGCTCCCTATATAGCACGAGCCTGGAATCTTTTTGACTTTATATGCATACGACAATCTGAGTTGTTGCGCCTGTGATTCCACAGTGATGCGCCTGTGATTACACAATATTGCGCTCGTGAATATGCAATTATACGCCTGATGATTTTGTATTTAATATATATTTGTTTGTTGATTCTGGAAAATGGAAATTTTGTTACCAGAAGTAACAAAATTATGCATTGATAATGCATTTAGAAATCTGTGGAATTTTAATAAAATAGATATCATATATGCTATTATCATGGAATATTGTATGAAATTCCATGAATTAATTTTTAAGGTCTCACACTTGAGGGGGAGAATGATATATATCAAGTGTGAATATTTATGTGATAATTCTTTGTGAATGTTTCTATGATGATTCCCCCAAAATGAATATTATATTTGATGATAAATCATATGGAAAGTTGGCATGACTTGTTTGATCATCCGAGTCATATATTATATGTTGCTTGTTCTCAGATAGAAATAATTATTGGAAATGGATCTCTGGAAATATATCAAATTGAAAGTTTACATATGAGATTATAAATCTGCAAAGTTTGTAGTGATGTTTGCAACCAGAAGTTTGCAATATATTATGCGCGCAATTTCCAGATTGAATGATCCAGAAATCATGTATTAAAGTATCCATGAATGGATAGATCAATGATTATGAGAACAAAATTTATATGTTGTGTATATTTGCAGTAATTATATAAGCCAACAAAATTCTCCCCGTATAATTGGCTTTTGGTCAGGAGCCAGATTAATTCCATCTTGAAATGTTTTAAATGTGTAATGATTATTAATCTATTACAATGCACATAGATGGATATACAAAGAAAATTGATGATTTGATGAGGGGGAGAAAAATAAGCAGATTGGGTAAAGATAAAGTGAAATGAATTATCATTGGCTCATATTGGTCTTCGTACAAAAAAAATGTGCACTAAAAATTCAAAATGATAATTCAGTTGCTGAGTTTAGTTAATTGAATGCCAGAAGCATTTACTGACCTAAAGAAAGTGACAAAGTCACATGTCCCAACTGTAAATGCTCCTATATGAATTGTTATAAAGCACGCCAGAAGTGTTGCAAGTCCATTGATTTTAAAGATAAAAATCCTCAAAAGAGAAAAGGAGCTATAAGAATATAGATGATCATGTTGAGGATAATTAAGAAAAGCTCTAGAAGAGCCATCTCCTGAAGAGATGTTATCTCCAGAAGAGATATTACAAGAAAAGTGTATTGTGATTCAAGAAGAGACCCAGATATTTACATTATGAGATCTCAATAAATTATGAATGAAATCCGATGGGACTGAAAATGAAGTCGACGTTAATAATATCTATGATAGCATATGCTGCAATGAATGATAATGAGGATCATGAGCCACAATATATTTGTATGTGCTAGAAGCACATAAGGCGCCAGAAACACATATGCCCCAAAAGGACTCAAGATGATAGTGCATATAGCATCATTATCTGAATAAACATTTATTGAATTTCTATATGCACATATATATTTATGAAAAGATTATTATGACTTTACTTGACAGATTTAGATCTTGCAGGTATATAATGAACAATCAGATTGGGTGTTTCTAACAGAATATTTGATGACAGAAAGTATAATATGCTCAGAAAGACATTGAAGCAATGTAGTCATCAGGGGGAGCAACACTGATGTAATCAAGAGGGGGAGACGATACACGTTGTACTCTTTTTCCCTTATCTAGGTTTTATCCCACTGGGTTTTTCCTAGAAAGGTTTTTAATGAGGCAGCACTAGAAAGTGTATCAATGGATGATGTACTCTTTTCTTTGGCTAGGTTTTTATCCTACTGGGTTTTTCCTAGTTAAAGTTTTTAACGAGGCACATTCATAAATGGACATCCAAGGGGGAGTGTTATGAATATACTTATTATATGGATGTCCATTGACTCCCGGTTTCCAAATATTAAAAGATGATATAGGACCCACGCATAGTGATTTACTATTTGCATAGTACCACGCATAGTAGTTTACTATTTGGTGGGACCCGCACACAATTATACAATCACTCACGGGAAGGAAATCCGTGAGTGAATAGTTTAGGTTTTTGGGGAAAACTACACCAAATGACCCAGAGGTAGAAATTACACTAAAGTCCCATTTTTCTTCTATAAATAGAGGTTTTCTGTAACTGTTCATTAATTGAATGTAATGAGAATCTCTCTCTCTACTTTATCTCTCTAGAACCTCTGCTCTTCTTCTTATTATTTTTATCAGTTTTATAACACAAACTAGTTTCTTACAATTTTTGTATAGCTATTCAATATATTTCATTAGTTATTAACAACTTTGGAAGTCTTTTTTTTTAAATTCCAAACCTCTTAAAATAAATAAATAAGGCCCTTTGATTATAAAAGTTATAAATAACTCATAAAATGTAGTGCATTTCTAAACAAAAGTTGTCAATAACTTGAAAAGAACGGCCTTGTTAATTGTTGGTCGAAAGTGGTTAATAGTTAATGAAATGCAGTAAATGGTATAAGTTTGATGATATCAAAGTTGGAAAAAAAAAAAAGAAAGAATGATGATACTCCCTTTCAACTTTTTTGGTTTTTTATAAGAGTCTAAAATTTAAATTGCATTGGTTCTTTTTATAAAGCTCAACAAGAGTTATCTTAATATTTAATGCATTTTTTTTTTCATTTTTACCTCTCATTAGTTATATGTATTACATTAATTAAAATGCTTGTGATATTTATATTTATTTTATTTCTCTCTTTTACTTGTCCCTCATAAATAAAAGCATACTTTGAAAACAAAGTTTATTTCAAACATAGTTATCATTTTTAATTAATTTTAACCACTTTCTTAAACCACGTAATTTAGTATAGAGCTTTTATAAATATGAGTGGAGGGAGTATTGATAATCTAGAGATGCTATTAATATAAAAATTTAGAATATAATATATTATTATTAACCATCTTAATCATACCATTCTGGTCCTATTTATAAGTCATCTTTCAAGTAATAAATGAGATTGTGACAATTTTGCCTATATTAATTGTACCAATGAAAATAGAGAGAATAAAAAGTTGAAGGATACCCATTCATAAATGAGGGCAAAATTGAAAGTTTACCTCATAATCATTGAGCTAACTACCTTTCCTTAGTATGTGTGATTTAGTTAAAAGGGACTTATAAATAGGATCAGAGTGGTAACTCAGTTGTAGTTTGCACTTTTTGCTTATAACTGATAAAAATGCATTTACTAACCAGACTCACTCAAAAATAGAGCTGTCAATTAGGGCCGGCCCGTGAAGGGCCAGGGACTAAAAGGGCCGGCCCTCCAAGGCCCCGAGTAATAAAAACACCTATTTTTCAAAGTCCGGCCTGAGAGCATCAGGGCCCGCAGGGCCCATAAATTACTATTCCAAATTTTAATTATTTTTCCTCTACTTTTTTAAAAAAAAATATAATTAGTAAATTACAATATGAATCATCTAATAAATAAGCACAGTCATTAATTCATAATCAAAAGCAAACTATGTTCAAAAATAACTACATAAAATATAAAAAGCATATCACTAAACGACATTAGTACGATAACTATTATTGTTGTCATCTTTGTCACTATCATCAATTTTAACAACATTTGATTGTTCTTCACTTTGAGTAGTAGCCTCAAGCTCATGAGTAAGAATATCATGAAATTCTTCTCCCGCATCTTAAACACATCCATAATCTCTATTTGCAACAAATAATAAATCAAATCATAAAATTAGAGTATAGTTATTATGTATTTGTAGTTAAATGGATAAATAACTCTATAACAAATACAAAATATATATAAATTAATAAATTTAAAAAGAAAGGAAAAAAAATTAAAAAAACTATAAAAAAGCTACAGTAAAAAGAGCCTGCAGGGCTGGCCCGAAGCCCTCCAAGGCCGGTCTGTTTAAGCCCGAGGCCCGTCAGGCCAGCCCTTCAGGGCTAATTTCAAATATTTCGTCAATTTTTCAAGCCCGACCCTTAAAGGGTCAGGGTTAAATGGGCCGGCCTAATGGACCTGGCCCGTTTTGACAGCTCTACTCAAAAAGGATCTTATAAAAAAGGGCAAGAATATTCAAAAAGTGAGACCTTATAGATATGGACAGAAGGAGTGTGTACTGTACTTTATGAGAACGAAGTCTACACAAATATAAATGAAGGATAAAATTATACATTTACATTAAAAAAATAATAATGATGATGATGTGACTTATAAATAGGACAAACAAAATCTATAAATAGGATTAGAGGAGTATACTTATGCTACCTTACTGTACCAGGTCAATTGGTCAATACACATAAAAGAAGCAACCAGATCTTGTCAAGACTATTGGTTCTTCTTTAACTTGGAAGTGCTAGCAGAAGACCTAAGTTCTTGATTGGAACTTCTTTTGTTTATATTCGCAGTGGAACTTCTCAATTTGTGCTTATCTGCACTGGAACTTCGGATGATGAAAAGAAATGTCTCAACAAGCATGCCACCCACCAACCCTAGAATTCCTCCAGCAGCATTCTGAAATGAAGAAAAGAGGCAGTAAAGATAAAGGGAATTGGAGACGAGACCTCAAAACTTAAGTGCTCGTAAATAATACTGATTGTTTTAATTTACTTAAAAAATAATAATAGTTTTGAGCCAGTACCATAGCAGGATTGTGGTTAAACAAGGCTCTAAATGCTGCATATCCAAACACATAGCCAGTAAACATAGTAAGCGCAACATGCAATCCTGAAAAAAAGGATCAATAAGACCAAAAATCAGAGTTGCATCAGAGTTATGGAGACATGTAGATGAAAAGATAAGGTGAATTACAAGGACTGAGACCAACCCTACCAGATTAGAGTAACCTATACTTGATTACCTATTTCTCATTGTTTGCAACATCAACAGAATTTACAGGTGCACTAACTTTACCAGCATACTCTCAATCACCAAGAAAAGACTGGAAGCAAAATAAAATTGCATAATTCATTCGCTTAATAACAAACTTGACTATCATGGGTTTAACCCGAAGATTCAAAAAAAATCATGTTCACAATGGGGAAGGTACAGCTACTAAAAGTGGATTAAATAAAGCATCTTTAAGCTACTAAGTTATATGAAGATCCATATTGGTCCAAAACTGTATCTAAAAATAATTTTTCACCGATCAAACTTTCCTTCATTGTGAATATAAAAATCCATTAATTTATCATCCATAAAGCATCAGTATCAGCAAATACCCTAGCACAAGACCAAAGTTAAGATGCTTGTGAACAGAAAAATAGGATAGGAAGTTGTCATAAACAATATCATAATGACATCTATCTGAATAAGATTAAAAAAAAAAATTAAATGAGTTGGAGCCCACAGCCAAGCATGGTGCCAACTAAAAAAGCGTGACAATGAAGGATGATACACTGAATCTTATATTACATCCAGTACAGAAGATATAAAAGGGAACAAGACTTTACCAAACCCTAATTGATCCTTGTAAGAAGAGAATGGCTCCTCGACATCCTTCTTTGGTGCAATATCCTTTACAAGTTCTTGATATGCTTTCTTCTCTGCTGATTCTTCAAGTTTTTTCAATCTTGCCTTCAATTCTTTACTCTTCAAATCAAAAGCAGCTCATAGAAATGAGTTAACACAGAAATAAGTTTACAAAATCTTTCACTAAACTCAGTTTGAAACATATACAAACAAGCCACACAGTACAAAAATTTCTGATCATAAATCGCGCAATACAAATTCAACAGAAGCTCCCTACATAATAGTTTTTAATTCTTCACAATTTACTGTGAGTAAATTTAAAAGATGTCAATGATGTGTAAATGTTGAAAGCCGGTAAATTAAGGAGGTTTAGTTAGTTGTTACTAACTGTTGGGAGTTAGTTAGGATTAATAGGTCTTGAGGTGTTGCCTATCTAAACCTCTTTAAGTAACCCTCTTTCAACATTTGCACATCAATCAAACTTAAATTTACCTTCTCTCTGGGCTTGGGACTAGAGAAGAGAAACTCGGCTCCAGAGAAGAGCTGGATCAAATCAGGTCTTGCATTTGGATCAGAAGCCATCCAGATAGCACGAAGTGGCATGTATGGTACATTAGGTTGCCTCAACAGATTCAAAGCAGTTTGCTGGAGTTCCTCTGAAAGATGTGGGTCCTTGGAAGCAATGGAGAGAAATGATATAACGGATTCAGTGGCTGAAATCACCAGCCCAGGAGGGCTTGGCATCTCAGTAGCCATGAAAGCAGTATTGGCTGAGTATTATGTATGTAGCAACTGGCTTGCCTGCAAGTAGACTCAGTTTTTTAATGCACAGCAAAACATAGTGAGCAGCGAGCTCACAAGACTTTTTTCAGTTCATCTCACTACCTATTTTCCTTTGATATTAATAAATCCGATACTATAGCTTCTTAATTTCACTCTGACAGTATAACTGCCTCAGTCCTTATTTATTAAACAAAATTCAAAGAATTTTGTCAACCAGAATTATAGCAGGGAAGACCTGTTTTAACAATATCTGAAACACGAATTCAGACATCTTAATAAGCATGATAAACAGGATCAACTAAAGAAATCCGAAGAGATTCCTATAGGATGATATTTTACTCAGAAAATGTAGCAAACTCCACAAGGATTCCTTAAAGCTGCTAATCAGTTATCTGTGGATAAGAATTGTGGTTTAATTGGAACTTGCAATTATTCATTTTCTACAGTTTGATTTTATCTACAATTCAAAATATCCCTGATAAATACCCACTCTCCAAAGGGGAGAAAACCTAGGCGAATGTAACAGCAGGCTAGATATGGTCTATAACAACCTACGTTACACAGTAGGGGCAGATGCCCACACTGAAATCTCTGAAACATACATAGTTGATATCATACCCTTTTAATTTCTATTCCAGTTCCAGATAATTTAACGAAGATGCCTTAGAAAGCCAATTGATTTCTCCAAGCGACTGGATAATTACAATAATAACACTCTTGAAATTTATGGTCTTCCAATTAATTAAAATGAAAAAAAAAATAAACAAGCAAGAAACTGTGCGACGGCGTCAGGCGCAGGTTTGGTATTGACGCGGGGCACAAATTCAAATCTAGATTCAAATTCAGATGGAATAAATCAATCTCACCGGACTTTGGGAGGAGACAAAGTTCGTACCTTCTTCAATACTTGGAGAACACCCGCGTAGGGCTGACAATGGTGGACGGCGTCTAAAACAAGTGTTGAATACCGAACAGAAGAGGAATCTGCTCGTCCCTACCAGACGGACGAAGAAGTGTTGATGTTTTGGTTTTTTTTTTTTTTCTTTTTTCCTGAGCGGATGTGTTGTTGAGGCTGTTGTCGCTTTAATATTGTTGGGTTTTTCATAGATAACTCTGGCTTAAATTTGTTGACAAAAAAAAAAAAAAAATCTGGCATAAATTTGAAATCTTTACCCTTTTCATAGGATTCTATACCTGTTATTGGCAAAAAAAAAAAAAAAAAAGATACCCCCCCTGTAAATTTGGACTGGCAAAAAATACATGATAATTTGAATACATGATGTTTTATTATAATACAAACAAATTAAGAAATTAATTTTTATTATAAGAGAAAATTTTAATATAAATTTATATTTTATATTAATATAAATTATTTTTTATTAAATTGAATTCATATTAAATTTATGTTTATATTAACTTAAAAAAAATCAAGCATAAATATTAGTGTTATAAATTTATGATAATACTGCTTACAAATTTAAAAATATTACTTAGCACATTTAAAAAATATTATATTTTTATAAATTTAATAAAATATTTAACCCTTAGTATTTATTTATACATACTTGGCAATTATCACCTGAGTTTTTTGACCATGAATTATCACCTGAGCTGATGGAGAGGAGCTAGCTCAAAAAGAATAAGTATACATTTAAGATAAAAATATAATAAACGATATCATCTATATCTATAAAATTTTATATTACTGATTTTTTATTTAAAAAATATTTAATGAGAAAATATTTATAAATATAGATATTTTAATATTCAATTATAGTTATAAATGCATCTTCACTTCTTACCTCACTTTTGGAATGTTTTACAATCACACACCATCTCACTCGTTAAAAAAAAAAATGGCTGCATAGCAGCAACTTTATCAATGCGTCGAAGCTAACTTTCCACCAACTCACGCATTAATATCATTAATGCTAACAAATGTCGCAAATGGAGAGTGGAGACAACCATAAAACCAAAGAGGTCTCAAAAAAACAACATATATTAGATAAACACTTGAGTCTACAACTTCCTGTACTTCAGCATCCATGCTCGCTCCCATTCAGTATTATCAAAAACTAGTGTAAAAATGTAAAAACGTAAGTTTTTACGTTTTTATTGGAGTATTCAGTGTTAAAATATAGGTAAATACTGTATGAGGTAAAAACTAACATAGAAACTTACGTTCTTACAATCATTACCGTTTTTACTTAAAACCAAAAAAAAAAGGAAAAGAAAACTGAGGCATCGTTGGGCTCGCACGAACTGATCCACCAATTCCCATTTCAAATGAAATTGTGATTTGTGCTCCAGCCTCCATGCCTCAATCTGAAAACTGAACCCTAAAACCCAAATCATTGCACACCCTCCTCCGCTCCAACCCAAATCTACCATGTTTCTCAACGGAAATAAAATGACAGTAGTTATGGACTTATGGCTTTTTACCAAGATGCTTTTTTCTTGGATTTCCTCCCTTGCTTTTGGCCCCTTTCTTGTTAGCTCTTGCGATAGCTGAAGCTAAATGACTGATAGAGTGATAGATTGATAGGCAGTGATAGCTGATACTGAACTTGATTGATAGTTTTTGTCCTGTTTGTTATGGTGCTGAAGTCCCAAAAATTCTTTTGATTGTTGCTTTTGGGTAGTTTATATGTGTTTCCATGGTTCCTTTTTGTTTTTTTTCCTCTCTCAAAAGCTGAATTATGCTACTATGAGCTTTCTGCAACAAACACGATCAAAATGAAGCGGTAGAATTTATGGTTAATTGATTGTGATTCTGATTTTTCATATTCTAAGAAATCTATGAGCATGGATGATTTTTTGGTAGTGTTCATGCACGTGATATCCTGATATTTCAGTCGAGAGTTGAAACTGAATGACTGATAGGCTGATAGCTCATGTTCTTGATAAATTTAATAATTGAGTAATATTGTGAATTTGTGATAGGTTGATGGCTCATGTTCGTGATATTTTCATTGAATTTTGAGTAGTTATTTACTGATTTATGATTTTTTTCCATCCACACACACACACACACACACACACACACACACATATATATATAATTTTGAGTTCTGACCTTAAATAGTAGAAAGTAGAAACTTTACGTGTTGTGTTGTTTGTACGATTTACACTTCTACCATCCCCTTCGTGTCTACGTATAAACTAGTTTTTAACAACATTGCTCCCATCTGTCTTGATTCAGCAGCTCAGTTCAGGTGAATCCTATCTCTTGGTTAAGTTTTCTTTTACCTTCTACTATTGTTAAGCATTCTGTGCATAGTATAATTAACTATTAATGAAATCAAATATAGCTCAATTTCGTTTCACAAAAGGACAAAAAGAAAGTTTCTCCTGTGGATTTCTTCTACATTCATGTCCTAAGAAAAAAGAGTTGATATTACTTTATTTGGATCAATGGAGTAAAAGTGACTTTATTCTATTTTAATTTTTTAGAAATAAACTATTTTACTCTCTCATGTCCTTGATAGAAAATATATTTGAGGAGTTAAAATAGAACCTTAATATAAAATATGCTTGAGGTTTTAATATAGAGTCTTAATATAATATATGATTTTTATATTTGTCAACATTTTCCCAATTTACCCTTGTTGATACTCTTTTAACAAAATTAAGAACATGAGAAAATTAGGGAAACTGACTATGATGTTTTAGAAAATATATGTCTTATTAACTAACTTTATTAATTTAATCAAATTATGTAATTATATTATATATTAAGGACCAAAAATAAATGATCTAACCAACTTGAATTATGGAGGCCTCTGCATCTTATATGAAGAATTAGATCATTTAAGAAGAATTAGGTTTTAATTGAATTATATGAATTATTGTAAATAAATGATCTAGCTGGAATCGAACCTTATTTGAACAACCAACACTTAGACCACTATCTCAACTTAACTTCCGTGATAATTGAGTAGATGAGGAAAGAGATTGGGCTAAACTACATATGAATAAAGCCATGTTTAATGGCCCCACTTGCCACTTAAAAATTAGGTAGAATGACATATAAATCCCAACTAAGACAATAATACATTGATAACTACTATAAGTTGTTAATGATAATTAATTTACTTGTTGATCCATGTTCACTTGTTGATAAGAACCTTTTTAATATTATTTGTCTTAATTTAGATCTAAAAGTCAAAATTAATGCCATCATCAACGTCCAGTTAGCCTAACCAATGAAGCACTAGGTCTTTCAAACAAGGGAAAATCCATATGGAGACCTTTTTAATAGAAAAAAAATTCAAAAAATGCCCCAAGATTATGAAAATACCAAAAAAGGCCTCAGGGCCTTTTCTGGTATAAATTCACTAAAACTTTGTTTGTTGGCGGCGCTAATATAGTTGTTAATAGGGCTGATGTAGTTGTTAATATTTTAATGAATTTATACCAGAAAAGACCCTAGAGCCTTTTCTGATATTTTCTTTGGGTCTTTTTTAATTTTTTTTTCTGTTACAATGACCCATATGAATTTTTCCTTCAAACAATGTCCAAGGTTCGATCCTAATAAGAGATGCTAGCTTAATTGGGAGGGTTGCCCTCTACTATTTTTTTGGTCAAAGGGTTGCCCTCTACTATACTGAATCCGAATTAGTCTACACCCATGGAGTCCTTGTGACAATAGACTAGCCTAGGATGTGCCTATGGGACAAAAAGCCATCGAATTGGACGGTCGGAACTCAACGACACAATTTTAGGTGCATTCCCTTCTTGGATATGGTAGCATACTTGCCTCCTTTATAAGAAGTAACTTATTTTTAATCAGACTTTTGTAAAGGCAAGATAAGAAAATATCATATTGTAAATATAATTTGTGTTGAGAATGATGGTGGTAGAGGTGACTTTTTTCAACATGAGCTCTTATTTGGATTATTATTTAAAAAGTCAATTGAAATAGAAAATGACTCAAAATAAAAATATATTGTGATAATTGAAGATAAAAATTTAAATTAGATCAAAATCTAATTCCACAATATTTAACCTCAAAGTCAATTTAATTTAAGATCTCATTTGTTAAGTTTCAATTCTAAATCCATAAAACATGTTTAATGGTAGCCAATCACTATGCAATAACAATAAAAACAAGATTAAATAAACTAAAATGAAATTTAGCAAAACTAATTCGTGGGGAAAATCTCTAAGTCTCAAAAAAGATCATAGATCCTCTATGTTGAAAAGAAAAATTTAGCCACACATGTTCAAAATCAATATCTTCTTAGCATAGAAAAATTCATAAGCAATCATCATCAGAAAAATTAAGGACTAGACTAGAACCACACTCTTTGCTTAGCTTCTCTGACCAAGAAGGAGAACCACGGTGGCTACGGCGACGTTTCTCTTTGCTTTGGTTCAATTGATCTCCTCCTCTGTTCAGATTAGCCCTCCTTCTCCGTCAACGATGGCCTTGAAAATGAAGGTCCCAGCTACTCCTCTCCCTCTCTACGATCATGTCCTCTCTGCCAAGTTCAATCGCGTTCTTTGGTCTAACCACCGTCAATGTCCTCCTCTTTGTTGTTGTGTTTCAATATAGGGGATGATGAAGATGATGGCTATCTCCCCAAATCTAATCACCAAGATGAAGAACTAGTGAACCTCGCTTCTCAGCCTTTCCTAAATCTAATCGTTGAACTCTCTTTCTTAGCAACAAAGACCATGAAAGGGACAGATGAGAGGAAGAAGAAGCAAATGGTTGACTTTTTGGACGTTCTACGCTCCTAATCTCAGCTTATCGGAGAAGTTACTTTTTTCATATAAGACCATCTGATTTTGATGTTATCTTTTTTTTGCTCAAAGATTTTGATGTTATCTCAAATACCCAAAAAAAACGATTTTTTCCCCATTGGGTTTTTATCCCATTCCACAGGACTTTTTTGGCGTTTCAAGTCATACCAAACGGGCATTCCACTACCAACACTACTTGTAGTGTAGTGGTATTGAGATTCATTTCCCCCTTTAGGTCCTAAGTTCGATCCCCCCTCCCCTTGCCTTGTACAAAAAAAAAGGGCATTCCACCCTACATCTTTAAATGTAAGCAAATTTTAATCAACTCACATTGTTTAAAAAGTCTAGTTTATTCTCATAATTATGTCTTAAATTAATAATTTTAGACTAAAACGCCTTTACTTCTTTTTTACTTCAATGATGCTCATTCAACATAAAGTGCCTAATGAGGGGCAATTTTGATATTTTCTTATAAATTTTTCTTGATCTTTTTTTTTTGTAAGAGGACTTTGTAAAATATTTAGGGAAAATCCCATTCAGGGCCCAAGGTAGGAAAATATTGTCAAAAAAGACCCAAAGAAAATTCAAATGTCAAAAAAGGCCCTAGGGCTTTTTCTGGTATTATTTCAGAAAGCGTTAACAACTATATCAGTAGCGGTTAACAACTATATCAGTCTCTGTTAACAACTAAATCAGTATAATTAACAACTACATATTAACAACTTAATGAGTCTCATTAACAACTATATCAGTAGTCATTAACAAATATATCCATACAATTTTTTCTGAAATAATACCAGAAAAGGCCCTAGGGCCTTTTTTGACATTTGACTTTTCTTAAGGTCTTTTTTTGACAATATTTTCCTACCTTGAGCCCTGAATGAAATTTTCCCAAATATTTATTTATCTCATGAATAAATAAGTGTTATTTTGATTTAATAAGAAAAGGGCAAAAAGGTAATTTGGTATGAGAGTTATTAAAATTCATAAAGAAACAACCGTTAATAGGTGCAGTTCTCAAAAAACAAAAAGCGCGTACATTCAGAAAAGATTAATATAAAAAACGCAAGAGGCTTTCATAGTTTAACCGTGAAAGTTGTATCACATCCTATCATAAGAAGATACAAGAAGAGAGAAAGTCAAAACTCTGAGAAAGTTTTCCATCGCTAAAGATTTTTTGCAATTATGGATAAATGTTAGTATGTTTTAATTCTTTTGATTGTGAAAACAAGATATTTTAAGATCCTGTAGAGTTGTGTTCTTGTATGATAATCTCTGAGAGAAAGAACACAAATTATGTCTTACATGTGGTATCAGAGGTAGTGTTTAGGAATTCATGTTTTTCATATATGATTATAAAAGAATTTTTTGATTTTAAAAGGTTAGAGTTTATTAAATTATGATTTTAAGATTTATGGATTAAAGGACAGTAAAGGATAATAACGGAATTGTGATTGCGATCTTGCGATTCGGTCAGATTTGATATGTCGTATGAATATAATTTTGGGATAAAGAATATTTGAATATTGCCTCAATGAGTGAGATATATTTTCTTTTGGAAAATATAAAATAATATATTTTGGGAAAAGAAAAGATGTTTTGATGGAGATTGTATGAAAAACCGACCGATTCGATGAAGAGATGTTTTTAGGAAAAGATGTTTTTTGGCGGAGATGTTTTTAATTTGATAAAATAATTCTTTGCATCAATTATTTTATCAGATTCTTTGACAGTTTTATGGATAAAGCAAAGGGAAAATCAATAACTTGGATATAATATAATGGATAATGATTCAAGTTGTTGCAATATGCAAACTTATAGTTGCATTATTTTTTAATATTTAATTATTATTATTATTATTATTATCCTTTCAATCATTCCAAGAATAATGGGATAATTAAGATTTGGATCTTTCCAATAATGTCGGGTGTGTTTCAATATTTTTTAAAATAATAATAATAATAATAATTTGGGACTACACACGCACATCCCTTGAGGTTTGGGATACACATTTGTTGTGTATTCTCGTACAATATCCGAACGGTGCCTATACTTAAAGATTTGGATGCATCCATAATATATGAATCAAGAATGGTGAATTTGGATGCGTACATGCCTTCTCATATAGGATCCGAGCGGGCGCCCATTACAGGACATTTTAAAAGGTTGTTTAAAGGGTGTGTATTGGCTGTTCCAAATGAAATAGTTCTTTTTTTTAAGGTTGTTTAGGCTTGTATAGTGTTTTTGGGCCGAAATTAAACCTAAAAAAGGTGTTGGGCTCAAACGAATTTTTTGGGCTTTATGTTCTTAGCTACAGGAAAAAAAAAAATTCTGGGCTCAATTTTTTTGGGGCTGTATGTTTTTTGTCCAAAAAAAGGGGGGTTTTGGGCTCAATTTTTTTGAGTGGTACGTTTTTTGTTTATAAAAAAAAGGTTCTGAGCTCAACTTTTTGGGCTTATGTCTTTCTCTTTTTTTTTTGGACAAATTTTTGGTCGAATTTGATTTTTTTTCCGGCCAAATTTAAGCTCTAATTTTGTGTCATTTAGCTTCCTATTATTAATGATTTAGATATTGTGAATAACAATTTCAAATATTTAAGTTTTGGAATTAAGAATGGTGAATTTGTAAGTTACCAAAGTGGTCAAATCCTTATGAATTATTTTAATTTCAATTATTATAGTGATGTTTCAATTACCCATAACCTTGATGCTATAAAATTATGTTGGGAGAATTACACTCAGGTCCTAAGGACCAAAAATAATTACCAAAAGGTCTCGTGCCAGAATTCCATTACAAAAAAGTCCCTTAAGTGAAAAATTCTCAATCGGTATTTACAACTGAAAATGTTATATTTATAACTAAAAATGTTATATTAACAACAAAAGTTCTCAATCCACATTTACAACTGAAAATGTTATATTAACAATTGAAAATGTATTTTAAGTTGTTAATATAGCATTTTCAGTTGTAAATGTGTATTGAAAATTTTTGTTGTAAATATAACATTTTCAGTTGTAAATATGTCATTTTCATTTGTAAATACGGATTCAATTAATTACAAAAAAGTCCCAATTATGGTCTTTTTTGTAATTGAATTCTAGCACGGGACCTTTTGGTAATTATTTTTGGTCCTTGGGACCTAAGTACAATTCTCCCAATTATGTTTATGTTGTTGGTGAATTAAAGTTTGTTATTATAAGACGGTTATGGATCAACCCAAAGGTTGATTATTTGTTTTTATAATAATAAACATGAATGTTGGTGTTATTCATATACTTATAGTTTTACTTAGACATCTAAAGATGATAAATATTTCTAGTTAGGATATGTATCAAGCCAAATTATATGCAATCTTTATAGCATCTTTATATTGAATGTTGTATATTAGTGGGTCCCCAAAGGTGAACATTGATATGCATTGAATGAATTTTTTTTGAATTTGTAAAGCATGTTAGTATGTGATATGTATGACTCAAAGCATTAATGTTAAGTTGTTATTCCTCGTGCTATTGAACTGATTAATAATAATGGAGAATAACAAATGAATGATCCCACTACTCATAATGAGATTATTGTTAATGAACCGAATAAACCCATTGTAGAAGAACCACAACAAATAGCATTAAGAAGGTCTCAGAGGGAAAAGAGATCTGCTATTTCTAATAATTATGTGGTATATCTACAAGAGTCTAAATTTGACTTGGGTATTTGGGATGGATATCCATTTACATTTTCACAAGCCATGAATAGTGAAAATGGTAACAAGTGGTTAGATGCCATGAAAGAATATGAGTTGAAATCTTTGAAACAAAATGATGTTTGAGACCTTGTTGAGTTACCAGAAGGGTGTAAGAGAGTTGATTGTAAGTGAGTCTTTAAGACCTAACGTGACTCTCATGGTAACTTGGAACGTTATAAGGCTAGACTAGTTGCAAAAGGATTTACTCAAAAAGATAGCATTGACTAAAAAGAAACTTTTTCACCAGTTTCTAAGAAGGATTCTCTAAGAATGATTATGGCATTAGTAGCTCATTATGATTTAGATTTATGCGAGATGGATGTGGAAACTATCTTTCTAAATGGGAATTTAGAGGAAAATGTGTATATGGACCAACCAATGGGGTTCACAGAAAAAGGAAAGGAGCACATGGTGTGCAAATTAAAGAAATCAATATACGGACTTAAACAAGCTTCAAGACAATGGTACCTTAAATTTAATGATACTATTGTTTCCTTTGGATTTAAAGAAAACATTGTTGATCAGTGTATATATCTGAAGATCAATGGGAGAAAGTTTATATTGTTGGCTCTGTATCTTGATGATATATTGCTTGCAAATAAGGATCTTGGTCTTTTAAATAAGACTTAGAAGTTCCTCTCTAGTAACTTTGAAATGAAAGATATGGATGAGGCAGCTTATGTGATTGAGATAGAAATATTCCGTGATAGATCAAAAGGATTGTTAGGCTTGTCTCAGAAAGTATATATTAATAAAGTTTTGGAGAGATTTCAAATGGAAAATTGCTCATTATCTTTGGTTCCAATTCAGAAAGGAGATAAATTTAGTCTCATACAATGTCCTAAAAATGAATTGGAATGAAAAGAAATGGAAGCAATTCCGTATGCATCACTAGTTGGGAGTTTAATGTATGCTCGGACTTGTACGAGACCAGATATTGGCTTTGCAATGTTGGAAAGCTACAAAGAAAGTTTTGAGATACTTGCAAGGAACTAAAGGTTACATGCTTACTTATAGAAGGTCTAGTAACCTTGAAATGATTGGATAAGCAGTCGATAATTACTGTATCCATTATGGAAGCTAAATTTATGGCATGCTTTGAGGCCATGGTTCAGGCTATATGGCTACGGAATGTTATTTCAGGGCTTGGGTTAGTCGACAATATAGCCAAGTCGTTGAAAATTTATTATGATAATTCTGTGACAATCTTCTTTTATAAAATGACAAGTATTCTAAAGGTGCTAAGTATATGGAATGGAAATACTTTTCCGTTAAAGAAGAGGTTCAAAAACATAGATTGTCTATATAGCATAGATCTTATGATAGTTGATCCCTTGATGAAGGGATTACTACCCAAAGTATTTACTAGTCATTTGTATAGTATGGGTATTATATCAACTAATGAATGATGGATCATTATTGTATTTATTGATAATTGACACTTTGAATTCAATGATGTATAAGTTTCTGAAAATCACCTTGTTCTTTCAAAATATTTTGTTTGCATGCATGCATAAATGATTATTTTGAAAAGCAAGAATTGTCCCTAATGAAGACATTATAGTATTGTTACGGGACATTATGTTTACTTCCATTAAAGTATTATGTTAGGAAGAAGAACTAATATAGTGGTACATGGAAGGAAATATGCCGATTTGATAGCATATAACCACCATGACTCATATTGGATTTTATTTCTAATCATGATGTATGATGAGGCCAATGAGTATAACCTTTAGCCTTATGTGTGCGCATTATGATAATTTTTTATTAAATCATAAAGAGACACTTTGCGACATGAGCCAAGTGGGAGAATGTAAAATATTTATTTGTCTCATGAATAAATAAGTGTTATTTTGATTTAATAAGAAAAGGGTAAAAAGGTAATTTAGTATGAGAGTTATTAAAAGCCATAAAGAAACAGCTGTTGATAGGTGCAGTTCTCAAGAAAGCAAAAGGCATGTACGTTTAAAAAAAATTAATATAAAGAGCATAAGAGGCCTTCAAAGTTTAACCGTAAAAGTTGAATCACATCCCTATCATAAAAAGATACAAGAAGAGAGAAGGTCAAGACTCTGAGAAAGTTTTCCATCGCTAAAGATTTTCTGCAATTATGGATTAAGGTTAGTATGTTTTAATTCTATTGATTGTGAAAATATGATATTTTAAGATCCTGTAAAGTTACATTCTTGTATGATAATCTCTGAGATAAAAAAAACACAAATTATGTCTTCCAGACTTTACATATTTTGTAAGTATTAACCGCTTCTTCCCAAAATATCCTTAATCATGTAGAGAAAAACAAGAACGCTAATGTAACAAACTTTATTGATGAAGCATAATTTTTAAAAATAACTAAAATATGAACAAATTTAACAAGACTAAATAATCTTAACTGATTTTTTAATTTACATGAAAGGTAATTCAAAGGCCATGGTGAAAGTGCATGCATAAAACAAGTCTGCGTCAGATAAACTAATTGCAAGTGCATGAATTCTGGAAGTGGATCACTGTAGATAGTAGATGAACTAATATACTATTTTTTTTTATATTTATATATAATTTTTTATCCTACACACACACACGCATATATATATATATATATATGCCTATCCCATCATCTAGCTTTAAGTCATCAACTGTAGTTTTTAGTGGAGATGAAAACTCTGTCGGCTTGTTAAGGAGAGATGCGTGGATCTAGCTAACTTTTCATAGCACCCGGCATTGGTCATGTCCTTGCTCCCCGTTGGCTACGTCCTTTACGTCAAAACCACGCTCTATTTCAGTGCAAATGACTGTTTTTTTTTTTTTTTGCCTTTTTAATTAAAAAAATATTTTAGAATACAGACTAATATAAAAAAAATACTGAATGATACTGAAAAAATATTTCATGATTTTGAAAAAATATTTTAAACTACTAATTGGTACTAAAAAGATATTTTAAGATACTAACCGGTATTAAAAAAGAATACTTCATGATTGTAAAAAAATTATTTCAGGATCTTGAAAAAATATTTTAGAGTACTGATACTTAAAAGATAGTTCAGGATATTGATTAAAATTAAAAAATACTTCATGATCTTGAAAAATTATTTTAGGATCTTAAAAAAATATTTCAGAGTATGGTAATAAAAATATACTTTAAGATATTTTTTTTAGGATCCTAAAATAATTTTTCATGATCATAAAGTATTTTTTTCAGTATCGTTAAGTATCTTGAAATATCTTTTTAATATCAGTAAATACTCCAAAATGTTTTTTTCCAAAAAAACAACTGCTCTCCTTTATACCAAAATGTTGTCATTTTAGCGCAAAGAACGCAAAAGGACGAGAGCAAGTATAGGACTGAAGGAATTGGCTTGCGTCCTTTACACATTTCCATCCACTGCATTCGTTGTGCAAGAAATGATGACGTTTTGGAAATTTCAACACACACTTGGTCCTTTGAAATAAAAAAAAATTCAGAGTACTTCCAGATAGGAAACAGATAATTCATGATACTAAATGAAACTAAAAAAATTCTTCATGAACCTGAAAAATTATTTCAGGATCTTGAAAAAATATTTTATGGCACTGATTAGTATTAAAAGGATACTGATTGGTACTGCAAAAATTATTTATGATATTGAAAAAATTATTTTAGGATCTTAAAAAAATATCTCTGATATTTTTTTCAAGATCCTGAAATAATTTAGTACTAATCAGTGCCATAAAATATTTTTTCAAGATCCTGAAATAATTTTTTTAGGATTATGAAGAATTTTTTTAGTTCCATTCAGTATCATAAATTATCTGTTTACTATCTGGAAGTGTTTTGATTTTTTTTTTTTAAAGGACTAGGTGTGTGTTGAATTTTCCAAAACGTCATTGTTTCTTGTGCAGCGGATGGAAACCAGTAAAGGACACAAGCCAATTCCAGGACTGAAGCCAGGTCCTTTTTCATATGTGCCAAGAGTCCAAGAGTCTTTTCATATGAAAACCTTTTATGGCTTTGATGATATCGAGGGGAGTCACATTATGTGTATATCCTTTAAGTGTCTCTTATGTGCCTATCCATCTAAGAGATGAGTATTTTTTTTATATTGTATTTATTTATAATTAAATTATATATTACTATCTGAAATGTAAATATGTAATACCAGTATTATGGAAATTAATTAATTTAAGATATTAAGTGTACAAAATATTTTATGATTTAAATCTAAACAAATACTATATAAGAAAAATATGCTCATTCCTATAATATAGGATGGGCACATAAAGAACACATAAGAAATCAGCACATAATGTAAACTCATATGAAGGGAAGTACCAAGGTGCATGTTTCACTACTTTCACATTCTCAGTCTAAAATTTAAGTGGCCGACAGTCCAATTATTAGTATTAGGAATTCCCATTATAGACGGTTGAAAGATTGATTACTTGGGAGAATTGTTTTGAAGAAAAATGTAAAACATGGTAATCACTATCAACAGCATTTTCTTCAAATGTTGCAGTTCGTACAGACGTGTATCTATTGGAGATTGCATTAAGCAAGACCATGTTACACGACACCACATGTAGCTGTTTTTGTCCCCATCGTTATTAAAACTAGTCCGGTTAGTAAACTAGTAGGGATATTAGGTTTAAGATCAGTAAGTCATATTAGAGTCAAACCAAAACTTAAAAAAAGGTTAAACCAGTGAAAGAATTTAGATTTTAAAGTTATTAATATAAAATTATAAAAAAAGATCTTTTTAGTTGGGTTAATACCTGAACCAGACCTATTTACCAACAAATTCATTGATTTTTAGGCTGAACCATCTAATCTAATCCGAGTTTAATTATACTGCTCTCCAGACAAATTTGACACCTTACGTGGTGCTTTCCCATCCAAAATTTTATGTTACTTCCCATGTCCTAGATACAATGTTCCTATGGAAAATTGGTCATAAAGTCTTTGATTGGGTAGGCTTGATTGATTGTGTTTTTTAAAATTAAAAGATAAAAACAATTTTTAGTTATTTTCTTCATTTTATTGATTTCTTATTTGTTTATTTTTAAAGCCGTCACATAACCATCATTGACGATATATCATCGACACCGATCATCACTATCATGATATTGTTAGTGCCAGCTGCCACAACGTCACTTCAAAATAGGTTTTTTAAAAATGACTATCCAAACCTTTGTTTTTATAACTTATTTCTAAAAACAATTTTATAAAACTGCTTTTGTTTTTTTAAAAAAAAAAAAAAACAGAGAATAGGGTGAAAATTTGGGAGGCGTATAAAGTCCTTCAAAGTAAATGTGGGTATAAGCACTTAACGAAGGAGGGAGAAAGATAAACCTTCCACGCGAGCAACGTATTTTACTGTGTGCAGTCCATATCCATCTATTGTATTCGAACTCGCTCCCTTCTGGTCAAAGGACCTTAAATGGTGCTCTCAAATATAACATGATGTGCAATTAGAGGTGGAAATAGGTGAAGTGTTTGTGACCTGGCCTATTAAAAGCCTAGTCAACTCTGGCTTGTCATGCTAAAAGGTTAGGTCAAGGCCTTTTATAAGGCTTGTTTTCGCTTAATAGGGTAGGCTCAGGCTTGTTAAAAGGCCTTTTCCGGCCTGTTTATATTATTAATATTTATTTATATAATTTTGGCTTATTTTTAACTTGTTTAAAATAAGTCTGTTTTTTGTCTATGGCTTGTTAGCTTAATCAAATAAATAATAATAATAATAATAATAATAAATTAAAAAAAGTGGCATGTTAGCTTAATTAAATAAATAAATTATAAAAATATTATATATATATATATATATATTAACAGGCCATAGGCCAAAAAATTGGCCTGTAACAGACGATAGGCTTGATCTGTTAAGGGTGAAGTTTGGTTTGTTTCCACCCCTATGTGCAACTGGCACAAACTTATTATTCTCTCAGGTTTTTAATGAAGTTAATTAAATTAGATTAAAGTATTTATATTTATCATTTTTTATAAAATTAATTTATTTAACTTATAAACTGATATATAATATAATAATACACAATATATGTTATGATTAAATAATTTATTTTACTTTCTTAATACTTCAAAAAATAGAGTTAATTGACAGTTATATTAAGTACCGAAGTGTTATGAATATACTTATTATGTGGATGTCCATTGACTCCCGGTCTCCAAATATTACAAGATGACATAGGACCCACGCATAGTACCACGCATAGTGATTTACTATTTAGTGGGACCCGCAGCCAATTATAACATTCACGGGAATGCAAATCCGTGAATGAATAGTTTTGTATTTTGGGGAAAACTACACCAAATGACCCAGAGGTGTAAATTACACTAAAGTCCTATTTCCCTTCTATAAATAGAGGTCTTCTGTAACTATTCAAGATACAGTTGAAATGAAAATTTCTCTCTCTATAATCTCTTCTTTTATTCTTATCAGTTTTATAACACGTTATCAGCACGAAGACTCTACCAAGGTAAGATTATATTACCATCTCCTTTACTATATGTTTATTTTATCTATCTGGGATAATCTTAACCATGATATGGAATTAAAGTTCCACTTTTACCGATTATTTTGAATATCGGGTTCCATGGTTAAGATTTGAGATTATTTACTATTTACAATTCACAGTAAATAGTAATTTTTACTATTCATGTTAATTTTACCTTTTTCAGTAATTTTACATTTTTATTCATTTAGACTCCTATATGGAAGTCTAGATTTAATATTTCAGTAATTTTATTTATTCACTATTTACAGTGAATAGTAACTTCACTATTCACGGTAAATTTATATTTTACTATTTACAGTAATTTATTTATGTTTATGTATTCTTCCTACTCCCTATTTATTTATTTCATGGTGGTTACATTAAGCTCCATTTGTAATTTAATTCTAATTCTTTACTTACTGCTTTATTTATTTATTTCATGATGGTGATACTAAGTTCCATACTGACTTTACTAACATTTACTTTATGCTACTAACATTTAAATTTATGTTACTAACATTTACTTTTATGTTCCTAACATAACATTTATTTTTATGTTACTAACATTTATTTATCTTTTATGGCGACAACACTATTTATTTGTGGGCCCCATTTATTTTATTCGTTACTGCTTTATTTATTTTTCATGGTAGCAACACTAGTATAGTGGGCACCATTTATTTTATTATTTACTGCTTTATTTATTTTTTATGGTGGTAACACTAGTATAGTGGACTCCATTTATTTATTATTTATTTACTGCTTTATATCCCTCTTCCCTTTTATTTTCATTTATTTATTTACTGTTTTATATATCCCCTTCCCATTTTATTATTTATGGCAACCACACTATTAGTGGGTTCCATCTATTTATTTTATTATGTTTATATTTTATTTATCCTGAAGATAAATTGTTAAAAGGTCATGGAGATATGAGGCATAAATTGGCCTAAGACCATGAGAAGACATAAATTGGCTAGAAGTCAAGTGATAAATTAGCTTGAAGCTAATGAGACAAGTTGGCCTGAAGCCAAGAGACAAGTTATGATACAAGGCTTGATCCATAAATTTTGTATATCATCAATTGTATAAAGGCCTTAAAATTGTATATTTGACATTTAATACTCCCTCAAATTATGAGACAAGGGATTGTATGATCATGGTTTATTGTAAATAAATATATCTAATTTGCTCTTGTAGTAGCAATATTGTGATTAAGTATGGATCATGAATTTTATCCAACTTCATTTCTAGAAGTGAATGAAGTAAGAAATAAATTTGTCATTATTGTTGTTTTACTATTGTTTTGTGTTTCTTATAATTATAACAATTTTTGTAAATATGAGAGAGAAATATTCATAAACAAAATAATTAAACAAAAGGAAATATTATTTCAACAAAGTTTAATAGCGAGTGGCTCAACTCCATTACAAACTTTAATCATCTCATTCTGAAGATACATAATTTTTTCTTCTTTTTCTTTTCTTGAGATGAGATCAAGATGAGGCAAAGCTCTTCGTAATATCGAGATTTGCGTCATAAGTTTTTTAAATTTTTTGTGTGGCCACTCAGTTAACTCTCCTTTTTGATAGATCTTTTGTATGGTGTGAATAGACATATTTAATTGTTTACTCGCATCATCGAGGGTTAAGTGAAAACAATCACTTAAATCATGGAGCGTTATTCTCTTTATTCTTTCCCGTTGCTCCATTGTTAATCTATATAATTCACCCTGATTAAGGGATGAAATATCATATGGAATATTTACCGCGGGCTGTTTTCCTTTATCTAATGGATTTTTAATGTTGGTTTGAAATGAACTTCTGCGGGGTTCATTTGGATTATTTGTCCATTCCGAACCAACGCAAAAGACCTCATAATAGGTTAATACAGGATCTCGCATCAAGTTATATCCTGATGCTTGTAAATCTATACAATACTGTGTTAGAAAATGTTTGATTTCTCCAAAATTTTTATTTGTAAAATCAAACATTGGAAGCTTGTCAATATTGTAAGATTTATCCTGTACATTTTCAAATAAAACAGCGTGGGAAATCATACCTGTTCTCCTTCCGTGAACTTCAAGTTTATGACACTGAAGTCCGTTGGTATGTATGATCTCCCGTAAAACATCACAACAACTACATTCCAATAAGGAAGTAGTTGCTAACTGGCTGGTAGTCACTAGCTGACTGGTTGTAGAAGGCTGGTTGGTTATTGTTGGTTCGATGATTGTTGCTGGCTGGCTAGTCATTGCTTGCTGGCTGTAGGTTGCTGCCAAACTAATGGTTGTTTGTTGACTGATTGTTGATGGCTGGCTTATGGTTGTTTGCTGGCTTGTGATTGCTGGTTGATTGATTGTTGTCACTATTGGCTGAACTGGATTGGTAGACTCCATTAGTTCTGTCGTAGTTCTACACCTCTTAACAGACCTCCTTGATGAACCTGCTTCAGTTGTACCTTCAATCCTTGTAGATTGAGGAAGAACACTTGTTCTTAAGGGAGAAGTAGGTACATTTGAAGCAGAAGGAGGAATAGTAGAAGGAGGAATAAACATGTCTAAAGGATCAGAAAATAGTAGAGAAGAAAATGACATGTTTGTCTAATCATCATACAACAAAGCATCAAGTAATGCTGTGTCGGATGTATCAGAAACTGGGATAAAATTGCTTGGTCCAGCCATGGCAATAAAATTTAGAGAAATATGTGTGAGTATCTGGTAATTGATATTATTAGATGCTTGAGTGTTTGTGAGGCATGCTCGTTTGCTTTCTTCTATTTATAGCCGAATTAAATCCTCTTAAATCTCTGCAAATATGGGCAGTCCTGTTGAATCTCTGCAGATCTACTCCCTATAAAGCACAAGCCTGGAGTCTTTTTAACTTTATATGCATACGACAATCTGAGTTGTTGCGCCTATGATCCCACAGTGATACATGTTACGCCTGTGATTCCACACTGATGCATCTGTGATTACACAATATTGCGCTCGTGAATCTGCAGTTATACACCTGATGATTTTGTATTTAATATATATTTGTTTGTTGATTCTGGAAAATGGAAATTTTGTTACCAGAAGTAACAAAATTATGCATTGATAATGCATTAAGAAATATGTGAAATTTTAATGATATCTGTAGAAATAGATATCATATATGCTATTATTATGGAATATTGTATGGAAATTCCATGAATTAATTTTTAAGGTCTCACACTTGAGGGGGAGAATGATATATATCAAGTGTGAGTATTTGTGTATTAATTCTCCGTGAATATTTGTGTTAATTCCCCTGAAATTTGATATTAGATTTGATGGAAAGTTGGCATGACTTGCTTGATCATCCGAGTCATATATTATGAGCTGCTTATTCTCAAATAAAAAGATTATGAGAATATTATTTATTATGATTGGAAATGGATCTCTGGAAATATATCAATTTGAATGATATGAGAATACATGTGATATTATAAATCTGCAAAGTTTGCAGTGATGTTTGTAACCAGAAGTTTGCAAGATATTATGCGCGCAATTTCCAGATTTAATGATCCATAAATCATATATGAGTAAATCAATGTTTATGAGAACATTGTTTATATGTGTAAATTTGCAGCGATTATTTAAGCCAACAAAATTCTCCCTGTATAATTGGCTTTTGGTTAGAAGCTAGATAAATTCCATCTTAAAAGTTTTGAATGTGCAATGATTATTTATAATGCACACAGATGGATATACACTGCATGATTAGATGAGGAGAGAAAAATAAGCAGATTGGGTAAAATAGATAAAGTGGAATGAATTATTATTGACTCATATTGATCCTCGGACAAAAAAATGTGCACTAAGAGTTCAAAATGATAATTCAGTTGCAGAGTTTAGTTAATCGAATGCCAGAAGCATTTACTGACCTTATGAAAGTGACAAAGTCACATGTCCCAACTGCAAATGCTCTTATATAAATTGTTATAAAGCACGCCTGAAGCGTTACAGGTCCATCGGTTTTAAAGATAAAAATCCTCGAATGAGAAAATGAGCTATAAGAATATAGATGATCAAGTCGAGGATAATTAAGAAAAGCTCCAGAAGAGCCATCTCCTGAAGAGATGTTATCTCCAGAAGAGATGTTATTTCTAGAATTGAATATTATAGTCCTAGAAGAGACCCAGGAACCTAATATATGTAAATATAAAGAGATTTCAATAAATGAAATCCGATGGGACTGAAAATGATATCGACGTTGATGATATTTATGTTTAAATGATAGCATATGTTGTAATAAATGATAATGAGGATCATGAACCACAATATATTAGTGTGTGCCAGAAGCACATGTCCTTGAAGGACGTAAGGCGCTAGAAACATATGTTCCTGAAGGACTAAATATGCCAGAAGCATAAGTCTCTGAAGGACTAAATATACCAGAAGCATAAGTCTTTGAAGGACTAAATATGCCAGAAGCATAAGTCTCTGAAGGACTAAATATGCCAGAAGCATAAATCTTTGAAGGACTCAAGATGCTAGAAGCATCAAATTTTCGAGAATAATGATAAGTTCATATATTGCAAGAAGCAATTAGAGTGTGCATTTTCATGAACATTTATTAAAATTTTATATGCACATGTATATTTATGAAATGATTATTGTGATTTTACTTGAAAGAGTTAGATTTTGCAGGTATTCAATGATTTATCAAATTGGGCGTTTCTATAATTGTTCTATAAGTGAACAACAGAATACTTGATGACAGAAAGAGAGTTATGCTCAGAAGACATTAAAAATTATGTAATCATCAGGGGGAGCAAAACTGATGTAATCAAGAGGGGGAGACGACACACGCTGCCTCTCTTTTTCCCTTATCTGGGTTTTGTCCCATTGGGTTTTCCTAGAAAGGTTTTTAATGAGGCAACACTGGATAGTGTATCAATGGATGATGTACTCTTTTCTTTGGCTAGGTTTTTATCCCACTGGATTTTTCCTAGTTAAAGTTTTTAACGAGGCACATTCATAAATGGACATTCAAGGGGGAGTGTTATGAATATACTTATTATGTGGATGTCCATTGACTCCTGGTCTCTAAATATTACAAGATGATATGGAACCCACGCATAGTACCAAGCATAGTGATTTACTATTTGGTGGGACCCACAGCCAATTATAACATTCACGGGAATGCAAATCCGTGAATGAATAATTTTGTACTTTGGGGAAAACTACACCAAATGAGCCAGAGGTGGAAATTACACTAAAGTCCCATTTTCCTTCTATAAATAGAGGTCTTCTGTAACTATTCAAGATACAGTTGAAATAAGAATTTCTCTCTCTATAATCTCTTCTCTTATTCTTATCAGTTTTATAACACAAAGGTAATAATCAAGAAGCACAAGTAAGGGTGTTTGAACACAAGGCATAATGAAGCATATACAACAAAATGAGACAAGAAATAACTACCTTGACGTGCAAGCATTTATCCATTAAAAGTTTAAACTATACCGGTAACTGTGGTCCTTATGGCTTGAGTTTAAATGGGCTAGAGAGTCTGAGTTCAATTACAAATATAAAAAAAGAAGTTTAATATTGAGGAAGTTTTGATAATTATTTGAAAATATAAAATTAAACGTTGTCAAAGACTTGACCAATTCAAGTCAGCAGGCCTAATAATGATGATGATCGAGAAATTGAATGAATGCTTGCTAAAATAATATATCATTGAAAACTGCAAGCCAATTTTATTATTATTTTTTAAGAAAAAATCATAAGAAAATACACTTTGACCATATTTTACATGATGTAACAATGAAGAGATTAAATGCAGATTATATCATCATTCTCGTTAGTCTTCGCAATTAGTATATTACTCCTTTCGGTCTTAATTATAAGATACCATTTAAGAGTTGAGTTTGGTCTTAATTATAAGATAAAATTCAAATTTTTGTCAAATTCTACCTACAATACCCTTATTAATATTTTCTCAATAATAATTAAATACAATGATAATTTAGTAATGCATTTATATATTCTATAAGTTAATTAATGCTTGGAATCCATTAATGCCACATATACCTCAATTCTACTATTTTTTGAAAAGTATATTTAAGTCGTGTGAGACTTTTTACAATAAATTTTAATTATTAAATATATATGGACTTGTTATTGTGCGCCCATGAATTTATCAGTGTAGCGCCCATAAATTTGTTAGTGGATGCCATTTGACTTTTCAATTGGATTAGAATTTATTACAAATAAATTCCACTAAATTTAAAAATTATTTTAAAATATTAATGAAATATTTTATTATATTTTTTTCTTATTGGAGCTAAATACAATTTTTCTTTTATTTATATGGGTCAAAACACAGGAAAGAAATGCATCGTGAAAACATCTCGTGACTCGAGCGTATACATACAAAGGACACAGTACACTCACTTCCTCCAATACACAACTTGCCCTTTCGTAAAACGCTCAAGGCACTAATGGAGATAGAGAACTTGGAGGGCATGCCGCATATAACACCTTCATGTTATTTTAAATTTTGAGCAGGGTGTATTTTAGAAAAATAAAGATAATTAACTAATTTAACTTCTCTCCTTAATCCCTCCAAATTTTGGTAATTATGTCCTATGATTAGGACCGGATGGAGTAATATTTAACATATAATATAAAAATTAAGGTGAAAGATATAAAATATCACTTGTACTTTGAAATCTTTAATAAATGATTTTCTATTAAAATGAGTTGTCAGTTACTATATTATTATAGTTGGAAATATCATTTCTGTCTTTAAGGCAGAAAAAAATCTCTGGTTTGAGCCAAAACGACGTCGTTTTGGCTCATTTTTCCTTTCCCTTTTATCTCTTCATCTCTTCATTTTAAAAAGAACCAAAACGATGTCGTTTTGGTTTAAGACAAAAAAAGTTTTCTATCTTAAAAACAGAAATGATATTCCCTATTATAGTTAATACAAATACTCTTGTTGGAAATAAGTCTGATTCAAAATTTTGAAGTTTAAAGGGTATTTTTTTTATATCTTTTTTCTAAAATATATAATGTGTTGGTTTATTTATAAGGCAAGAAAAGTGTGTATTTATTGCTTCAAATGTATGAAAAATATATTTAATTATTTTTTCATAAAACAAAATGCTATGAAAGAGGAGTCCCAAAAGCATTACTCTTATCATGTTATATTGGGATCCGGATTTCCTCAAAAGCACATCCCTCAATATCCATCCGTCCCAACCGTTCATTTTCCTTACTTTTAATTTGAGTCATTCATTTCACCTTTACCTCGCGAGGTAGAAGTGAAATAAATGACTTAGATTAACTTTTAGTAAGATGAACGGTTGGGATGATGGATATTGAAGGATGTACTTTTGAGGACATCCGGATTTTTATATATTGTAATAAAATAGTTTTACGTACTTTTCAATCCCATATAATTAAGTTGACTGTTCCACTAAAAATAATAATTAAGCCCACAATTATACATTTATTCCAAGATGTACTTGATCGCTTGCAAAAACCATGAATTCAAGTGCATCCCCTCATGTAATAAACGCATACCCTCTTTCACCAAAAAAAAAAAAATGCATACCCTCTTTTCTTGATTGACGGCTGAGAACTTGATAAATGATGCACGTATGTGATTAAAATATTAGTGATTTGATTATTAAATAAATAAGTATTTCTTATTATTTTTCATGCATTAAATACCTGCAGCCCACACTAATTTTACATAATTATTATAATGATGGGCACGACAAAAAAAAAAGTTTTAAAATTATAAAAACTCAATTTAGGTTTGTTATCAAAAAATTAATAAGAAAATGACAAAACTTAATTAGTAATTCCCAACTTATTTTGTAAGAAATGTCGGATTTAAAATTTTAAAAATTCAAAGTCTTTTTTATTTTAATATTTTCCCTATTATTATATATTAACTTTACTTTAGTCCATCGTGTAATCGAAATAGAAAATAATCCCTACGTTCTAATTTTTTTTTTCCAACTTTTAAATATAGTTGTTGTGAATTTGTTAACGGGAAAATCCATTTTAAAAATGGCTGGATTTTCTTAATTCTAATTTATACCATTCAACTTAATAAATTATTAATTAGGTCATATCGCCCAAATTAAAATTTATAAATTTTGTTAATTTACATATTTTAGTTTTTAGAAAAGGAAAATTGAATATTAATTGCATATATAAAAACTTATGAGTTGCCAAATTTAACTTGTTAATTTCTAAAATCTCTACAATAATTGTTCTAGAACACAAATAAAGAGAGAATAATAAAAAACCTATGAGTCCCTTTAATTTGTTCTTTTGCTATTTTTCTCTTCATTTGATGGTGTATAATCATAGGGAAAATTCACGTCCAGCGTCAGGGAGCACCATTGGAAGCCATAATTATAGCACAAACATAAAATTGTAAAAGATGGTGAATAAAAGTAGATCAATTGCGGTATAACCCAGAAACAGAGTATGATATCTCGAGCTCCTTTGCTCTCATATTCACGCTACTCTATGCTTCTTTGAATTTCACCTTCGAGGCTGTATAATACTACTGTAATAAAAGCAATTACTAATTACAACTTCAAATATGGATTCATGCTATTGTTAATTTCCAATCGCATAGGTGAAGGTGGTTCAAAAGCTAGACTACGGTGAAATTTTGAGAGAGCTTATGAGTTTAGGAGAAATAGTGAATCAGAGATCGGAGAAATACAAGTGGACCTTGAAGACTTTTAATTAAAATCGCTCAATTATCAAATTTTAAATTGAATTTAGAATTTGTTAAATTTAAATATTTAAGTGTTTCAAAAGACTTTTAATTAGATTTTCTCTTACGAACGGAGGGGGGAAAATTTTAATGGGAGAGAAAGGGAGAAATTTTAATAACCATTTGTTTGGATGGATGGGAGGGGTGGGAACGAGAGGAATTTTAGTACTCCCTTCGGTTGTATTTATAAGATATAGTTGATTTTTTTAGAGAAATTAAGGAAGTTAATTAAATTACTTTAGAGTATTTTTATTTTTTTCTTTAAACTAATTAGTTTGATTAATAAACTAGTATATAATCTAAGAATACACAATATATGAAATGATTAAGTAACTTATTTAGCTTCCTTAATTCTTCCAAAAAAAGTCAACTTTATCTTATAATTAGAACCAGAGGTAGTAGTACTTTGTTTGACCAGAAGAGGAGGGGATGTGAGCTAATAAGAAATTGACTATTTTACTATTATAATATTAAATGGATTTTTAATATTATTTTTTATTAGTAGATAAATGTGTATAATACAATTGATTAACTGTGATCTCCCGCACTAAAAATTATATTAAATCTCTTGTTATTTGAAAAAAACAAAAGGAAAAAAAAAAAGAAAGAAAGAAATGTATTGGGACACATCTATCCAGCCCACACCAGTACTTTTTTTCTCTCTTGCTTTTTTTTTTGCCAAGACGCACATCCCATACCAATCTAATAAATCATCTATTACCCCTTCGCTTTTAAGTTTAACTGGCGTGTGGTCGGTTTTCCTCACTTTTAGGGAGGAGTTCAATTCCTGCGTTGGTCAAGGCGTTGGGGGAAGAATCCTAGGGGTCTAAGAAGCAGTGGTAACACTGGCAGAGGTGGAGGTATGTGTACTCTCTGGCCAGTATCCCCTATGAACATGGCTCAAAGCACCCTATCCTTAGACTGTAGATGAGTCTGACCTCTTTCCTAAAATTTATGTATCCAAAAAAAAAATAAATAATAATAATAAATCATCTATTTATATCAATAATAATAACAGTAATAAATCATCTAATTCCAAAAAAAAAAGGACGAGTTATTATTATTTATATTTATTATTTTTTTAGGTTTTCAGTTGGGGTCAATCTTGACCATTCAAGACTTCTGAAATTACAAGATCTGCCACGTTTCCCTGTATATATAAAATCTTATTTTCAGCTAGAGTCAAATCTCAAAACCATGTGCTTTTCTTTCCTAATTGCCATGTAAGGCAAATGAATGTACGAAACATTTCATACACAAATTCATTTGGTTATATTCAAGCTGTAAAAATTACCCACAACAATTTTTTTTTTTTAAAAAAAAGTGCGTTCAAACATCAAATATTTGTTAAAGGGCAAAAATATCTATGAAATTTTAAAATATATGTAAAAATACATATAGATTGTTAGTTGACTATTTATTTAAAGTTTTTAAGTTTTTATGTAAGGCAAATGAATGTACAAAACATTTCATACACAAATTCATTTGGTTATATTCAAGTGGTAAAAATTACCCACAACAATTTTTTTTCTTAAAAAAAAAGTGCGTCCAAACATCATATATTTGTTAAGGGGCAAAAATATCTGTAAAATTTTAAAATATATGTAAAAATACATATAGATTGTTAGTTGACTGTTTATTTAAATTTTTTAAAAGTTAAAAAGTAAAAATACACATGAGATTTTTTTCAGTGACTCAACAAAAATCATTATGAATTTCCAAAATATGCAAAAGAATATATATTAACTGTTTGTTTGATTTTTTTAAACTGAAAAAGATGATATAGAGGATAACATGGATAATTAAAAAACAACCTAAAATAATAATTTATTGACTCGTCAAGGGAAATTAATTCCCATCTAACCTTTTATCTTCTCATCATCACTTAACCCTTCCTCTCCTCTCCATCTCTTACATAAGAAGGAATGAGGTGAGGATAAAAGGTTAAGTGGAAATTAATTTTTACTGTTGAATCAGCAAATTGTTATTCCAAGTTTAGAAAATACTTACATACTCAAGGAGTACTGTGTCATCTGAACTCTGTCAAGTGAAAATATAACAACTCATTATTTTAATCTAGTTGTCTGATGACTCATCTGAAAAATTTGAAATTTTATCTTTTTTTTATGGGGAAAAAACATCTGAATTTTAAAGAAACTAAAGCAAAAGGGTTTGTTTTAGTTTTTTAAATTAAACAAGATAAAATTTGATTTTTTTTTCAGATGAGTCATCAAACAACTAAGATTAAAATGATGAGTTGTTGTGTTTTCATTGGACAGAGTTCAGATGACATGGTACTCCTTGAGTATGTAAGTATTTTTTTAATCACCCACATCATCCATAATGCCACCATTTTTGTCAAAAAAAATCAAATAGTCAACTAATGGTTAATATGTATTTTACACATATTTTAGAAGTCTATAATTATTTTTGCCTTTAAAAAAGTTGTTGAATTGGGTGCACTTTAGAAAAAATCTCATATGTATTTTTACACATTAATCATTAAAAAACTAAATAAACGATTAACTAATGGTCAATATATATTTTTACACATATTTTTGAAAGTTCATAATTATTTTTTCCCCTAAAAACAAATTTAGTGTTGGACATACTTTTAGATTTTTGTATTTTTACACAAGAACCCTATTTTCAAATTGCTCCAACCTCTTATCTTCATTAAACACTCATATTTTTTTTCAAATAATAAAAAAGATAAATTACGTACATTATTCTTACCAAAAACAAAAACAAAAACTGTTATGAATATTCTTATTATGTGGATGTCCATTGACCCATAATCTCCAAATACAGGATGACATGATATATACGCATAGTAATCTACTATTTGCATCCTTCTATAAATAGAGGTCTCCTGTAACTATTCGTGACATTTGAATGAGAATTCAATTCATCTCTCTAGAATTTCCTCTGACTTCTCTCTAGAATTCTTTTAGTTTTATAACACGTTATCAGCACGAAGGTTTTTCTAACCATCTGAGCCTCCATCCATCACTCATCTTCTCTCTTTCTTTTGATGCTACTGCGATGCCTTCACCGTCATCTTCTTCTTCTCAATCTGCAGACTCCTGATGATGCTTCTAGATCTGTCTCCAACCACTATCTTAAGATTATCATCATCTTCTTCCTCCTCTGCCATCTTCCGCCAAGAATTTCAGCATACCAATGCTTTAACTTAACTTTACTAACATTTACTTTTATGTCACTAATATTTAATTTTATTGTCACTAACATTTATTTATTTTTCATAAAAGCACACTATATATTAGTGGGCTCCATTTATTTATAATTTATTTACTGCTTTATTTTTCATGGTGGTAACACTAGTATAGTGGGCACCATTTATTTTATTCTTTTACATTTATTTATTTTTCATGACGGCACACTAGTATCTATTAGTGGGCTCTATTTATTTATTTTATTATGCTTTATTTACTTTTCATGGTTGCGACACTATATATTAGTGGGCTCCATTTATTTATAATTTATTTATTGCTTTATTTTTCATGGTGGTAACACTAGTTTAGTGGGTTCCATCTATTTATTTTTATATTTTATATTTATCCTGACGAAAAATTGTTAAAAGCCATATGTATCATGAGATTAAAATGCCATGGAGATATGAGACATAAATTGGCCTGATAAATGAGGCATAAATTGGCCTGAGACCATGAGAAGACATAAATTGGCTAGAAGTCAAGTGATAAATTAACTTGAAGTTAAGAGGCAAGTTGGCCTGAAGTTAAGAAAACAAATTATGAAACAAGGCTCGATCCATAATTTTGTATGCCATCAATTGTAGAAAGGCCTCAAAATTGTATATTTGGCATTAAATATTCCCTCATATTATGAGACAAGGGATTGTATGATCATGGATGATTGTAAATAAATATATCCAATTTGCTCTTGCAGTAGCAAAATTGTGATTAAGTCAAGAAATATTGTTGATTAATTTCTTGTCATGATCAAATAGATCAGTGAGTTATGGATCATGAATTTTTACCAACTTCATTCCCAGAAGTGAATGAAGCAATATATAAATTGTAATTATGATTATTTTATTATTTTTTTTGTGTTTAGATAATTATAACAATTTTTGTGAATATATGAGAAAGAATATTTATATATAAAACAATTAAACAAAAGACAATATTATTTCAACAAAGTTTAATAGCGAGTGGCTCAACTCCATTACAAACCTTAATCATCTCATTTTGAAGATATTTAATGTCTTCTTCTTTTGCTTCTCTTGAGATGGGATCCAGATGAGGCAAAGCTCTTCGTAATATCGAGATTTGCATCATAAGTTTCTTAAGCTTTTTGTGTGGCCACTCGGTTAACCCTCCTTTTTGATAGATCTTTTGTATGGTGTGAGTAGACATATTTAATTGTTTACTCGCATCATCTAGGGTTAAGTGAAAATAATCACTTAAATCATGGTGTGTTGTTTTCTTTATTCTTTCCCGTTGCTCCATTGTTAATCTATATAATTCACCCTGATTAAGGGATAAAATATCATATGGTATATTAACCGCGGGTTGTTTTCCTTTATCTAATGGATTTTCAATGTTGGTTTGAAATGAACTCCCGCGAGGTTCATTTGGATTATTTGTCCATTCCGAACCAACACAAAGGATCTCATAAAAGGCTAATACAGGATCACCCATCAAGTTATATCCTGATGCTTGTAAATCTATACAATACTGTGTCAGAAAATGTTTGATTTCTCCAAAATTTTTGTTAGTAAAATCAAACATTGGAAGCCTGTCAATATTGTAAGATTTATCCTGTACATTTTCAAATAAAACAGCGTGGAAAATCATACATGTTCTCCTTTCGTGAACTTCAAGTTTATGACACTGAAGTCCGTTGGTATGTATGATCTCCCGTAAAACATCACAACAACTACATTCCAATAAGGAAGTAGTTGCTAACTGACCAGTAGTCACTAGCTGACTAGTTGTAGCTGGCTGGCTGGTTATTGTTGGTTCAATGATTATTGCTGACTGACTAGACATTGTTTGCTGGCTGGTCATTACGGGCTGGCTGGTTGTCGTCACTATTGGCTGAACTGGAATGGTAGACTCCATCAATTCTGCCATAGTTCTACATCTTTTAACAGGCCTCCTTGATGAACCTGCTTCAGTTGTACCTTCAATCCTTGTTGATTGAAGAAGAACATTTGTTCTAGGGGGAGAAGTAGGTACATTTGAAGCAGAAGAAGGAATAGTAGAAGGCGGAATAAACATGTCTAGAGGTTCAGAAAAGAGTAAAGAAGAGAATGACAGGTTTGTCTGATCATCATACAACAAAGCATCAAGTAATGCTGTTTCGGATGTATCAGAAACTGGGATAAAATTGCTTGGACCTGCCATTGTAATAATATAGCGATTAGAAGGAAAAATGTGTGAGTATTTGGTAGTTGATATTATCAGATGCTTGAGTGTTTGTGAGACATGTTTGTTTGCCTTCTTCTATTTATAGTCGAATTAAATCCTATTGAATCTCTGCAGATTTGTGTAGTCTTGTTAAATCTCTGCAGATCTGCTCCCTATAAAGCACGAGTCTGGAACCTTTTTGACTTTATATGCATACGACAATCTGAGTTGTTGCGCCTGTGATTCCACATTGATGCGCCTGTGATTACACAGTATTGCGCTTGTGAATCTGCATTTATACACCCGATGATTTTGTATTTAATATATATTTGTTTGTTGATTCTGGAAAATGGAAATTTTGTTACCAGAAGTAACAAAATTATGCATTGATAATGCATTTAGAAATCTGTGGAATTTTAATGAAATAGTTATCATTATCATGAAATATTGTATGGAAGTTCCATGAATTAATTTTTAAGGTCTCACACTTGAGGGGGAGAATGATATATATCAAGTGTGAATATTTATGTGATAATTATTTATGAATGTTTCTGTGTTGATTCCCCCAAAATGAATATTAGATTTGATGATAAATCATATGGAAAGTTGGCATGACTTGTTTAATCATCCGAGTCATATAGCTGCATGTTCTCAAATAAAAATGATTATGAAAATATTATTGGAAACGGATCTCTGGAAATATATTAAATTGAAAGATTACATATGAAATTATTGATCTGCAAAGTTTGCAGTGATGATTGCAACCAGATGTTTGCAATATATTACGCGTGCAATTTCCAGATTGAATGATCCATAAATTATGTATTAAAGTATCTATGAATGGATAGATCAATGATTATGAGAACATTGTTCATACGTGTATATTTGCAGCTTATAAGCCAACAAAATTCTCCCTGTAAAATTGGTTTTTGGTCAGGAGCCAGATAAATTCCATCTTAATAGTTTTGAATGTGCAATGATCCACTATAATGCACACAGATGGATATATACTGCATGATTTGATTAAGGGGAGAAAAATAAGCAGATTGGGTAAAAGAGATAAAGTGGAATGAATTATCATTGACTCATGTTGATCCTCATACAAATAAATGTGTACTAAGAGTTTAAAATGATAATTCAGTAGCAGAGTTTAGTTAATCGAATGCCATAAGCATTCACTGACCTAAAGAAAGTGACAATGTCACAAGTTCCAACTGCAAATGCTCCTATATGTATTGTTATAAAGCACGCTTGAAGCGTTGCAGGTCCATCGGTTTTAAAGATAAAAATCCTCGAAAGAGAAAATGAGCTATAAAAATATAGATGATCAAGTTGAGAATAATTAAGAAAAGCTCCAGAAGAGCAATCTCATGTAGAGTTATTATCTCCTGTAGAGATATTACAAGAAGAGTGTATTGTGGTCTAAAAAGAGACCCAGGTACCTAATATATGTGAATATAATGAGATCTCAATAAATTATGAATGAAATCCGATGGGACCGAAAAATAAAGTCGACATTGATGATATTTATGTTTATAAGATAGCATATGTTGTAATGATGATAATGAGGATCATGAGTCATACTATATTAGTGTGTGCCAGAAGCACATGTTCCTGAAGAACATAAGGCGCTAGAATAAGTCCCTGAAGGACTCAAGATGCTAGGAGCATCAAATTCTCGAGAATAATTAATTAAGTGAATTCATATGTAGCATGAAGCATTTATCGTGCATGTGATATTATTATCTGAATAAATATTTATGCACATGTATATTTATGATTTTACTTGAAAGATTTAGATCTTGCAGGTATACAATGAATACTTGATGATAGAAAGACAATGAAGCAATGTGGTCATCAGTGGGAGCAAGTCTGATGTAATCAAGAGGGGGAGACGATACACGCTGTACTCTTTTTCCCTTATCTAGGTTTTGTTCCACTGGGTTTTCCTAGAAAGGTTTTTAATTAGGCAAAACTCAACAGTGTATCAATGAATGTTGTACTCTTTTCTTTGGCTAGGTTTTTATCCCACTGGGTTTTTCCTAGTTAAAGTTTTTAACGAGGCACATTCATAAATGGACATCCAAGGGGGAGTGTTATGAATATTCTTATTATGTGGATGTCCATTGACCCATAATCTCCAAATACAGGATGACATGGTATATACGCATAGTAATCTACTATTTACATCCTTCTATAAATAGAGGTCTCCTGTAACTATTCATGACATTTGAATGAGAATTCAATTCATCTCTCTAGAATTTCCTCTGACTTCTCTCTAAAATTCTTTCAGTTTTATAACAAAAACAACATTGTGTAACTTAAACAATGCAGGAAGCATCAGATGATTAGACGTACAATCACCGCAACAAATTATTGAGCATTTATTCTATTCGACAGCAAAGTCAAAAACAGCATATATTCGGCTAAAATAAAAAAATTTGTTTAAATTTAAAGCAAATTATATTCGTGATTATTTTTTATATATCGATACAAGACAGATCATGCCAAATTATCTTAGCGTAGAAGTTATATCTTTATAATATATATATATGTATATATATATATATATATATATATATATATATATATATATATATATATATGGAAAATGTTAAAAAATTCTTTTGATTTGAAAAATGAAAATTGAGGTAATATCTTTATTTTATTTTTTTTAAAAAAAAGGTAGCACTAGTATCATCAAATTTCCACATCTTTTCATTTGGGACTAGCGTTAATGTCTAGGCGTTGCCTGGGATAATAGTGTACATAAGAAACATGTTCTTCAATTTAAACATGAATTACATATATAAATATTTTTGAATTAAAATGGTTGCAGAGAAAGTGAAAAATAACTTGAAAACTTAATTGCGGTTGACCTCAACATAAATGTTATTGTGATCCCATGGATTAATTTGGCCAAAATAACATATACCATGGGTTAAAAAATAATTGTTTTTCTGTTCTTAAATTATGTTAATCGCAATGATCGCATTGTTTTGTACAGGCTCTCAAATTTGTACAGTTTTTTTAATGGAATGAAATTACCTTTTCACTCGAAAATTAATTTATATTTAAATTTAAAATGTTATTAATGTACTTAAATATATTTTATCTTGTACTAATTTTTTTTAAGGGCCAATAACTCAGTGATAATGTGAGGATTATTTGAACCAATCAACTTTGCCTTTACAACTTTTATGCAATACTTCTCCTCTTACCCTATTTGTAGGTGGGCTGTGGAGTGAGAAAATTTTCATTTGAGTATATATAATTTTATCATTAATTTATTATTTTCCTCCATCTGGTGTTATTTATAAAAGTTTGATAATAAAATCACGTGGTTTATGAAAGCTATTAAAATTACTCAAAAAATAATTAGTATGTCTAAAATAAATTTCTTTTTCCAAATATGCCAATATTTATAAAAAGTAAATAAGAATGAAAAATTGAGTAATAATGATAGAAAGTAGGAAATAGAATAAAATATGAAAAGAAGATCAGGACAAAAAAAAACTCATTAAAATATAATTTAAATTTTGGATTCTAATAAAAAGGGCTCGAGGAAGTATTAACTTTATTCTTAAATATAATATATACATTCCCGTCTCTCTCTCTCTCTATGGGGCGCGGGGGGTCTCGATCTTTGAATGAGCTTGTCTATCTATCCTTTTTGCAATGAGTTTTTTTTTGGGTGATAAAAGACAAAATGATATTAATTAAAGGGAAAATTGATTATAGGGTTCAAGGAAGCAAAATAATTACAAAAAAAACCCAAAAAATATTCACATGATAGGGCTTTTTCTGGCATTTTTTCAAAAAAAAGTGTACAGACATAGTTACTAGCATGTAAATGTTTCTTGGGCATTTTTTATAATTATTTTGTTTCCTTGGACTTTGTAATCAATTTTTCCTTAATTAAAAGAAAAACGTTTACCATGGACTAAAACAAATACTGCAAATAAAAGGGCAAAGGTACTGCTGAAGGGACACAGAAAGTGACACCACATGCAATGGTGTCCTTTAAAAGAGTTTGGATTTCTTGCCAAGGGATAGAGCTGATGAATGACTGTTGGTTGTGGAGGAATGAGCTAAAAAGCCTTGTTCACACACATGGGCGGGGCCACCTTATAGGTTGCCCCCCCTTGAAATTTTCAATTTTTCTTAAAAAGCATAGGGGGGGGGGGGAATTTGCATAATGATTGTCCATATAAAAAAGAAATGCCCCTTTTATTTATCTATTTTTATGTTGTTATGCGTCTAAAATAGGGAAAGAAAAAAAATAAAAATTTGGAGTGTTCACTTTATATGTAAAAACCATGTTTTATTTGTATACGTATTTGGTCTTTATTTATTCTTTTCAGGAGATGTAAGCTTAAATTTTTATTTGTGGTTGTGGCTAGATTGAGAAAATAATGGAATTAGATATATGTATGTATTTATTGGAGAGGAGTAGTGAAGTTTCACTATTATTTGAGCTATGGGAGAGATTAAAGTTTAAGTTTCTTGTATTTTTTTATTATTACTGTAAATTAGAAATTATATCAATGGTTAATATTGTCATTTGTAATGTAAAGGTATTATATAAAGTCAAGTGATACTAGTACTAAATATTCTCAATTCAAATCTTCTTTAAAAAATTTTTTTGGAGGCGTTGCCCCTGAACCCCTACCTTGAATCATGGTGCCCCCCTTATTGAAAATCCTGGTTCCGCCCCTGTTCACACATGTGATGAGTAGCTGGTGGTGCTGTTCCAAGGGGTTGTGATTGGTGGATTGTTTGATCCATAATAATGCTGCCCTAAGGCATCTCATACGAAAAGGAGTCTCAGTAGATCCACCAATTTATAATTGTATTTATTATTTTCATTTGTTTGAATAATAAATATATTTTTATCATTTTATTATTAATTAGAGTAATTCCATACACTGTATTAATTAAAATGTTAACTCATTCTCTTACATCATCATTTTCTCACACATTCTCTTTCATCATTTTTTTTGTTTACTCATTAATAATTCATAAATAAGAGTATTTTTTTTGGGAAATTATGTTTCCTATATATTTATTATTTTTAACTAACTTACACTGTTCTTTATAACCTTACTGTTCACTTGAAATGACCTTATATATAAAGACAAAAGGAGTAATAAATAAAGGTATATTGGGAAGTTATTGAATTTTTTGGAGAAGTTAATAAAATTTAATATTTTTCAGTATGTGTGAAATATGCTGGAAGTGTCTTACAAATAGGATTGGAGTAGTATATAATAATATAATTTACTCCCTATGATCTTTTTTATAAGTAATTTTTCTTCTCACGAGATTGGTTCTTGATCTAAGCAACTTTCTTTTTGTGTCTTAAAATTAAAAACTACATTTTCTTTTAGAATTAAGGTGTAAAAATAAACATGACATTTTTCTTAAGGCGCGACAAACACTAAATATTTTTTTAAAGAATAAAAGTCCTAATCTACCTACTTGTACAATTAGAGTAAAAATACCATTACTGTGAAATTGTATTAAAGGAAGCTATTGTTTGACGTGGGGTCCACACTACTTAAAAGAAAGGTATGCCTTAGTTTGTTAATTTACTTTAATGCCCTTCACTTCTCTTTGGTTTGTTCCTAACTCACCCCCTTTCCGCTTGATCTCTCATTTTCTTCTCAGATTCTGACGGCAACTTCATCCGCCAACAGCAATGACATCTTCCTCCACCATCGATGTCGGTGATTCTTTGCCTCCATCCGCTTTGCTGATGTGAATCAGTGAACTCAATCTCTGCGAGCTCTCCTTCCAGATCTGTTGTTATCTTTGCCAAGTGCCGACCTTGAGCCTTACCTCCCTTAATCTAGTCTCTCTACTTCCTCCCTCCCTTGGTCCGATTGCTTGCATTCTCTTAGCTTGGGTAGTGAGTTGAAGCCATCGGATTTAGAGAAATTTTTGCGTTGTTTATATTTCCCTGATTAGATTTTAGTGGGTTTATAGACGAGGTCTAGATTTTGTCGAATAGTTGTGACGTTTTGGTGGATTATCTCTTTTCTTCTACATATATGGTGCCAATTGCAAAAATTTGGAATAAAAAATGAGATTGTCTTTACTTCTTTCATCTATGGTGACATAATTGTTGCTAAGAAGTGCAGTCTTTGGACGTCTTTGATGGAGATATTTGGTTCAATCAATGGAGCTTGGCTCATACTAGGTGACTTTAATTTTTGGGGGCAAGCCACTGAGTTTATGGAAGCCGCTCAATCCCACATAATCTGTTGTTCTCTTAGTAAGTATTTGATATTATTCCTTTTCTTCTTTAATCCTCTTCATCTGCAAGTGTACTCTTCCTTTGAGCCAATGCCTTACTAAAAATCTCTTCATCTGCAAGTGTAAAAGCAGAGGATGAATCAATTGCGAGTGGGGATTTTTTATTTTGGAGTTTACAGACATTTTGGTATTTTAACATTGCAAGTAAGGTCAATTAAGGTAATCTATCAAACGAGTATTTTGTTTTAAGTTTAAACCTATGACTTTTGAAGGTTAAAATAATTTTTAAAAAAAAAACCACGGTTTTTTATGTCATAGGTCTGAGTCCTTCACATGACCAATTAATTATTAATATATCAAAATAAATATATAAGTTCCCAGTTTGCAGATGAAAAATATATCAAACATTTTTTTCACATGGATCGGAAAAAATTATGTACCTCAATCAAATTGGACAATACCCAATAATATTGAATATTATATAATTTTATTAAAAAAATCTTTACAGCTTGCTCTTTTAGTTCTATTTAAACTCTTAAAAGCTCTTCTAACATTTGTTCTTAAACTTCAGTAATTTTGTCTTAAGAATGTAACAATTTTTTAAATCTACCCCTATTTAACTATACATTTTTTAAAACAACATTTTTTTTTATAACAAATTTTCAAAACAACATTCTACTACATAATAACTGAAGGGTAATGTTATAAATTCATTAAAAAAATTAATAATATGAATATGGAAAAAAACCCCCACGAACACACACACACACTCCATATTTTCTTGAGACTTTTGCAATGCATAATTAGAACATATTCTTCTATATGGGACGCTAATAATGATACGTAAAGTACGTAAATACTATTTAAATAATGAGCCCAGGAAGCACAATTTTAGGTAAATGAAATTAGGAGTTAGCTGAGAAGAAAGGCACGCACATTCCCACCAAACTCATTTATCATCCTCTGCGTCTAAATCCTCTGCGCGTGTCTCATAGTCTCTCAAAAACTGCAACTACCTCCTACCTATCTAACCCTCCACAGTCTTTGAATGCTTTGAGCACCTCTTCTTTATTTATACCTCCCCTCCTCCTCTCTCACCCTCTCATTTCCAATTCTCACTCTCTCACTCCTCCGGACGTTTCCTCTCTCAACCCTGTAACTTCCACACATTTTCTCTGTGACTCTGTCTCGGCGCCAAATCACTCCTATGGCACCCTCATTTTATGATCCCTCTCTCACCACCGTCTGCGTGATGGACGCTTCGAGTCATCTTGGCTTCAATTTGGTCAGGCGACTCCTTCATCGGGGCTTCACCGTTCATGCCTCTGTTCAAGATCACGGTTAGTTAATTTCTTTGCTCGTCGCTATGATTCTAATTCCACTACTACTTTTTGTGCGTTTTAATTGCTTTAATGTTTTGTGTTCTTGTGTGATTTTTAGGGGAGGAGCAATTCCGTCGGCTCTCTGCGGATTCCAGTAAGCTCAAGGTTTTCCGATCGGATCCGTTTGATTACCATAGCATAATCGATGCGCTTAAAGGCTGCTCTGGCTTGTTTTACAACTTCGAGGCTCCGAGAGACCAGCCTGATTATGATGTAAGCTTCGTTCGTTAATCACTTTTTTTTTTTTTAATGAAATTCAATTGAGATTTGGACGATTTCATTTTTCTGGAAAGTTATTGCCTCGATGAAAAAAACATTTACTCTGAGAGTTAATGCATGCGCTTACATGGTTGATGGTGGTTGGAGTGACGATGACTTGCAGAGTTTGATCACGTTCGTCATTTCATCAATAGAGGAAAGTGGTTTCTGGGTAGAAATGAGTGTCCACTTTTTTTTCTTCCTAAAATTGGCAGTGAAATTAATAGTAATATACGTTTCAAACTCCTTATATAATATTTTTCATTTTTCAATATCAGTTTTAATTAGAAACAATTGGAAATAAATGAGTTTTATTATTGAGTTTTTTTCCCTAATTAATTGCCCGGTTACCACTTTGTGGGGCAGCTATTATATTTTTTTTGGTCGAAAGGGCAGCTATTATATGACCTGTATAATCTAATTGTTCATGCACATCTGCAAGAATAGTGGAAATAAAGCCTCTGAAACAGTATTAGTTTAAGCTGGTTAATCCTCCCTTGCCCAAATAATCCCTCTGGTCCTTATTATAAGGCACCAACTACCTTTAACCAACCTATTTATTACTATTTTCCAATTATACCCTCATTTTTAACCAACTCTTTAAATTCACATCATTAAAGTAGGGGTAAAGTTGGAAATATTTATTATTTCTGAACCAATTTAATGTCTTAACTTTCATTTCTTGGTTTGTGAGAAATGGTGGTTGGTGCCTTATAATAAGGACCAGAGGGAGTAATTGGCCTATCGTAAATTTAAGACAAACTTGGTCTTATATTTAAGACGGAAAGATTATTATATATTATATGTCATTTTCATCAATAAATGTGACCAATTCACTGGCCAACATCCCAATGAATATCATCAGCTAGGTGTCCCAATCTAATTAATCAATATTTTATCTTTTTTTTCCCCTTATAACTTCAAATTCAACTTGCCAAGCTTTTCCCCACAACTGGCCGAAGTTGGCCGAAACTAAATTCTATATGAGGCGAATTGTCTTTTGTTTTTAGTATTTTGATGTTACAAAGTTTGACAAAGTTGATTAACTAAAGGCGGCTGGACTCTTCCCACGAAATAAAAAGGGACAAAGAGACCGCTAGAGATTTAATTATAAGGGGAAAAAAATCTATGGGTTGACTGATTCTATACACGTATGTATATGCAGGAATATATGGCGGATGTGGAGGTGAGAGCTGCACACAACGTGCTAGAAGCTTGTGCTCAGACAGAGACCATTGATAAAGTGGTGTTCACATCTTCAGCCACCGCCGTTGTATGGAGGGAGGATCGTAAATCCCTCGATTTAGACTTGGACGAAAGGCATTGGAGTGATGTCAACTTATGTCGAAAGTTCAAGGTAATTAACTTTTTTCAACTCCATGACTGTTATACGCTATTGTTTGGCATTGGCTAATTAATAAATTATCATTATATATCATTTTAATCCCAAATAATTTATTGGTTTACCATGGAGACCGGTTCATTGGACGTGTGATTTAAGGTTTTGCCAATTTTCTTGGAACTGTTTATTAGTTGTAATAAAAATATGATATGCGTGCACGAAAAGTTTGTAAAATTAGAATAAATTAAACTTTAAAAGACAGAAGGCGCATGAGAGTATAGCTAGCTTGCATTTTTCTGTCATAAATGTGGCTCACGGCGAAAATGCTGGCATCTCCATCATTATATGATTTGAAAATAAGACATGACTAGAAGAAAAAAATAGTGTGGGTATAATTGGAATTTGCAAGTGAGTTCAATTAATGAAGTTGGTTAAATGAAATGGTTGAAGCAGTTATGGCATGGGATGTCAAAGACGGTGGCGGAGAAGACAGCTTGGGCGTTGGCGATGGACCGAGGGGTGAACATGGTGTCCATAAACGCCGGCTTGTTGATGGACGACCCTGATCTCTCCATCAAGACTCCATACTTGAGAGGAGCCGCAGAGATGTACGAAGATGGAGTGTTGGTGACCGTCGATCTCGACTTCTTGGTGGACGCTCACATCTGGGTCTTCGAAGACATCTCATCCTACGGTCGTTATCTCTGCTTCAATCGTGTCATCAATACTCATCCTGATGCCCTCACTCTCTCTCGCAAGTTGACTCCTTCAGCCCCTCCCATGCCCCCCAGGTTGGTTCATTTCAAACATAAAATCAAAATATCACCCAAAATCCAATTTCACGTTATTATTTTTTTTTAAAAAAAGAAAATCACTTGTGATCTACTTACTTAATTGGATTGAATTAAATTATGCAGTGAGGAGGGTGAAAGGTTTATTGAGCAGAGAATAAGCAACAAGAAGTTGAACAAGTTGATGGTGGATTTCCAGAGTTGAATTGCTTCAGCAATGACGAGGGTGGTTAGAGAAGAAGCAGTCTCACGTTGAAATATTGGTGGGGCCTAAAATTAAAATTAAATTATGGTGGGAAGCTCATTAGTTAAGATTTTGTATGTAGGTTGGCTTGTGTAACAAAGCGTGGTGGGTAGTAACTACGTTTAGATAAGCGTAGGCAAGTTGCGTGTCTTTGAGATCAAAACGACGTCCGGGCACGGCCCATTGTTCATCAAAGAGAAGAAAACGACGTCCAAAATTTTTTTATTCTTTTTTCTGAATGCAAATGCAATTCCTTGATCGTTCATTCATGGGCACCACTTCGCTTCATCATACTGCACAGTGATGAGAAACCAAAAACTAGGTCCAAAATTGAAACAAAAGCTGACAAGGGAAACTGGTATTTGCCAAAACGACAAAAGATAAGATAGGCTCTGGCAAATGAATGATCGGAGAGGAAAGTCGTGTGGATGAGGCTGGTCTTGGGCTCTTGTCATTTATCAATCATCAAATAGAGTGGAGGAAGAGAGCAACACGCTAGGGAATGAACTAGAAACGACACCTTAAATTTTACTGTAGTTGGTATCATTGCTAAACCATTTTAGTTCTTATAATTGTAGGAATCTCATCAAAAAACATGGAAGCGTGTTTAACTGATTTGATGTAGGAGAATAAGAACCTTCATCGTTTTGATTACCTGAAAAGATGAAACGGTTTGAAAGTCTCTACACGAACGGTTCACGAACAGTCCTCGTCCACTCTATGATCGATCTTCCAGACTATCTCTCGAGTAGGATGGGGTGGGTGTGTGGGCAACCGTTCAGATGATGAACATCTGCCTCTTGGATCTTTTTCTAATGAGATATCCTTGTGAGGCACAGTAGGAGTAAGTTAGAATATATAGGGTTAAGTGCAAGACTTAACCTAACCCTAAGCCTCATGGGCTTTGGTCTCACTAAAGCCCAATAGGGCTTAAGTGACTAAGAGCATATATCCAACAATCTCCCACTTGCTCTTTTAAGATACAAACTTGAGTTTGTAAACCCAAGATCATGTAGCCCATGAGCCATTATCATCTGATCATATACCCCATCCCTTGTATCGAGCTAGCCTGGGGGTCTATCATTTGTCATTCATCAAGGCTCATGATAATCTACAAAAGATTATCTAGTTCGGTGCTACTCCACTAAAAGCCCGAACGTGATCTCCAAAAATAATGACACTTATAACATGAATATGCATTACTCCTTTATAGAATGTCTATAATTTGATTGATTAGTTTTCTGTAACTCAATCAATTATTTATTCTCTTGACTATTATAGTTTCTCTAATGGATTACATGCACTGGCCAGTGTCTTCAATATCCAAGTATCGAAACATATCAGGGAGACATTTCCTATAAATTCCATGTTGTTTATCTCATAAACACCGATAACCAAATAGTCTCAATCCCAAAATACCAAGTTATTGGCCGTCATACAGATCAAACCTCACTTGTTGGTAAATCAAAGAATGAAAACTATTCGACTACCTATTTAAAATAAACTCAGGATTAAGAGTAACTACATGACTATAGTTATCTGGAGATTTGATTTCTTATGACAGAAAGAACATCCTTAATCAAATCTCTCCTTGATCCATTCAATGTAAGCATTAACTCACACCAATATTTTATAATGATTCGAACAAAACCATTTCATAAAATATTGCAGCCTAAATAAAGTGCCCAACTTAATTTAATAGCTGTGAACTTATTCATCAATTGTGAGAACCTATGACCATGTCCTCTATGAACGTATCCATATGATCATATACTCCACAATTGATCCGGACCTTAGTGTTTGTAAATAATGTGCGAAATAAATGATAAAACACCTCATTTATTAACATTCAGAAAAATTGCAATGTCATAATGTCTTGTTGAAAAGAAACACAAAATAACAAAGTGAAATAACAACTACCTAAAGCTATAGCAAATCTGGAATCCTCCTAAGACCCATAGATGTAACATGCCTCTCGAACACACGTTCTAGAAAACTCTTAGTAAAAGGGTCAGCAAGGTTCTCATCTGATGCTACCACAGTATCTCCTCTTTTAACTATATCTCGGATCAAGTGGTACTTCCTCTCTATGTGTTTTTGTCTCTTGTGACACCTTGGTTCCTTGGACTGTGCTACTGCACCACTGTTGTCACAGTAAAGTGTGATAGGACAGTCAACACTTGGTATCACCTGAAGGTCCGTTAGGAACTTCTTTAACCATGCAGCTTCCTTTGCAGCCTCAAAAGCAGCTACATATTCAGCCTCTGTGGCAGAGTCAGCCACACATGATTGTTTTACACTTCTCCAACAAATGACACCGCCATTTAGGGTGTACACATATCCCGAGGTGGATTTTCTTGAGTCAATATCTCCTTGGAAATCTGAGTCTGTATAACCAATGGTTTCAAGACTCCCACTAGAATAGACCAACATATAATCTCTCGTTCTCCGTAGATACTTGAGTATATGTTTAACTGCTACCCAGTGTTGCTCTCCAGGATCGGATTGGTACCGGCTCACTACTCCCACTGCATAACAGATGTCTGGTCTGGTACATAGCATAGCATACATGAGACTACCTACTGCTGAAGCATAAGGTACCCTACTCATGCGTTCTCTCTGCTCAGGAGTTTTAGGAGATTGCTTCTTAGAGAGATGAATCTCATGCCTGAAGGGTATAATTCCCCTCTTGGAATTCTCCATGCTAAACCTGGCAAGTATTTTGTCAATGTATTTAGCCTGAGATAATGCCAAAACCCTATTCTTCCGGTCTCGTAAGAGTTTAATACCAAGAACATAATTGGCTTCCCCCAGGTCCTTCATATCAAAATGCTTGCTCAACCAAGTTTTTATGCCTAACAATACCTCTGTATCATTTCCGATAAGGAGTATATCATCTACATAAAGTACTAGAAAAGATACTGCATTACCTTGGATCCTTTTATACACACACAGCTCATCAGGACTTTTCTCAAAACCATAAGACTGAATGACTTGATCAAATCTGATGTTCCATGATCTAGATGCTTGCTTAAGTCCATAAATGGACCTTTGCAACTTGCATATCATTTTTTCTTGCCCTTTGGCTATAAACCCTTTTGGTTGCTGCATATAGATTTCCTCTTCCAAATTTCCATTTAGAAAAGCAGTTTTGACATCCATTTGCCAAATCTCATAATCAAGATTTGCTGCAATAACTAAGAGGATCCAGATGGACTTGAGCATGGCAACTGGCGAAAAGGTTTCTTCATAATCTACACCTTCCCTTTGGGAATGCCCTTTCGCCACCAATCTAGCTTTGAAGGTTTCAACCTTCTCGTCTGATCCTCTCTTTCTCTTGTAAATCCACTTACATCCAATGGGTCTTACTCCTTCAGGTGCATCTACAAGAGACCAAACTGAGTTGGAATACATAGAATCCATTTCACGATTCATAGCCTCAAGCCATTTCTGAGCATCAACATCTCCTAGTGCTTCGTCATAACTTGTGGGATCATCATCTTCATCAAAGATGACATCCTGATTTGACTCACCCAATAAGAGATATCTTGCAAGTGTACGAATCACGCTCCCACTACGACTTTGTCGCACTTGATGTTGTGCATTTACGGGGGGGTCCATATTTTGTCGGTTAACAATTTCTGGTTGAGGACCCTCATTAAGTTGATTAACCAATTCATGATTTTGTTCTTCCATAAGTTCATCATCATGCTGAACATCATCATTATGCTGAACTTCATTATCATGTTGAACTTCTGGTTCTGTATGTGATTCCTGTGTATGTTCATCAGGTATATTTTCCCCTCTTTGAACAACCATAGGAATAAAAGCTGGAACCACCTGAGGTTGCATTGAAACTTGATCTGAGACTAACTCATCAAGAATAACCTTACTCCTTGGCTTATAATTTGTCATATAGTCCTCCTCTAAGAAAGTCGCGTGAGTGCTCACTATGACCTTCTTTTCTTTTGGACTATAAAACAACCAACCTCTGGTTCCTTTAGGATAGCCTATAAACATGCATACTTCGGTACGTGAGTCCATTTTATCTGGTTTCTGTTGCAAGACATGTGCCGGAGCACCCCAAATCCGAATATGATTCATGGAGGGCTTACACCCTTTCCACAATTCTATTGGTGTCTTTGAAACTGACTTGGACGGTGCTAAGTTCAATAGATACATAGCAGTTTCTAAGGCATATCCCCAGAATGAATCAGAAAGAGATGAATAACTGAGCATAAATCTTGTCATTTCTAAAAGGGTTCTATTTCTCCATTCAGCAACTCCATTCTGTTGTGGTGTCCCTGGAGAAGATAATTGTGAAACTATCCCCTCTTTAATCAGGTAAGACTCACTCTCCAGATAGGTATTCACCCCTTCGATCAGATCAAAGAGTCTTAATTTGAACACCAAGATGCTTTTCTGCCTCAGCCTTGAACTCTTGGAATTTTCCAAAAGCCTCAGACTTGTGACGCATCAAGTACACATGTCCAAATCTAGAGTAATCATCAGTAAATGTGATGAAATACTGATACCCGCCTCTGGCCTGGACATTTATTGGTCCACATACATCAGTATGCACCAATTCCAACTGAAGTGTGGCATGTTTTCCCTTGGCCTTGAAAGATCTCTTTGTCATTTTACCCTCTAAACAAGATTCACATACTGGTATCGGTTCAAAGTCCAGAGATTTTAAAATCTCACTTTTGACCAAACCTTGTATCCTGTTAGAGTTAATATGACCCAATCTCAAATGCCAAAGATAAGTTTCATTTGAAACTTTTCTTTTCTTTGATGAATTGACATGCTCAACATCTTTTAATTCAACATGATTAACTTCACAGGGAATAGGATTAAGGAAATAAAAACCATTAAACTTTATACCAGAACAAATAAAAGAAGATGAACTTCTTATAAAAACTGAGGAATTAAACTGAACTGTCAAACCATGTTTATCTAAACAACTAACAAATTAAATTCCTCTGAAATTCTGGAATAAATAAACAGTCTTCTAAAACCAAAGTTATGCAATTATCAAAAGATAAAACAACTTGTCCCACTGCTTGTGCAGACACAAGCTCCCCATTTCCAAGCTTCAAATCTATTTGTTCTTCACTTACAGGCAAGCTATGTTTGAACCACTGCAAAGAGTGACAAACATGGTTAGTGGCTCCTGAATCAACGATCCATTTATCATCATGATTCTCTACTAAACAAGCCTCAATCACATGTAAATTGCTCATACCTGATTGTTTCATACGTGGGCAATCTTTCTTCCAATGCCCCTTTTGTCCGCACTTGAAACACTTGCCTTTTGGCTGCTTCATTGCAACTGTTTTGGCAACTGGAGTACCTGATTTCTTCTTTTTCTTGTTCTTGTTCTTTCCTTTGGGTTTCCCCTTAGGTTTCACAGAACCCTCACCAACAAAAAGTGCACTTCCTTGCTTGACTAGAGATTGTTCAGCACTCTCAAGCTCGTGCATCAATTGAGTGAGATCAAGATTCATCTTATTCATATTATAATTCATCTTGAATTGATTGAAGTATTCAGGCAGTGATTGTAAGAGAAGGTCAACTTTCACTTCTTGTTCAAACTTGATACCATGGTCATCAGCCTTCTTGAAGTTTGCTATCATTGTCAGACAATGATCCCGCACACTTCCTCCAGACATTACTGTCTTGGTGACTGCATTCAGCGCATTTTGCCTTGCAGAGCTGCTAGGCGTAGCAAACATGCCATCAAGAGTCTGGAGCATTGTTGCCCCACTCTCAATCATGCTCACTTGCTCCTGAAGGTGACTAGCGAGACTGGCCAAAATATAGCAGCGAACTGCCACATTCGCCTTCTCCCATCTTTCCTTCTCCTGCTGAAATTGAGTCCAAATTACATCAGACGCATCTGCAGCAGGCTGCGTTGGCTTAGGGGTAGTTAGAACAAAGTTGAGCTTTTCATATTGAAGAACAATATCCAAATTAGTTTTCCATTGTTTGTAGTTTGTACCATCCATAGGTTTTTGACTCAAAATAGTAGCTAAAGGATTGAATGAAGACATTTTTCTGAAAAAATGAAAAGCACACTAGTTACAAACCATAATTAACAACAAACAAATATATCGCTAGTAGATTCTAATAACTACTATTTGTTTATTGTTTAACAATCCATTAGTTATCTTTACAAGGCTTACGATGAGCAAGATACTTGTAAAACCAATATTGTTAATTTGGGCCTTCAGTTCCATTGCCAGTGCCTCGATGGGAGGGTTAACAATTTTACCAAAGTTGAATGTATTTAACCATTGTTTACTTTCAAAATTATCTTTAGTGTCCAAGTGTTGCCAACGATGGACCGTACAAAACTTTACTAAAATTTTGAAAATATTAGGGTTTAATCTAGTGAAATCCGATTTTCCTTATCCGATGGGGCTTCAGCGATAACCATCTCACTAATAAACCCACAATTGGAGCCCGTAGGTTTTAAAATTTAAATGCTTAATTTAAAACCTTCACTCATTCAATATTTTAAATTTAGAATTTTCAATTTCCAAGAATTTGTTCAATTTAGAGAAATCATTAGGAATCTAAAATCTAGTCATGTTTGACAAAATTTGTTTCACATGACCACTTTAAATAACCCACAAATTACTCAAAATTACAATTCTCTTAGGAAATTTCCTAGATTATTTATCTAGATTTTAATTCCACAATTAATTAATCCAATTATTATTCTAGATTTTAATTTAAAATCATAATAATTGATAATTAATTTAATGGTTATCTAGATTTTAATTCCATAATTAATTAATCTAATTAAAAAAATATAATAATTGATAATTAATTAGTGGAAAGCCTAAATAATCTCACATAATAACTATCATACTGGTCGATTTAAGACATATAGCTACTATGCATTTATGACATGTGATTATGCAACAATATGGCATCTTCCTATTCTATATGACATGTTATTTCTAATCATGTTAATCGCACATATAATTCATACTATTTAATAAATAATTAAATAAACAACTTTAATCCATGGCTTTCCTATAAAATTAAAAGATAAAAAATTTTACAACTTTGGAATTTCTCTTTTGTCCAGTCCATGGTATTTGTCCAAGCCCTTTTAGGGTATCCATGAGCCCAAAAGCCCAAAACCCAATCCTTAGCTAAAAAACCTAAGACATAAAAGAGAAACCCTAGCTTTCATTAAAGCCACGCCATCAACTGAAGTCAGATCATAACCAAACTTCAGGGGAAGGACCGCCACGGAGAGACGAGATCACGGCCGCCGGAACCACCTCAAAAAGAGGTCCCACGCGCCGTCACGCGCTGGTTCTTTGACGGCGCGTGAATTCCATGCACATCCCTTGTGGATGCGCGTGGAGGCGCGTGGATGAGCATCTGGGGTCGGGGTTTTTATATTCTCGCTCGTCTTTCCGTTCTCTTTCCAACGATATATGGTTTGTCCAATTCCGAGGTCTAGAGGTCCACGAAAAGTAGCCCGAAAGCGTTGAAAGCTCATCTTCTTGCAATTTCTTGATTTACAACTTTTCACAAATTCAAAAAATTTACATGGAAATTCCGAAAATAAAGTAAAATAGCAAGGAGGAAACCTAATCATATGGGATTAGCCTCCTTGTTACAAGTCAAGAAATATAGGGAAAATCTAACCATGGATTAAAGCTTTTAAAATTAAAACTGGAACCAAATCTGAATTATAAACGAATAATCTTCATGAAATAAATAACAATTATACAAAAGGATGCCATATTTTCAAGAAAAAATTTTTTTCTAAAAGAATCACATGACAAATAAAAGAACATCAAAACTGGGTTCTTTTCCTCATCAACCTGGCTCTGGAAAATCGACCATGGACTTATTAGTATACTAAACATTTAGTATACTACTATTACTTATAGGTATCATTGCTAAACCATTTTAGTTCTTATAATTTTATAAAAATTTAGTTTCAGTTTAATGACTTGTCCCTACATTTTTAAGGAGATTTGATTTTAACCTTTACATTAAGTTCTTTTAAAACTATAATGACTAAAACTAACAATTTGAAACAACATGAATTCAAATTCAAATTCGATTAAATTATAATAGCAAACAATTATATTAACCCATTTAACTTCTTTGTTTTCATATCTAACTATACCTATAAGTAATAGTAGTATACTAAATCTCAACACTCCCCTCATATCTAAGGGGTTGTTTGGTATAAAGGGAGTGGCGGGGAAGTGAGCGGATAAAAAAAAAATCAAGTTGGGTTTCAAAAAATTAAAGTAGAGTTAAAAAATTTTAATTAATTTTCTTATTCTTTTATATTATATTTTGTTTTTGTTAAAATTTTATAATCTTCTTCATTTTTTTGTTTAAAAAATCTAACTCATCAAAATTTTACCTCCTATTCCCTCTAAATCCCTTGTAACAAACACCTTGGAAAAGCTAATGGATCGTGAAACAAATAAATACCGTTTTCAATTGCCTCAACAACTATATTACACTAATTGAAGACAAAAAATGAATTCTAAAACTAAAGGAGACAAACAAGAAAGGGGTCAAAAACCGCTCACTAAATGAAATAAGAGTTTAAATGTCTGATAGAGATGAGATGAATGGAGAGTGTAATAGAAAAAAGCTGCTCTAACCAGTAACCACACTAAGGCTTGTTTAGTTCAAAGAGAGGGGATCGAAGGAAATGGGAGAGTGTGATCTTATTTGATTTGGTCAGTGGGGAAGGAGGTGAGGGGTAGAGGGTTACCTTCTTTGCCTTCTTATTTTAACAATACATATAAGTAGGATGGAAACAAGCTAGTTGGTCTGTCAGGGCCTACAACCTGACCTAATCAAGTCTAACTTGACAGAATAAAAGGCTAAGCCAAAACCTATTTTAAAGCCTTTTTTAAAATAGGTCAAGCCAAAACCTACTAATAAGCCCTTTATGCATGTTAGGCATGCATGTTAAGATCTAAAAAAGAATCATAAGGAAACAAAATGTAATTACCCGATGGATGTTCATGAGATGCTATTTAAGATGGCCGACAATTTGACAAAAGGGGTGACATGAGAATTTTCACTGCTATGCACATGGTCCTCTGCATAAAACCTTTGAACCCTACTTCTTACTGTTGATGATGAGGTAAACCCCTCATCCTACATGCCCTATTCTAGATGTGATTTTTTTTTTCTCAGTTTCATTTTAAATTATTACTATGAAGCTTTTGTTCTTGGAATTTCTACTATAGATTCTGAATTTTTTTTTTTGGTAATGATAACTCATTTGTAGAGTTTGAATTGTTAATAACAGAAGTATAACGATTATAACAGACATCTCTTTATTTTTTCAAATTTTTTATTTTTTTGGTATGGATTTTTGATGATGATTTTTTGGAATTTTAGATGGTGGTCATGTGGTGATGAAGATGCAGAGTGGGGAATATGTTTGTGTGAGAAAGAGAGCAAGAGAATGTGAAAGCAACTATTAGAGGAAGATAGATAAAAAATTATTAAATTGTACAACAATCTTAGTTTTTAATTGAGTAGAGATATTTTAGTACTTTTATTATATTGCAATAGAGGGAAGCAAATTGTGTTTAATAGTGTTTTTTTTCCATTTTTGCCATAATTTAAAAAGTTTATTATTACTTTTAGTTCAAACAATAGTTTATGGTTATTGTTGTTTTTTTCATAAAAGTTGAAGGTAACCCTAACATAATTATAGTAAAAATGATGTATTAAATATTTTTATTTTTTTAGGTAAGAGAACCTATTCTAAATGCACAAATCGAACATGTTCAAAACAAAAGGATAGAGATCGAGTTACTACAAAAATAATTTGTCATTTGCGGGACATCATCCCGACAAGAACTCTCATGAATGATTATTTATATGTTTTTTTTTTGGGACCAACTTCATCTAATGTAATTCATGGAAAGCAAATTGCCCCTCCTCTTGTATTGGAAGAAAATGGGGGGAGAGTGTTGAGATTGAAGGATCACATTGAAATACAAGAGAAATACTAATATTATTGATCATTCTGGGTAAAAGAGATTACAAGGATGCTTTTATATGGATTTGGATTCGGTCCTCTGCCCTTACCATTCACTCCCATCCACTGCCCCCAAAACAACGTCGTTTTGAGGCTGGATGCTGCCCTTTTTTTAAAAAAAAAAAAAATTTATACACACACATATTTCAAGTATTGTAGGTACTAAAAATATATTTCAGAATACTAACCGGTACTGAAAAAATACTGACTAATACTTTATGATCTTAAAAAAATATTTAGGATCTTGACATTCAAGATCATGAAGTATTTTTTCAAATGAAGTATTTTTTTAGTACCAGCCAGTATCCTCAGTCAATATTCGTTAGTATTTTTTAGTACTAGTCTGTACCTTGAAATATTTTTTTAAGATCCTAAATAATTTTTCAAGATCATAAAGTATCAGTCAGTATTTTTTCAGTACCGGTCAGTATCCTGAAATATATTTTTAGTACCTACAATACTTGAAATATGTGTGTGTATAAAATTAAAAAAAAAGGCAGCATTTAGTGTCAAAACGACGCTGTTTTGGGGGCAATGGATGGGAGTGAATGGTAAGGGCAGAGGACCGAATCCAAATCCGCCTTTATATAGGCAAACTATATTATATTTTAGGAATATATCTTTATTAATATATTATGATTTGATTTGATTTGATTAGTTTGGATTATGATTGATTTTAGAGTTAGGGTTAGCTTATTAGTTTGCCTATATAAAGGCATCCTTATAATCTCTTTTATTCGGAAGGATAAATAATATTAGTATTTCTTTTGTGCTTCAATGTGATCCTTCAATCTCAACATGATATCAAAGCCATAGGGTTCTGATCCTCTCTCCTATTCAATTTTCTGGCGAGAGAGTTAAGATTTCTATTTGGTGGTCCTTGTGTGGCCTATTCATTCTTTACTTCCATTGAGGTGTTTAACAATTATTTGCTATTTGGTAGTCCTTGTGTGACCTATTCATTCTTTGTCTCCGTTGGGGTGTTTAGCAATTATTTGCTATTTGGTGGTCCTTGTGTAACATATTCATTCTTTGCCTCCGTTGAGGTGTTTAGCAATTATTTGCTATTTGGTGGTCCATGTGAGACTTATTCTTTGCCTTCAATGAGGTGTTTGACAATTATTTGCTGTTTAAGGTCCTTGTGTGCCTGTTCGTTCTTTGCCTCCGGTGAGGTGTATCATTTGGTGTTTGTCTTTGGTGAGAAATTTGAAGTATTGTTTGGTCCATGGTGAAACCATTTGATGTTGGTCCTTTGTGAGACGTTTGTTGCATCTTCTATTTTGGTTTACCAGGTTTAGTATTCTTTGCTGTTCGGGTTGGTGAAGCGGTTGGATTGTTACTTTTGAATGTCCTCGGTTTGATATTTGGTTGAACTATTCTTAATGTGTACAAATTTGTACAAATTTGCTGCTTGATTCAAGATCTCATGAAGAAGCAAATTATTGGTGATTAGATACTGCTCACATTCAAGCCCCTTCCAGCTTGAGGGGAGTGTTGAGAATATTATGTTTAGAAATATTAATTAATTATTATTATTAGGGATATCGTTTAGTATTTGTTAAGATTAGATATGAATATTATATTTTAGGAATATATCTTTATTAAAATATTATGATTTGATCTAATTTGATTAGTTTGGATTATGATTGATTTTAGGGTTAGCCTATTAGTTTGCCTATATAAAGACATCCTTGTAATCTCTTTTATCCAGATCAATAATATTAATATTTCTAAACATAATATTCTCAACAGAGAGAAAGTAAGGAGTAGAGAAAAATACAAAGAAAATATTAATATATTATCACTCAATGTGCTTGGATGAGTGAGAGAACATTGAGAGGCGAGAAAATTGAGCAAATATTCAATTACTAAAATACCTTAACCCATATCTTAAAATAATCATATTTAAAATTGAATTAAATATTACAGTGACAAAATCATTTTAATATTAAAATCATCAAATGACTTAAAATGGTACATATATATTTTAAAACCAAATAATTTAAAAAATGTTATTTTTAAGGTAAAATTGAAAAATGGATAAGTGCTTATAATTAAATATAATAAAAGGAAATATTAGATTATACATTCTTCAACATTATTAATAGCTAATAAAAATATAATATAAAAATGAAAGGGTTAAAGTGTAATATAAAAAATTAAACACATTTTTTATAATAATAATTAAATATACAGAAATTAATAATACAACTTTTTCCCCTGATTCATCATCGTGGCCATATCGAAATTGGTAGAGCAGCTAAGAGTATTCCTAATCATAAGTCGAGTTCGATTGGCATAAAACAACTTTTTTAAATATTTTTTATTTGTTTTTTTTTAAAAAGAGAGAATTTCAATTAGCTCAAAGGATGTGATATAATTTTACTCAACTCTAATTTTTTTTGAAATTTTATTGTGCTCCTTTAGAACAAAATGAAATTAAGTTTCTAAAGTAAAAAAGACAATGACGCTCTTACTTTATTTGTTTTATAATTTACTTTATTTCTCTTGTGAATTTTTATATCTGTCTTGTAAATAATCAAAATGTTTATAATTCCCTAGGTTATTTGGAATGCCTTTGTTTGTCTTCTAGAAGATGCCCATTTAGCTTGTGAATTTTTATATTTGTTTTGTAAATGGCTAAAATATTTTTAATCATTACATTCTTTCAAATTACTTTATTTGTTTTATAAATGATCTTCTAAAAAAAGAAAGAAAGAAAGAAAGATATCATTATCTTTTCATTCACAAAATCTTAATTTCATTTTCACCTATGGGATATAGTGAACTTTTTGAAAATTTTGAGATTGACCGAAATTATATAAGATCTTTAAGAGGTGAATGGGTGAATAAAAATTTGGCAAAATAATGTACGATGTGTGCTGGGCAGTTTGATAAGGTGATGGGTAACTGTGTAAAGAGGGGCAGCTTGGGACAACAAAATTTCTCCCCCAATCTCCCCCCACTTATAGAGAGAAATTTTGGAAGGAAAAAGGGGTGTGGAAGTGAGTGGAACTCACCCCATTTGCCTAATTTCCTTCCCATTTTCCCTTTCTCCACCATTTGCTTTCCTAACAAGCAGGGGAAAGTTTTTTCCACCCCATTTTTCTTTCTTCTCCCATTTTCTCCCCATCCAAGCAAAAAGCATACATGGGAGAACTTAAAGTGAGAATATAGGTTGAGCTCGTTAGACCTGACCTTAAATTTGTAAGAGTTGGGTTTTATATTTTTGTCTAAATAGTAAAAGTAAGTCTAAAAGGGCTTACTTGTAGGGGCAAGGGTCGACCTAATCTTTTAGACCTTATATTTTCTTAATTATTTATATGATAATAATGATATTATTTTTTATGTTTTTGTTAATGATATTGTAAATATTTATTTGTTATTGTCTTTTTTAGAATTAAGTTTCATAAGAATATCTTATATTAAGAACCTTACAAATTTAAAACTTATAAAATATATTTCTTATTTCGTAAGTATTAGTATTAATTTTATATTTTTTGACTTATTTTGTAGCAAGTATTTTATTCATATCATGTGTTTTTTATTTTGTAAACCACTTATATTTTTCAAGACATATTTATAAGAATTGTTTTTTTTTTAAATTTTGTTAAGTTTCTTAATTAATTATTTGTAATTGTGTCTTGTGACAATAGTTCATATTTGATTATAATTTAATGACTATGTATGTTTGTTACATGATACATACCGTTTACAAGTTAATTTTGATAATATTTACATGTTAAATTAGGACTCTCATTATTACAATTTTATTTATTTTAAAATTTTTTAAAAAAAGTAAAAATTTGTTAAAATAACTTTAACCTTACAAGACTAGCTTTGATCTAATGTTCAAAGGCCGGACCACAAAAAATAACTATTTTTTTTTTAGCCGATACTTTGGCCCTTGCATGTGAAGAGTCAGTCCTTTTTTCTACGAGAACTCTCCTAGATGACATATTTTTCATCCTATTTATATTTATATTTATAATTTACTTATTTTACTATGACTAATGAAAATCTTAAAACTTGTCAATTCTACCTTAAAATTTAATAATTTTGTCTTTATTTAATATAGATAATTTTTTTACACAATAATAAATTAGTATTAGAATAATTAATTTATATGAAAAAAATTTAATGTGGTGACTAAATAGACTAGAGGAGGATCTGGAGGCTATTTTGTTGAAGATCTTCTCTAGAGTTATTACAAGCACGACATTGGAAGTTTTTTTTCACAATATATATTCTGCTCGCCCTCTTTATTAATTACTGCAAATCTTTTATCTCGTTTCCAACTATAAATATGTCCCCATCTTCTACATTCCAAAACGGAAAATCCGTTTCTTAATTCGGTAATTCCAAAGCATTTCATGTTCTTTCACCATGTTTTCTCCTCTGATGCCGCAGATCTAGCTACTTGACCATTTTGGTGCCTTCCATTTCCTTTTTCCTTCTAACTTATCCTTTTGCTTTTTATCTATTTTGTTCGGTTCGGTGAGACTGTTATTATCGTTCTTGTTTGGTCTCAGAGTCGTGTTTGATGTTTTAGCTAAACCAGTTAGCACCGCACTGCGTGCTTAGGGTTTTTTCTCTCTGTACTGTTAACTTAAAATTGTGCAATTTTTTTAAAATCTCTATTATATTCGTAATGGATTATGGTAGAGATGGGAACGTCGTTCAAATAATCACCGGTGGCGGTGGAAATGAAAACTGGTCCAGTGACCAGGCCGTTTGGGCGACGGAAGACGATTATCGATTCTGGAACAACGGGGACGCCGACACTCCCTCGGACTCGAATTACGATCAAAGGCAGTCCCAATCACGATCTGGGAGCGAACCCCCAAATAAGAAATCTAGGAATTCTCAGGATGCGACTTCATTGAATCGGTCCAAAACTATTGGGAAAATGTTCTTCAAGACTAAACTGTGTTGCAAATTCCGGGCCGGTACGTGTCCTTATATCACTAATTGCAATTTCGCCCACAGTGTTGAAGAGCTTCGTCGGCCACCGCCGAATTGGCAAGAAATTGTGGCTGCTCATGAAGAGGAAAAATCCATAATGTCAGAACCAAGAGAAGAGTTTCAAATTCCGTCCATTGGGTCGTCCGGGTTTGCTGGGGAGATGCAGAGAGCGTATAAAGGTCGCCATTGCAAGAAGTTTTACACGGAAGAAGGATGCCCATATGGAGATAATTGTACATTTCTTCATGACGAACAATCTAGGAATCGTGAGAGTGTGGCTATAAGTTTAGGTCCTGGTGGGTATGGTGGTGCTGGCAATGGCTCTAATTCCAAGCCATCAAATTGGAAAACACGGATTTGCAATAAATGGGAGATGACTGGGTATTGCCCATTTGGAAATAAATGCCATTTTGCTCATGGCGCTGCAGGTATGGTTCGTATACCTTGAGATGTTTAAGAGCTTATGCCTTAAGTCAAAGAAAAATGAACTTTTATGCTGTAATATTTTCTTTTCCTGACTTTCTTTCTTTTGCTGTAATCTTTTCAAATCCGCTAAATCGTCCAAATTACTCTCAAGTATGGTTATCGTGGAACTTATAGACCTGAATTAGAAATTTTGCGAAAGGAATCAGCTTCATCTTTTAGTCCAGTGACGACTTGGGATAGCTGTTGCTTGATCATAATTTATGGGATCTGTGTAGGACTTAGCATGCTATTGAAATTAAAATTTAGCTTGTGGCTGAGACATTTTAGAAGGATACACATTCTTGTGATTGAGATAATAGTTCTGACTTCTGAGGATTGACATTAGGTTGCTTTTGATTACTATACATAAAATTTTCTTTTCCTATGGTCACTACAGCTATATTTCCGTATAGAAGAAAATTTTCTGCGGCAACACAACACAAAAACATGTCTGTTGTGGCGGATACTAACCACTAAGAGGTGTAATTACATGACAAGCACGACTTTCATTAAGCATACTGGTCAATTTTACTTTAAATCGACTTATTTATCCCTTACAATGTTTTATTTAGGAAATGAGGGACACATACGTATTAAACAGAGAAAATGGGTTCTTATTCATTGCATAGTGAAAAGTCTAACAAACAACTGAAATATAAAAACAGCAGAATTGTTGAAGGGATTTTTTTTTTTCATTGCTTTCAAACTATTATGCACTTAGCTAAGACTTTGTCAAAGGAAGCATGGGGAGAAGAAATTCATGATAATTGTATTCATTAATGATGTACTTGTAATTGGGAATTTATATACAACTTTTTCTTGGTCACTGGAATTCATGTATAACTTAAGATTTTGGAACTCTGTTGTTTGAGTCTTGGGCTATCTTATTATTAGTTGGAATATTATAGGTAGTTATGTCCACTTGAGTCTTAATTTAGGGTTTTTTTATCCTAGTTAAATTAGAGCTTATTCAATCACCTATAAAAGGCATATACCTGTCTTATGGGCTGCAACTTTGTTGTTCGGTTTGTAAAAATATTTAGGAATTCGGATATTGTTCTTCAGTTTGCCATTTTGTTTCTGCTTAACTCGATGGTGGGTCCCATGAGTTGTTGCATAGAATTTGAAGTGAGCCTTAGCTCACGACTTATGAATAGTGCTTGTGTCTTCCTGGAAATTATATGTATAATGACAATGATGATTCTCACCCTTGCTTCCTATGCTTTGTGTGCTTCAATATCTAAGCTTTCTTTGTCTGATATAGCGTGAAAACTTGTAAAAGAGAAGTTGGGTTATGTTCAAAAAGAGGGTACCTTAAATCCTTAGGGACGAGAGATGCTTTTTATGATGGAATGAGAACATGAGTCATGCTTACCCTGGTGCACTTTTAGGCAACCTCTGATGTTACGGTAGAGGCCAAATTGAATGAAGATCACGGGAAGATGGCCATGCTAATAATATGTTGTTGAAGAATGAAGTTGGACCCAGCTGAGAAAAAGCTAAATACAAGTGTCCAATTATACGATCCTCTCTTGATTAAACAATGGCATCTCAAGATACATATTATTTTTATCTGGAGAAACATCACATGGAGGAAATGATCAGAAAAATGTGATTAAAACAGTTATATATCCCAAAACCCATAGATTGGAAAGGAGGGTTTTTTTTTTTGGGGGGGGGGGGGGTTGCTTTACGTTGTATTAGAACGAGGACACTTTTAGTCAGTATTCGGTTGCCTCCTCATTTCAAATCAATAAAAACTGGTACGATGATAAATCTGAAAAGGAAGATTGCATCTAAAATGACAAGAGATTATGTAAATAGAAAAATCTGCCCTAGTAATTTTGGTATGTCGTTATCTCTTTCCCTGAGAGAATGAGACTGACATGAGGATTTTGTGGCTAAAGTTGTGCATGGCTGATGTACATTCATGGTTTCGTGCGTTCTAGGCTAAAGCAATAGAAAGGAAGAGAAGATTTTGTTGTGCTCAAATTACATCCTTTACCCTTAAAATGTAGCTGTGTATTTTGTGATATAGTGTTAACTGTTAAGTAAAAGCTGGAGGATAAATGTCCTGATTGATGTTCTGCTATTGCTAGTACTCTACACTTACCATGAAAATTGTGTTATCTGAGACAGATTTTTGTCATCATTAGTTAAATGCTAATGATTTAGTCAGTGTACTTGCTACTTATTATTCCTTCTGAGTGCTATCTGCACCAAGGAATGAGTTCAGTGCTGTTTTAAAGGGGAAATCCCTTTAACTTCCAATGCATTAAAATAATATTAAAAAGTCCTAGAGAAAATTCTAACGTCAAAAAAGTCCTATTAACAACTTTTTCAGTGAGGAATTGACAACTTTATCGGTAAGTTTTAACAATTTTTTAAAATTTTTTTGACATCAAAATTTTCTCCAGGATTTTTTTTTTTAAAAAAAATTTTAGTCCAGACCTTCAAGGAATTTTCCCTGTTTTATACTCTCAGCTAATCGGTACTTGTCCTTGTGTGCCATATAAAAACATTTTTGTTTGACATGAACATTAGCTCAGTACCTCGTGGGCTTAAACTGTTATCGTCAGAACTGTATTTAATCAGCCATTTCGCAGTCTGAGTTTTCATTCTATATTTCCACCTCAGAGTTGCACCGATATGGCGGGGGGGCTATGGAGGGAGAAAATAGAGACCCTGCATCTGCTACTGCTCCTGACACGAAGCAGGGCGGGGTGCCTTCAAAAACGCCTTTTGATAACGTCATTTCATCGGTCACTCCTGTGGCTCATCCAGATGTCTATCATATCGGAGTTCCTTCACAAAGGTCTTCCATTGTGATTCAGAGGCCAGGCCAGAGAGCTCATCAGAAGTGGAAAGGTCCAGATAAAATCAGTAGGATATATGGTGATTGGATTGATGAGTTGGAATGAGCTCAGGAGTTCCATTTTTGCTGCTGAAGATAACGGCTGATAAGTACTTAGCACCACGGCACGTATCACTTATAATATGTAGTTTCCTTAGGTTGTGACCTAATCATGTATCTCTATGTTTTTCTTTGGCTAAGAAAGCACAAGGGGGAGAAGGGATAAATTGTTTTATGACGTCCATTCTCACCCTTTCATGTATCACTTTATAACTTATTGAGCTTTTCATCCTACGAGTAACATTGTTTCAATTCACTAAATATATGTTCCGTTTCTAAAAGTTGATCCATAGCATTATTGTATCTGCAAGTGATTCTGTGCCTGTTATGGTTCGTTTGTTCTCTTCTCCTTATCAAACGCATTAGCCCTTGTTTTTCTTGGGCTTGACTGTCCAAAAAGTCAGTGAGAGCCCCTGCATAATTATATGAACAGAGTCTCAGGGGCATGACTTGTCTTGATATGATTTTATGCTTTCCAAAATAAAAGCCACTTAACCGAGGGGAATTGAATTTAGAAGAACAGAATAGTTTGAATCCCTGGTTGGGAGAGGTGACCATGTTGATAAGTAATTCAATATTAATACTTTAATATTTTAAAAAATTGGAAATTTAATCTTTTTGATCATTTACTTTAAACTGGGTTATAACTCAATTTCTCAACTATAACCTCCTTTAACATGTTTAAAATTCAGTCTTAGTATTTACCTTGTTTAGAAATTTTATCCAGTGTGAGTTGTCCAACTATGATAAAGGAGGTATGAACTTGAACAGCCAGGGAAGAGTCTCGGAACTGAACTAACCCAACTCAAACACACAAATGATGATGGCTTCTGGCTTCTATAGTGAGAAAGAGTTCTTAATTTCAGAGCTTTGCTGCTGCTGTCACTGTCAAATTTAAAGAGAAATTTGTAATGTGAGCTGCTTCGAATGGATGCGGTTTGCATCTTGAGGTTTCTGAGAGGATTTGGTTTCTCAGAGTCGTTCTTGTGAGCCGCCGGCTACAGCTTCTTCTTCAAGCTTGGTCTCTATCGACGGACTCTCAAAACATTTGGAAGTGTTTCAAAAAGTGGCTGTAGGAGTGTTCAGACTTCATAGCCATACCTATCTCCCTTTTTGAATCGGATCAAATGAAGATGCCTGGAGCATCATAGAAAGAAGGTCGAAGGGCGCTTAAGGTTAGGGTTTGTTTTGCTTTGGTATGAGAGGGCGAGGCAGGGTTTGGCGAGGGAAAATTTTTGCGTTTGATTTTTAAAAATTAGAGAATTAGGGTTAACTTTTTTTAATTAATTTCTGTAAATCTTTTATCTTAAATTTTCTATTTATTAAAATTTTGTCACTATACTATTACTCTTACAATTTTTTTTTAAAAAAATTCAATTAATAAAAATATCCCACCCCTACCCCTCCAAATTCCTTGTACTAAACACTTCTAGCATGTTTTCACCACTTTGAGTAAATATTCTTTTTAGAATTTAAATTTGTATTTTTCTCCTTATATAAATAAAGCTATTTACTATTATTTATAGAGTAGGAGAATCCATTGCTTAAATGTTATTTTGATCCTCTAACCAAAGTATGAAACAATATTAGTTTTATAAAAGAGAAAATGACAAAAAATACCATTTGAATTATAAAAATCCTAAAGTGTCTATTAAATTAGTAAAAAGACAAATAGGTAACTTAGTTGAAATTTGGGCATTGACAACTTAAGTTTGAACAATAACAAGTTAAGAATAATAATTATCAACTTGGGTATATATAGTGATAACTTAAGAACTCAAATTATCAATCTCTATATCAAAGTTACTAATTCCTATACTTAAGTTATCAGATACTCCAATATCAAAATTTTATATTTTTACTACATTACCTATTTATCCTTTTAATAATTTAATAGACACTTTAGTAATTTTTGTAATTCAAATGCTATTTTTGTCATTTTTCTTTTTAAAAACTTATCTTGTACTTTCCCTTTTAAAAATTTGACTAATACCAAACTTTGTAACGCTCCCCAGTACTAAAAGCAAGTCTTAGTTACATCAAAAAAAAAAGCAAGTCTTAGTTTTGGAGTAAAATATGATTTTAAATGCAAGATTTTTTTTTCCATTTTATGTATTATATTTTTAATTTTTAAAAACTAATTTACCTAGCATGTATATTTATATATATAAAAAATGAGATGATGTTACATAAGTATTTTTTCTACGGATATTACATATAGTATAATTAAATAATCTTTTTTCTGGCAAGTGAATTATTTTTTGCTGGGGAATTAAATAACTTATTTAACACATTGAAATTAGATAAATACAGGGAAAATTGCTAATAAATCCCTATTTGATGATTTTTTTTCTTTCTTTTTTTGCTTGGAAGGGCCCTAAGTTCATATTAAGGAACTAGGGCCTTAGGACATATATAAATGATAATGAAATGACTAAAATGCCTAGACCACCCTACCATCATTTAGATGCTCTTGCACCATCACTCTCACTCTCTATCTTCCAAAATCATTGGTCACAAGTTTTTGTTCACTTTCATCTCTCACATAAATGGTTACCTCTCACTCACCATCTTACTCATATTTCCTTCTCCTTACTCATCTTCCACATGATTAATGTAGGTGGCGACAACCTCCTCCAACAATTGTGACAGTAACCTCCTTTAAAAATGGCAATAACAGCTTCCAATAAGAGGACATTGATTTCTTTGGCCTTAAGATCTAATATGAAATATTTCAACCATCTCCTTCATTTCTTCTTCTCTTCTAAAATCCTATCTCACTACCCTCAATTTATAGTTGCCTCTTATTAACCCCTTGTTAGACCAACTAATTTGTAAATCTAGATATCTAGTTCAATTTATAAAGGTATGGGTGTGAGTGGCTGAGAGTTTTAAGGAAGAGGAAACTTAGAAAGTTTATTTTCGTAAGAGGGAAAGATGGTTTTCACACCAAGAAAGATTATTTGCATAAAGAGGAGATTGTTTACACTAGCATAGTTTTCACGTTTGCCTTAATTTGGAGACACAAGGTAAGACATTTGCACATGGGGGAAGATGAATTGCAAATAAAGGAAGTTAAGTTGTACATAGGAAAGATATATTGCACATAGGGAATACATATTGCAAATTGGGAAAACTATTTGCACAAAAGTTAAGATCGTTTGCACAAAGCATAATCTGACTTAATTTTGGGACACAATCGAAGACATTTTCGCTGGGGAAGATGAATTGCATAAAATGGAAGTCCAGTTGCACATAAGAAAAACATATCACATAAGGGAAGACATATTGTATGTTGGGAAAATGAATTATTACTGTTTGCACATGTAATAATTTACATATTCTAACTTAATTTTGTAATATATGGGGAAATATTGGCACATAACAAAGATATATTATACCTAGACAAGTGAATTGCACATATGGAACTGAAATGATAATTTAGTATTTAATCCTCCTGAAAGATTAAGATATTTTTAAAAAATTTGAGGTACTATCCAGCAATAAACTTCTCAGACAGGTCCCTGTAAACAATTTTCCCATAAATATATGACGTGACATACTGACATGTTACATTTTAAGGAATTAACGACAAGAGCAGTAACACTTTAGGCCTTAGGGGGCGGGGAATACGAAATGGGATAGACAAGGAAGAGGGAAGAAGTTTATAAGCGAACTGACCAGATGAAAGAAAGAGCCTTCAACTGGGTCTCAAATCTCCTCGCGCAACCTTCCGACCTGGTGGGGTCGATCGCGGCAATTTGTGTTCTACTATCTTCGTTCGGCCATAGCTGAGTATTACATTTGTCTTGTCGCGGCGAAGCATTTCAGCTGTTGCCATGGATTCTTATAAGCTTGAGAAAGAAAAGTAACTCTCATTGTCCCTGTAGTTTCTTCAATATAATTTAGAGTTTATTAAATTTAATCCCCCCTTTTATTTTATTTTACTTTTGATTAAACAGGTTCGTGAGCAATTTGACCGGATCCTCTATGCTGGAATTAGCGGTTCTTACAATGACAATTCCTGTGAGTCTCCATGGACTGGATTGAGTAATTTAATCTTTACACTTACTATGTATCATGTGATACAATTCTCATTGCTCTTTCAGTCGTTGGCCGTTCTTCGTCACTCAACCAGCTCCAATTCCATAACCGGTCTGTCCTGAGACGCACCTTTTGGTTTCTTTTGTTTTGTTTTTTTTAATCTAGATCGATGAATTTGACGTTTACAAATCTCAAGATTTTGGATTTCATTTTTCTTTTATTTATTTATTTATTGCATTTGCTTGTAGCTTGCTATGTTGTTTGTTGATTGATGCTCAAGATTTTAGTTTTCCCCTTTCCAATAGCAATTTGTGATCTAACTTCTGCATAAGGCTATGTTTATCTTACATGCTGGTAATTGTTCCACGTTTCTTTTGTTTGTTCCAATCGAGGTCCGCTTGGTGCGTAGCATCATACATGGCACAAATGAGTATATTTGTTTTATTGATTTATTTATTTTGATAACTTTTTCACCATAGGAGGCTCGCTGAAGAAAACTGATGATGCAGTTGCTGAGTCTAGAAGTCTAAAGACATACTTAACTACCCTGTGTTTGGATTATCTTGTCATTGTTCTTCCTGTTGCTTCGTTCAGCACTGTAAGTGTTCATCAGTTGAATCAATTTTTTTTTGCTTCTTTTTTTTTTTAAAAATAATTTGGTTTCTAAACATGTATTACAGGTACTGGCAGATCGGACCTATATTGGGTCATTTTCTATCGCACTCTTCACATTAATTTCTGCTGCTGCCAAAAGGTAATAATGTGAACTTATTTTCCTAACCTTCTGAAGGGACAGATTTATGCCATCAATCAATCTTTTATTGTGTAAATTTCGCATAAGCTTGATTCTGAAGCACATGATGAGTCACTTTGTGTTCTTAGATACAAATTTGGTGGTTCTTCTCTTTCTTTTCATGGAGATTCCAGTTCTGTCCGTGCACACATTTCATCATTCAGGTTCATTGTGGTATGTAAAGTTACTATTGAACTCGTCATTCCATTTTCCCAGTTATGCTTTTTTCCATTTTGACGAAATTTAACTTTTGCAGATGATTATAACATGTGGATGTATTTTGGCTGTTGACTTCAGAATATTTCCCAGAAGATTTGCGAAGACTGAAACGTACGGAACTAGTTTGGTGAGATTTTTGAGAAATTGGTAACTTTGCTTTTTATGGTATACTTATAATTAGACAAATTAGCTGTTGATTGTAATGTTATGGCACTTGAACCAATCTTGTACTACAGTTTGAAACAGAGAGACATCCCCCACAATACTGGAAAGGAGATCTCATCAGCTCCTGCTCATTGTTTCTATAATTCTTAACCCAAGACTTCCCATAAAATAAGCCATTGACTAACAAAATTTTGAAGTAGCTTTGGGTCACAGTGTCGGATTTGTTTTTTCTTCAGCATCAATTTCCATCCTCTCAGCCTCATGGTTTCTTTAGGAACTTCTTTGTTTTGGTTTCACTTTCGAATTCATTAGAAAGCTCTGATGTGTATTGCTTGTTAATTTTTCATTTTCTCCTTTTTCCCTATTGCTTAACTGAGGAAGATTCGATGACCTCCACTCTTTTACTCATCTTTCAATTGATTCTTAATCTATCGAAATGCTTTCTAGTTTCTTTGGTTATATATTTGCATGCATTTGTTAAATTTTGGAACCATTTTTTGGCACTAGGAAATATAATAATGGGCCATAAAATATTAATTAACATATGAGTTGGTTCTGTCTCTCTTTATCATGTGATTGTCCTGTACTGCTGGTTGGTACATCCAAGTAGTAGTATGCCTGATAATATCATCATGCTATTGAATTTGAGATTAATTGTGCATGCCAGATGGATCTTGGAGTTGGATCGTTTGTGGTGTTAAATTCACTCATTTCTCGGCAAGCTCGAAATATCACATCTACGTGAGTAATCAGAATTGTCTCCATGAATGATCTTAACACTTCATTGCATTAACTTGCAAAGTGAACTCATAACATGTTTGTGTGTGCAAGCTGGCTAAGAAACAAGAATCGATATATATATATATATATATATATTTGTTAGTTGTTCTGTCCAAATCAGTTAGAACGCTTAGATGGCATACTCCTACTACGGGTAGAGAGGTAATGTGTATAACGTGCCCTTGCTGACAGGATTTTGGGTATGATTTTGCTTGTTTTCCCTCTGGATTCATTGCCTCCTGTGAAAATTTGTATTCTTGTTATTATAATCTGCCTTTGGCATCAATAAAATATAACACATGGAACTACTATGTTATTGGCACAATTGAGTCATTGGAGGAACAAGATATAGGATTGGTTAGTACATGCAAAATCCTACACCATTCCAATGGAACTTGATACTGCATTTTGCATTCATCTGATTATATCAATTTTCCCATGCTTCAGTGGCTGGAAGACTGCAGTGCAGTCCATTATTCCACTGCTAATCTTAGGATTTATTCGTATCGTTACAACGACTGGTGTCAATTATCAGGTAGGATTATTTTCCTGGGTTTCCTCATAACTTGTCTCTTGGTATGCAATTGCTGTTCCACGGATCTTATTTAGCTAATTAGCTTTCAATAGGTTCGAGAGATAATAATGTTTTGGACAATTGTAGTGTCTAACTTTTCTTGTATTCTCAATTTGTTCAAGTATAGAAGTTCTCTGGTTAAAATGAGTAGTGAAATAATATAAAATGAGAGGAAGAAGCTCTCATGGTTTTTCTTGACAAATGTTTCACTGCTATGGTTCCCCGCTTTATTTTATGGATGTTTGAGCTCTTCTGGTCAAATTCCTAGTTCAAGGCATTCTTATGGAAATGTATGCTCAAATTTCTTTCATACAGGTACATGCAAGTGAGTACGGTCTTCATTGGAACTTTTTCTTCACACTTGCTGGTATTTCAATCCTTGGTTCCGTGGTTAATATCCCCCCTCAGCATTCTGGAATTCTTGGTTCTCTTGTCTTAGTAGGTAAATTATTATTTCAGGCCTCTTTCCAGGTCTTATCTTTTGTACCATTATTCCTTTTTTAAAAAAAAACTTTATTTCATGTTTTAAGGGTACCAGCTCTGCTTGCTCTGCGGCTTAAATAATTATCTGCTTTCTAATGAAAGAGGAACTAATATTATCAGCCAAAACAAGGAGGGGCTATTTAGCTTATTTGGTGAGAATTATACCCTTCATGTTTTAATCTTGGTGTTGGTCTTGAGATCTGATCATAAAATACTTCCAATAATTTTGCTTCATATATACAAGTTTTAGTCAAATTATGTTATTTTGTCACCAGGATATTGGGGCATGTACCTCATTGGTGTTCATTTGGGAAATTATCTTTTCTTTGGAAGATCCTCCTCTGTGTCTAAAAGCAGCAGATGGGTTAGAACAAGAGTATGGATTCTCTGTCTATTGTTCTGGTAATCCTTTATCCAGTACTTGTTTGACTCTTTTCAATGAAGTTCACCATTACGAATGCATTCTTCTGTTGCCCATGTCAGGTTATTAACCGTGCTTCTAGACAAATATGTTGAAAGAGTGTCACGGAGGATGGTAAGACGTCTCTCCATTTGAAGATATTTTAACTAATCGGGCATTAATTTAAATGGGCAAGATGCTTTTTAGTCCCTTAAATTTGTAGTGGCTTTCAATTCCGTCCTTTATTTTCTTACCAATTAAGTCAAGCCCTATAATTTGCTAAAACGTTGCAATTTCCAAGACATCACTCCATCGGAGCCATTTGTAGAATCCTCCTACCTGCATCTCAGCATGGTCCCATCATACAGTTACAGGTTCATATAAGAGCATAGTAAACACATTAATTCCAAGGGTGGTTCTTCCTTTTGCCTCTCCTAAATTCAGCTAAGCAAGAGACCCACCGAAAATCAAACCTGGCTAGCATTTGTAAATGAACTAGTGTTATGATAAAGCCCTTGTGGTTCTCAGGTTCTGCCACCCCCCATTAACCCTACCAATTTTTGCATCAATTTCCTCTACTCTTCCACTTTCTTTGGCCATGTTAGGAGAATTGAAAATGAAATATGGTACAGGGGAAAACATGGTTTTGGCCAATTTCATCTTAAAATTATTGTTGTTTTGTTGCAAATGGTAAACCAACAAAATACAGCAAGAACAGACTACAAATGCCTCAAACTGAAGGATTAAGCTTATGAGCTGTACAATGAAATTGTGGGAAAATGTGATTGAACACTCATAAAATTGTGTTGTTTGATTCCATAACAATGTATGGTTGTTATGGAATCAAACAACACAAAATTATTAGTGTTTATGTGCAACTCTCGCAAGCTCATTTGCACACCTATTAACTCCCCTAAACATGCAATGAAAGTTAATCTTGCTGTCCATAAGCATAACCTTGGCTTCTTCTATCTCTTTGTTGTAGACACACATTGATGAGATCTGGGCTTGAGAAATAAAAAGAAAATATAGTGAAGATAATAGTCTAGAATCTGAAAACGCTACCAACTTCAATAGACCAAGGACAGTCTCCAAATACAAAGTTCAAATAAATCACAAGTCTGAATTCTAATGCATCCTATTGCTACTATTTATAAAATATACATGTAATGCAACTGCTAATAACTGCTCCAAAATTACAGCATAATAATTAATCATAGATTAACATAGCTGTTGGAAACTACTGATAGTGGTGTTGCTACTGGTATAGAAATGCCACCCCTATTCTTCCACCTCCTCACTTTCTACTTCTGCCAACTCCCCACTTTTCCTCTCAGTCCTCTCTCTCTCTCTCTCTTACTGTGTGTGTAAGGTTTGTTGGGGCTTATGGGACATGCGACGTGGGACTCTATCACACGCACAGACACACATATCAATGACTTGGGCCTTGCCATTTTCTTTCCTTTGGCTAAAGCATTTAAGCTTCTTCATTTAATGCATGTTGCTATACAAATTAAATGAATGGGTTTCCTTCATAAAATATGAATAATAAAACACAACGTATTACTAATATCAGTATTATTATAATTCCTAAGTTTAATACCCTTTGAAACTTTCTCCTGTAATTGGAGATTAACTTGATAATTCATAGCTTTAATGCTAATACTAGGATAGAGTAATTCCAGACGTTACACTTCGGCTTTTGGATGTTGGCTTGGAGACCATTGTTTTTTTTTTTTGGTCTTTTCGGAGTCACGGAAGAAATGGAAGAATAAGAAAATATTGGATTGGTGGGGTGGAGGGGATTGTACGGATTTTTAGGTTGGGGGGGGGGTTGTAAAGGTGATTGATTGTTGAGTCGAGAGCAAGTTAAGTCGCAAAATTTGATTGATCATTGTGCCAGTAATTTTTGTTTGAATTTTGGAATCCTTATGAATCATTGGGCATGAATGCAATGAGATAATCAGAGAGAAGCTGCTGACTTTTACACAAATATGCCATGTAAAACGGTTCCACCAATGGGTCCAATAGCTTGATTAAATATTTCACTGTTTTAGTGAGCTAAAAGATGCGCTTGAAACTTAAAAAGTTCGAAGGGACGAAGTGGAAACATCTCAAAACTAAGGGACTAAAGTTCACTTATGCCTTTTGGAATCAGTAGATGATATCTAATTTTTAACATTCTTTGCAGTGCAATCTTCCATATGTCGTTATGGTATTCGCCAACAACCTACAGGTTATCCTTACTAACTTTTACTAATGAATTTTTTGTTTTGGTAGTTTGACGGGGATTGTTTACTCTAGCTTGTTTCAAGGCTGCTTATATGTTAGGGTTCTTCTCTTGAATCTATCTCTCATCAGCCTATTTTGATGGAACTGAGTCCTGTCAAGAAATGTGTCATACCAAATGCAGCAGCATGGATTTCAATAGATTCATAATCCTTATTTTCCCATTAGAGCATTGGAGAATCTGCCATCAAAAAATGTGACTGCCATTTGTGCATCAGATTCCAGATTCATTATTTAAATCTCTGATCAAAGTATTAACTTTTTATTTCTTAGATTTTTTCAATTCTGATGCTGGGCGATCTTGTTCCTGGAAGTAAAATTTCAGTACTTGAAGAAGCATTTAATCGGAACTTACTGCCTACATTTCTTCTGGTGAACAACGTTTTCGTTAAATAAATTTTCAATGATTCCTTTCTCTAGTTTTCCTTCTTAATCAATCATAATTATTCCTTTGCAGGCAAATATCCTCACCGGACTGATAAACATGTCTATGAATACCCTCTCCGCGTCATCTTTTACAGCCTCTTGTATCTTGATTGTGTATTCCTTTGCTTTATCAATTACGGCTGGAATTGCCAATTTTTATGGTATCAAGCTGAAACTTGGTTGATGCAGCCCATTGGCAACGCGCTTGCCTCTTCTCTTATCTATAGTGCTAAAGTGACAAAAAAGATTGTGTAAATCTACTGGCTCAGGATTCATATGCATTGCAATCGTCTTTTGTACTAGAAGTGAGATTTGAAGCTAATTTCCAATATTGCCTCCATATGTGGTTAACAGCAGGGAAAATTTTAGATCTTTCCCAGGTGTCATTGTCCAGAATGCGTATGTGTGACTAAGTATTGGCGAAGGTAAATTATAAAATTTTGAAATGCAACTTTTATAAGATCTCATGCATTTTTTTTTGAAAATCAAATTCAGGTCTCAAGGAAAAAAAAAATTACAAAAAAGTCCTAAAGCAAATTCTATTATCAAAAAGCTCCTTAGGACTTCATTGATATTAATTTTGAATGTGAAATTATCTTCTTGTCTCATTGATTAAGTTATACGGTTAGGTGTAAATACTTGTTAATTGCCACTCTATACATTGTCAACATAGGTACATGCACTTACCAACGGGAGCAGTTTAATTTAATATAAATTGGCACATAAATTTGTCAAAATATGTTTATATACTTGCTAAATTAGGCACATAAATTTGTTATTTTATAAATTGTCAGAATAGGCACATGAATTTGTCAAAATAGTTTACATAAACATCAAAGTAGGTATATAAACTTGTTAAAGTAGATACATACACTTTTTATTTTGTAATTTGTCAAAGAAGTCATACATTTAACAATTTATAACTTATCAATATTGTCACATAAACTAATCATCATAAGCTTGTCAAATTACACATGTTAACTTGTCACAATAGGCAATTAAACTTGCCATTTTATGCCTCAATATTGAAAAGATAAAAAACTTGTCATTTTATAAATTGTTAGAGTAAGCACATAAACTTGTCAAAATAAGCACATAAACTTGTTAAAGTAGTCACATACTTGCCGATTTATAATTTGTTAATATAAGCACATTAACTTGTCAAAATAAGCATATAAATTTATCAAATTTTACGCACATTAACCTATTACAATAGACAAAAAACTTGACATTTTATAAGTTGTCAAAGCAAGCATAAAAACTTATTAAAATAGTTACATAAACTTGTCATTTTATAAGTTTATGTAAACTTGGCAACAAAAGGAGTTAGAGTTTATGTGCCAATTTATGTTAAGTAAAAAGCTTTTGTCGACAAGTGCATGTACCTATTTTGACGATGCATAGAGTGGTGATTAACAAGTACTTGTATTTAATCATATAACTTAATCAATGGAGGCAAGAATGTAATTTCATATTCAAAATTAATATGAATGTAGTCTATATGGAGCCTTTTGATAAGAGAATTTACTTTGAGACTGTTTTTGTGATTTTTTCTAGTCTTAGGACCTAAATGTGATTTTCCCATTTTTTGTCAGGTACAATCCTAAGCTTCTTCTCAGATATCATCCCATCTTCATCATCTAATCTAATCTAGCCTTGTGTGACAATTTCATGTGATTTTTTCCCTTCAATTTTTCATGCATATTTTAGCAAGATTTAAATACTAAAAAATTGATGTCAAGAAAAATTAACTTATTGCTTACCCATTCATTGTATGAAAAAGGAAAAAAAAATGCTAAATCATATCAAATTCTAGCTATTATCCCAAAAAAAAAATTCCAATAAGGCAACATCAAAAGGACATAGCCATATAGGTCCCAAGAGTATGTCTTGAAAAGAAACGAAGAGCCCAATTAGATTTAGTTTTTGGAGAATAATTTTTAGGATTCACAAGATAAAATAATCTTTTAAGAATAACTTTTTGTATAATAGATTATTGAAAAAAATGATTTTGATAAAATGATAGTGTTTGGATATTGTTATTAGAATAACAATTTCAGAATAAAATTTACCAAAAAGGACAATAGCTTTCAGTATGATTGCATATAAAGGATAAGATTGTATTTTAAATATTTTTAACACTAAATTTCATAATAAATACAAAAAATTACATAAATTTGTGTACAAAATTAAAATACTTAAGGACACTGACTAGTACTGAAAAAATATTTCATAACCTTAAGAATTTATTTTAGGATATTAAAAAATTCTTTCAGGGTAATCACTGATTTTGAAGAAATATTTTAGGGTATTGACAAGTACTAAAAAAATATTTAAGGATAATGACTAATACTAAAAAAAGACCTTTTATGGTCTTAAAAATTTATTTTAGGATCTTAAAAAAATACTTCAGGGTATTGACTAATCTTAAAAAAAAATTTCAAGGTATTGTTAGGTATTAAAAAGATACTTAATGATATTGAAAAAATACTTCACGATCTTGAAAACTTTTTTTAGGATATTGAAAAAATATTTTAGGTATTAACAGGTACTAAAAAGATATTTAAAGATACTGACTGATATAGGAAAAAAAATACTTCACATGGTCTTAAAAATTTATTTTAGGATCTTGAAAAATATTTCAGGGTGTTGATTAATGTTGAAAAAAAAATTCAGGATGCTGATAGGTACTAAAAAGATACTTAAAGATATTGACTTGTATTGAAAAAATACCAATCAAGAGAGAAAAATCTAAAAAAAGAAATATCTTTTCCCAAACCTAGGTTTTAGAGCTAAAACCATGGTTTGGGTGAAGAATAACTTTTGGACATATTTTAAAGTGTTTAGCAAATTTTTGCCAAAGCTAAGATTTTGTTCTAAAATCTAAGTTTTGTATTGTTTGCCAAACACACTTGAATTTCATGAGCGAAAAAAAACACACTTGAATTGTTGCCAGGGTCATAGGGAAATTCGCCAAAAAAACCCAAAAAAAAAAATTTGTTAAACTGGACCACTATGCAAACATTTTGTCAAAATAACCCATTTTGTGACGCCACGTCAGATGGCGCCACAAGGGGTGCCACGTGGTGTGGCGCTACCACATGTGACAGCTCCACTTGTGATGTGCCAACGTGGCACGCCACATAAATGGCGCCACGTCACTTTAACAAATATTTTTTTTATTTTTAATTATTATAAGTATATATTATTATATTTAATATATATTAAATATAATATATTTTATATAATATATATTATTTTAATTATTTTTTATTTTTAATTATTATAATTATATATTTTAAAAATTTTATGAAATATTCCTTTTAAAATTATGTTCTATTTTCGAAAAAAATTTCTAGTGATGAAAGAGATGGTGTCCCTTGTGGATCTTTTGAACTTGATTCTGCCGATTTGCCTGTTGATCTTTTTGGAGTATATTATATTAAATATATATGAAGATTTAATTCATATAATATGAAGATTAAAAAAGTAATAATTAAATCGCGTTACGAACAGCTACGATTTAATGGCGCGATACTATATCCCTACGATTTAATCGTGCTACGAACAACTAGCACGGCGGTCCCGCTAGCCGGTTAGCGGGCGGGGTCAAGGGGCAGCACCCCGTCTAGAAAATTTTTTCAAAAATAGAATATCATTTTAAAATGAATATTTCATAAAATTTTTGAAATATATAATTATAATAATTAAAAATAAAAAATAATTAAAATAATATATATTATATTTAATATATACTAAATATAATAATATATAATTATAATAATTAAAAATAAAAAAATTATGTGGCACCGCTTATGTGGTGTGGCACGTTGGCACGCCACAAGTGGCACTGCCACATGTGGCGCCACAAAGTGACGCCACACGTGGTAGCGCCACATGGCCAGTGGCGCTACAAATTGGGTTATTTTAGCAAAATGTTTGCACAGTGGTCCAGTTTGACAAATTTTTTTTTGGGTTTTTTTGGCGAATTTCCCCAGGGTCATATGCCACAATCTTATAGTATTTGGGTCTATATAGCTCATAGTCATAACTCATAAGGCCGCCATGACATCTAGGCATCAACAAAATATATTATTTATAAGGGTTAACATATAATTTTAACCACAATATTTTACCAAGCATGTCTATTATAATTAAGTTTTAAAGGTGTAAAGATAAACACAAACATTTAAAAAACAGAGCAAGTCTATCCCTCCCTTTGTGTTAACTAACATAGATTTGTTACTTTTAGTTCAGTGTGTCTCAGTTGATGTCCACGTCATTAATACTTAATTATGTTAGATGTTTATAGTGAAAAAAATTTCAGTTAAAATTACACTTTAACCTTGTTTATAAATTATGAATAATGTCACCAATTACAAATTTCATATGAGAGGTCTTGTCTAATTTCTTTTTGAGTTAAAGTATAAAAATACACATACAGTTTTTCTAAAAGTATGTCTAACATCAAGTATTTTTTAGATACAAAAGTGACGATATAGTTATAAAAATGTAACAAAAGTCACATATTCTATTTTTTTATTTTAGTGGGCTCACAGTCACTTTCACATAATATATTACTTTTGTAATTACGTAGTCACTTTGCACATACAAAACATTTAGTTTTAGACACACTTTAACCCTTTCCTTTTTATTTATAAACACATGTATACTTTGTAAGCATTGCTTTCTAATAAGGATTCATGCCTTGGTTGACTATTATAAGACTCGGTCTAATTTCTAATTGATAAGCGGTAAATCTACCATGTTTTTAAGGCCCAAATTGAGCTAAACTTGATCTAACATAATTAAAAAGCTTAGGAATAATAAGTAAAAAACATGGATTCGATGTCAAACATGCCCTCACAAGTATTCTCGTGTGTTTTGCAGGTTTTTATTCATAAGAGAAGCCAAATTGAAGAGCTAAAGAAAGGCGAAAAGAGAAGCCACGAAGGAAGCAAAGTTGGCGCCTAAAGCGCCAACTATTTGGGCTACTTTTGGAGTTGGCTCACAAGGCGCCAACTAATGCAAAGTTGGTGCCCAAAGCGCCAACTATTTGGGCTACTTTTGGAGTTGGTGCCCAAGGCGCCAACTCTCGGCCTGGAATTTTAAAGTTGGCGCCTAGGGCGCCAACTCTCTATCCTGTGAAAAGAGTTTGGCGCTCAGGGCGATAGAATTGCGAAAATCTGATTTTTCTTATTTTTGGGCTCGAAAAATGAAAGAAAATTTATATTCTTTAATGGTTTTAAAGTCCAAGGGGCCCTAGAATATAAGAAGAAGAAACCCTATCAAACAAAGATACCTTCTTGAACCTAGAGCAGAAGAAACAACCCTACGGCATTGGAGAAAGAAGATCAAAGCTTCACCGTGGAGATTAACCTTCCCCAATCATCGAAGACCTATTCTATTTTCATCTTTTTTTCTTTGTTTTCTTAATCTAGCCATGCTTGGCTAAGTTTCTTTTTGTAGTTAGGGCTAGGATGAACCCTATACAAGTTTATTGTATTTGCTCGAATTCTTGATTGAATCTTGATTTCCCTTATTGAATGAATTATCTTTGCTTAATGCTTTCTTGGAGATTGATCACCTTTAAGATTGTTTTTAGGTTGATGTATGACAATAGAGATGTTGGTGCATCTAACTAGAACTTGTTAATTCGTCATAAAATTGCATGACCTAGACATAGGCTTACGAATTTATGCAATCATAAGATTTTGATTCAATGTCTGATCTTTCTAGACAATACTAAGACATTAGGTTGTTTTTAAAGATAAAATAGACTAAGGTAACATCAAGACATTGAGGCTTAGTCTAATCTTAGAGAATCGATCATTAATTTGAGAATCATAATCAATTAGGGCTTCAAACCAAACACTTAAATGAGCATAGGGAGATTCTAAGCCTTAACTGCATTTTTCTTGATTATTTATCTCTCTTAACCATCGTTCTTGAGATCCTTGCTTTTAGTTCTTGTTTTCTTTGAATTCTTGAAATTCTTGATTGGTCACAATTCATCCCTTTTACGCAATTTACCCAACTAAAGCGAATATAGCGAATTAGTGATTGAATACTATTCCTCGTGGGACGATACTTTCTCACTACTTTATTACTTGTAACGACCGGTGCACTTGCCGAAGTCACCCCTATCACTAACCATGCATAAACCTGCCAATTGCGCCTTAGCATGAGAGAAACGCCATGAAGGCCTAAATTACTCTCACGATTACTACATTAACAAGTTGAAACAAAGCCATATAAATTAGTTTCAATCACATCTCATCTTTACCAGCATGACTGACATACGATATCCAAAATTTCCATTCCCTTCTTATGGTTTTCTTTAAAACTCCAATAGTTTAATGAGAGCTTCCAAAAGCAAAAAGATATCATACACACACACGTTGAAAATTGCAATTACATACGCAATTATTAGATGCGACTGAGAATCTAACTTGTTCAAAATTATATAAACCCAAACTAGAAGAGAGAGTCCGCAGAGAGGAATCATACACACACACACATGTAAATTATTAAAAGGGGGGAATCTGAGAGGGTACGTGAAGCAGTCATATCCTGCAAAACCCAACACAGATTTAAATGCGAGAAGTAGCTATTGCACAGCTCGTTTCCTTGTTTGTATGCGTCTTTCTATATAGATTTTGGGTCCCCACCACCATCGTCCCATTTTTCCTTTTTCCATTTTTTTGTTGTTGACAGAATGAATCTGTGAAGTTTTGGAAACTACAGCGATTTTTGCTGAAAAGCATCGCACCTTTTTCTGCCCCTTCTCACATGCTACGGATCCTCCTTCTCCTCCATTATTTACCCCTCTCCCTCCCTACAATCTCAATCCCTCTCTCTCTATGCTCCGTTCTCTCTCTGTCTCTCTCAAACTCTCTGCATGTTATTATATCAATCAATTGGGTTTATAATGATCTATATGTTCCATTAGTTCATTATCATAATGGCTCTGCCTGAGACTCTTTCGTCTAATGAGCTTTACAATTTCATCATCCATGAGACTATCTCTGCAACCCCATTTAGCAGCCATTGTGATTCCTCCCCTGAAGCTAATGTCATGTTGGAAAACAGAGCAATGAATCCTCTGGAACATGACCCTGCATCATCGTTTGGTAATGTTCTTTCTCGTTCAAGGAAACGCCATTCCGATGAGCTTGAGGTTCCTGCGGTTGTGCAAGGAAGGAAGAGGAGGAGAAGGAAGCCAAGAGTTTGTAAGAACAAAGAAGAAGCTGAGACTCAGAGAATGACTCACATTGCTGTCGAAAGAAACCGCCGCAAGCAGATGAATGAGCACCTCTCCGTCCTCCGTTCACTCATGCCTGAATCCTACGTCCAAAGGGTTAATTTTAACTTTTAATCTAATCTTTTCTTTTTTCTTATGATCTTTCAAAGCCACAGCCGGAATATGTTGAGGTTCACATATCAAAGCAGAGTATGAACATGTAACATATTCCTCTGTTCATCGTACTGCAAAAAGCAGAGACCAAAAGTTTCAAACTTTTTTCACGCCACAGCTTTTATACATTAATAAATGCTAAAATTTGTGTGTGTGTATCTTCTTCTTACAGGGTGACCAGGCCTCTATCGTGGGTGGTGCGATAGAATTTGTGAAGGCGCTTGAACAATTGTTGCAGTCACTTGAAGCTAAGAAGTTGCAGATTCTGCTACAAGTAGTAGTAGCACAAACTAATAATGAAGATTCTTCTTCTTCATCTTCTTCTTGTTCTGCTTCTTCCATTTTCAAACTCATGAATCCTCCATTTTCACAATTCTTTGCGTATCCTCAGTACACATGGTCTCAGGCTCCAACCAAATACCCTTCTAAGACCAAGGCAGCCATAGCTGATATTGAGGTTACTTTGATAGAGACACATGCAAACCTTAGAATTCTGTCAAGAAGAAGCCCCAGGCAATTGTCAAAACTGGTCTCTGCTTTTCAAACACTCTGCCTCACCATCCTTCATCTTAATGTCACCACCATTGACCCTTTGGTGCTTTATTCTATCAGTGCCAAGGTATGTAATACACTTTCCATGCATATGTATACACAACTTCAAGACCTTCATATGTAAATCTGTTGAGCTTCAGCAACTAGTTAAACACATATAGACTAGCCAGAATTGACTTAGATAAGGTTAATTGATCTAGTGGCAATGTGCTCTATCATTCTTCTATTGATTGAGGAGGGAGGGAATTAATTAGTTAGTGTTTAGTTATTGCTGATATTTTTCATAACCAGATGATGAAAGAAGACCAAATGTGCTTCATTGTATGAGTTAATATCATTATTAATCCTTCTACTTCAATGAAATTTTGGCTTTGGGCCTCAGTTTTTAAATAATTTTGGTTTTGATCTCTATAATTTTATAAGAATTTGGTTTGAGTTAAACTACACGTCTTTATACTTTTAATGAGTTTTGACTTTGATATCTACATTTAAACTTAGACTAAATTTATAGGAACCACAACCAATAATTAGAAATTACAGGAGCAAAACCAAAATTCAATTAAGGACCAATATGTGTGCGCACGCGCTAGAGATAATGTGGCTGAGATGAAAAGGGTTTTTGGTATGTGTAGGTTGAAGAAGGATGCCACCTTGGCTCTGCGGAGGATATAGCAACTGCAGTTCATCACTTGCTCAGAAGAATTGAGGAAGAAGCTTCCCTATGCGGGTGATGAGTGTGATCCATATATTATGGTGAAATGACCAAATTGACCCCTTCTTCTTAGAAAGGAGAGTTTGGGAATCTTCTTCAGTTTCTTTCTTTATTTCTTGGGTCTGTGCATGCATGTAGAGATGATGTGTCAAATGCTAATGAAAAGTTGAGAAGCGAATGGCTGTTTTGTGTGTGTGTGTGTGTGTGTGTGGTGATTTTGACTCCTTAGAAACTTATATGTAACGTAAGGTTAGGACTTGACAAGAGAGTGCAAATGGAATCTTGTATGGAGTTGAGCTATGTTTTCCTCTTCTGTGGCCCAATATGGGGATGATGTCTGCATAAGTGTAACTTTGTCTTACTCTTTTACTATAAAATAATAAGTGAAAATTATCTTATTTTGTTTCATGTCAATGACTTTATAATATAGTAATATGAAAGTTCTTATGTAATTGAGGTCGTGAATTCAATTTTATGTTACCGTTGCCCTTCTAATTAACAACAAGAATAATCCTAGTTTCATTATGTTGGGCTGGCTTTACATTGCACTGTTGTGTTTTATCTATAATCAAATCTTTAGATATATAGATTATTAACTAAAAGATTTTATTCGATAATTTTATTTTGTGTTATCTTCAGTTTTCCTTACCCGTCTGTTTAACATATGGTTTGATTTACCCTTTTTACCGAAAATTTAACCGCTTTCTAAATTAGAAAAAAAAAAGATGAGGAAAAGAAAAAAAAAACAGAGAGTGGAGCCCGTGATGTTGATTTTGGCCATCAGAGGTCAGAAGGTTCTGCTTTGAAGTCTGAAACAGTCACGGACTTGTGAGTTGATACACTCTGACTCGGGAAAGACCTATCTTGTATATATAATACACCCCCCCCTCTCTCTCTCTCACACACACACACACATGCTGCTTAGAGAGAGACTACACAGTCCCTCACCAAAAGGCCCTTCTTATTATCTTCTCAAGTCTCAACACACACACGATGTTACCAAATGTTGCCCAGATAAAAAGAAAAAAGTATAAGATTAAAAAACTGTAATTTCTTCTAAATCATGAGTACACCAAAACTGAACCTAAGCATCGAAAAGAAAAAAGGGAAGAAAAAGGGAAGACTGAAGCAGAAAACATTGATGGTCCATATTGGTTATAGCAACAGAAGGAAAAACTTGTCTTTTTCTGGGAATGGAGTGGGCAGGATTTGGATCTATATGTTATTGCGATGAATATATATACATAGAGCCTTCCAGACATTAACACATTTGGATACACACACACATATATGGTCTTCATTCGTACATATTATTACGTCATAAAATAAGAGTCAGTTTGCTTTTTTTTTTTTTAAAAGAGAGATTATATTTAAAAAGCTAAATATGTTACTCTCTTAGTTCCTAAATAAAACAGAGTTCACTTTTTTTTTGAAAGATTAAGGAAGCTAAATAAATTACTTATTAAATTATACGTTGTTGTGTATTATTAGATTATATATCATTTTATATGCTAGGCAAAATAGTTTGGAGAAAAAAAAAATAATATTTTAAAATAATTTAATTAGCTTTATTAATATCTCCCAAAAAGTGAACTTTGTCTAATATTTAAAACTGGAGGGAATACTCAATCATACTATATGTTATATATTATGTATGATTAAATTATAAGTCAATTTACAAGTTAAACAAATAAATTTGAAAGAAAAACAATAAATATAAATATTTTAAATTTTTTTTTAACTAACTTCCTTAATCTCCTAAAAAAAAGTTAACTAACTAGATTTTATATTTAGTAGCAGAGTTACCTAAGATATTTCAAACATGCATTGATCGCCACACATATTTTCTTGCTTCTGGGTTTGCAAATGATTCACAGAAAACGAAACATATGCGTAGAAACAGCAGTTACTGGGACTTAATCTTACACGGCAGGAACCCTAATTAATCTATGTTCTTTCCTCATTATCAGGGGAATTGCATGCACTTTTATGTGAGAGAGGGAAGAATTTATAAGTTGCATGTGATCTATGGATATATATTGGATGTGTGATGTAGTTTTGCGAGCTCGCGCGTACATAAGAGCTTTAATTTTCTGGGAGGAATATGTATGAAAAAAATTTGCAAGCCTGGTTGGATTTGATTCTGAGATTTGAGTTTTGTAAGTTAGTGAGATGTTAGATTGTTATCCTCATTAAAGGGTTTGTGTCATTTAGTGTCAAGCTGAAGAAGAAACAGACATGCACGCCTCACCCCTCTCATCTGCTGTACTTGATCCATACTTGACAAAACAAAACCAATCAAACTTCATCAAATTAATTATACTTTCGTCACTTACACTAAATCCTTTGAAAAACTTCTTTTTATATTTTGTTGACTTTTTCATCTTCAAGATTTGCTAAATCCAGTTGAAGAAGAAGACAAAAAACTTGAGTGTCTGCAACTAATTAATTAAAAAACGACATCTTTCAAGTTACATCAATAGTATTAACATTCTAAAATAAGTCAATGTCTACGAAATCTTATACTCGATTTGATGCAAAAGACAAGTTTAAGTTTGTGGGGTGTGCGGAATTTTAATTTAATTTTTTTGGCCAGGATTTTCTACAAAGAGATTCTCTCATAAGCTTGCTTTCTCCCCATCCCTCATTATCTCATCTGAACCATTGATTGGAAAGAGAAGAGAAAGATAAAAATAATATTATATTGATTGGATGGATATGATATAGAAATTATGAAAGATAATGAAAAAATAATAATGAGAAAAAACTGACCTAGATTTTCTGTTTGTCATTTGTAATCACCGCATATTCAACAACTTGCCTTAGTTTTAGTTCATGCTTTTGAAAGAAAGCCAATTAAACATTTCAATTCGCAAAAGGGGATAGAGCTTTTGAATCCAATCAAATACTTTGCTCGGGAGCACATTTTATGCTCATCAAAGCAGTGTAGTGTTCGTTACTTATCTTCATCATTAGATTAATTTTAGATGGTACATATTTAATTTAATTTTTATATTTCAAATAAATTTTTATTTTCTCATATACAGAATTTAAAATAAGGATAATATTTTAATTATCACTTCTCATAAAAATGAATTTATCATTTTAAAAAAATCTCAAATTTAAAATTTAAAATTTGGACGGCTCATATTGAAATTTAAACGATTAATATCTCCTCAAAATGATAAAAAAAAAATTAGACGGTCATCATTGTGATAAACATTAAATGTGGACCCTGCTTTCCTCTACTTAAGAGGGAAAATCATCCGATAGAGTTTGGGTGTAAGTTGCGAGGCATTTAAATTTCCACGTTAGCTATATTCTAGTACTCTGTCTCTCTCTCTCACACGCACACACACATAAATAAATAAATGTCATGTTAGCCATATTCTAGTGCTATCTCTTATATATTAAATCTAATATTTAAACAAGATCTTGTTTATAGTGTAATTTGTACCATAAAAAATAAACGATATGTTATGTACAGTACATGATCTATACACACACTAGCAGTAAGTCTTCGATAATATTGGAGTTATGAAACAAAACAAGAAATCTTTTAGTGATACACAATTACACAGAATTAACAAGAATTAAAGGTGAGTTGACTTGACATAATTGGATGATATATATATATTTGTGGGAGTTTATAATCAAACTAATAAAAGGATAAACCTTATCGTCGCGAAAGATCCCTTTTGTTATATTAGAATCACACAAGACGACTAATTGTGGCCATGTTGCATTAATATTAATGCATGTGCCATTTAATGCTACCTCTGAAAATTCCCCACCATATCCTTTTTACTTCCTTTCTTTGTATTTCTTTTTCTGGATACGGTTCGACTGTGTACTGTAACTTTTTTTGTTTCTTTCATTTGGTTGACATATAGATAGGTGCCCATATCTATTTAAATGATTAAACTCCATTTCTTTCCATGTGACATAATCTTGAAGCTTCAATAAACCAGAACTTTCCTTCAACTTGAGGGCAGCTTCATTGTTCGGCACAAAAAAACAAACCAGGGAGAGAACAATAGAAAAATGCCCTCAGAATATGCAAATTCCTATTCAAGATGTTAGTGTTCTGAGACCTGGATTGGACTAGACAAAATGAACTGGAAATCGATGAACTGGTTAGTAAATCAATCTGGTTTAGCCATCAACCTTGTTCCAGTTTGTTTTTTTCTAAAAAAAATTATTGATTTTTTAAACACTAAATTTTCTTTAAAATTTTATATTAATTATTCTAAAATATTTAATTTCTTAGCGATCTGACCCATTAACCTTCGACACAGTACCCCAATAGTTTTTGGTTTTAGAACCTTGCAAGATGTTGGAATGGTTAGTGTCCCTAGATACTAATCTCGGATTAAATTATATAACTGAATTACCTACATGCCTTTCATTTGAAATTTGAAAAAAAAAATGAAATTAAAAAAACAATTTGATAAATAACAACTTTGATATTATCTTTTGGTCCTCAATATGAGATCGTTCATAGTGCAATGAAATAACAAAAATTAAGGCAATACAAATAATTTCACTCTTAATGAATATCAATGATAGCAACAGTTTAACGAGTAATACCTTAAACTTAACAATACTATCAAGACAAGACGGTGATAATTGATGTCATTGAGGGCCATTAAATCATTTTACAAAAACATTTAATTCCAAAATAGTCTTATGAAGATTTCACACGAAACCATTTTATTTTTGTTGGCTATTGATTCGCAGTTGAATTGGTAAATGGTAAACACTCGTAAAAAGGACGTGTGGTTGAAGCATTTTTGTAATATGAGACTTTATTATTTATGAAAGCTTGGAGGGATCAATAATGGCAGAAGAACTTTTATAGAGAAAGAAGCAAGGAAGGACGCAGTAAGTAACATTTGAAGCACATATAACGTCTTCTCTGCTTCTAAAGGAATTTTTGAGTCTGAAGCAACACAGCCATTCATCATAACTTCAAATATATTCACCTCAGTTTCTGCCACAATGCAAAAATTCGTTGGCTCTTTATAATAATTGCGAATTCTCAGGGAAACTAGGCCCCCACCCAAGAAAAAAAGAAGCTTTCTTTAAAGATTAAAAACATATTGGGCTTGTTAATGAGATTAATAAGCCCCAAATTTGATTCTTCCCTTTGAAATCACATGATGAACGTTGTACGTACCATAGTGAATGGCGATCACTCAAATCTTTAATAAATAATACTTGTACTTTGGGGAAAAAAACTGAAGAAATAGACCCAACAACAATACAATACAGTAGTGCAAAAAAGTGTTTTAATATCACCTTGTTTACAGCGGATTATCAACCCCCCGCTCTTAAAGAAATGACTAGTGGCAATTTTATAAATATAAAGAACTTCTTCACCTGTATCAATTTTTAATACCGTCTCATTTACAATGGAGTTTCTAGGCACCGGTCTTAAAGATATGACCGATGACAATTTTGTAAATATAAAGAACTTCTTCTAACGTATAAATTCTTAAATATAATATTCAAGCCGCTTAAAATAACCAACCGCTCTGAAAAATGTTAAAAAAAATAAAATATGGATTACATTATAGAGAAAACTCGTACATCACCGACTTATACTTTCTACGGTCAAGAACAATAACCAGATAATTAAATATAATCGTATAAACCTTTTGAGACTAGACAAATATAAATGAGTTCTTAAAGTTAATACTTTTAAAAGCGGACGTAACTTATACATCAATAAAAGCCGGTCTTAAAGATATGACGGTGGCAATTTCGTAAATATAAAGAACTTCTTCTATCATATAAATTCTTAAATATAATATTCAGGCCGCTTAAAATAACCAACCGCTCTTAAAAATGTTAATATATATATATATATATATATATATATATATATATATATATATGGATTACATTATAGAGAAAACTCATACATCAACGACTTATACTTTCTACGGTCAAGAACAATAACGAAATATTTAAATATAATCGTATAAAACTTTTAAGAGCGGACATATATAAATGATCGGTTTTAAAGTTAATACTTTTAAGAGCGGACATAACTTTTTCATTAATAAAGGCCAGTCTTAAAAATGGAAACATATACTTCTTCGCGCGAAACCTTACTTACAACTTACGTCTTACTGTCTGAACTCTGAAACCCCTGTTCCCTTTGCGAAACCCCATTTCCTGTTGCATCACGTCTATTCCTCGCCAACCACCACCTTCCTCTGTTACTCTCTCTCACTTTCTCAGGCTTTACTTCTTCGCACCACTACTCTCTTACTTTATCGAAAATGAACGGAGAAAACCATTCTCACCCTATTCAGTCAATGCCAGTTACTGATGTTACCAGTGTGAGCGAGAACCAACCCTTTTCTTCTCAAAATGAGCCTCGTGACCGCCCTGCACGCCGTGGTAGAAGTGGCACACAAATGAGCATTGTGTCCGTAAAACGAAACGCTGGGTCAAGGATCGAGATTCAATTTAATGAGAGGCTGCAACTTGTTGGTCCGAATAAACACAAATATAATAGTTATATTGGCTATATGGCACGCAGCAAGGTCAACATTTTGATAGATGAGTGGAAAAATGTTGACCAACGCACTGTGAAGGATCCTATCTAGGACACTATCCGGCTTTCATACACTGTCCCTGACTCTAACAAGTTGAAAGCCAAGACCTTGTCTTATTGTGCCGATAGGTGGAGGAAATTTAAGACCTTTCTAGCCAACAAGTATATTTTTGCCGAAGTTCGACCTGATCATAATCCGTAGGCGAAGTACACATTCATTGATCAACAAATTTGGGATCAATTTGTTCAACTTCGGACTACTCCTGATGCTTTGGTGAGTTCATATTTAGTTTTGTTTGCCCTTTCTGTTTGCTTATTAACCTGTGCGGATATGTGAATGTTATTGTATTTGTCTAATTCTGTTAGTTAGATGGTTTAATGTATGAGTAGAAGTATATATTCAAGTAAGTCATAATTGAATTTGAGTATGATGGTTTAATGTGTGAGTATGCATGTCTTATATGTTAACCGTTATTATATTCTTAGCTAGTTCTGTTATAGTAGGTAGTGGTTAGACATTGCTATTAGTAACTTAGTATCTTAGTTCTATACAATTCTACATCTTCCTTAAATTAAACGTTGAAACTTGATGAAGTGAATTTGACTAGTGTTTGAGGTTCATATGAAGCAGAAGTTCTATAATTTCTTTTAGTGAGATGGCTTGAATTCATAATTAATAGTTGTTGTCAATTCTGATTCACAGAGAAGAAGGGCACAAGCATAGGAGATAGGGAGAAGGAATGATTGCCCGCATAGGGCTTCTCGCGGGGGATATGCAAAGATCAAAGAAGCAATGATGGAGGCCAAGTGGAAGAGATTGGAAGAAGAAGCTGAATCCAATCCTTCTGCTGTAGTTGATCAGCAGGCATCCCCAATGCGTCGCGAGGATTTGTGGCTGTATATTCGGCGACCAAAAAAAGGCGCTTACATGAGTGAACAAACTCGTCTAGTTGCTGAGAGAATTGTAAGTATCGTTTATTGTTATTTTTTAGTTACTAAACATGTTTCATTACTAAGCTTCTCGTTATCTGTATCTTACAGGAAGATCTAAAAAAGAAAGAAGCAGAGGGATCTTTTGTGTCGGGTGGGAGGAATGATGTTCTGACCGTTGCAACTAGAAAACCGGATCACCCAAGGCAGGTAAGGGGGATCGGAGGACGGGTAGGCCTAAAAGATTACTTTGGTAAAACCAAACGACTTAGGCAAAGTATGGTTACCCGGGAGGAGATGGACCAAATGGTTAGACAATTAAATGATGAGGCAGCGGGCAAAGAACGTGCATTGAAAGAGATGTTTGACGCCCATATGAGGCTAATGAAGGAGGAAATGATGGAGATGAAGAGGCTTATTAGCTCTCGGCCAGAGACCAGTGTTCCCCTCACACATACACCTACATCTGTGCAGCACAGCACCAGAGGGAGCTGCATTGTTGGACAGTCAGAGCAACATTGTGACCTATACGTGGCAGAACCAACTAGACAATTAGTTGCTAAAAGGATTGTCCACAACTTGGGGGATCAACTGTACACCACAAACAAATGGCTGATGATGAAGTCAGAGTGTCAGTTGAAGAGGTGATCATTGATGCAACTCTCCCTCTCCCAACCGATCAGCTGAAGCGTGTGAGTGATGTCAAGGGAACCTTCATCTCTTGGCCGGTGAAGCTTGTAAGTGTCTATACTCTTCCTGATGCTTCATCCCCTCCTCAAGTTCAATCCCCTCCTCAATCTCCATCCCCTTATAATAAAGCTGCATCCCCTCCTCGTCAAGTTCAATCCCCTCCTCAATCTCCATCCCCTCATGATAAAGCTGCATCCCCTCCTAACAAAACTGCAACCCCTCCTAAAGCTGCATCCCCTACTCTTGAGTTGGGGGCCATGGATAAAATATCCCAAATGCTATCCAAAGGAGAATTTGCATGTCAAGCGTGGGATATACAGGAAGTGGTAAGGGTTCCTCATGACCCTCAACCGGTTTTCTTTGACATCGCTGATATGAAGTCCCTACTGCTTCCTGGAGAGGAGGTTACATCAGCAGTTATTCAAATGTGGTGTAGGTAAGTATCTTATTTTATGAGTACATAATTTAGACACACATACCAACATACTAATTCCCTGATTGATGCCATTACTGTAGGTTCATGCATCAAGATTTGGAGCAACAAGGCAGAATCAATGATTTTGGATTCTTGTGCCCAATATATGCAAGCCACACCCCCCAGGAAGCAAGACAGGAGTACATATCAAATAGGTTGTGTGAAGTGAGAAGGAATGTGTACTTGGTTCTATATCACCATAGGTACATATCACAATCGATCTCTTGTTGCAATTCACTTAATTCTGCATAATATATCACTGAGTATATGATATCTATGAAATTTCAGCATCCACTGGCAGTTGCTCGTCTTGATCATGAACTCGAATACGGTGTTATTCTTATGCTCCACTCACGGCCAACCAGGGGTTCTGTTGAAGGAGATCATCAACAGGTAAGCATATCATTTTGATTCTCTTGTAAGAAATCTCTTATATGAATTTTCAGCGAACATTATTGATAAATTTGTGATTTTGATGATAGTGCCATGAAGACCTTCCTTAACCAGGTCAGAAAAAAGCGAGAGAGTGATCTCAAAGATCTTAAATGGCTCACACCAAAGGTTAGTACATATTTGGACACTGGCATACTGCCTTGTGAAGTACTCCTTTTTCAAGGGGTCTACCGGACATGAACGAAGAAGATGAAGCAGATAATGAACCCGGCATAAGAAATGATCATCAAGAAGGGATATGGGAGGATATCCCTTTATAAAAGAGTCAATTCATAAGGTAATATTCATCTGCACAATTCTTTGAAAACTTTAAGGTTTTAACTGTACATATTATATTTCTTCTATGTTTTTAACCGATGCCACTGACTCTATGAAGTTTGTTCTTGGTTTATGTTTGTGGCAGCTGGATCCAATCCAATGCTCTCAGCCGAGGAAAGCTGTAAAGTTACAGAAGCAATATCTTGAAAATTTGGCCCTAAAAGATCAATGTTAAGGTAAATTTTCTCTAATATGTTACAACCAGCTTAATCAGTAACACATTTTATTGTCTCTGAATTTTTAATATTTAAGTGTTATTGATTATTGTTTCTGCTCAGTTACAGAGAGAAGAGATCATACTAAAACTTCACAAAACTTATCAGGATGTTGTTAAGGGAGTTGTACATGGTGGAATGATCAGGGAGTTGTTGGGTGTAATCAGATGAAGGCATGGTGAATATTGGGCATGTATGTTGATTTAAGTGTACGTGGTATATCCTATTGCAACAGCTTATTGTATTTGTATTTGTAACTCATGGTCAATAATATTTGTATTCTAGCTACGATCTGCTTTTTCTCAATTCAATTTATTCATAATTGTTCATAGTTTGAAAATTAAAGTGTAGCCTTTTCTGTGCTAGATTGGCTTGTATGGATTTTTGTATAGATCATTCAATTTATCCACAATTATATTGTTTATAGCTTGTAGCTTAAAGTATACCGTTTTATGTGCTCGATTTGCTAGTATGGATTTGTGTATATAGATGATCTGAAAGAACAGAATAGGGAAAAAATGCAGGAAACTTTAGACCGATAAAACAAAAACACCAATCTTAAAAGTTCAACTTTTAAGACCGGATGTACTCAGATTTACTTAAATGCGCGGTCTTAAAGGTCAGACGACATATTTGATATGCTGTAATAAAAGTTGGTCTTACAAGACCGTTGGTTTAAATATGCCTGGTCTTAATAGCTAATCTTTAAGACCGGACTTATTACTCAACCCGTCTTGAAAGTGAGTCTTTTAAGACCGCGTATAATTATTTTTGTCCCTCTTAAAAAATAGAACTTTTAAGAGCGGTTAAATTTTTGTTCGGTCTTAAAAATTGAGTTTTATGACCGACAAAAAAATTATCGGTTGGATTTAGTATCACTTTTAAGACCAGATGTTTTTAAATGTCCGGTATTAAAATGGTTTATTTAAGACCGGTTGACGTCCGCTCTTAAAGATATACTTTTAATACCGGCTGGAACAAGACCGGCCGCGAGTCCGGTCCGCGGATACCTCTTTTGTCCAGTCTTAAAAGCTTTTTTTACACCCGTGATAACTACACTTATCTTATTAGATAATGTTAGCTACATTCATAGTATGGTGTTATTATACACTAATTTTTAAATAAATTGCTAATCAAAATGTCTCATGCAATAGCTATTTGTTTTAGATAAATCTAGACAGAATTTAAAGAACTTAAGATTATAGTAGTGAAGTTGAACTTTGATATAGGAACAAACATCACAAATACAAAGTCAACAAACCCAGGCAATTGTGAATAGCAATTTCAAATGATAATGGGATAGATATATGATGCCTTATCGTGTGTAAATTTTTTAAATTAAGTGATTTTTACGGAGAGGCTTTTGAGGATAAGGGCAGAATCTTCAGCTTGAACATAGGGTGTGTGCGTGTGTGGGCATGCATGTCATGTGTGATAAAAGGGCTTGGAATTTGAATACACACACACACACACACACACACACACACACACACACACACACACACACACACACACACATATATATATATAGTTAAGTATATGTATTCTCTTATTAAAGACGATTTTATTTAAGACACTGTCATGTTTTAAATGTAATTATCTAAATGTAATTACTTCTGCTAGCAGAAATTCTAATCTTAGTTCATTACTTTGTGAGGGACAAATCACTTATATTAAAACCTACCTCCTTGGAATCTAAATATTGATGTTGAGATTCTTGTTCAATAATTTTGAGGAGACATAAAGATTAATTAAGGGCACCCTGTCCCTGTTGAGGGCTAAAGAGAAAGGGACCATATTGCAAGGGGGTTCACTCTATACCACACCACATTCCCCGTTACATTTCTATCATATGTCTCATTATCCAAATTACTCTTTCCGGTTCTAATTATAAGAGTAACTTGATTTTTTTAGAGAAATTAAGAAAGCTAATTAAATTAGTTTAGAATATTTTTATTTTATTTTTATCGTCAAACTAATTAACTTGACTAATAAATAAATATATAATATAAGAATATACAACATATAATATGATTAAAGGACTTATTTAGCTTTCTTAATATCTCCAAAAAAAAGTCAACCCTATATTATAATTAGGACTAGAGTTAATAATATTTTAGACCTTAAGAGCATTATTTTTTCCAACTTATTATTCTAAAATTATCTCTTTCGTGAATCTAAAATATCAATAGTATAAAGAGCTGCATTACTCTCTCTCTCTCTCTCTTTTTAGTGAAATTCAGGGACAAAGCCCATCATGCTAAATCAAAACTATTCCTGGGTAAGAAATCCCCACACTAGCATTTGTTCAAAACTCATATTAGCTTTTCAATTCATTTCTCATATTTTATGCATATCAACTACAACACATTCCTCCTGCTTTATTTCATCCGAGCTGCATTATTCTTAATTTATAAAATAATAATAATAATAATTTCAGCTCCATTAAAATAAATGAATTTACTTGCTCCAATAAAAAGGCATTCTTTCATCAAAGACGGTCTTTTGAAATTTGAATTGATAAAAAAGGGTAAAGGTGCAAAAATACACATGTGTTTTACCCTCAGGAGCGCCTAACACCATATGCTACTTTTTAGAGTAAAAGTAACTATATAGTTATAAAATAGGTGTAAAAGTCACATTTCCCTGTTAAATGTAATGGTTGACCGTTAAATGCTTACAGTTGACCGTTAAAACTCTTTTTCTTTTCTTTTGCTCAAGGATTATATATATATCGTTGCCACCTTGTTCCCTAGCATTTGTCTTTCGGCCTTACTGAAAACCAGAAACAGAGACAGAAGTGTGTGAGTCGAGAGTTTCTGTGAGACATTGAGAGAGAGAGAGAGAAACCGAAATCACCTCTGCTCCTGGCATCGGAAAACAGAGGAAGAAAGCAGCGTCGATCATCATCATCCTAGCCTGCACAACAAAGGTGATCATCGGGTCTCTTCCTCCTTAAGTCCTCCATCTTTTTCCTGTTGAATATGAAGCCTAATAAATTTAAAATGAAGCTACTGAAAAATCGAAACTGGAAATGCAAAAAAAAAAACAGGGGGGTGTGCGTTGGACTCTAGGTAGCTTGTATCCATTCATATACCAATGATGATTCTGTTCGTATACAGCTTAACACCAATCTTAACCATGTCACCAAAATTTTCATGTACCACTCACAGCGCAAAAAACTAGAAAGGTCTCACAACGGCGTGCCCCCCTGTAACCGAAGTAGAGGAGAATGTTCTGAACTGTATCTCGGCAGCAAGGAAAAACATGAATGGATACAAGCTACCTAGAGTCCGACGCACACCCCCCTGTTTTTTTTTTTTTTTTTTGCATTTCTAGTTTCGGTTTTTTAGTAGCTTCATTTTAAATTTATTAGGCTTCATATTCAACAGGAAAAAGATGGAGGACTTAAGGAGGAAGAGACCCGGTGATCACCTTTGTTGCGTAGGCTGGGACGATGATGATCGACGCTGCTTTCTTCCTCTGTTTTCCGGTGCCAAGAGCAGAGGATGATTTTGGTTTCTCTCTCTCTCTCTCTCTCTCTCTCTCGGTGTCTCACAGAAACTCTCGACTCACACACTTCTGTCTTTGTTTCTGGTTTTCAGTGAGGCCGAAAGACAAATGCTAGGGGAACAAGGTGGCAACGATATATATATAATCCCTGAGCAAAAGAAAAGAAAAAGAGTTTTAACATCAACTTTAAGCATTTAACGGTCAACCATTACATTTAACAGGGAAATGTGACTTTTGCACCTATTTTATAACCACTTTACTCCAAAAAAAAGCATACGGTACTGGATGCTCCTGAGGGTAAAGTACATATGCATTTTTGCACTTTTACCCTTAATAAAATCACCGTGGATTTGACTCTTGAGATGAGTGATATAATCACAAACTTTTTCAGCCATATAGTTATATAGTGAATAGTGACATAATGTTACGTGATTGTTCTCTCTCAAATAATTGCATCGATATGTAAAATAAAATTTATTCCAAGTTATACTATTCATAAGTCATAAGTAGCATAGTTCTCCTTGAATTTCATGTAAAATATAGTCCACATTCTGGTTTTTGTACAGCTAGTCAAATTGTATACTCCCTCAATCCGGAACATAATATAGGACTATGTTAACTACTTTGTGGTTCTAAAAAATTGTTAATTAGTTAAAACCTTGTACTTTACAATAATTTTATATCTCTTCAAGATTTGTAAAAAAATGGAATAGTAATTCTAGTTTCAGGATTTGTAATTCTCGTTTCAAGATTTGTAATAGTACTTTTTTTTTTGTTTTCACTCACATGCATCAAAGAGTAAAAAAGGGGTCCTTGTAGAAAACGTTGTAAATTCCGTTTGTGGAATGATAATTCTCGTTTCAGGATTTATAAATACCATTAAAAAAATTTTAAGAAGAATATATATATTTGTTAATGTATGTGTATGTGTTAAAAAAACCAAATGGAGGCCCCATGGATGTTGGGGGGGGGGGGTTGGGGGTTCGAACCCCTCCCCCCACACTTTTAATGAATATTTTTTTAAAAAAAAAACAAAAAATCCTAAACCCAAAAATAAATCCCACCCCCCTCGCTGGTGGTTGCCGTCCGACGCCCAGCCGCCGACAACCCTCTGGCGAGGGTATTTTTATTTGTTTATTTAAAACTAAGAGTAAAAAGGTAATTTCATCCGAATTTGTATTTGCCTCATAGGTCCTTCGTACCTCTTATTCTTTTTACAAATTCGAAAGACTTATGAAGGTTTTACAAATTCAAATAACATTTTAATAAAATTCCTTTTGTTTTTCGGGTTTGTGATGCTTTATTGTCAATTAACTGAGTTTGTGATTTCTCTTCGTGGTTTAAGGTTGATTCAAATCCTAGGATTTCATTTTGATTATGTCTTTTTTTTTTCCTTAAAAAATAATTGACAACACTTATTAAGTAACTCTTAAACTAAAAAATCTATATAATCATCAAATAGTTTTTAATTTTTTTTAAAAGATCATTTTTAGCTTTAATTTAAAAAAGAGAGGATCCGAGTAAACTCATAGTTTAACAAGGTAAAAATTATATCACTCTAGTTTTCTTATAAGTTCAGTTTATCTAAATTTCACATATAAAAAAAAGTTAGTTAATTCATTAAGTATGTTCTAAATTCATTTTTATAAAAAAAAAAAAATCTATCCTCATTTATGAATGATATTCTCAACTCTGTCTGTAATCTTTTTTCTCTTCATAACATGAATTAATTCAGTTTTTATTACATCTAATGGGGCCAAAATTATAATATTGTCATTAAGAACTCTCTAGAAATTTAGCCGGACTTATAATAAGGACTTTTTTTTTTTCCAAAACAAAATAAATCTTTAATTAGTTACAAACAGCCATAGCGGTTTCCACTTATTCAAGACACATCATTTAGGTTGCTTTTTCCATTTCGGAGACTAAATTTAAGTCAGTCTTAGCCTCTGAGGGAGTGTAGACTTAAATTTCTCAAATTCACACTTTCTTATTTAGTTTAGGTTTCTATTCAACTTTGTTGAATCAATCCGATTCAGTCTGCCCATTCCCATCTTGGAATTGAAAAAAGGCGTTTAATTATGTATACACAGGACATTTGGTGCTTTATCTTTTTTACTAAATTTTGGTTTAAGATCCTTTGATTAAACAAAAAAACAAGTTTTTAGTCCTTTAACCTTGATATCGTTACTCTCAAATTATAACTTTTTGTAACGATAATAATTATTTTAAAATTTAAACTTAATTTATCAGCATTTGATTTTTTTTTCAATATTTAAAATTTCAATATCAGCATTTCTATTTAATAACGTTAGGATTAAATGGCTAAAAAGTCATTTTATAAAGTTAATGAAATAAAATAAAAACTTTTACATACTTTTTTTTTTTTGGGGGGTAGCATTCTCAAATTGAATTCCTGGATCCTAGGCCTAGCTTGATCTCTATGTTTTTATCTAATAAGATTTTTCTTCATGGTATTCAATGACAATGAATAACTCAATGAAACAGAAACATAGAGGCACACACTCTCTCTTGATCGTATGAAATTATTTTGTTTCAATATTTTTTAATCTAAAGGGGACATAGAATTTATGTTCATATAGCTGTTTTACAATGACTTATTCTTAACTCCATTTCTTAATATAAGATGTGTATTAGATTTTTCAAGGATTGAAACTAGTGGGACGGAATTGATGGTGTAAGTGTACCTAATAATCGAAGATCAAGGAGAAATGGCCTCATAATTGGATGTCAGAGAGATGCAGAGAATTCAACAGCCTATAAACTTAATGAACAAAAATTGTTGGTTGAGGTGATAAAGATTTTTTTTTTAAAAAAAAAAAATATAAATCTGAATTCCAATAAACACACTTATTAGAAGAAGTAAAAACTCCTTGCCTTGCAGATCTCAAAAGGGGAAACCCTTTATTTATTTTTTATTTTTTTTTAAAAAAAGAGCCTATAAGCTTATGAACATCTCTAAGCAATGTGCAGATGAATGATGCTAGTATGATTGAGAGAATGGAGCAACTAGAGAGCGAGACACATCTGAAATGCCTTAAAATCTTTGTCCACACAAGGCGGAGACAGAGGGACGTTTACTGTGATATTGACCAAAACCTAAACTCTTTCATTATGGAGAAACAAAAATGTCCACCCGACAATAATGGTACACACAAGCACATTTTTTCCCCAAATTTCTGCTCTCTCCTCACACTCACTAATTAGTTTTTGTAATTACTCTCCCCACACACACACATGGTAATCTTAACTAACATCATAACCATCAGAGATTTTTTTTTTTTGGCCGAATAAAAACGGGGATTCTCAAACAGGGATAATTCCCTGCCTTCCTCTGCCATTTCTGCGAAACGAGAATCTTCCACTGGAAAATGATCTCTTCATTGTGATTGGACTCAAAACACAATGCAGAAATACTCTTCTTCTGCTACTAGATTTGCTACTTTCTCCTTGTGATGATCTCTTTGAAGTACTTGCTTCGTTTGATCCTATTGCTACTCCTCCAATTTGCAGAGAATGATGATCCATGGACACTGATCTTCTTATGGCTTCATCTTCTTCATCCGCTTCATCTCTTATCATCTCAATCATTCGATGCCTCCCTCTCAGAAAACCCAGATCACTTAAAGCTCGCAACGCCGGCTTCGGACTTTCTTCCACAACCCCAACTGTTTCACCGCTTCTTCTTCCAACCCCAACTCCATTTTCTTCACTCGCATTCTGAATCTCCCTTGAAGAAGAAGAAGATTCATTATTTCTAGAGGAAGATTCTGATTCTTGTATCACAGGTGGAACCATCACTTGAGGGGTTGAGGAATTATTGAAGGTGAAGATAAGAGAACGGCAGAGAGGGCAATTAGAGTGAGATTTGAGCCATTGATCAATACAGGGGAGGTGAAAAGCGTGACTGCATTTAGGCAAAAGTCTGACATGTTCATCTTCTTGAAACTCACTGAGACAAACAGAGCAATCTGTGACACCAACCAAGCCATCTCCTCTTTTGTACTTACAAACTGTAATTGACTTTATCAGAGCTTCATCTAATCCATTGGTTTGGACATGCCAGGGCTCATGCAGCGAAGGGTTGTGATTATCTTCAATCTCATCATTCTGGTGATGAAGACTGTCCTCCCTGTCAGAAGATCCTCCCCTGTTTCCACAGTACTTGGATATGAAAGTGTAGTAACTTACCAGAAGAAAGGCACTGGCCAAGATCCCAATTATGGCTATAACGAGAGGAGAGAAATTTTGGGAAGAATCGTCGTCTTGAGGGAAATCTACGGCGGCAGGAGGAGGAGGAGGAGGAAGAACTATGTAACACCATTGTGGACAGTAAACACTGCAAAAACCTTGAGAGCAATCTCTGATATTCACATAGGGGATCCAAGTTTTTGGGTTTCCAATAGCAGCCATCGAAAAAAGAAACTTGTGGGTTCTAATCATGGAGTTTCCATCTTCCTTATAAACAAAATTGGTGATCTTATAGCCCAATGATTAGAATTACAGAGAGAGAGAGAGGGTTTAGGGAAGATGATGAGTGTCAGGGAAAGCAAAAGATGGCGTGGAAAAGGAGCCAAAGGTAATGAAGGGAGAGACGAGGAAAAATGGGAGGCCTGATTGGCATGCTTTAACTTTTCTCTCTCTCTCTCTCTCTCTCTTTTTTCTTTTCTTTGTTGCAACTTAAAGATGGTCTCTTGACTAAACAGTAGTGTTCATGTTTGTTGGGAAGTTATCAAAGTAATCAATGCTTTTTTTCTGTTTAATTTTTGTCCTCCATTTTCTTCTTGATTTCAACAAAGTGCAAGATGGGGGAGGGATTTAATTCTTTTCTGTTCATTACTTGTCTTTTGTTTAAAAATATTTGCTTAGCTTTAATTTGGAGATTCAAATCCTAGGTTTTTCTGAGAAATCAAAATAATTATGATTTAAAACTCACTGTAATTCCATGCAGGGCTATAATTAATGCGTGGAGCCACTTGAGCCGTCAAGTTAGTTGTACCAGGCACAGTTTAGTTAGGACTTCTGATTATTTATGAGTGAATTTATGACAATATCCTGTTGCCATTTATTCCCAGAACATGATCAACTTAGTTTTTAGATCTATCTATCAATATCCGGTGCTAATGTCAACTAACTAGTTCCCTTATAGGAGAAAACCTTGCTACCTTCCGGTAATTATCACAGCTACATGTTCGAGATTCAAATATAAGCTACTAGTTAAACTGTAATGATTCACAAACAGTTGATCTATTTTAATAAAAAAAAAATCAGCAAAAGATAATATTTGACATTTAAAAAAAAAAATCAAGTTGATCTATTTATTGTAATTAACAATATCGACCATTTCTGAGATATGAGGAAGAATCATATATCATATCATTTGATCCATTAAGCTGGTTAAACCAGAGTCTTTATCTCAAACATGTCGCCTACCATAAGTTTGTTTTGTTCTGATTTCAAAGTCAACTTTGAAACGTGTGCCACATGGCAGGGTGAATATATATTCAAGAGTAAGCAGATAAACAGATTCTGTAAAAAAACCATAAAACAAAAAAAGAATAGGTTAAGAACGAATATTATAGAGTTGAGAATACTATAATTATTTGCAATTCAACAAAAGATATGATTCTCTCTTAATTTGTCTCTTCTCTTCTCTGTGCACCACATCCCTTTTTTTCTGTGGGCCTTAATTAAGTAAACGATCCACCCTATTCTACTTTGCATATATTCTTCATTTCCAAGAATCTATTTACACATGTGTGTCTATTTACATAAGTGTGTGTATGGATAACAATAAAAAAGCAATTTAAGAGTTAAAATCATGGTTTGAAAAAAAAAATTATCCAAACACTTAAATAAGGCATAAGCACTTTTTTTCTTTTTCAAAAACCCTGGTTTGGTTTAAGGGGAGGGGAGGGTTAACTAAGGGTTAACTTGTTGCTGACAACATAGAAATTTGAGTTTTCCTTAATTAAATTAACTAACACAACAATAGGTAAACCCTAATCTTGTTAATTAAAAGCCTAAACTTGCACGTAATCCGCAACTTGAATCACAAGATAGCTTAATCTACACTAATCATGAGCATTGACTCTTGAAGGGAATAAAGTTGGAGCTAAATAAGAGTGGTTTTTTAATTTAAAGTAATATCACTGTCAATTCAAGAGACTTCTTTTGGTCTTCTTTAATCTCACTTGCTCACACCAAACTAAAGATAATTAATTTATATTATGATCCAAATTGTTTGATATATATACCATGGTCTTATTTATAAGTCTCTTTTAACTAAATCACACATATCAATAAGAGGTCGTTAGCTCAATGATTATGGGGTAAATTTTTAATTTTGTCTTCATTTATGAATAATTATTTTTCAACTATTTCTTCTCTCTTTATTTTCATTGGTATAATTAATATGGATAAAATTGTTACAATTTCATTTATTATCTGAAAGATAACTTATAAATTAGATCAATTTTTTTTTGTCAATAGAAACTTACAAATAAAGCCAGAGTCATATATATATATATATATATAAGTTAATGGCTGTAGGATTGGCTGAAGCTGTGTTAATATGAGTTTAGTATTACAAAGAGCCTTTTGTCTTTCTCTTACTTTGATGCACTTTCATCTTTCCTGGTTTTGCCGACAAATTGTCACACTTTAAGTGGTGGCATTATGTACATTGTTCTCTATGGAGTACATGTGGAACAGTGGAAGTATATATTCCCAATCCCAATCTACTTAAACAGAAGCAGAGCATATTTTCATTTTGACAGAATAGAAATTACAGCTGTCAAATTTATGGGTTTGACCTGCTTTGACGGATCTTTTTGCAACCATGATATTATGAGAAGTTCATAATTTATTGGTTTAGATAAGGAACTGGTAGGAAACTGTACTTTCTATGGAGGTATGGGCAACCCTTTAGTTGTAGGGATTCGTATACGCAGCGGAATTAAATTTATCCAATAAATTATGAATTTTAAGAAGAGGATCTATCAACAGCATTTAAATCAGGTTAGTAATTGGAAACCGTACCTATGCGAACTCATGTATGTACTTTACAAACTCGTGGGCTAACACATTCTTGATCAATCAATCTCTAGGAACCGACTCTACGAATCCACTCCCTCCACCAGTATCCACACCGAACAGCACTCCAACATAAACGGTAGCATGCTAGCGCCTTCAAGATTTTGTCTCATGTCTCTCTTCTAGCGTTCTTTTGTGGCTCTTAAATTCTCTTGCGTATGTAATCAAATTACTTACAACCTAAGGATATTTATAACCCTAATAGGCCGCATTAAATATTCAAAATCAATCTTATTAATTTTGAAATTGAATTGGAAATTAAATCTGTCTAATTGATTCAATCCAAACAATTTATTTAATGCGAATTAAAAGCCAGCTGATTTGATTTATCTTTATAAATCAAATCATTAATTTATCTTCATAAATCAAATCTTACTCATGCGATCTCTTTGATTTTGTGTACTATGACACATATCCTTACTGAGATGGATGTCATAAGACATTGTCATGTAACCTCTTTTTGAATCCTGCATACTGAATCTATGCAATATCTTGTCTATGTATGTGCTCTGACTTAGGCCTATTAACCTCTTGGATCTATCTTTATAGATCCTGATCCCTAGGATGTAAGTGGCTTTGCCTAAATCTTTCATTGAAAAAGACTTTCCTAATCAAGACTTGACACTCTGCAAGGTAGGAATGTCATTCCCAATGAGTAGGATGTCATCAATATAAAGCACCAGAAATACAACCGTGCTCCCACTAACCTTCTTATAAACACAAGGTTCATCTATGTTTTGAATGAATCCAAACTTTTTGACTCCTTCATCAAAACGATGATTCCAGCTCCGAGATGCTTGCTTCAATCCATAAATTGATCTTTGAAGCTTGCAAACTTTACTAGATTCCTCTGGACGCACAAAGCCTTCAGGTTGTGTCATGTACATATCTTCAAGTAGCTTTCCATTACGGAAGACTATTTTGACGTCCATCTGTCACATTTCATAGTCATAATATGCTGCTATGGAAAGAAGGATTCTGATTGATTTGACCATTGCAACTGGGGAAAAGGTTTCATCATAGTCCACACCATAAGTTTGAGTGAATCCTTTTGCAACCAGTCATGCCTTGAAGACACTTACTTTGTCATCCATGTCAATTTTCTCTTTGAAAACCCACTTGCACCTAATGGTTTTTACACCTTCAGGTGGATCGACTAAGGTCTATACCTTATTGTTATACATGGATTGCATTTCAGATTTCATGGCATTAAGCCATCTTTCGGAGTTAGGTCCCACTATGGCTTCTCGATAGGTAGTTGACTCATTTTGCTCAATGAGCAAGATATCACGACTTCTAGTAGTTAGAAGTACATATCTCTGAGGCTTTTGTTGTGTCCTATCGGACCTTCGTGGACATTGTGTTACTAAAGCAGACTCATCAACTTGTTGTGAGTCTTCTCTGTTTTTCATTTGTGGTTCTACGTTGTTTTGTAACTCTCGAACTTCTTCAAGGGTTACCTTACTCCTACTGGTTCTTTTAGAGATAAACTCTTTCTCTAGAAAGACACCATTCCAGATAACAAACACTTTGTAATCGGTAGGATTGTAGACATAATATCCTTTAGTTTCCTTAGGATACACCACAAAAAGGCATTTTAAGGATCTAGATGATAATTTAGCAGAGGCTTGTTGTTTAACCTAAACCTCACATCCCCAAACTTTAAGAAATGACAAACTAGGTTTCTTCCCAGTCCATATTTCATATGGTGTCTTTTCAACTGCCTTTGATGGAACACGATTTAGTGTGAACGAAGCTGTTTCTAGAGCATGGGCCCAAAAGGATGGTGGAAAATCTGTTTGACTCATCATAGATCGAACTATATCTAATAGAATTCGATTCCTCCGTTCAAAAACACCATTTCATTGAGGTGTTCTTGGAGGAGTAAGTTGTGAGATGATCCCACAACTCCTAAGATGGTCAATGAAGTCTTGGCTCATATATTCTCCACCCCCGATCAGATCAAAGTGCTTTAATTGTTTTGCCAAGTTGATTTTGCACTTTATTTTGGAATATTTTGAACATTTTGAAAGATTTAGACTTATGTTTTATTAGATAGATATACTCATATCTACTAAAATCATCTATAAATGTTATGAAGTACAAGTGACCTCCTTTGGCAAATATATTCATTGGTCCACATACATCAGTATGTATAAGACCCAATAAATTAGTGGCCCTCTCACTATGCCCAGTAAAAGGTGTCTTTGTCGTCTTTCCCAATAAACAAGATTCACACGTATCAAATGATTCAAAATCAAATGAGTTAAGAAATCCATCTTGATGGAGTTTTGAAATGTGTTTCTCATTTATATGGCCTAGATGACAATGCATAGGTAGATTGGATTCAAATCATTTGACTCGATCCTTTTAGTAGACACGTTATAGATATGTTCATTATTAAGATGTTCTAAATTTAGTAAATAATGACCAAAATGCAAATCATCATCAGCATAAAAAATGTCATTATGATAAATAGAACATTTACCATTCCTAGTAATGGAAATAAAACCTTCCTTATCCAAATAAGAAAGAGAAACAATGTTACTACTTAAAGTAGGAACATAAAAGCAATTGTTTAAAATTAACAAAAGCCCACTGGGAAAAACTAATTCATAAGTGCCTACAACTAAAGCAGCAACTGTTGCTCGGTTTCCAACTCGTAGGTCCACTTCGCCCTTTTTCAATTTTCTACTGTCCTTGAGACCTTGCACATTTGTGCAAATATGAAAACCACATGCAGTATCTAATACCCATGTAGAGGAAGTAGAAAAATGAATATCCCTAACATAAATACTTGAAGAGATAACTCTGTCATCCTTCTTGTTCTTTTTCAGATCTTCAAGATAGAGTTTGTAGTTCCTCTTCCAATGATCAAATTCATTGCAAAAGAAGCAAACCTCATCCTTCGAGTGCTTTGCCTTCTTGGCTGCAGGCTTAGTTTCAGGCCTGTTTGACTCTTTGGTCTTACCAATTGAGCCATTACCCTTTCCTTTGCCTTTACCTTTCCTTTTTCATACCCTTTCTTTCGTGCTTGAGAACAATTCTTAAGTTTCTAAACCAGTCAAGAAAGTTGGTCTCATTTAGTTTGTCTTTCTTAAGGACTGATCGCAGTGATAATGTAGCGGTATTACTAGTTGACATGATTCTACAATTAAAAGATATGCAAAGTTAATTAATAATCTCTCACTGAATTAACAACCCTCAATATCATAAGTGGGCTAAAATCCATATTTGGCTTAAATTTAAGTCCGCTTTGGCAGGACGCTTAAAATCAAGTTATTTAGGTAGGTAACTTGTTTTCCAATTACATCACATGTAACTCTTAGATCTTTATGGGATTCGATCATCATATGATCGGCACGTTTAATCCCATCTAATGCCTTGACATCCAAAACCGTTTTGATAATCTCAATTAAGTCAAGACAATAATGAATGTTGAGTATCACCATTACTCACTCTTGTCTCACCAAGATAACTCAAGTGCATTCACTTTGGTGGAACATACAAATAAGTGATCTAGGCTTTGACAAGTATTCATTGATTGACGACATTACGACTTAAGATTTCATTTGGAGGGTTTAATCTAATTAATTATATTCATATGAATGCAATTATAGTTGTATCTCATATAAACAACACATAATACGCAAAATAAACATGCCATAATTTAATCAAAAACATAATTAAAACATGACACAACATGACTCACCTAACCTAAAATCCTCTCAAGCCAATGAGAGGACTTCTTTAAATAAGAAAAGAAAATTACATCAGAAGAAACCTCGTTTAAACATATGAGGGGAGTGAGATGAGAAGAGAATGTACATAGAGAATATTTGGAGAAAAGGCATGGCATGCATGCCATATTTAAATATTACAACCATTATAAATACTAAAGTCATGTTGTTCACCATACCCACACAATTTAAAAATAAATCACAACAGATAATAATTCATACAATATGAAAGAAAATGTCATGATTTCTCTATCAATTAATAATTATAATGTAATGTCAATTCTCACTCCCAACAATTAATAATTATAATAATTATAAAGTAATGCAAATTCTCAAATACAATCAATTGATAAACATAAATGCATATAATTAAATCAATTGATTCCCATCACGTCATCATTAAACCCAAACATCATCTATAACGCAAAACCAAAATAATCACATATATATTATCATGATTTCGTGATAACCAAAATAATATATTATCACATATATTATCAATTGATTCCGTGATAACCAAAATAATATTATCATATATATTATCAATTGATTCCCATCACATCACGTATAACCAAAATAACCAAAAACAAAATATATACCATCATGATTTCGTTCATATATACCATATTAGGTATATATTATTATAAATATATATTTATATTTTGTTTTAAAAATATATATTGTTAATCGTATTAACAATAAAATATATATCATTTAAACGCATACAAAATATGGTTAAGTATAAACGCAAAATATATCTCATATATAATCGCATTAAGAACATAAACCCAATTTAAACGCACAATTGATCTGGCTCTGATGCCACTGTTGGGATTCGTACACGCAACGGAATTAAATTTATCCAATAAATTACGAATCCCAAGAAGAGGATCTATCAACAGCGTTTAAATCAGGTCAGTAATTAGAAACCGTACCTATACAAACTCGTGTGCGTGCTTTACAAACTCGTGGGCTAAAAGCTTCTTGATCAATTAATCTCTAGGAGCCGACTCTACGAATCCACTCCCTCTACCGGTATCCACACCGAACAACACTCCAACACGAACGGTAGCGTGCTAGCGTCTTCAAGCTTTTGTCTCACGTCTCTCTTCTAGGGTTCTTTTGTGGCTCTTTAATTCTCTTGTGTGTATAATCAAATTACTTACAATCTGAGAGTATTTATAACCCTAATGGGCCACATTAAATATTCAAAATCAATCTTAATAATTTTGAAATTGAATTGAAAATTAAATCTGTCTAATTGATTTAATCCAATCAATTTATTTAATACGAATTAAAAAGTCAGCTGATTTAATTTATCTTCATAAATCAAATCATTGATTTATCTTCATAAATCAAATATGGAAGTTATTTAATGATTAGTCCCTATGGCATAAATTCCAACATTAGCATAAGCCATAAAGACCACCCCAAACTAGAGATGACAATAGCAAATGTAGTGCAGTCATCTGGGATAAAGAGCATAGTTGGATTTGCCGTAAGCTCATGGCTGTTCTATCAGCTATCACTGAACTTGTCAGTATTTTGAGCGCTCTGAATACAGAGGCTTTAGGAAAATTATCTTATACCCGGATTGTATTAGGTTGGGAACTTGGTCAATCTTCACTTTAAGGATGTTATCGATGGCATTTGTGTTACAGAATTGTAATTATGTATAGAAATAATATAGAAAGAAATAGGGGAAGATACCAGAAATAGAGGGACAGAAGAAGACTGAGAGAAGAGAGAAACAGAACCAAGAAAGATAGACAAAGAGAAATCAATTATTCCATCATCAATCATAATTTGTATTACAATAGGGATTAAGCCCTTATTTATAGGCTACACTGATTCAATAGCCAAACTAAGGCTAAACTAACTAACTAACCTTTCTAATTGATTCTAACGGTGGACTCTAACTAATTGACATTAACTAACTTTTAAGTCTTTATTACATTTTTATATCAATTTGATTGTGGTTAAATAGAGATTAGCAAGTGCTTATCCGTCATATGTTCAGGCACGATATTAGTTGGCAGACCATTTAGCTAAAGCTTTTATAGATTAGATAAGGGAAAATCACACTAAGGTCTCAATGACCAGAATAAATTACAAAAAAGTCTCAAACTAGAATCTCATTACCAAAAAGTCCATTGGTACGTTTTTGTAATTAATTGCCAAGATGACAAAAGCCGTTAACAACTAAAAATGATATATTAACAACTGGAAATGCTATGTTAACAACAAAAATTATCACAATTTAAAAAGCCGTATTAATAACTTAAAATGTTATATTAACAACTGAGAATTTTTGTTGTTAATTTAGTATTTACAGTTGTTAATATAGCATTTTCAATTGTTAAAGGATTCTATCTTCTTGGGCAATTAATTACAAAAAAGTCTCAAACTTTTTTGTGATGAGATTCTGATTTGAGACTTTTTTGTAATTAATTCTGGTCCTTGGGACCCCAATATAATTTTCCAATTAGACAATTGTTGATGTATGCTAATCAACAATCACCTTCCAACCGGGAGCGGAGCTTGTTGAAAGAATTTGTGTGACTTTTTGGGGTTGTTGTATCTCCTTGTAAAGGAATGAATTTCAATATTTATTCAAAAAAGAAAAAGTTCGGTGTCTTTTTAACTTGTTTGTACTGACTAAAAATTATTAGTTATTGTTATTTTATTTCAAGTTTTGGCATGTTTATGTGCAATCACATTCATATAATTAGTTTCTATTAGAAAATTCAAAATAGGGTAAATGAGCTGGTAAAAGAAAGATTGGGTATTTACAAAATATTAGTCTTGTAACAAATTCCAAAACGGTTATATAGCGAACATATATATCTGTTTGGATTAGTAATAGAAACTACTTTCTTAATGTGATTTATGGTATACTCCTACAAGGTATGTTTATGAGAGAAATTTTGCCCTGATTTGCGTGTTCGTGCTATTCCAACGCTAACTTAAATTGGTCATAATGACAAGGAACAAAGTTTCTTAACAAGTATCATGTATACGTTTCCTAGACATGGGTCATAATAAATAGGGTCAATATACAAGGATTCCAGCTCTAAAAAGTTAAAGATGGTGAAAATGAATGTAGAATTAAATTATCATTATCATGTGTACAAGTGTATGGGTTTGAGGTCAAAATCCAGCTCCTACACCGTAGTCAAAGTTTCAGATAATGAAATGAAAAAAAACTATGGTTCAGCCGGTTCATCATCAGTACCTTGCTCTTCCCCTTTCTCATCTCCAGATTCTTTAACAGTTCTTTCACTGAATTTTAGGCGAAGTGGTCGTCCCATTAATTCCTGAAAGCCATAGCTCAAGGGTAAAGTCATTTTCATTCAACATGAGAGAACTAAGAACAGCCTCAGGAGAACACAAATATATCTCTAACATGACATCTACAGAAATCACAAGATGAAAGTTAGTTAATTACCTTCCCATCCAGTGTAGAAATGGCGGCCTCTGCTTCATCCCTTGTAGCAAAAGAAACAAATCCATAGCCAGCAGATCTTCCATTAGGGGTGTCGAAGACGACCCTGGCCGAAACTGGTGGTTTGAAATTCTCTGTGAAGAATGCTCTGAGATGGCTAGACCTTGCTTTCCATGCAAGATTCGAAGCGTAAATCTTATGGCTTGTTTCACCAGCAGGGGGAGTTTGAGGAGGGCGTGGAGGAGGAGGTTTCTTGAATCTCTTTGCAAGCTCTACCCTTATTATCCTGCCAGACAATTCCTACATTGCAGGATTCTCAGTCAACAGAATTGTTGCCACACAGATTTTAGATAAGATATTCAAAGTAATTTTTTCTTTCGTTTAGTTCTGGCACTATCAGATATAGGTCAAAGCATCACACTGAAACCTTTTAGCACAGACTCAACTAGTGTTTGGATTGGCGGTAGCATAAGTGGCTTTTCTGAAACTAAAACTTGTTTGGATGATTATTTTTGAAAGGCAAGTTTAGATGCAAAATGACTGAAAATGACATAAATCTTATTAAATAATTTATATATATTATACACGTGTGTGTGTGAGTTGTGCAAAATACAGAAAGTTGTTTGAATGATTAATGGAAAAGCAAGTTTAAAGGTAAAAGACATGAAAATGCATAAATTATATAAAAAATAAAAATAGGCAATGTGTTATTTGGAAAAATTTTACAATACTAAACTACTTAAAATTTTTAGGAAAATTAGGGAAAAGTCCTCTGAAATTTTAATTGGTGAGAATGATCTAAATCAAAGTATTGTCATGATGTTTATAAAATAATTTATCAAGTAATTCTCACCAATTCAATTTCTCATGGACCTAAACCAAAGTACCATTATGATTATAATAAGGACCACACACACACGTGTGTGGTCCTTATTATCTACAAGGATTTATAATAAGGACCATAATAGTGTTTCAATTCAATCAAGTCAGACCCAATATTTTTCTTTCATAAGCTACTTTTCTCTTTGCACAGCACAAAAGCCAAAAGCAAGAAATTTTGGTTTATGGCTTAAGCTTCTTTTTTCCCAAAAGCCCAATTGAAAAGGTGTCATAAAAAACATATTCAAGAAGCCAAAATCAACCATAAGCACATTTGGGCATCCAAAAGTAGCTTTTGGATGGCTAATTGCCATCTCAAACACACCAAGACCTTGTAGGATGTCCATATCACAAAATGGTGAGCCGAAGAACTCAACTTCTATTGATACTGTAAGTACAATACAAATGTACAGTTAAAAGTCACTTGACTAAATCAAACAGATTACAACTATAACTTATAACTTATACAAATTAACTATACAAGTATGTACAGTTAAAATACTCTGCATGGGGCAAAACATAGGTTAAAGTTGTTATGAGATAATGCAAGTGAAACTGATCTTACTACATGCACCTTATAAGCAACAGCACTTCATTATTTCATAACGAAAACAAGCAACCTTATTTTGCAAACTGCTAGTAAACTATCTTATTTTTACACTACAAGTGTGTCATCTTCCATAACAATGGAAACGAATTGAAGAAGTGATGGTGCAAACTGCAGTTCATTGATACTGTTTAGCAAAAGTCAAAACTAGTAAAAGAAAAGTTTTTGCTTATCAGTTTCAACTGAATCTTGATTCTTAAGTAAGTACCAGAACATGCAACGCAAAGACAAAAGATCACAAGGAAAACAATGTACTAAAGTAAAATGCTCATTGGCCACGCATAGGCTCATTGTGGAGCACAAGTGATTAAGATAGATTCTATATGGTATTTATTGCAGCCGATACACTCTTCATACCATGTTTAATTTAAATTCAGAGTTTGAACAGATCAAACAGTGATATGATTCTTCCGTTTCCTAATTCCTACTAGATGAGATTTGAATTTCCTCATTGCTGACTATAGGCTGCTGCTGGACTTAAGAGTAATCCAGTTATTGATCTCTAACTAAATTGTCAGTGATATTTGCGATTAGTGATAGGGATTTCATGTCCTGATCATTATATCTCCGGGGTTCTTGCATACTCGTATAGAATAACCTAGCCCATAGAACCAGCAAATTATTTCTAGTTTTTCAAAGAAAGGGGAATTAAATAGTACTGCAAGGAACTCATCATCTAGAACCCAATTCCTGAAGACCCGATTCTACAAACACTAGTCTCAGTACTGTATCGTAAAACACAACCAACTTTGAGAAAATGAAATTAGTAAATGACACATTTAGTATATATAACATTACCCTATGCCAGAACCAGAATGAAAAGCGCTTTTAACATGTCAGTGCTATGTATAAGAAACAGAATTCTCAGACCACACAGAAGAATCACACAGAAATACAACCACAAAGAAACAACTCACATGAGAGTCAAATTTATCAATAGCAGCCTGAGCCTCTTCCCCGGAAGCCATAGTGACGAAGGCAAATTCTCTGCTCTTCCCATCTTTGGTCTTTATTATCTACTTCAATTAAAAAAGCAAAACCTCAACCTTCAAAATTACAAAAATTAGGGGTGGGAGGGTGGGAGAAGAACCCCAAATAGAATCGCGAGATGAGAATTTGGAAAACCTCGACATCGATTACAGTTCCGCATTGACCAAAGAGGTTTTTGATGTCCACGGCCGATAACGACCATGGTAGATTAAATACAAAGAGCTTCTTTTTTATGTTGGTAGTTTCCTGGGTTTGCTCTGGTTTCTCTTCTGTTGCCGCCTCTTGCAGAGCAGAGCATAATTCGAAGCAGAGTCTTGCGCTGGAGTCGATGGAAGATAAAATTGAGGGGGCAACGCAATTGTGGGAAATGGGAAAAAGAGAAGTGGAGACGTTGAGCTTTATCGAATAGAATGGTTTTGTAGGTGAAGAGTACTTGTTAAAATAGCGGAAAGATCCCAAGACTGTGAGTCCTGATTCTAAAGCGGCCATTGATTGACAGTAAGGACTCGGGAGGACGAAGAAACCGGATAATGCTAGAGTTGGATATTTTCTGTGTGTCCATTTATAAAAAGGATTGGATGCAATGGCGTCGTCCTCCGGACCTGACTAAGAAATAGGAATGCATCCAGATTGATTGAATGTAGAAGTTCCAATATTGAAAAATTTAGGAAAAATATTTTAGAATTTGAAAATCCTAAATCAGGATTTTTCTGTTAAAATGAGTTGTGAATTATTAACCTAGTATAGTAATACTGAATCAGGATTCTAAAAGTATTTTTCTAGAATTTTTCCTTTCAAAATATATCAATATATGAAAATTAAGTTGGCAAAATTTTGGAATGTAATATATATATATATATATATATATATATATATATATATATATAAACAAACAAACAAAATTAAAACATCAAAAAGAAGAGAAAGTGGAGAGTTAGGTTAAAATAGTAATTAGTTTGTGTTTAGATTAACTTTTACTAGTTACAAAGTAAATATATAAGAAGATTTTTATTTTGACTTATTAAAAAAGTTTTTTAAAACTATGAATTTAGAATTACCCAAACACTATACATACAGAAAGAAAAGTAAGCAGCATCGGATGATCCAACTCCTTATGTTACCCTTCCCTTTATTTGTGGACCTATTCCTGAAAAACTTACGTGTAACATGCGTGCATTGTCTGCATTTTATGCTTGCGCCATTACCATCCCACCTCTTTCGATTTAACATTATCTTTGTGATACCAACAATGCTGGTTCCAATCTCTGCACTCGTCTTATGTTGTTCTCACCTCCTCAGGTGGAGAAAAGAGTCCTATCATATCATTAATCACTACCATCTATGGAATATTCCAAAAAAAAAAAAGCAAGCAAATCTATTGCTTCTTTGGAGCGCACAGGTCATACAGTCTTGGTTCTGAAGGGAGACTCTATAATTCCAACCATACTTATCTGTGGAGTACCTCTAATGACCAGCAGGAATATGAGGAAAATGTTTCACCTTATCTTGAATCATTTTTATGCGACTTAAAAAATAATTCAGGTCCTGATCTATATCTAAAATGTACCTCCCTCGGTCCCATTCCTTTTGAGTATTTCATCCCAGGAGAACCTAGAATGCCTGAAGTAAATATCCGTGATGACTAGGTTGAACTCACACTACTCACTCTTGGACTCTCCTCATGTTCATACAATGAATTTCTTGGATTGACTGAACCTGAGAAATTACCAGTCTACTAGGGTGTCATGAACTTTGAGTCTCTACCTATCTTTCCAACAAAATCAAAGCACCCTTAGACACCCAGTTCCAAGATTACCCTCTTAACTGCACCAAAAAGACACCAGAGCAGATTGAATCAGAGGCCTTAGATCAGGATGAAAAAATGACATGGGAGTACCAACGCAAGTGCGCCAAGAAAAAGAAAAAAGGAAAGAAGAAAAAAGATCTTCCAACCTGCCTTATAGTTAGTGCATATGACGCATTGTGCATCTCAGGAATCATCACGTTTTCTCTTGTTGTGAAGCATAACAAGTGTCTTGTAACTTGTTTGTCACTGTAATTACTACCTTGGATTGTAGTTATAGGGTAAAATTTATAATGTAATTTGCAATATAAACTTTTTCCTAAAGGTTGGTGTGCCTATCATGTTGTTGAGGAATATAGATCAGGCCAGTGGCTTATGTAATGGAACCAGATTGCGCATCACACATCTTGACAAGAATGTTATCGAAGAATTGACATTGAATGGGTCTACTCCAAATAACAAAGTTTTAATCTATAGGATAGACATGAATCCTTCTGATAGCAGTTTGCCATTTAGAATGAAGAGACGTCAATTCCCTATTACTTTATCTTTTGCAATGACAATCAACAAGAGTCAGGGGCAATCATTACAGAATGTTGAGTTATATTTGTCAAAGTCAGTTTTCACACATGGGCAATTATATGTTGCTTTATCGAGAGTCACCAATACTGCTAGTCTTAAGATTCTTATTCTAGATGGTGCATCTGGTGAAAAATGCACGACCACCAATGTTGTATATAAAGAAATTTTCAAAAATGTCTTCCAATCATAAATGAAATAAACTTGTCGTTGCCTGTACAAAAAACCATATGTCGTTTTCTTTGATTTTTACAAAGTGCAACTCCAATGTGATGAATTTTCGCTATTCCAAAGATATTACTAAGTAAAAAATAAGATAAAGAACTCAATCAAGAATCTTCATGTGATTATTCATTATACCAAGTATATACTACAAATGATCAATTTTCTACTACCTGCCTTTCATTTTGATCCATTTAATGAAAGCAAATTTCTTTCCTCCATTACGTTTCACCTATAAACTATGTAATGTAAATAACTGCAAATCTAACTTATCTATTAGTTTGATAATTTGTTGCACCGCACAACGCATAGAGGATGTCCTGCTTGTTAGGAATAGAAGGAGAACTATATTAGCATAAGTGCCTAAAAACTTAACTTGTGTCATGAGTACATATAGGAACTTGTTTTGTCATATTGTCAGAGTGCCTTAAAATTTGGTTTGTAAACTTACGTCTAAAATGCCCTTGTGAGTCTATATAAACAAGGGGTCACAAGACTTAAAAAAGAACAAGTTTGTATGAAAATATGATAATAAAGTTTAAAGTTTTTCTCATTATGAGTACTCTCTAAAATCTCTCAATTCTTCTAAAATTTTGTAGTATATTATTTTTGTCTGTAGATATTTAAGTATGCCCTCGAAGATGTTGTGCGTCATAAAGAATCTAACCCTGATCATTAGAATTATAGATAATTAAAATAGTGTTTACTGCTTAGAGATTAAGATCCTAGCCTAACCCTGCATCTCAAATATTAACCCTGAGCTAAAGTCTCAAATATTAGGCGTGACTCTTTTAGGCTTTCCTTCTTACCACGTGACTAGTTTTAAGTAAGAAAATATATATTTTTAAAACTATAAATGCAATTTCACATAAACATAATTAACATCTATAAAAAAAAATAAAATTTTTTGACAAAATTAGATGGGTTAAAAAGTTTAACAAATAAATAGTCTTGTTCTCAATTTATAAATAATGTGGTGTATATTCCTGGCAATAAAATAAGGTGAATTTTATATTTAATATTTATGGATAAACAACTTTTCCCCCTTTAATTTAATCGCTCCACATGTCTAAGCCAGGGAGTGAAAATTTTTCTTTTTTTTTTGGGGGGGGGGGGGGGGGGAGGGTGAAAATAACTATAAGTATCCAACTCGTCAAATATCCATCTGAATCTGATCTTTTTCCCTCCAATCTCTTCCCGCGTAAAACATAGTCCTTTCAACTTTCAAGCTTGGGTTTTTCAAAAAAAAAGAAGTTATGTGAATATGCCCCCAAAAATCAAAACCCTCCATATTTATTAACATCATCTCTATGAGTGGTGACCCCAAAAAATGGCTCTAATCAGTATCTATCTCTAGGGATGCAAGGAAAGGAACAAATATCTGTGGGGCACTCCTCTTGTCTTGGGATATAACAAAACAAAATACCATCTTTGTATTTTGAAGAAGAAAGAAAGAACCAACCAGACCCATCAAACCCCTGAGATACTCCGAAGATGGCACTGAGCAACCATGCCATCGGAGCCATCAACTTCGTCGCCGTACTACTCTCGATTCCAATAATCGGCGCCGGAATCTGGTTAATGAACGAGCCTGCAGATACCTGCGTCAAGACACTACAATGGCCGGTCATAATCCTCGGCGTTCTGATCCTGGTGGTGGCTCTAGCCGGTTTCATCGGAGGCTTCTGGAGAATCCAATGGCTCCTCATAGTCTACATGGTGGCTATGCTCGTCCTCATCATACTCCTGGTTTGCTTGGCTGTGTTCATCTACATGGTCACTCTCAGAGGCCACGGCGACATCGAACCCAACCGAGCTTACTTAGAATACCACCTCAACGACTTCTCCGGCTTCCTCCGCCGCCGTGTCAGGAGCTCTTATAAATGGGACAGCATCAGAGCCTGCCTCAGCTCCTCCAATATGTGTAATGAGCTTAACCAGAGGTACAGAATGGCTCAGGACTTCTTCAATGCACATCTAACACCCATGCAGGTAATTTAGCTAGCTACATTATTATTCTTTCATTAGTCTCTGTAACTGGGATTGAGGGTGTCATCTCCGCCTTCTCGGCTGTGTTTCAGTTTCAATTTCGGGCCCCTTCCCTAACATGTAATTGTTTTACGATTTTTCCACTATCAAAATATTTCTCGTTTCATGTGGAATCTAACAATAAAAAAACCATAATTCCAAACTTGAGGGTACAACTAACATCCCCATCCCTTGTAACTAGGTTTCCTCATCAAGATTCTGCAAAAGATATAGCCTTTATGATAAGTATTGAGATGATTTGATTTGTATTTATCTCTGTATTTATTTTTATTTTTTTGGGTGTAGTCAGGATGCTGCAAGCCACCTACACTATGTGGGTACACGTTTGTGAATCCAACTTACTGGATAAGCCCTATAAATACAGCAGTTGATATGGATTGCCTTCAATGGAGCAATGATCAGACACAAGTCTGCTACAATTGTGATTCGTGCAAAGCTGGGTTACTAGCAAATCTGAGGAAAGAATGGAGGAGGGCTAATGTGATTTTGATTATAACTGCCATTGTCTTAATCTTAACTTATCTCCTAGGCTGTTGTGCCTTTAGGAATGCCAAAACTGATGAGATCTTTAGCAAATACAGGCAAGGCTACACTTGAAAAATTGCAGAGAGACCTAATAATATTATTATTAAAGTTGATGTACTAGCCACGGGCTATAGTTCTGAACAGCTAGACAGCAGAGAGTGTGTGTAATTATTGATGATTCCTTAGTGGGGTTTGTGTTGAAAAATGGGTATTTGTATGTCTCTTTATTCGATCATCTGAAAAGATGTTTGGACCTTTTTTATGAATAGAGTTTGAAGTTTTTTAGGGGGAGGGGCCGCGTGATTTGCGATATAGAGGCCACCGAAAGTCTATATTTCTCGAGATACTAAATGCTAGCAATTGTTTGCTGGGTTTTGTCACAGTTTGCTTTGTTTATTAATTAATGCCTGTTCATATTCAGAATTTGCCTCCTCGTTTAGGTTAAAGTTACTGTTGAAGAAAGTGACTTGGATTATAATAATTGATTAAGGTGTAAAAATACACATATGTTTTATCTTGAGAAGATTCAACATCAAATGTTTTTTTAAGTGTAAAAGTGCACATATAGTTACAACTTATATGCAAAAATACCATTTGACCGTTAAGTTTGACTTTTTTTTGCTGACTAAGTGATGATGTGTACATGTGTTGAGTGCTCTTTTTGTCAAAATATATGTTTATTTTTGTACTTTTTGTCAAACCATATACTCCCTCTGGTCCTTATTATAAGGCACCAACTACCCAAAATTTTTGGTCCTTTTTATAAGGCACCAACTACATTTAACTAACTTATTTATTATTATTTCCTATTTTGCCCTTACTTTAACAAACTTTTTAAAATCTATCTCATTAAAGTAGGGATAAAGTTGGAAACTTTTATTAATTTTAGGCTCATTAATGACTTAATTTCCATTTTCTTGGTTTGTGAGAAAAGATAGTTGGTGCCTTATAATAAGGACCAGAGGGAGTATGTATTTTTGTACCTTTTGAAATGTCACGTCATCGTCTAGTCAGCAAAAAAAAAATCAAACTTATCAGTCAAAAAATATTGTTGCACTTACTTTGTAACCACATTTACACTTTTACACATAAAAAAACACTTGGTGTTGAATACTTCTCAGGATAAAACACATGTGCATTTTTACACTTTACCTCCATAATAAAACTATACGATGATACATGCGCGGATTCTCTTGATGAGTGTTGGTCATATTCCAAAACTTTCTTTTGATCCGTCTACGCGTTTTGATTGTATCATGCCTTTTCTTAGATTGATTGATACTAATATCTGGGGATGTGATTAAAGAAGAAAATTCGGGATGGCAATACCATGATTGCTCGCACTCCAGCTCTTCATTGTGGGTAGCTTTTGCTGTGAAAACATTCTCATCCCTCTTCCCTCATTTTATGTTTAACCATTAATTTGATCATTTATAAAATCGTCATCAAAATTTAAATCATGGAAAGAAAAATAAATAATTAAATTTACATTGCTAAAATTTGGCATAAACTTTTTAAAACTGCAATAAAAACTTTTTTTAAAAAAATCGTTGAAAAGATCAAATCTTAAACCCTCCCGATGTTGAGTTTGTATATAGAAAATGGAAAATGTCTTTTAAGTTCCAATTGAAGGAAGTAATATCAAAAAGTCTCCATTAATAAATAAAAGAGAGTTAACAAATGAATCAGTTATAATTAATAATTTATTGAACTTTTAAATGTATTATTTCCCTTGGGGCCTAAAAGTCATTCTTCCTTTAGAAAAGGAAGATAAGGGAAGAAGATGAATTCTGCAAAATTAAAACTTGATATATATGATAATTTACTTCGAGATAAATAAAATTATCACCATCACCCCACTTGTGAATGTGTAGAATTGTCAAGGACAAACCTACGAGTTTGTTTGTGTATCATGTTATATACTATTTTTTACCCTTGATATAAAATTTAATTTGTAGTTCAATTTTTTCATTGAAGTAAATCTCATATTAAAGAATGGAAATAGTAATTTTGTTGCCTATCTTTGTTCTTAATTACTGTATTTAATGGAGGACTCTGGATTATAATATGAGAGAAGCACTTTTGGATTTGATCATGAATTCACTCTAGAAGAATAACTTATAAACACAGGAATCCTTATTAAGAAAGGTTGTCACATTTAATGTTTGACAGTGTTTTAAACATAATTACTTCAAGTAAGATAATCCCCATGCTGAAGCCAAAAAAAACTGATATACAAATATGATGATGCTTTACCTAAAAAGGGCTATCTATCAACCTCTGCCTCTTTTTGTACGAGTGTTCACCTAATCTTTGAACCTTGGTGGACCATGATCGTATGGGATTAAATTCCTCAATAGCCTCTAATGGTTAGTTTTTAATTTTCCCTCTTTTTTGTTTGGATTAGTTTTTAGAAAATAATTTTTATGACTTACAAAGTAAGCATGTGAGTGAGAGGAGTTTTGTTTCGACTTATAAAAAATGACTTCTAAAACCAAAAGTTTTAAAGTTACTCAAAAACTCTTATTATGCATGTTTTACTTTTTTGGGGGGAAGTTTATTAGCGGTTAGTAGTGTGGGTTCCAAAAATGAGTTTGGTGTCACCAGTGAAGGCATGAGCGGTGTTCACATTCGTGTAAGAGGCCATATCTTTAAGTTAGCCCAACAAATAAACTTAGATGAAGCCCATTAAGGTACGAGGTTCTCCTTACTTATGGATCATCGCCTTTTCTTAATGAGATTATGAGCTTTATACCAAAAAAAAAAAAAAAGATGATGAGCTTCCTCCAACAAATGATTATGGGGTTCCATGCACTGTCGATTATGGGGAATTCTTTCTTTAGAGACCAGAAACATGCATAGATAATCTAACTGCATGCTAATAACAAGAAAGCTCCAACATTTTCACGTTAAATATGAATCAACTGAGAGTGTTATATGAACTACGAAACACTGGAACCAGCCTAGCCATTATGAAAATGTGCTATGTTTTTAGTGTTCATATGAACTGTCCATTATGCTATGTTTGAGGGAAAATGTGCAGGGAATACTATGAAAGAAAACTTTCAAAAATTGTATAAAAGAAATTTTACTAATTTTTAGTGTTTTCCTTACTAATATTCTTCTTCTTTTTTTTCCCATAATTTTCTCACCCTTCAAGCAATGAGCCCTAGAGTCCATGGATAGGAACGTTCATAATGGTGATATGAGGCTTTTGTACCTTGCTTGTCTCGTTATTGATCACGCCCGACAAAGTTGGCAGATTGGGCATTGACCATTTGACTGATGACTTGCAAAACTCTATGCATAAACTTGTGCATTTTACCACCTCAACACCATTTCTCACACGTACACCTCCCTCTCTTATAACTTCAGATATTATATTGAACTCAAAAGATCATTTTTTTTCATGTTGGTGAAATTAATTAACCAAGGCTTTCCACGAAATTGCGTTCATGGTTGAATTCCGTTAAAAAAGTACATTTGACGTAAGTATCTCAGCAATCACATTGGAAAGAGTGGTTTGGTTTCTACCATCTTTTGAAATATTCCGACGTTTGTAAGACGCGGAGATGGATGTGTCAGATTTTGTGGGTTTGAGGGACAGCAACTGGGGACAAAAAACATAGGGAAAATTGATTACAGGGCCCAAGAAAAAAAAATAATTACAAAAAAAGCCTAAAAAAAATTCACATATAGGGCCTTTTCTAACATTTTTTAAAAAAAAAAGTGTACGGACATAGTTGCTAAGTGCTATAGATGTAATTGTTAATTACTACAGATGTAGTTATTAAAATGTAGTTGTTAATTAAACTGATTTAGTTGTTAATGGGGACTGATATAGTTGTTAACTGCTACTGATGTAGTTGCTAACGTTTTTTAAAAAAATGCCAGAAAAGACCCGGCATGTGAATGTTTCTTAGGTCTTTTTTATAATTATTTTGCTTCCTTGGGCCCTGTAATCAATTTTCCCAAAAACATAACCCACTAATTGGAGCACCGTCCTAGCTAGGCCACGTTATTACCAGGCTGCTTCGACCAATATGTAGCCCCATGCTTTACGCCCAAACAGATATTTCAAAAAGTTAAGAATCTTTGGTTGACTGACTTTGGGTAAATATCATTGAAGTTTCAAGTTTAAAAAAAAAATATTAAAAAAATCTCTATGTAGGGACCTTTTTTTTTTAATTAGTTGTAAACAAATTACAAAATTCTTTTTGTAAAAAAGTCTCATAGTTAAAATGGTTTTTCATGTTATTAAAATAACTTTATTAGCTGTTAAAATGTTTCTATAAAAGTCTCATTGTCAAAAAAAATTTTATAACACAACATTAGAAGTCATTTTAACAAGAAGATTTTTATGGAGACATTTTAACAACTAATAAAACCATTTTGACAACATAAAAAGTCATTTTGACAATGAGACTTTTGTGATATTAGAATTCTGTAACTTATTCACAGTTAATATCAAAAAAGTCTCTAGAGATTTTTTTATAAAGAGATTTAGGATTGAGACTTTTTTATTTATTTATTTATTTATTTTGCCCTTAAAACCTCACTGATATTTTTCTATGAAAGTTTGGTCTGTATCAGTACTGTGTATTTATTGAATTGGGACATGTCAAGTACTACTTCAATCATACCATATCCTATTTATTAACTTTGTTTAGTTAGTGACTATTGAAGAATAGTACCCTGATGTTCACCCCACGGCTCCCTATTAATTAAATCTCTTCCCCCCACACGTTAAGTGAACCATAATAATAATGGAGGGTATGACTTTTTTCACATTCTTGGAATGAAACATGCATTCAACTGCTCATCACGCCATTTTCTAACGTTGAAATATCCCTCCTTTTGTTTTGCTGCGAACATAGACAAACGTTAAGTGAACCATAATCGTGTGTCTTCTGACTTCATTGACAAAGATGGCTTTTATTGTTTGGTTCCAAGTGGAGCTCAAGAAAAGCCGTGAAGGTGTTTTCCTTTTCCTAATAACTAAATTGTACTCAGCCCTATCTTTTAGTTAGGTATACAGAAGAAGGAAGAAGCGCTAATGAATAAATACTATTGCTGATAAATAACAGTACAGTGATCGATCACAAGTGGACATAAAGATGAGAAACCAATTTAACTTGGGCACGAATCAAATTGTTACCTATTAAATTCTGATGCCATGTGTCAGTAGTCTTTGTTCCCTTCTTATTATTGGTGCTTGAATCTGAACATTGTTCTGTAAGGATTTGCACACACACAGTAGTAATAACTTTTTTAAAAGAAATGATTGATTTGGTCGATTTAATTCGGATGGGGAAACAAAAAAGTGTGGCTTTTTCAAAATGCATGCATGTATCTGATTTTTTGGGATGAACCAAGTGAATGCATCATCCTGGAAATATGCAAAGAACCATGGCTTATGTAATAATACTAATTTTTCCAATTACTATGCTTTTGTAATAATACTAATTTTTTCATAGTTGGGGATTTTAGGAGCAGGACCTTTGTCACTAAGATATTTTCATGTCAAGGTATGAAAGAGGTAGGAAAACGTTTGCTGCCTGAGTGCCTCTTTTGGGGCCCGTGTGAGCCTGTTAACTTGCTTATCCTTTATGGTCCGGGCCCACAGTCTCTCCAGGGACCCACCAACACAGTGGTTGTACGTTGGCCCCTCAACCAAGTGGCGCTTGCAGGTCGCCATTCTGATTCTTATCTGCCGGGAGCTTCATCATGGAGGTCACGTAAAAAATTTAAAATAAAAAAAATTGCTGAAAAATATCTATTTAAAAATTTTATAGATTAAAGAAGCTGATATATTTTTAAGAGTTAAGTATCAAATCTACCCGAAAGTATACGCCTGAAAGCAATGTTACTCTACAAGCTTTTTTAAACTCAATGTTGCTTTGGAAGTCTAGAAAAATAACAATATTGTTCTTTTTTTTTATTAAAAAGTTAACAATCGACGTTAATTTTTTAACGGAAAAAAACAGTATTACTACGTTTGTAGATTTTTAGAGTGAAATTAAACCTAAAAAAACTTCTAAACCTCGACATATATTTCCAAGACAATTTACAACTTAACCCTATTTTAAAAAATAAGAAATATTTGTACTTCACAATATTTCACGGTACTTGTATTCACGTCGATCATCATATCAAACATAAACTGATTTACCATATTTAATTTTAAGGTTAACTTATACATAACCCTCCTTAGGTCAGTTACCTATAATCTCAAAATATTTTAAAGTTTAAATTTAAGCCTTGTGACCTTTCATTTTTAACTATTAACCCCCTTAAGTTAAGTGACATCTTTTAACAGAAATTATCATGTCAGATTATTAGTGTATTTGGAATAACGATGACCAAAATGGTCTTTTATGCAATTTGACTTTTGCAAACTTAAAATTAAGTAAAAATTAGATCGTGCAATATGATTTTTGTTTGAATTGACAACACGAAAATATAAGTAACTTTTATGAAACTAAAACTTGTTTAGATGATTATTTCAAAAAACAAATTTAGATGGAAAATAATTAAGAAATACATGAATCTTATTAAATAACACACACGCACACACGCTATAAGTATATACATTGTCATAATTATAAGAGAAAATTAAAATTATAAAAATTTGAAAAAAGTTAACTTGAAAAATTTGGCAATGTTAAAATACACAATTAAATATATTTAATGAATAAAATGCATATAAATTAGAAATCATAGAAATAGAAAGTTTTTTATCAAATAATATTACCTAACTAATCAGCCATGGACAAAAAAAGAGTTTTATGAACATAAATCAACATAGTCCTTAAACAATAAACACAACTTTTCATCTCCATTAGAGACCAAATTGACAACTAGAACATAATTTGAAAATTTATCAAGTAATTCTCACTAAATAAATTTTTCATGGACTTAAATCAAAGTAGTGTCATAAAAAATTATCACCCTGGTCTTTATTGTAAGTTTATTTTAACTAATTCTCTTATATATTTCTCATCTTTTTGTATTTTTAATGAGAGTTAAGTAAGGATAAAAATGGAAAATCATAATTATAAAATTTTGAGTGAATTTATATTTAGGACAAAAAATTTTATTTATAAAGATTTATAATAAAGACCAAATAGTATTGCAATTTACAAAAAGTGGGACTCAATATCTTTGTTTGATAAGCTACTTTTCTCTCTCATGGGAAAAAGCCGAAAGCAAAATTTTGGCTTACCTCTAAAGTCCCCCCACCCCAACCACAAGACTAACCAAAAAAAATAAAATAAAATAAAAAAGGGGGCCAAAAGCACCCAATCTGACTTTTAATTTGCCCACTCAATTGTGCTTTTGGGGCTCTGAAAGCATCTCAAACACACCATATGAGACGATATGTGTCATCCTATATAGCATCCTGTGTAAATTTTTAATTTCATAAAACATCCATGAAGTTTGAATAGTTGCAAATAACTCCCTAAACTTTGATTAATTATAAATAACCCCCTTGACATTTCAAAATTTAAATTTAACTCCCTTAAAATTTTGATTAGTAATAAATAAACCTCTTATTGTTAATTTAATTAATTCAATAAATTTATTAAACTTTTCACTATCATTTATCAATTAAAATAGTTTTTTGTTTGAAAAAAAATAGAAGAATAATAATTTAAAAAATATAAATATAAAAATGCCATCATATGTATAACTTTTACTTATTTTTTGGGTTAATTGACCATTGATGGTATAAAAATTGTTATCATTTGTATTATATATATCATGAGTCAATTAATTTAAATTTTCAGCTGTCAAATAGGCATGATTTAAATTTTCCAATTAATTTAAATTTTCCATGGGTCCCTGCATTTGTGTTTTCTTTACCACGCTATGATCAAATAGGCATATCCTATTATGGAGGTTTAAAGCCTCAACCTAGGCCTGAGTTTGGATATATGCCTTTTTTTTTAGATTCAAGTTTGAGTTTTTGAAAGGCTTGACAATGTCTAATGCCTTTTTTTTAAAAGACCTATTTAGAATGTAGGCCTTTAAGTATGCTTGAAAAAATATACTTTGAAGGCTTTAAATAGACTTTGAGTAAGTTAAATAAAGATTGAAGTCTAGTTAAATCCTACAATGTTATTTAAATCCAACAAACACACTAGTAATATTATATAAAAAAAAAACACAACAATACAACATAACCAATTGAAAAAGAAATGAACATCATGTAAATATGTGCGCTTCTCAACAATCAATATGGAATATATATATATATATATATATATATATATATATATATATATATATATATATATATATATTCTGGCCATGCAAATTCTAGGTGCAAGTCCAAATGGAGGTCAAACCTCCTTATCGATCAACATTTTCAGCTGGACAAGTTTAATTTGTGGCTATGCAAAAATCTACTAACGAATAATGGATGAATGGAGGATGGCGATCAGTGTGACATCTAGGTTTCAATAGATCAGGCTAAATGTTTTAGAAAAGACTAATAAAAACCTAGGGGCACTATAATGATTCACTTAATTGTATTTTTAAATTAAAACATGAGAATAAAAAACTATAAACATAATACATATAGATATGTAATATAAATATAATTATGTTTGTTGGTGTCTAAACAGGTCAAGCTTAACAAGGACTCATAAACCTGACCTATTTACACATCTAAATCTTTAAATAAGCATAAGCCTGACATGTTTAATAGGGGCATGTCTAATTCCCACCTCTAGGCACATGTGTTAAGAGTGACAAGTCACTAACTCCGAAACTAGAGTAGCTAATTGCTTGGATAGATACCATAGAAATTTTAATTTTGTTTTCATTAAACCTATTTACACATTTTGAATGTCATTTTGAAAAACTGAAAGGTAAGGTGTATAACTTATAAAGATATATATTAAAAATGTTATATTAATTGGAAGATGCATTTTGTATGTGTGAGTGTGTTGGGTTGGGTTGGGGGGGGCATAATTAAGGAAAAAGGGGGTGACAGGTATTTGTGGAGGGTTGAGAGTGAAAGAATTATGAAATATGAAGGTGGATGAGTACGTATTTCAATAATGTGATGAGTTGCAGTGCAACATATTAAATATATGTATGGCCATGGAGATGAGTGAACAAGGAATTTGTGGATACATCCGAACAGGGAGGGACCCAATTAACAAATGATGTGATAGAGCTACATCAGCCTCTTTAACTTCCAACAAAGTTCATATAAATACTTAATTCAATGGAAAGAAACATCATCAATTGAAATCGTGTACGTAAGTGTGCAACACCCAGTCCTCAATAATTTTAAAATGCATAAAGGCCAAGACAACTGGGAAATTACACTAAGCATCCTAACAGCTACGTGAGGTCATCCCTTATGTAAGGAAGAATCACCAAACTTCCTACTATATGCTACGTACCCTGACTAATCAGCACACCTAATAATAGTCTCTTGTGGTGCATAATGGAGCCCTATATCCCAACATGAGAAAAGCAGGTCGCCAACTTCACCAATCCAATTCTCAATATATGATCTACTTTAATGAAAAAATTGAACTAGAGTGTATCTTATATTAAGGATCAGAATAAGTATTTACAAGCTAATGAGAGTTGGTACAGATGGTAAGGGATTCAGAATTATGCCCTTGGGTCGTGGGTTCGATCCTCTCTGCCGTCGCTGGAACTCCTTTGATAGGCGATCTTGTAAGTCCCCAGTAAGTGCTCATAGAGCCCAGGGCCGTGCCCTGACCTTGGTATGGGACTGGTATCGAACCCTTCTAAAACTTTTTAATATTAAAAAAAAAAGAATAAGTATTTACAATAAACAAGTATTGAATTGGAACCATAGTATGTATAATCAATAAGAATATTTATGGGAAATAATTATAAGTTTGAAAGTCAAAGATAATTAAAGTCTTATATTTATGGTCAAATCGAACCACCTATCTAATTCCTATATATATAGGACCGGTGGGTAACAAATAGTTCATCGTCTCACTCTTGTTTTTGTGTTGGCACAAATTTATGTATGCATGTATTATTAAATGAAGATGGTATTAGAAGTTGAGTGGGTACTAGATAGAAGGGGAATTCCACATTTCACTCTTGTTTAGTTTGTTTAGGGATGAGAAGGTTAGTGAAAGTAGAAGATCGATGGAAATGTACGTAGGCACACAATCACGTATATATACAAGAAGAACAAGTGGACAATGGCGTGTACTTCAATATACATGGGACTTGCTTTTGCTTTCTCTCTTATTTCTTCATATGCTTTTAATAAGAGGTAGCAAATGAATGGAATGACGAGGGCCTAATTAAACAAGTTGATGAAGGCGGGACCTACTCCCAAATAATAGTTATAATAAAGCAGCATTTAATTGAAAAAGTCCTTCTTCATCATTCACACTCGACCTGTCTTTTAGTGAATATTAGAGTATTTTATTTATGTTATGGAAAGTCGGCAAGGCAGATCTGAATGTGTTTGGTGCAATGTGTGTAAAAAAGTAGACGGTGGAGAGTGAAAGATGCGGCAGTATATTCACTGCCTACTTTCTAATTACTTTCATCATTATTTAAACACACATTGGTATTAGTATCAGATGTTTTTGCCGTTTAAGTACAATGTCTCAAGTTGGAGTCTCTGTTAATATAAAAAGTGCCTTTTGGAATGGGATATATCTCAATTTGGCGTCTGTGTTATTTCACAAAATGTTGGTATTAGTACGATCGAGGTGTTAGTATTGATACGAAAGGTTACTTTAATGCCTCAATTTCACTCAATAATATTTGAAGTTGACTTGGTCAAATTAAGGGAAAATAAAGGAGAACAATTGAGAAGGGTGGGCGTGCTGATGGGGAATGATGAAGGGAATATTTGTGAAAGGAATCAATGGGGCATGGGGGATTAAAAGTGAAGCATTATTGTGAAGAAACCTAGCTAGCCTTTTCTTTTCCTAAGTCTGAACCATAATCAATAATGAGGACTAATGAATTATTAATTATAAAGTAAATACCTTTTAAAAAAAAAAATTGGCCAGCTTCAACATCAGCGTGTACCTAACGGAACATGTCGCTGGTTAACGTGTCAAAGGGGTTCAGGACCAAGAATGGGTTGACTCATAATATAAGGTACTTGATAATAATTGATGTTTATTTATGTTGAAAATTTCGGTAAACTTGAAAATTTCTTTTAATACCTTATTCAATATAGGTAAATTTGAAAATTTCTTTCAATTTATGATAAATATATTGAGTTAACTGCTACTCCTTATGGTCTTAAATATAAGATATAGTGAATTTTTTAAAAAGATTCATGAAACTAAATAAGTTATTTAATCATATCATATATTGTATAGGATTGAATTATATATCAGTTTATAATTTTGGAGAAAAATGTTAAATATAAATATTTCAAAGTAATTTAATTAGCTTCTTTAATACAATTTCTGGTCCTTATCATAAAACATCAATTAACAAGTGTATTTGGTTATTTTTATAAAACACTTGTTTACTTCTAAAGAGTATTAAATATTATTTTCCATATATACCCATAACTAGTAAGGGTAGTGAGTGATAGTAATAATGAATAAGATATTAGAGTTTGGTGCAATTTGTAAGTGTAATATTGGAAATTATTTAAATTTTATATCAAATGTAATAATTTTTACTGTTCTTATTAGTTTGTAAAAATTGTTAGTTGATGCCTTATATTAAGAATAAAAAAGAGTATCTCAAAAAATAAAAACTCTATTTTATATCTAAAACAAAAAAATAGTTTATTTTATTTTGATGAGTTAGTCGGAGTCTTGGATTATAAACCAAAAGAGTAAATAATTTGATAAAGATGGAGAGAAGAAGACGAGAAGGCGTAGACACGCAGCCACTGGCCACCAACCAACTTGTTGTGTCTGTTCGTAGAAGTAGTTTTTTTTTTTTTAAATGAATCTTTTTACAAAAGAGTCAGGATGTATAATGTGATTTGTGTTTGTAATCATAATGACAATTTTTTTTTTTTTTTCAAATGAGTTTTTATTTAGATAATTATTTGAGATAAAAAATAACTGAAAATAGTATGAATCTTATTGAATATTACACATACATATTAGTTGTATATATTATTATAATTGAATATAAAAAAATTAAATTATTATTAACAATATTACAAAACTTTAAAATACTTAATTAAATATATTATAATATTTAAATTAGAATATATACAAATATATATTCAATAGTACTTAACTTACTAAATCATCAATCCGTAACATTTTTCTCACACTAGAAATTAGAAAAAACAACTTCCGAAAAAAAATCACTTTTTTGGAGAAGTCTATCACCGCAGAAACTATTATAAATACTTCCTTTACCTCCACTATGCTTTTCTTATTGCCATTAAACTTATTTTCCCTCCAACTTTGCCAAACAGGCTCAAAAAGGAATTGTGAGTCAAGGTTGTGGAAATATCTCTCTCCTTTTTGTCACGACGGGTCCAGGAAGAAGTACCAGTCCTGATTATATATATGTGTGCGCCCGCGCGTGTTTTTGTTTCTGGCATGAATTTCCGAAAAGAAAAGGAAGAAATCTTTCATAATCTGATTTGATTTTGTTGTTTCGGATTGAGACAACAAAAGAAAGAGACTAGCAAATAGCAATGGCATGGAGGACTATAAAACTAATGGATAAAGGAGCTGATAATCTAGGTCTGTTCTGACTTGAGCATTTAGCTTTTAAAAGTTATGTTTTACAGAATAAAACTCTTCCCAGATACGACTCCTCTGATGGATTAGGTTTCTCTCATAACCTCTCGTAATCTCTAAATGATCATATCCGTCCAATCAATCAAAATACTATTTTAATATTTCTCTCACATTTTCAATCAACAGTTCAGATTGGATGATGAGAAAATATGAGGGGAAAAATGAGAAGAGAATCCTTTTCCCTCCTCTGATATATACTATAAATTAAACCCTACATTTAAAACTAGAGATGGTATTTATTTTGTGTAGCGTAGGATTAATTACTTAAAACCCTAATCGCTCCTATCAGGTGGGCATGCTAATCATGTTTAACCGCATTCTTCTTGAAGTTACTTAATTCTATGCATTATTTTAACCATCTCTTTTTTAGCATAATCTTTAAACTGTCACATATAATTGTCCCACTAATAATTTAGCCACCTTTCTCAGGACTCAACAAAGTCCCCCCAATGTTTATGTGTTCCCAACAATTATTCTTCTTTCCTTTTTTTTGTAATTTCCCAATCTCTGCAAATTAAAGTTGTCCTTCACACACCATTCAATTGTTTCACGTGCTCATTCTTAACTCTTACCCCTCATTTCTAATCATTCTTTAATTCTTCCCCTTTTGCATTGTCTTTATTGACCTCCATTTTCATTTACTAGTATTAGATAAAATTTTAGTGATAGAGATTTAATGATAGATGTAAAAATATTATTATAATTTTAAATATAATAAAAATATATCATTAAATCTCAACTATTAAAAATTCACCTGATCATATAGATATTAAGCGAGGACCGATGTCAATGAAAGCACCCTTGGCTTTGACCCCACCTCCTACTCAAAATCATATCACTCTTCTTCTTCTTCTTTTTTTTTTTTCCCGATCAAACATATCACTCTTTTACATTCTTCACATTCTCTCTCCATTTTATTTACTTCATTATCTTCTCCCTAATTGTGCTCTGTTTGGTATGAGTTTAGAGGAAATTTTAATTAATTTTTTTTTCACATTTTTATCTTACATATTCTCATCATTAAATTTGTTCAACCTCACTTATCCTTTTTTTCAAATTGAACTCATTACAATTTTCTCCCCCCATTTTGCTCAAACCAAACAAGTCCTTTAGTGGGTTAGTCTTCCATTCTTTTATGGGTTAAGAGGTATTTTTACCTTGAAAGTTTTCACTAAAGGGAAAATTCATCATAATAGTTTTTTTTGGGGGAAATTTTGCCCTCGAATTGTAAAAAAAAATGGATTTATTTTGGTCTGGTTATTATCTTTGTTAAATTTGATTATTAATTGATCAAATCTGCTGAGAAAGTCTACATGTGATTCACATCATTTTTTTTCCGGGTGTAAATTTATACCGAAAGTTCATGTGTCATCTATTTCTTTTTTTTTCAAATTTATATTTAAAATTTCTTGGACAAAATTACCACCAAGGCAAAATTGCCTTCCAAGCCTTCCTTTATTCCAACCAAATTATTAGTGCCATCACATCATCTATCGTGTGTGTCATTATTATTATTATTATTTAAATGGGACCAATGATCCGGGCAGGGTTCGAACCTTGATACAAAGGCTGGATAACCCAACGTCATACCACTGCACTACACTAGTGCTTGGTGTGTGTGTCATTATTTTTGTTTGGCTAACCGTGTCACTAATAATTACATACTCCATCCGGCCATAAGTATAAGGAAAAATTCGTTTCTTTGAAAAGATTGATAACGTTAATTAAGTTTTTTGAAAGTATTTATATATTTTTTAAAGTAATTTATATAATATAATGATATAAAATATATATTATAATTAAATAATTTATTTAACTTTGTTAATTTAAAAAAAGAAATGTCAACTAGGTCGTGTGTGTATTAAATGTTCTGCTTTTTTCAGAACAAATTGATACAGAGAATGGACATTTACATTAGTTGAGAATTGAGATGTTCATGTGAATATTGATTGCGGAGGCATCCCAGAAAGACCCCCTGTTAATGAGATTCATCTCATGAAATATTTGTGTCCAGTCAAACTCCTCTCACCTTTTTATCCCCGCAACAAAAAAAAAAAAAAAAAAGAAAAGACACGAGATCGCAGTGATTTTCATACTAATTTAAAATCATAAAAAAAAATAAAAAAGTTACTATCGGGAAAAGGAAAAAAGAAATAAAAGTGGACATGAGCGCTTACCCGATCCATTTTCCTAGTCAAAAGTCCTTATTATAAAGCATTAACTATTATTTCTCACAAACTAATGAATGTAAGTTAACTCATCAATTAGGTCTAAAATTAATAAATATTTTCAACTTCACCCCTATTTTAATTATGCAAATTTAAATCAATTAGTTAAAAATTAGGGCATAATGGAAAAATAATAATAAATGAGTTAGTTAAAGTAAGTTGGTGTCCTATAATAAAAACAAAAAAACATTGATAATTGATACCTTATAATAAGAATAAGAGGAAATAATATATATAATATATACGATGAGTCCAAGACTTGAACTCTAAGGAACAAAAAATCATTTTAGTTTTCATCAAAGTCTCCTAAAAATATAGTAACCTATTTGTAAATCAACTTTAATTTATAATCTATACCTCTCTGGTGTTATTTATAAGACAAAAGATATGTAGGTTTTGATCTCATTTATAAATCATATCATTATATTTTTGTTACATGAGTGTACTCTAGTCCATAACATTAGGGTGTCTCTAAAAAATAACTTGGTCCAAAAATAAATCACTTTTAAAATAATTAATTATCATTTTTCAGTTTTATCCCTAATTAATGCTGATTTTTTTAAGATACAAAGGCAAGCATAGAGATAAAAGAACTAGGATCTAAACATACCGTCAATTTCTAGGACAGGTGCCTGTCTTCCAGAAAGTAATACTTATTTCCAATTTTAATAACTCATTAAATTTATAAACACACTTTTCAATAAGGGTAAACGTGGAAAAAAAATAATTGAAGATGTATTTAATGAGTTAACCATCATTTTTTGTTTTTAGTGAATTAGCTAAAGTGTCTTATATTATATTATAGACTGAAGGTAGTACAATTTTACTTTGCATTTATTATTATGTACTACCTCCCATCCTTTTTATAAGAAAGGGTTAAGTAGTAAATCTGACTCGAAAGTATACGTTACGGAGTAATATTATTCTGGAAGTTTTTTCAGGTTTAATTTTACCCTAAAAGTCTAAGAACATAGCAATGTTGTCCTTTTCCGTTAAAAACTAACATTGACCATTAACTTTTTAACAGAAAATGGTAACATTGCTATTTCTTTAGATTTCTAAGGCAACATTAAACCAAAAAAAAAAAACTTTCAAAGTAACATTGCTCTCAAGCATGTACTTCCGGGGCAGATTTGCTACTTAACCCTATAAGAAATATTATCTCTCATAGAAATCGTCTTTAACATAAGGAACAAATTTATTCTATCTGAAATTTTAAACTGGTTTTTCTATTTTTGCCTTTATTAAATATATGTCAGTCACACTTTTTTTCTACAATAAATTTTCATTTATTATCTCTCATGTATTTTTTTTTTGTTAGTACTATCTCTCATGTACCCTCTTTATAAATAAGAGTATAGTTAGAAAAAGTATCACTCTGATTCTATGTATAAGTCCATTTTAACCAAAACATTTGGTCATATTTATAAGTCATTTTTTATGTAATAAATGAGATTGTGACAATTTTACATATATTATTTGTACTAATGAAAATAAAAAGAGAAAAAAGAGTTGAAAGATACTCATTCATAAATAAAGGCAAAGTTAAAAATTTAGCTCATAATCATTGAGCTAACTATCTCTCCTTCAAATGTGTCATTTAGTTAAAAGAGACTTATAAATAAAATTGTAATAGTAGCACATATTTTACACATTTAACGTCTTTAACTAATATTCTGAACTTGACTTCAGTAATTGTTGCTTATAAAAATTGCTGAAGGGAGTATATTGTTACTATTTTGTTAAATAGTGTGTAATTAAGTATGGACCAGGTTGAAAAAATATTGATTTTTAAGGTAAGATTAATAAAATTTTAACTTTTTCTTATTCGGAAACATGTTAAATGTGTCTTATAAGTAGAATTGTGTGAGTATAGTGTCATCACTGTGATATCTATAATTTTTTTGTCGAATATGATATATATAATTGAGAGATTGTAAGTTGGATCTAGTTTTAAGATGTTTTTTTTTTCACAACAGTAATTTTAAGAAGTTTTTTTACAGCGGTAATTTTAAGATGTTGATGCTTACAAAGCGCGAAAAATAGACTTTAATGTTCCGAAACATTTAAAAAAATCCAGGAAAAAAAAAAGGTTCTTAAACATTCCGAAAGATCAGCACCGTTGATGCACCCATAATCGCTGCCGTTGATCAAAACTCGGTGTATGAATATCCACGAAGTACGGAAACGTTCCCCCTATTTTATAAAAAATAATTTCAGATTTTGCGTTCAGAGTGGGCGGCTGACCTAATCTCCGTCTTCGAGAATTAATACGTCTCGTTTTCAGCCCCATACCAATTATAACCCACCACGTGTACATGCTGACGACCCGACCCTTGACCCGCCCACCTCTTGCCGGCTGCCCCGGACCCACTCTAAAATTCCCCTAAATCCCCTTTCCCACTCACTTGCTCTTAATTTTCCATTTTCACTGCGCAACAATATCACTAATCCCTTTCATGCTTCCAGATTTGTTCATTAACTTTAAATTGTTCCCCAACTGTTTTTATTTCCCACTTCAGTTCAATGAATACATAAAAATAAAACTTAATACTTAAGATACGTGAAAGATATAATTAACACGATTAAAACTGGCAAGTAGATCATTATATCAAGATACATAAAACTTTTTATTTCACCATTCCATATATAGATTAAAGACCTTGAACCTCCAGCTATTTACATTCCAACTCTTGAGCATATTTTCATTTAGAGATCCAAACCTATATCAGTTTTTCACTGCTTCTTCACCAAACTATTTCACAGTATTATTGTCTACTGTTCTTTATGCGCCTCTCTCAACCTATCAGGATCTTGTATATACACACAGAACTAGAAAAAAACCACTAGAAAAGCCAAACCATATATCAGGCCCCAGGGGCAGATCTGTAATATTCATGACTGAGGGGCATTGCGGCAAATAAAATAAAATACTAACAAGTATCTTTAGTATTCTATGATTATTAGTCCTCCCATTGGTGCTCTGTGTGGAATTCCCTTTCTTCTCTTGGCCGTTCTGAAACTCGCCGATGTTGGCGGCGGCGTTGACGGTGTGAAGCTCTGAACCCTACTGTTCTTGTGCCGGCCGTGGTGGTGGTGGTGGTGGCGGCTGCCGCTGTTGCTGCTGTATGAATCCTCTGACTCCGATGCAAATGCCACCGCCGCTGACCTTTTCTTCTTCTGGAAATCCATCGATGTCCCCACAATCTGCAAAATTTCGCAATCACATTCATCACTTGAATTATTCAAATTCAAAGTCCATCTTAAAGGATGTAAAGTCAACTCTTTTGAAGCTGGTAGCCTGAAGTGAAAGCAAAATTAAGAGAAATTCATTGATTAATTAATTTACCTTGCAACCGAGAGAACAGAATCGGTAGGAATCGAGGAGGCTACGCTCGCAGACTTCACAAGTGTTGGTAACGCCCTTGCCGGGCCTAGGCTGAGGCCTCTCGTTCAAGAACACTACCCTAGCGCTGTTGATAACGTAGGTCTGAACTCCAGATATGTCCAGGACTTTCTGAATCTCATTCACCCTAATCACATCGTGGTAAGATGACCTCCTTATCTGCGTTCAAAGGACATCCATAATGAGATTTTCATAAAGAAGAATCCAGATTACTTTTAAGCTTTATAAATGCAGGACCTTGATGGTTTCTTTTTCAAAGAAAAAACTTAAAAGCCAAGGAAACATTAGGAATTGGTTAGTAGTGAGGTGATGAAAACAGGGCTGAATTAATGGAAAGGCTATAACAGTTTCAAGAATTAAGGGAAAAGTGGGAGTGGTACAGCAAATTCCGGAAAAAGAAGGAAGCTAGAAACCCCATTAAAGGAAAATTAATGATTTTCGCAATCAAAATGTGAAACAGATTCAAAAGAAGAAGAAGAAATGGTCACCTGAATAAAACGGTGGTCTCTGTGGTGGGCGAGGCAGAGAGAACAGAGAGCGCCGTTCATACAATCCAAGCAATACATATTACATTCGCTCTTGTGAGAATCAACGTGGACCTTGCATTGAACAAAGAAGCTTTCTTTGAGCAGAGGATTCAACCATGGCGGCCACCTATTGTCCTCGTCATCAGGACCTCCAGCACCCTATTCAAATTTCAGAAAAAACAAAATCTCAGAATCCCAATCAGACCAAAAAACAGAGAACAGAACACCAATGCACGCTGATATTTCAGATAAAACAGAGCAAGATACATTAGCTAACACCAGACCAAAAAATCAACCGGAAAACACAATGAGAGCAATCGAGAACAGAATATTGAAAGGTTCTTACCATGATTCTCCTGTTCTTGGGCTTGATTTCCATGACAGTAGTGTCGTGGGTTTCGATGGCCATGACTGGTAGTAGGAGATAAACAGAGGAGAGAAGAGGATTGGATGAATGTGAGCGAGAGAGAGAGAGAGAGGCTTGAAGGAGGAAAATGGGTTAATGGAGAAGAAGGAGGAGGCGGTAGAGAATGATAATGGCGTTAAAGAAAGAACGAGAGGGGGAGAGAGAGAGTGTGTGTTAAAGAGAGAGACTGAGGACAGAGCAAGGAGAGGGGTCGTTCTTATCCGCACAAAGTCTACTACCAAACCTAGTTCCGAACCCAGATACGTTTCCTGCAAGGAACTCGCATCTCTATTTCCTTTTATTAAAAAAACTAAAAAAAAAAAATTATTTCCTTTTCACTCTTCTACAGGTCGACTCGCTTTGGTCTTATCATTTGAAAAATAAAAATAAAGTAAAATTTGTCTAATTATTTAATTTCAATTAGATCGCTCTCACTCATCACTCATCAACGCATTTTCTCTTGATTATCACATTAGGCACGCCTATTTCATCGGTTTTAAATTGATTTATAATTAATATATCCTAATTGCCTATTCACGTTGTTTATATTATATTTGCGATACGATAAATTAGCTCCATTCATTATTTATTTTTTAATTTGATCTGTTTTTAATTTATTTGTGATTATACCTTAATTATTCATCAATTTTTAAGTCAGGCTGCTTTGTGCTTAAATAAGGCAACTTGCTCTGTTTTTCTTATATAATACTTGTATGTTTCAATGAATGTGTCAAGTGAGATAAGATTCTTCTAGTTTGTTTTACTATTAGCACACAAAGGATAGCCATTGGCTGATATTTAATTTGTCAATTTCTATAAAAATTATTTATTCGCTGGAGAACAACATAAATTAGTCAATTCAGCTTATAAATTGCGTCTACCAAATGGGAATGATGTATGAAAAAAAATAAATTAAAATTGCACGCAGAGAAGAGGAAATCCAGCAGGGAAAAAACCCAGGTAATTATTAATTTAATTAGTTATATATAATTAAATAGTGCTTAGGTTGAAGGCTTGATGAAATTATAATTATTTTGCCACTTAATGTTAAAATAGTGGGAGAAGAATATGCATTCTGTTGGCCCTGATAATGGTGGGTTAGGTCTCTGCTGTGCATCGCAAGTGGGATAAGCAAAGGGAATCAATTATAGCAACAAGAATATATATATATATAATATAAAACTGATGAAAAGTAAATACAAGAACAAGAGATTTTAGAGAGAGAGAGAGTAGAGAGAAGTTCTCATTTCAGTGTAATCTGAATGTTTACAGAAGGCCTCTATTTATAGAAGGAAAATGGGCCTTTAGTGTAATTTCCACTTTGGGTCATTTGATGTAATATTCCCCTAATTACATAACTGTACACTCACGGGAATGCATTCCCGTGAGTTGTATTATTTTGTGTGTGGGTCCCACCAAATAGTAAACTACTATGCATGGTACTATGCGTGGGTCCCATGTCATCTTGTAATATTTGGAGACCGGGAGTCAATGGACATCCACATAATCAGTATATTCATAACACTCCCCCTTGGATGTCCATTTATGAATGTGCCTCATTAAAAACTTTAACTAGGAAAAACCCAGTGGGATAAAAACCTAGCCAAAGAAAAGAGTACATCACTCATTGATACACTATCCAGTGCTGCCTCATTAAAAACCTTTCTAGGAAAAACCCAGTGGGACAAAACCTAGAAAAGGGAAAAAGAGTACAACGTGTATCAACTCCCCCTGTTGACAACATCAGTATTACTCCCTCTGATAACATCAGTTGAGATCTTTAAGTCTTCGAAGACCAATACCATAGACAAGCTTCTCAAAGATTGCTTCTGGAAGTGACTTGGTAAATAAATCTGCCAAATTTTCTCTTGAACTGATTTGCTGGATATCTATTTCACCATTCTGTTGAAGATCACGAGTAAAGAAAAATTTTGGTGAAATATGCTTCGTTCTATCGCCCTTGATGTATCCTTCTTTAAGTTGGGCAATACATGCAGTATTATCCTCATATAGAACTGTTGGAACCATTTTACCAGAAGATAAATGACAAGTAGTTCGTATATGATGAATTACTGACCTCAACCACACACATTCTCGACTTGTTTCATGCATTGCTAGGATTTCTGCATTATTAGATGAAGTGGCTGATATAGTTTGTTTCATAGATCGCCATGAAATTGCTGTACCTCCACATGTAAATACATAACCTGTTTGTGATTTTCCATCATGTGGATCAGACATAAATCCAGCATCTGAATAACCAATCAGTTCATGTTTAGATACATTTGAATAATATAACCCCATATCCATAGTACCTCTGAGGTAACGAAAAATACGCTTTACACCATTCCAATGCCTTTGTGTTGGTGCAGAACTATATCTTGCTAATAAATTAACAGCAAATGTTATATCAGGTCTTGTGTGATTAGCAAGATACATTAGTGCCCCAATAGCATTAAGATATGGCACTTCTGGACCAAGTAATTGTTCTACACCTTTTTTGTTAATTACTTGGGGTTGGAATGGATCTTTTTCTTTTATCAAAGATCTTACAACCATTGGAGTACAGAATGGATGTGACTTATCCATATAAAATCGTTTCAAGACCTTCTTTGTATAAGTTTCTTGATGTACAAAGATCCCGTCCTTCAGGTACTCAATTTGTAATCCAAGACAAAATTTTGTCCTACCTAAATCTTTCATTTCAAATTCTTTCTTCAAACAATGAATGGCTTTTGTAATCTCTTCAGGAGTTCCAATAATGTTGATATCATCAACATAAACAACAATTATAGCAAATTCATTTCTCGATCTTTTTATAAAACTGCATGGGCATATCGGGTCATTTTTATACCCTTCTTTCAACAAATATTCTTTAAGGCAATTATACCACATGCGCCCTGATTGTTTCAAGCCATACAGGGACTTATTTAATTTGATCGAGTATTGTTCTCGTGAATTTGAATTAAATGCTTCAGGCATCTTGAGTCCTTCAGGAACTTTCATATAGATATCACTATCAAGTGAACCATATAAATAGGCAGTCACAACATCCATTAGATGCAAATCAAGCCTTTCATTTGCTGCTAGGCTAATTAAATAACGAAAAGTAGTTGCATCCACTACTGGTGAATATGTTTCTTCAAAATCTATGCCAGGTCTTTGTGTAAAGCCTTGGGCTACAAGGCGTGCTTTATACCTTGTAATTTCACCCTTTTCATTTCTTTTCCGTACAAAAACCCATTTATATCCAACTGGCTTTACATCTTTAGGTGTATGGACTATAGGTCCAAATACTTTTCGTTTTGCCAATGATTTTAATTCTGCATTAATGGCATCTTTCCATAGGAGCCAATCTTTTCGTTGTTGGCACTCTCTCATGGATTTTGGCTCATGATCCTCTTCTTCATTCATCACATCATATGCCATATGATTAGCAAAAATGTCATCAATGTTGACTTCATTACGGTTCCATTTGATATTATTTGTGACATAATTTATTGAGATCTCATTATTTTCATACATTTCAGATACCTGGATCTCTTCTGGGGCCTCAATATTCTCCTCTGGAGATAATTTCTCTTTATGAAGTGGCTCATCCAGAGCTACGCTTTTTTCTTGATTATCCTCGACTTGGCCATCTATAATTTTAGCTTCTTTTCTTTTTCGAGGATTTTTATCTTTGGAACCGATAGGCCTACCACGCTTAAGGCGTGCTTTTGATTCATTTGTAATCGGTTGTCCTACAGGGACATCAATTCGAATAGGAGCATTAGCAGCTGGAATATGTGACTTTGTCACTTTCTTTGGGTCAGTGAATGCTTCTGGCATTCGATTAGCTGAATTCTGTAAATGAATTATCTTTTGAACTTCTAGTTCACATTGTTTTGTACGAGGATCAAAATGAGCCAATGATAATTCATTCCAGCTAATCTCTTTATTCAACTGCTTATTTTCTCCCCCTAATGTTGGGTAAACTGATTCATTAAAATGACAATCTTCAAATCGTGCAGTAAATAAATCTCCTGTAGATGGTTCTAAATATTTTATAATTGAAGGAGATTTATACCCAACATAAATTCCCATTCTTCTTTGAGGACCCATTTTAGTACGTTGTGGAGGTGCTATAGGCACATATACTGCACATCCAAAGGTCCGTATATGAGAAATATTAGGTTCTTCACCAAAAACCATTTGTAAGGGGGAAAATTTTAAATAACTAGTTGGCCTGATGCGAATTAACATTGCTGCATGCAAAATGGCATGGCCCCAAGCAGAAATTGGTAAATTAGATTTCAAAAGTAAAGGTCTTGCAATAAGTTGCAATCGTTTTACCAATGATTCTGCAAGTCCATTTTGCGTATGAACATGTGCTACAGGATGTTCAACATCAATTCCAAGGGACATACAATATTCATTAAAAGTCTGTGAAGTAAATTCACCAGCATTATCAAGACGTATTTTCTTGATAGGATAATCCGGGTAATGTGCTCTTAATCTTGTCAATTGAGCAAGTAATCTCGCAAACGCCAGGTTTCGAGAAGATAATAAGCACACATGCGACCATTTAGTTGATGCATCAATTAAAACCATATAATACCTAAATGGTCCGCATGGTGGGTGTATTGGCCCACAAATATCTCCCTGTATCCGTTCTAGAAATGTGAGAGACTCACTTTCTACTTTGGTTGGTGATGGCCGAATAATTAATTTTCCCTTGGAACATGCATCACATGAGAAATCATGGGATTTTGGTATTTGTTTCTGTTTCAAGTTATGTCCACATGAATTCTCTATTATACGTCGCATCATAATTGACCCGGGATGGCCTAACCGGTCATGCCAAACAATAAATATGTCTTTATCAACATGCTTCTGGTTTTCCATAACATTTATTTCAATTGTACTAATACTTGAATAGTACAAACCAGAAGATAACATAGGTAATTTCTCCAGAACATATTTTTCACCATATCTAACAGTAACAATTTGTAGATATTCTTTATTGTCCTCATTTATAGTCTCAATATGATATCCATTTCGACGGATATCTTTAAAACTCAACAAATTTCTATGAGACTTAGAGGAATACAAAGCATCATTAATAACAAATTTCGTACCATTGGATAATATTATTATTGCTCTTCCAGAGCCTTCAATCAATCTTGTATTACCCACTATGGTATTGATGCTTGTACTACAATTTGTTAGATGTGAAAAATATTTCTTATCTTTAAGAATTGTATGTGTCGTTGCACTATCAATGAGACATATATCTTCATTCTTGTGTGCAATATTTGAAATGTCCATGAGCTTCATTAAAAGAAAAGAAATGCATCAAAACATATTCAATATAGAAGATGCATTAAAAACATATTTATTATACATAATTGGCAACAAGTCAGAACGAAACAAAATAATTATTACAATTTTTGCAAAACTTATTTAATCATAAAAATCTTCCACCTCCAAGTGAGACATAACATCATCATTTGGCTCATTGACATCATTATCTTTATGAGCCTTATCATCACATTCCACATTATTAACACTCTTTTTTATAGAGGCTTGGTAAAGTTTCGCTAAATGTTCTGGTGTACGACAATTACGTACCCAGTGTCCCTTCATACCACACCGATAACATTTATGTTCAACAACTTTTGAAGGACCTTCTTTATCATTCTTTTGTCCTTCATTGTTCATCTTTTTCTGGTGGGTATAAGGACTATAATAACCTCTTCCACCATGATAAGGACCATGATTATTTCTACCTCCACGATTTCCACGTCCTCGTCCACGACCACGGCCACGACCACGACCGCGACCATGGCCACGACCATGATCATTCCGTACACTCACATTCGCTTCAGGAAATGGAGAAGATCCAGTGGGACGATTTTCATGATTTTTCAATAATAACTCGTTATTTTGCTCGGCTACTAGTAAACATGAGATTAACTCAGAATATTTTTTAAAACCTTTCTCACGATATTGCTGTTGTAAAAGCAAATTCGAAGCATGAAAGGTAGAAAAAGTTTTCTCTAATAAGTCCTCATCAGTTATTTTTTCACCACATAATTTTAACTGAGAACTTATTTTGAAAACAGCTGAGTTATACTCACTTACAGTTTTAAAATCTTGTAACCTGAGATGAATCCATTCATAACGAGCTCTAGGCAAAATCACCGTTTTCTGATGATCATACCTATCTTTCAAACTAGTCCACAATTCAAATGGATCTTTCACCGTTAAATATTCAGTTTTCAAACTTTCATGAATGTGGTGTCGGAGAAAAATCATAGCTTTAGCCTTTACTTGAGGGGACGCATCATTTCCTGGCAATATAGCCTTTCCAAAGTCCTTTGCTTGAAGATGGATTTCAGCATCTAAAACCCATGATAGATAATTCTTCCCGGTGATGTCAAGAGCATTAAATTCAAGATTTGAAAGGTTGGAAGACATGATTCAAACTAAAAATAATAAAAATAATTAGAATCATATTATAAAATCTTATTATAAATTAAAACATAATTTAAAGAATGGTAAATAAACATGCTAAGAAAATAAAAATAAGATGAGATAGGAATGGGAGTAAACTCACAGCAAGACCTATCTCATCCGAAGGTAAGAAAGATGATGCATATATTATATAATATATAGACAACAGTAAAGAATTAAGATAAACAAATGGAGCCCTATTAGTGCCACCACCATAAAAGGTAAATAAATGCATAAATAAATGGAGCCCACTAATATTAGTGTTGCCACCATAAAAGGTAAATAAATGCATAAATAAATGGAGCCCACTAATATTAGTGTTGCCACCATAAAAGGTAAATAAATGCATAAATAAATGTTAGTAACATAAATTTAAATGTTAGTGGCATAATGTAAATATTAATAAAGTCAGTATGGAGCTTAATATCGCCACCATGAAATAAATAAAGCAGTAAGTAAAGAATTTAAATTAAACAAATGGAGCTTAGTATCGCCACCATGAATTAAATAAATAAAACAGTAAAATTAAATTACAAATGGAGCTTAATGTTGCCACCATGAATTAATAAATAGGGAGTGGGAAGAATATATAAACATAAATAAATTACTGTAAATAGTAAAATATAAATTTACCGTGAATAGTAAAGTTACTATTCACAATGAATAGTGAATAAAAATAAATTACTGAAATATTAAATCTAGACTTCCATAAAGGAGTCAAAATAAATAGAAATATAAAATTACTGAAAAAGGTAAAATTAACATGAATAGTAAAAATTACTATTTACTGTGAATAGTAAATAGTAAATAATCTCAAATCTTAACCATGGAACCTGATGTTCAAAATAATCGGTAAAAGTAGAACTTTAATTCCATATCATGGTTAAGATTATCCCAGATAGAAAAAATAAACAAATAGTAAAGGAGATGGTAATAAAATCTTACCTTGGTAGAGTCTTCGTGCTGATAACGTAATATAAAACTGATGAAAAGTAAATACAAGAACAAGAGATTTTAGAGAGAGAGAGAGTAGAGAGAAGTTCTCATTTCAGTGTAATCTGAATGTTTACAGAAGGCCTCTATTTATAGAAGGAAAATGGGCCTTTAGTGTAATTTCCACTTTGGGTCATTTGATGTAATATTCCCCTAATTACATAACTGTACACTCACGGGAATGCATTCCCGTGAGTTGTATTATTTTGTGTGTGGGTCCCACCAAATAGTAAACTACTATGCATGGTACTATGCGTGGGTCCCATGTCATCTTGTAATATTTGGAGACCGGGAGTCAATGGACATCCACATAATCAGTATATTCATAACAATATATATAATTGATAGAATTATAATACAAAACCACTGTAGTTGTAACTAACAACAGAAAAAATTAAGAATTTCTGGATTATTATTATTACTATTATTATTATTATCATCATTATTGTTGTTGTTATTGTTATTTATAAGGGAAAATTATTCTTCGGACACATAGTTTTCTTCGATCTACTATAATTTAATATTTGTGTGCTTTTTATTTTTATTTAATCTCTTGATTTTACTCTTTTAGTGTGGTCAGCCCTTGTATTTTTACTGTGTGCATTGTTATACTCCCACTGGTCCTTACTATAAGGCTTCTATCACCAACATTTTTTTATTCTTATTATAAGGCACCAACTTATTTTAACTAACTTATTTTTTACTATTTTCCCATTATACCCTTATTTTTAACTAACTCATTTAAAGCTACATCATTAAAATATGGGTGAAATTGGAAACATTTATTAATTTTGGACCTAATTAATGAGCTAACTTCTATTCTTTAGTTTGTGAGAAAAAATAGTTGATGCCTTATAATAAGAATTAAAGGGAGTAGGTGTGAATCCATTTCATTTATCTTTTATTCAGTGGTTGTGAATGATGGATTTTCTCTAGAATTTACTCAATTGTGCGAACAAGATAAAATAAAAAGATTTAATGATGAGAGAAAACATATAAATTCCAAATTAAAAAAAAAACTATAAATACCTTACGAATGATTTTTCCTTATTAGGATTATATTTGTGGAAGTGGTAGAGAGTGATAATGCGATTTAGGAATAATGACGTCAGAACCAAATATCTTCAATTATTGGTTACAGTGTTCATGAAATATCCAACATATCCATGACTCAAGTCCTGGAAGAAGCCTTGTTTCCATCAGACACTGAGATATATATCCAATTATAATTATGCTATTTAAAGAAAAAAGAAAAGAAAAATTGAATAATTACTTAGATGTAATTACATAATTAAATTACAACCATCCGATCTCATCACTAGGAAAAGCGGATAGATCACTCACATGATATATATATATATATATATAACTCACATGCTATATATTAAAGGGAAATCCACTAAGAAGCATAAGCAACACGTTTGAGGGTTAGCCATTATTGTCGTGAACAGTAATCATGAAAAATAAAGTGATCAAGTGGAGGGGTGACTTTGATTTGGGTGGCCCAGATTAGATTAAATTAAATTAAATTATGAACAGTGAAGCAGCCATTATTGAATTGATTAGTACATAATTAGAATGATTTTCTTTAAATAAACCAGCAAGGCATAAATAAATGAGACAAGACACTAGCGGTTACTCGCTCGTTAACAAGTAGTTGTAACTGTTGTTGATCCCCCAAGTCTCAGTTTTAGCACGTGCGGCACGTGTCCATTCACCATTCATTCTTTCTCTCTGTTAATTTTTTGTCTCATGCCCCATTCTTGCCGACCTGAGTTTTAACTTTTCACTTTTAAGTTTGTGTGAAAAGTTATTTAAAAAAAAAAAAAAAAAAATTCTGTTTACTTTTCTTACTATTCACCTTGTCATTTTAATGATTGCAATATACTCTCTCCTTACTAATAATATTCATACATTTGACCGCTAATGAGTATATGCTCAACTCTTTTTAAAGCTTTTGTTAGAGAATAATCATCAGATTCACATCTAGTATGGATCATATATCTTAACTATTTAACTTTTGGACTAATATTTGGTTCCACCCTTTTTAATTGAGCAGGGTTTTAAGTTATGAAAAAAGACTTGGAGAGTTTTTTACTCGTACTCCCTTCGACTCGTAATATCTAACATTCTTATCTAATTTGACTATATTAAAGAAATTAGTTAGTATAACATATATTTTCTGAACACTCTAGTCATCTTCCTTAATTCATTTATTTTATCTCCTTCTTGATTATTGTTGATCAATAGGACATTAATAGAGATAAATTAGAAAAAAAATTAAGAAAATATAGAAAATATGTCTTATATTTAATTTGAACTAAGATCAATACCTACACTGGTTCTATATGAAGAGCCGGAGGGAGTATAATCCTACCCTATCAATCTGGTCTAGAGTGTAAATTAGTGGAAGCTTAATATGACTTTTGATTAATTAAATAAATATGTCTTATATTAAATATTGGAAGAATGAATTCACGGGCTCAAGTTGAATTTTTCACAATTATAAATTGACTAGCTAGATATAATATAATCATAATAAGAGAGAGATAAGAGAAAATGAATTTATATATAATTTTTTTGGTAATTTTAAATACAAGAAAGTGTAATTTTTAGGGTTAAGGTGCAAAAATACACATAAGTTTTTTCCTCAGGAGCAAAAATACACATATACTTTTTTTAGAAGCAAAAATACACATATGGTTACCATTTTGGTGTAAAAGCCACATCTCTGTAACATCTCATTTTTCAAAAGCGGAATGAGGTACTTTCATTAGAGTAGAGCATCAGAGCAATTTAAAAGAGAGAGTATCTGATAAACATCCTGTTGAGGTACCTAGTTGCTTATACAACAGTACAAAGGTCTGAATATTTACTGATATGGGAATACAAGTCCGAAAAGAAATTTTTCGGCTGGGACTCTAAGCATGCTGCTTGCCCTTATCTTTGGTGCTTAGTCCTCCTGATCCTGAAACTATATTAAGAGCTGAGGTCCATGCATCGAACCTCAGGTAACGGTTAACCTCATACTTATGTAAACAATATATGTATGACATCACAGCATTAATCAACACATAAGTATATAGCAGATGCAAGATTAATATATCCACCGTACACATCACATGTAAGGTGATCTATGCTAACAATACACATCGCATGTATAGTTATCTATACAATTCACATGTATAGTTATCCATGTTAACAATACACATCACATGTAAAGTTATCTATACAATTCACTTGTATAGTTGTCTATCACATATAAGCATACAATAAGTATCAGAGTTAGTGTTACAGTACGCGAACGTACCTTCGTTGACGAGCGTTTAGTACGTTGACGATAAAATGTACTTTTGACGGAAAACAGCGGAACGACAGCGAAATGACAGCGGGACAAGATTACTGATATCCTATAATGATAATATCACATTTATCAATATTTGATATCATAACAGGCATTTTAGGTACAAATTACCATTTTGCCCCTGATCCCCTAATCGGCGGAATTTCGCCAACACTTCGCTATCTTGACCCTAATCTTCCAGAATTTCCACATATCTCTAACTCCAATATATTTCCCAAAATAAATATCATATCTATCCTAAAACATGATATCTAAAATATACTGGAAGATTAAAGATCTACTCTAAAACTCTAAGAACTAAAGACTAAAGACTAGGGACCGAAAGACTTACTCAAAGCTTCGCTATGAACTTCTTGCTCCTCCTCCAGAGCTTCTCTCTCTAACTTCTCTCTAGGATTGTGTGAATTGGTGAAGAATGAAGAGAAGTGAAGGGCTATTTATAGAAAAATCCAAGTTACTATTCATGCTTTGTCAGATGAATTCTGGACCGTCAGATCGCACTTCTTGGAGGTGGCAAGATCTTAGCCTTACACCTCTCAAGGATGATGTCATCCCTGCTGCATCATCAAGCCTTATGTCATCTTGCTTTATCAGGTAAAATTCTTGATTCGGTATCTTGATCGCGAAATTTCGTAAAATCTTAAAATTCCGGGAACAACACTCTGAGGATCTTTTCTTCCTCTTTAAGAATACTGTACTTTCCTATCCTTATACTCTTATTAAGGATATTCCGTTATCTGCCGAAAATCCTCGATATTCGTGCCCGGCTACAGAAATAACGTTGTCCGGTACTAACTCCGAGACAAAAATCCACTGATTAACATTATACTCTGGTTTTTCCCCACTTATCCCCAGATTCCCACAATGGGATTATTTTCTATCGGTTCTCATTTCTACTATCTGCTTTAATCCCACAAAATATCTTCCTGGCCGGATCTCCAAATCACTCCGTTGGTTACAGAAATGACTTTGGAGACAGTCCACTCCGAGATAGAAATTCACTTGTTCCTAATATACTCTGACTCAAGAAACCTAGTTCACGGCTTTCTAGGTAGGATTTTATTTCTATCCGTGGTCATTTATCCTGTTCACATTTTTACTATTATAATATTACTTAATCATCACATGTCTTAACTTATAATGTTATTTTAATGCAAATATCTAGATATTAATTTCTTAATTTTCATTTCATTTTTCTTTATTTTTCTTCTAATTTTTGTTTTTATATATATATATATATATATATATATATATTTATTTTAAGTAATTTTCACCTTTTCCTCTTTATCTTATGTCTAAACAATTAGCCATTAATTATCTAATTAATCACTTACTAATTGTTGAAAATTTTCTTAATTAGTAATAATTATTATCTCACAACTATTTTACTGAAATTGATAATTTATGCATTATGCAAAATATTAAAAACCATGGGGCAATTTATGTTCCCCAAAATGATATTTAATTTTGCCTCATTATTTCCCAAGGAAAATAATCTTATAAATTACCTAAATTAGAGACAACATACTCTCTAATTTTTAATGAATATTTAATTGCCTCTCAGGATTTATCATAATATTCTCAGGGTATTTTTATAACCCATAAATATTTCAGGGACCTATTTGCAAAGTATCTAATGTCTTAGGGAGCTTTTCGCACATTATTTAATCTCAGGAGAAATTGTCCTAATAATAATAAGATAAATTCAATACAAGGTGTTTGAGACCTCATATTCACCTATTTTCAATAGGTATATTCTACAAATTTATGATATTTACCCTACGTCAAATTTTAGGGTATTACAATCTCACCGTTAAGTCACTGTTCATTGCTATTAAATTACTGTTCATCTCATCTTTTTCTCTCCTATCACGATGAACAGTGACTTAACGGTGGGATGTGACTTTTGCACCAAAATGGTAACCATATGTATATTTTTACTCCTCAAAAAATCATGTGTATTTGTGCTCCTAGAAAAAAAGCTTATGTTTATTTTTACACCTTAACCCTTATAAGTAATTAAATTTTTCTATCCCATAAATCAAATTGTTTCTTTCATTGTCAACTAGAATTTAAGGGTTGGTCCTTGATAACGGGCGACTTCGGCAAGTGCACCAGTCGTTACATGTAATAGAGTAGTGAGAAAGTATCGTCCCACGAGGAATAGTTATTCAACCACTAATTCGCTATTTTCGCCTTAGTTGGATGATTCGAATAATAAAAGAGGAGTTGTAACCAATCAAGAATTTGAAGATTTAAAAAAAACCAAGAACTCAAGATCAATAATCTCAAGAACACGTTTAGAAAAGATAATTAATCAAGAAAAACGCAGCTAGGGCTCAGAATCCCCCTATGCTCATTTAAGTATTTGAATTAAAATCCTAATTGATTTTGATTCCCAAATTGATTATCAATTCTCTAAAATTAGACTAAGTCCCAATTTCTTGATGCTACCTTAGTCCGTTTATATTTAAAAACAACCCAATGTCTTAGTATTGCTTTAAAAGATCAAATCTTTAAACCAGAATTATAAGATCACATAGATTCGTAAGCCTATGTTTAGGTCATGCAATTCTATGATGAATTAATAGGTTCTGATTAAATGCACCAACATCTTTATTGTCACACATCAACCTATGAACAATCTTAAAGGTGATCGATCTTCAAGAAAGCATTAAGCAAAGAGAATTCATTCAATAAAGGAAATCAAGATTCAATCAAGAATTCGAGTAAATACGATAAACTTGCATAGGGTTCATCATAACCCTAACTACAAAAAGGAAATTAGCCAAACATAGCTAAATCAACAAAATAAAGAAGAAAAGATGAAAATAGAATAGGTCTTCAATGATTGGGGAAGGTAGATCTCCACAGTAAAGCTTTGATCCTCTTTCTCCAAAGTCTTCCGGTTGTTTCTTGTGCAAAAGGTTCAAGAAGGTGTCTTTCTTTTCTAGGGTTTCTTATTTTTATATTCTAGGGCCCCTTGGACTTCAAAACCATTAAAAATATATAAATTTTCTTTCTTTTTTCGGGCCCTATAATAAGAAAAATCATATTTTAGCAATTCTGGCGCCTGGGTGCCAAACTCTTTTCACAGGACAGAGAGTTGGTGCCTTGGGCGCCAACTTTGCACTAGTTGGCGCCCTGGGCTCCAACTTTGCACTAGTTGGTGCCCTGGGTGCCAACTCCAAGAGTAGCCCAAATAGTTGGCGCTTTGGGCGCCAACTTTGCTTCCTTCGTGACTTCTCTTTTGGCCTTTCTTTAGCTCTTCAATTTGGTTTCTCTTGTAAATAAAAACCTGCAAAACACACGATAATACTTGTAAGGGCATGTCTGACATCGAATCCATATTTTTTTACTTATTATTCCTAAACTTTTTAATTATGTTAGATCAAGTTTAGTTTTAAGCAATCAACATCATATGAATCAAAAGTGATGAGATGTACATATAATATACAGTAGAGTCAGACTTGTCCGCGAATTGCAAAATTAAGAATGTAAGGAAGAAAATTTTACAGATAAATGTTAGTCCAAAAGAGGATTATTTAGAATTTAATTTGATTACAATGACTCGCTAGGCAATTAACGCAAAAATAAGCTAGCTAGGCATACATCACTTTTGGGAGAAGAAAAACTTGCATTATCAATCATAATAACGTAACCCCTCATATTTGGATTTAACTCAAAGAAGTCGGACACTCTCACTAAAAGGAAAGTGTTCAATCCTATAGTTGGTTAAAGTGTTAGAGGAAACATTATAACTCTTGATTATCTAAGTAAATGTGTGAGGGTAAAAGTAAATGTGTGAGGGTAATAGATGGTTCGTTGTACCAAACATTAGTATCACTTAGGAGAAAGTGAGACTCCGCCCTACCTTTAAATCGTAGGTAAACCTAATCCTTCATAAAATTTTCATAAAAAAAAAAAATCATAATAACGCAGGTGTCCCATTTCACTGGGCCAGAAGACACTCGATGATAGTTAAGTAAAATAAAATTCTAGGTTCCTCCGACGCTACATATTATCGTCTTCATCAAGCGAGAACACACACATCTAATTAAGACATTTGAACATGACAAAATTGAATTATAAAGAATCAACACAAAATTGAACACGTTTTGGTGTAACAGTACTTGTCCACTTCCCCTAACTCCCATTCCATTCTCTCATATGACTAAAAAGTCACATCCATCCATCCATCGGAGAGGTAGCTACAACCTCTATCAACCCTCAATAAATTAGCAATTAGTAATAAAAGTTACTTTTTTTTTAATGTGATTTCCAGCATACTTTTTCTTCTAATCTTTATTATAAGGCATCAACTATTATTTTTCATAAACTAAAAAATGGAAGTTAAGTCATTAAATTGGTTCAAAAATAATAAATATTTCCACCTTTACCCATGCTTTAATAATGTAAATTTAAAGGATTAGTTAAAAATGAGGGTATAATTGGAAAATAATAATAAATGAGGTAGTTAAAGGTCATTGGTGCCTTATAATAAGAATTAAAATATTTTGGTAGTTGGTGTCTTATAATAAAGACCAAAGGGAGTACGATGTAAATATATATATAAAAAATTATTTTAATTTCACGTTTTAAACGTCAAATCAATTTATCTTTTCTTCTGCCAACACCTATAAGCTTTATATATTGTTCCTTCTAGTTATTATTATAAAGTATCAACTAATAAATGTATTTAGTCTTTTTTATAAAATACTTATTTGTTTCCCATGAGTATTAATTATTTTTTTTCATATATGTTCATAATTAACCAGGGTAGTAAGTGAAAGTAATAATAATATAATATTAGAGTTTAATGTAATTAGTATGAGTAATATTAGAAATTATTTAAATTGTAGGACAACTTTATTAACTTTAATTGTTTTTATTGTTTTGTGAGAATTGTTAGTTTGTAATTTTTAATAAGGATCAGAGTCAGTATATATGATTATTTATTTTTCTCTGTAGAAAATTCATTATTTTCCCCCTTTAACTACAAGCTAATCAGATTAGGTGTGGGTGTCTGAGTTTGATGGGGACTCTAAGCAGATCTTTTTATAGAAGTGGCGAGCAGCAACCATATCTGTATCAGTGAATCGGATAAGCACTGAGACTCTCCTTTTTAGTTTTTACAATATTAATTCTTTATACATACAAAGACAGTTTAATTAGACTTTGATTATATGTCTTTTTATATACATTGGGACTATCACTCTGATCTTATTTATAAGTTCCTTTTGACCAAAAAATTTGGTCATATTTATAAGTCTTCTTTCAAGTAATTAATGAGATTGTGACAATTTTGCCCATATTAATTGTACCAATGAAAATAGAGAGAGAAGAAAAAGTTGAAAGATATCTATTCATAAATGAGGGCAAAATTGAAAATTTATCTCATAATAATTGAATTAACTACTTTTCCTTGGTATGTGTGATTTAGTTAAAGAGATTTATAAATAGGACCAAAGTGGTATATACAAGTGATGTGTAATGTTGGAAGAAGGTTTTTTTCTTTGGGGAAAAAAAGGTAGGGGAAGGTGGTCAATGCCCAATTGGTAGTAGACAGTGGCTTGTTTGTGTTGAATTCAAATATGATTTACATTTTGGATTGAAGAAAGTATGTACTATCAATAGTTTATTTCAATTTCATAGAATTCTTAAAACACAAATTATTATCTCCGATCCTAAATATAAGAGTTGAATAAGAATTTTATTTTGGTTTTACAAATAAGATTCTAATGTACTTTATCTCCTAATTTTATTTTATTTTTTTCAGAACATCCCTATTTATTACATCCAGTAAGCATTTCATTGAATGCACATTATTATATATATATACATATTCATTATACAAATCTTACTTAACTAATTTTTTTAATGTCTATAAATCAATTACTATCAAACTCTCAAATTAATTACATGAGGTAGCAGCATGTTTGATTTCATTTGGAGTTGAGTTGGGAGGAGCTACAAGTAGAAGAGTAGGGGGAAGGGAATAAGAGAATAAAGGACATAAAAGTAATTATCGAGAAAGGTTGGTCGCAGACTCGTAGCCACAACTTGGCAAGAGGGTACCTTAATTGTGTGAAGAGGCAGAGACAAAATTAAGGATCAAGTTTGGCGGCTCCCATTTATATCTTTTGTTCTTTTTTATTCTATTTCTTTTTTATTTTTTTTATAAGAGTGTGAAATTTGAATTCCTTTTATTTTTTATATAAGAATCTAATAAAACTTGTCTAAAAAATTAATAATGTTTTTTTCCATTTAAACTAATAATTATTTATATGTATTATATTAATTAAAAGGTAGATGATACTTACTTTATTTTTCTCTTACTTACCCTTTGTAAATAAGGAAAACAAAGTTTATTTCATACATTCTTATTATCCTTAACTAATTTAAGGGGTTTAGTTTTCTCATATTGCATAAGAAAACTACGATTCCTACACACACATGAAATGATGGAACCCACGTACATATATGTGTATGTAGGTCCCACCATTTCATGTATGTGTAACATGAGAAAACATTTTTCCTACAACATGAAAAGTATTTTTCCCCTAATTTAAACACTTTCTTAAATCACATAATTTAGTTACTAAGCTTTTATAAATGAGATTGGTGAGAGTATAGGATACTCATATGATTCTATTTACAAGTTATTTTTAAGATTTCCCACACACATCAAGAAAAACATTAAACCTCATTGATCATGCCTCAACAACTTTCCAACTCTACCCCTGCTTAATATACATAATACCAAATGGAAATAAAGTCAACAATAATAAATGAAGAGTTAGATTATACACTCACCTCAAAATTTTAATAAGATGCCTTGTAAATTGGACCCAAAAAAAAGCTTTACTTTGTACCTTATAAATAAGACCAAAAGAATATCATTGTTTGAATATGTATGTTCCCTTTTTTATAAAATATCATTTGGAGATGTTTAAAAATTTAATGTTTTTTTTTTACCATCAATTAATTATATGTCTTTCTCCTTATTTTTTCCCACTCATTCGCACTCTTTACTTTTTTACTCATTCTCTATCTCACTAAACTTCGTTACAAATAAGGGTGTTTTTGAAAAATGAGTTGTATTTTACATATTTATTATCTTTAATCAATTTTAACTAACTTTTTAATCTATATAATTCGGTAAATTGATATCTAATAAAGAGAAACGGAGAAGTAACATATCGAAACTTTTTACTATATTAACAACACATCAATAATCACTTATTTATAATGCCTTACTAAAATTAGCCCTCTTTAATTTATTTTAACGTGTGATGATAATATTGGAAATGTCATGTTTTGAAAAAAAATCAAGTTTGTTAATTAACTAATTAAAACTTCTCATATAATTCAGTTATAAAAATCTCATATTGAGGATCTAGGATGGTTTTTTTCCTGGGGATTTATTATATGAGATGCATAGTGGGAGTTGATTTCAATTGATATGGAAATATCCAAAGTAGAATGTAGTGGTCGTAGCGAAAATATTAGAGAGAAGTGTTTGGTGGTAGAGTTTTCTATCCTTGTGCTCCTACCCAATTTGGTTGGGATTAGTCTGAACTTTGATAAATTTTTCAAATTAAAAGGAGATACTAAATCCTCATGCAAAAAATTATTGAAAAGTGTAAGCACATTACAAATTTATCAATAGTGACAAAGGTGTAATATCTCAAATTCCAGGTTTGAAAATCGTGTCGGTCGACACTTAATTTTAAGAAAATCATAGAGTTTTAAGATTACTACAGCTCAGAGTACCGCGGAAATGGATAATGTGTGCCAAGATTCGGATAATGAGTATCTGATATAAAATGCCCAGACATATGATGATGCCCCGACATAAGCTGATATTTTAAATATCCCGAAGGAATATTCATGTGATACAATTTACAGAGATTTGAATACATTTCTCTGATAAAGAAAGTCTTAAATTAGACCTATGACTTGGAACCTAACATCAGTTAATCAGACAATTTGCCTAGGTCGGTGTTCAGTCTAATGGGAGTCTCACCAACTCTATGGCGACTTGTGACAACCCACCGATGAAACCTTCCTTAGTTTAAGCACCAAATGGTCCGAAATAACTTTGTTAAATCCGTGCCAGAATACTCTGCCAGAAACTAAGTCCTAATAACTTCTACCGACCTTCGTCTTCGACCGCTGCCTCTTCACGGCTCTTTCCACTGGCATCTTCTCTATCCCGGTTTCTTCCCTGTACTATTCATTAAGACTGAGGTCCAATGCCCATTAGACCTCAGGTAACGGTTAACCTTATGCTCAAGTATGATAGTATGCATGATAGATATTCATTTACATTTCAGCATATAACTATACATAGCACACAACACATGTATCAATTCATATCTCAACAATACCTACATAGCACACAGCCCATGTAAGGTCTACATAGTTTGCACATAAACCAGTGCCACGCCTCGGAGCGTGTTCTCAGCGCTAGGAAAACATCTATACGGCATTACCAAGACTGTAACCCATTTTCACATTAAAAGCTGAATGTATTTAACAAGGTGACCTAAGACCCTGTCTTAGCCACAGTCCAAGACCCAAGACCCTGTCTTGTCCATGACTATATGAATCATCTCATCATATATAAAGCATACAAGCAGCATAAGAGTTAGAGTTACAGTACTCGTCTGTACCTTCATTGACGATATCGGGTACTTTCGTCGAAATATGGTACGTTTGACAGCGGTACGATGACGGTACGACAGCGGAAACAACGGTTCGTATTTTCAGATATCCTATAAGGATTATGTCACAGATATGAATATTTAATATCATAACAGGCATTTTAGGTACAAATTACCATTTTGCCCCTAGTTTGATTAGTCGGTGGAATTTTGTCAGAGCTTCGCTACTTTGACTCTAATCTTCCAAATTTTGACGTATCTCTTTCTCCATCATATTTTCGAAATAAATACATATTTAAACTTAAGCATGATATCAACAACATATTGGAAGACTAAAAGATCAAACTAACATTTCTACCATAACTACCGAACGAAGCTAGAATCTTAAGACTAGGGACTGAAGAACTTACCCAGAACCTTGCTACTCCTTCCTCCGAGCTCCTCCCTCTCTCTAACATCTCTCTAGATTTCGAACTAGGCAAGTGAATTGGTGAGAAAATGAAGGATAATGGAAGGGCTATTTATAGAAAAAGGCAATGGCATTTTGGGAATTCCTTTGAACTTTGTCTGATCAGTTTCTGACCGTCGGATCGCACTTCTTTAAGGTGGCAAGATCTTGGCCATACACCTTACTATGCTGACCTCATCCTATGTCACCAAGGTGATGTCACCAACTTGCTCAAGAAGCTTTTTACCGATAAAGTCCCTGTTCGGTGTTCTAATCCCGTAATCTTGAGAAATCTCAAAATTCCGGGAACATGGCCTCGAAGATCTTTTCTTTCTCTTTTAAGATACCTGGGTTATCTAAATTTTTGATCTCATTAAGGACATTCCGTTGCCTGCCGAACATTTTCGAACAACCGCTGTCGGTTATGGAAATAAAGTCGGACAACATCAACTTCTGAATGAAAATCCACTGATTTATAATATACTCTGGTTTTTACCAACTTATCCTCGGATTCCAGTTTACGAATTATTTTCCATAGGTTTTCATTTCTACTATCTGTTCTAATTCCACAAAATATCTTTTTGTCTTATCTCATGATCACTCTGTCGGTTACGGAAATGACTTCGGAGATAGCCTACTTTGAGATAAAAATTCACTTGTATATAATAAGTCCTTATGTTAGATACTTAGTTCATATATTTTGAGATAGGACTTATTTTCTATCAGTTCTCCTCTATCCTATTTGTTTTTTCTCAAAATATCTCACTTTATATTATTATTATAATCATAAATATGTAGATATTATTATTTTGCTACTACAGACACACACATGCACAACACTTAGACACACACACACTTACAACTCTCCACATCTCATAACACTCACACACCACACATCTCACACACACACAAATTTCGGTTTTTCTTCTTTATTCATATCTAAACAATTAGCCATTAATTATTTAACTAATCTCTTACTAATTGTTGACAATTTTCTTAATTAGTAATAATTATTATCTCACAACTATTTTACTTACATTGGTATTTTATATCCCATGTAATATATCAAAAATCACGGAGTCAATTTTGGTTTCAGAATATTTTTTAATTTTTCTTCTTTTTATTTTCAAATGAAATAATTTATTAAATTTTCTAAATTAAGGACAATATTCTTTTTAATTTTTAATAATTATTTTACTGCCCTTTAGAATTTATCACAATTCTTTTTAGAATGTTTTATGACCCTAAAATGCATTTTTAAGTTTTTTTGACACTTGATTTTCTTTATCCATCCTAATTTCATGAGAAATCACCTTAGGAAATAAGGTAATTATTATACTAATTTTGAGACCACAAATTCATCTATTTCCAATAGGTATTATTTGTCAATATAATTATCCGGGTATTACAAAAGGCCATCCACTTATTGAAGTTTGAAGAATGAAGAGTGCAGAATTGGTCCTAAACACCAATATTTCATGCTTCCCCTTAACACCACCCTTGAGGAGTAATTTATAAAAACATTTTGGAAAAAAATTATAACTTAAGGAAATAAAATGAATTGAATTTTTATATTCAAAAATAAAATTAACATATGAGCGAACCCATTCATCTAGAAGAGGAAGGAGCATTTAAAATGGTTTGAGTTATGATTATTATAACTAGAGGGAAAAATTATATAAAAATAATTATTAATGTGATGTTAAGGAGCATTTAAATTTGAATCTGTATAAATATAAATAAACATCTTCAAAAGAGCTACCCTAATTGAATCGATCCGATGATATCTAGTCATAAGTCACAAGAAAAAGTGTAAAGGATTTATTTATTTTTTTTAAAAAAATGAAAATCACAAGAAAGAAAGGGAAAGTGGAAGTTGGGTGTGGTGAGGTCAAAAAGGAGGGTTCCATAGAAAGAGCTTCACCACCACACACACACTGACACACACAAACAAGTGACTAGTCAATAGTCATAACACATTAACTCGCTCGTTAGTGCCGTACAAGGCACACCAACGTTGACGCCTTTTCCACACGTGTGACCTTCTTCCACGTACTAACTCCCTTATGTGGGCCCCGAACTTCCCGTGTTTCCCTCCCTCTTTGGTCCCACCCTTCTTGTCACCTTCCCTCTTAAATTACTAGTCAATCACCATTCATTCATTTTAATAAATTCTGGCCCTCACATAATTTCATAATTGAATTCCTTCATCCAATTTTCATGAATAAAAAAATAAAAGAGGATCAAAATTTGTATTCTTAAAATTTTTTTCCAAATGAAAAATATCACTTAGGGACGTTGGATGGATCGATATTATTTATTATGAAGACTATAAATTTTTTTAATTTTCCATTATTTACTCTGAAAAAATTACCATAATTTTATAAATATTTTTCTAAAAAGGATTGTTAGGATTTGAAGGATTAGAGTTGAGATGAAACAAGAGCCTATAAATATTATTGAAACCTTAATGTTTAATCTTTAATGCAAGAGCTTTCTTTCTTTTTCTTTTTTTGGTTGCCCACTTGGTTATTTGTCCTAAGTTAGGTCAATGATTTTAAGGAGAGCTCTCAACGTTATACTCTTCATTCTCATGCGTTGAATTAAGGACGTAGTTAAATGAGAACAAGTCTCTTACCATTTTGCTTCCAATGAATGATGGGTTAATGCAAGAACTTTTATTTAGGCAAACTTAGATTGATCCTATAATTTAAAATAATCTAATCTAAATAAATCTAATCAAATAATAATATTAACATAAGATATTTGATATCTCGGTATTAGAATATATCAAATATTTATTATATATTAACAAGGCTAAATGACGATTTTTGGGGGCTTCATGTTATTAACTTACCATTTAAAGCCAAAATACTTAAGAATTTCAATAAAAAGGTCAAAAAGATCATTGTTCCCCAAGATCAAAAGGTTCTTAATAGTTCAAATGTAAGAGGTTTAAAGATTGAATGCAACTTATCATATAGTGAATAATAAATACAGAATATGAGAATTAAATTCTTATAATTACAGGTATTTAATAAACAAAAGTTTTCAATCTTTCATGTTAAAAGTTAGAACATCATTTCAAATTTTCATATATCAATGTCAAAAGTTTGAAAGCTCTCTGTGAACTTCTTTCACCTATAAGTATTCTCTAGAGATTTTTGTTTTCCATTGGACATATTAAAAGGGAAAAATTATAATGAAGTACCCAGAGAAAAAGTTATTTATGGAGAATACCATAAAAATTATAATTATTTGAAAGAAATAAATACAAAACTATAAAATTATAATACTGAAATGCCCCAATCAAAATCATTTGGGATCTCGTGTACATTCTCTCCCACATTCTACTTTTCAAATCAATACAAAATTTTAAATTTTACTAAATTAAATTATTTTCTCAATTTTTCATTTCTCACAACTTCCATAGATATCTATGGAAAAAATACTCATTTTTTAATTTTGTAAAAATTATATCTTTTTTTTAAACCAACAAAAATTTTAATTTTAAAATGGAAAATTATATTTCTTTAAAAAAACTAAATATATTTCATAAATTTATCATATATGTTAAGCCAACAAAATTTATATGATTTATTTTTTTAGAAGCAATTTATGTCGGTTAAAAAATTTATCTAATGTTAATAAAATTTAAAAAATCTTAGTAATCTATTATATCCTGAAAAATATGAAATGAGTTTATTTTTTATTTTTATAAGAATATCTTAATTAATATCAACGATTATAGTATAAATAGGGCAACTTGATGATATAAATACTTGGAAATTTAAAATTATGAAAAAATATAAATTTAACCAATGTCAATTAAAAAATATATTGAAAAAAAAAGATACGATCATATCACGTTTTATTCTTAATTTTAGTTACTTTTTAATTATAAATACAAGATATAATGAAAGGCACTCACCCTAGCCTTACTTAACAAGTAGGGGCATAGTAATTCTAAATTTATATTATAATGTTCAGTCATTTTAAGTAATTACAATTTTTATAATCATTTGTAATGAATATTATTTTCTGTAGGTTTTTTGTTTTAATTTTTCAAATTAAAAATTGAAATATTAGTTGTAAATTTTTCATATATAATTGCTTAATTTCAGCAGGTCAATATGAAATTCCTGTTTCTAGATATATTAATTCAACACATTTTCTGTTCAATCTTCTATGTTAAAAGTTACAAAAAAAAAAAAAAATAATGTGCACGATTTCATATTTTGTGGATCAGATTTCAAAAGATTGAAAAAACTTGTTTAGTTAATACCTATACATACATGAACGCCTCTCCCAGTCATATTCTAATTATATCCCGCAATTCACCAGTGATTATGTAATAATTCCCATTTTTAAGCCTGAAACATTTTATAGAAAATAGTATTCGAGTTACTTTGTTTTGTACATTTGTGGTCATACGTTCATTAAAATTTCAAAATTTATTGGTTCTTAAAATTATAATTAATTCAATGTATTTGTATTAAAGTGTTACGCCCCCTTAATTTTTTTTTTTAAAAAAAATAGTTTGCTACTTGAATTGTAATTTTTAGATTTTTGTAACATTTTTTTTCGAAGAAGTGGGCCATGTTTCATAATGCGGTAATGTGTCTGGATATAATGAATAATTTTTTCCATTTTCAAATTAAAGCTCTGTTCGTCTTGTTAATCAAACATTTCATTTTCTTTTATTTGAAATTTTTTTATAAATTCACATCAATGTCTGCCGTAACTTTGTCAATGATGATAATCTTGAGGGTTAAGACCCTAATTAATGGGCTTGTTTGGGATACAGGTGGGCAAAATGACTTATGGAAAAGTTTGATTAGGTAAAAATCTGATTGTGAAATGTGATTTATGTTTGGATTGATAATTGCATAAGTAGTTTTTGGGTATAAGTCATATTGTAAAACTTGTTTGGAATAACTTATAAATAAGCTACTTTTGAGATAATTATAAAATAAAATAAAATATAATAACCAAAAATATGAAAAATGCTTAATTATAAAATTTGCACAATATTTTATATAAATTTTTATATAAATTACAAAATTTTTATATAAGTTTGCATAGTGTTTTATATAAGCTATAATAAACTAGAAAAACTAACTTATAGATGCTTCAACTTATAGACACTTAAACACTTATAAGTTCGATTGCAATTTTTTTTATCCAAACAAAAAAAATTATGAGTTCAATTCAAATAGTAAATAAGCTAGATTGAGCCTCCCATAAGCTATACCAAACAAGCTCAATATCAAGTATATGTTCTTCTTCTTCTTCTTCTTCTTTTTTTTTTTTTTCCAGCAGAATGTCAAGTATATCTATTAGAGTTGATCTAGTGGATATTATATCTTGGATATTCCAAAATAATTGCTTTTTTCTGATTGTCCTATGTGCCGTCATTAGTTTATTAGTGTTTTTTTTTGGTCACTTGAATATTTCAACATTGTCGCCGGAAAACAAGATTACTTCTTTAGTTTTTAATGTAATATTTAAAAAATAGTTTAATTAGATTAAAAATTTTAATTGAATTAATTAATATGACATTTTTCTTCTTCTAAAACACAATATCCATATTCCTTAATTTCCCTCTCTATCCTACTTGGTTAATGTTGAAGGAATATTAATATGGCTAATTTGAGAAAAATAGGTAAATTTGTCAAATTTGTTTTATATTTACACCAATATCAATTTTTCCATTAAGTACTGCATTAAGACAAGAAGAGTTCATAAATATTAATTTTGGTTGATTGGCTTGTAAATATTTTTTTAACTGTATAATTTAATGATTGTGTTCAACTGTTTGATTGATTAAAATTATTTTAAATAAAGGGCATAACTTCTTTTTTTTTGGTGGTTAAATCTTTATGCTGCACATGATGCATGGGCCATTCCTTATGGTTGTATTAAATTCCAAAAAATTGTTGGAATATTTTAAAATGAAGAGACATGTTTACTGAAAAGTCATGTCCTCATAAATTAGGAATTTATATGAAGGGTTATGTAGGGAGTTATAATAATAAACGTCATGTCCTTAAATGTCTCCTTAGTTTCTAAAGGTAACTAAGAAAATGTGAGGTAACTACTATTTGTGTGTCAGTTTTTTAAAGAGACTGTACATACTATAAAGGTATAGCTCTTCATGGAAGAGTTATTTTAAATAATTCTTGATTCATTAAGTTATGTTAGCTCATAAGGGTTCATGAATCTAAAATATAGTTATGACTTTTAATTGAAGAGATGTTACTTTAAGAGCTACTAATTTAAGGCTTCACTTCATTGTTTTTAAGTACCTTACACTATCACTTCATTTGTGACAGACAAATATATAACATCCAAAATCATATAACAACAAGAGATCAAACTCGTTACATTTATCTTTGAGCGCATACACAGATATTCAAATTATCACTATGTAAAAGTTATTGTTGGCTTGGCTTGAGTATTGAGAGTGTAACCCCATACTTAAAGGTCTTCATTGTATCAAGTAGGAAATTCACCTGCCAAACTAAATTGCATCCTGTAAGATAGAAATAAATGGGGGCGAATTAAGCCTAAAGAAAATTATTGTCTATACTTTAAAGACATTGTATACTACTTTCTTTTTCATCTTTTATTCTTCTACTCCTTGTAGATCCAGTCAAACAAAAAAATTCTGAATTTGGCACTACATATGACAATATGACATACGCCAAACCAACCTTCAAAGACAATTTGTTAATTAATTATTTAATTATCCCTGTTGAATCAAATTGTCTCCAAACTTTAGATAATTTGGCGGTCGCATTTTGGTTTTTAGATATTTGGTTTGAGCTTTTGATTTCGTTGTTCATTCCTTTTAGACTAGCCTGCCCATGAGCCTGCCTCGGGTCTATTTGAGTTAGTGGTGAGAGTGTGACTTATTTTCTATACGACTTTTTAATAAACCTAGTAGAAAAAAAAAGTCAGGTTGTAAATATAATTTGTGTTTGGATTGATGATGATAGAAGTGGTGAGGCCCACATTAAAAAGTTAAGAGCTTTTTGAAAAAACTATCTCATTTAGCTTTTTCTTTAATTGGCTTTTAAGAGCTTTTTTTTTTTTTTGAAAAGAAAAACCCAATAAACTTAAAGTTTAATCTAAACACTTTACTTAAGACTTTTTTTTTTTACTAGAGATTTTTTCTAACTTTAAATTATTTAAAGCTCTCTCCAAAACGGGACCATTATATATTTGATTCGGTGTACATGTTATGCCAACAAAACTTTCTCTTCCGCAATTATTCAATACGGAGATATGCGTGTTCCTGCATGGTAGGTGAATTGATATGTTCCTCTCTTGCTGAATATATTAATTTCTAGCTAATTCACAATAGTTAAAAAGTATAAAATGTATCATAATATTCAAATGATTTTTCATATTATTCTTACCAACTATTCCTCCTATCCTAAATGTAACATCTAATTTGTGAATCGATTTTGATTCTTAATATAAAACCTTTTTCCATTCTATCCCATTGTTTGTATATAACATTTTCTAAAATCATGAGGTTTAAAATATTTTTTTTTTCAATTATGTCCTTATTTATAAAGAGGATACATGAAAGATAATAAGAGAAAATCTACTACAGAGATAATGAATGTCATATATTTAATAGGGTGAAAATGAAAAAAAGAGTTTAAAATTTCTGGAAACAAAAAAATGAATTGTTCCTTATACTTAAGATCATCATTAAGAGAGATATTGTTCCTTATAAGAAGGACCGGAGGAGGTATTTGTCATTTTTCTAAATTATTATGTATAACTTATAAACTGATGTATAATATAATGTTATACAAAAAGTATTTTAAATATATACCATATACGTTATAATTAAGTAATTTATTTATAATAATGATGAATCCTAACATTATTCTATTAATTTATGCTCTCTCTCATTAGTTATTACTCATATTAAATATGGGCACGTAGGAAAAAAAATATATTTAACATTATTTGAAATTAGCAAATGTCTTGTGGAAATAACTAAAAACACCTTTGTTTAAGAAATATAGAATTGTGGTTAGTACAATACTCCTCTGATTTTATTTATAAGGTAGGAAGAAAATAAAATTTCTAACTACAAGTTACAGAGATAAATTTTCCATTCGAATGTATAATTTACCCTTCATTTATTTTTGGATCAACTTTATTCTCATGAGGTATAACTATAAATCACTTCAACCAACTCACTAACCAAAAAATGATAGTTAATTTATTAAATTTACCTTAAATTCAAAGAAAATTTCAATTTTACCTAATTAAATGAGGTTTTTAAGAAGTGAGGAAAAATACAATGAGCTATGTTTAAACCTTAATTACATGAACAAAATCGACAAATTAACATTAATTGCTCTTAAAGTGACTTCTATAACAAATTATGTCATTCTTTTAAAAGCGATATATATTATAAACTAAAGGGAAAGGGAGTATATTAAATAGAGATAAAGTTAACAAATTGTTGAATTTTATGATAAACTAAGTGAAGTTTAAGTTTTTCTTGGTTTATGTGAGATGCGCTAAGAGTGCATAATCAAACCTACAATAGCATTATTTAGTTAACCAAAACCCTTGTTTAACTAATTACTCCCTTCAGTCCCCTTTACAAAGGCCCCAAAATTTGAAACGTTTTGATCCAAAGTTGTCGAAACATTTATTAAGTCTTTCTATTTTTTATCCTGATTAATTATATATTTTCGCTCTCCTCATCTTTATTCTTTCTACTCATCTTTTTAACTAATGGTTAAAAAAATATGTATAAACTTCAAAATATTTTAAAACTTTCAAGAAAAATTGCTCTTGGACCAATACTTCTGAAGTTAATTTTCTACTTAACCAAAAAAAAGTTATCTTAGGCATATTTATTATTCTTAATAAATTTTATCTATGTTTTAAACTGTTCAATTACGGGCTCTTACAGAAAGAAATAGGGGGATACCATTTAGATGGGTAACTCAATGAGGCAATTAATTGCGTCCCAATGCTCAATAATCAAAAGTCGGCATTAGAGGAAGATGACAATGGTGGCTATGCTTTCATTAATTGATTAGCCGAAAAAGAAGAATAAAAGGACAAATTGACAAATGCTTAAATGATTTCTTAAACAAGATGTCACTCTTGAAGTTTACACATAATTTCTTAACCAAAAAAACAATAATTAATAGATGTTTGGAAGGTTAAGGGAATGAATGAAGGATGTATTAATTGATATTTCATTTCATCTGGTTTTATATATCAAGATATAGTTGATTTTTTTGAAAATATTAAAAAAATTAATTAAATTACTTTAAAAAATTTATATTTATTATTTTTTTAAAACTATTTTTTCTAAATCTAAATATATAATCTAAAAATATATAACATATGATATATTTATGTAACTTATTTAGCTTCTTTAATCTTTAAACAAAAAATCAACTATATTTTATATTTATGGTTATTTATGATTGGAGGGAGTAATGAAAAAAAGTCAATCAGCTGCTCGGGGGAATGAAGTTAAATTTATGAGACGGATGTTGGCGGTGATAAGGATTAGGAGATCTATAGCACTATAGAGAATTTAAAAAATTATTAATGTGTTCCCCCGTTAACTAATTAATTAATTAAATAAGTAGATTTTTTTTTTCGAAAATTAACTATTTAGAATTTAAAAAAATTACGAAATTTTCCATGCCTAGAATTTAAACCAGCACCGTTTCAGCTATATTATACTTTTTTTTGTTTATTTATTTTTCCCTGAGCTATGAAGATATGGTAATGAAAGAGGTCACTTTGCATGTTCAGATGATAATAAAGCGACAGAATGCTATTTTTTTTTTTTTTTTTGCTATGGGGGGTTTTTCGTTTTAATTAAATGATTCTTAGATATTTTGGCTTTAATTTTTTATAAATATTTGTTTCCATTAGTTTACCATAACATTTTAAACATATCATTTACTCATAGGTAAATAACTTTCTAGCTAATTAAGATATCTCTTGGGGCCAAAAGTAAGATCTTATAAACAAGTATTTGTTAAAAAAAAAAAAAATGGTTCATCAAAAGTGAAAATTGTTATCCATCAATGAATTGTTGATAGCTTGTTTGGTTTGATTCCATGAAAGAGGATTACATGTACTCTTGATGAAACAAACCGATTATAACGTTTGGTGAGCATATATAATGTAATCGGATTACATTTTGAATACATATTACATCATTCAATGTAATGAGGAGGTAGACATTCTGTAATCAAATCAAAAAGATATTATTGCTGTCATAATTTTTAAATTGACCAAACTGCCCACTGATAAACATTGTTAAAAATTCAATAATTACAATCGTTAAATTTTAAAAATTAATTATTAACATAAAGAATTTAAAAATATTCCCCCATTAATTTTTTTAAAAAAATTATATTCCACCATTAAAAAAAATATTAAAATAACCCTTTAAATAATATTCTCACCATTAAATATTAAAAGTTACTATGATTGCAACTTACTGCATAAAATATTTCCACTATTAAACATTAAAATAATTATCATGAACCCAACATCTGCATTGCATAATATTTCCATAATTAAATATTGGGAGTTGTTTTTCTCATGTTGCATGAGAAAAACAAAATTCCTACATACACATGAAATGGTGGAACCCACATGTATGTATATAAATTCATATACATACATGTGGGTTTCACCATTTCATGTGTGTATGACATGAGAACACGCTTCTCCTATAACATGGGAAGCGTTTTTCCCTTAAATGTTAAAACATTGCCATGAACCCAACCAATACACCACATAAATTAAAAAAATTACCACAAACCGAACATGTACATTATACATATATGTGTAGATAGGGATAATTTTATCTCTTGATATATTATTCTCATATCGATGTAATCCAACCAAATATTTTCATATAATTCTCATTACATTATTTTCTATTATATTGCATTATATTCCTTTACATTACTTCAGATTCCTTAAACCAAACGGGCACTGATAGTCCGATGTCAACAAACATATTTTTTTATGGTAATATAATAGTAATTAATTGACAAATTGTGGAGGAAATTAAATTATGACGATGTTATTGAGAAAGATTTCATCCTTCAGAGTTCAGAGAACAAATTGAACAATGAACTTGTAAGAGGGACGGGTCTAACAAATATGTCTTGCAACCTCAATTAAAAATACAACTTTGAGACACCATTTTGAGAAAATGTTTCACTTGTTAAAGGAATTAAAAATGAAATTTTCAGTGATTTGTGAATAGTTTTTTTTTTAAAAAAAAAACAAAAGGAAGCTAGTGGTTGATGTGGATCGCAATTGGATAACTATGAAACAATATAAATAATTAAAAAACGACATATGTAAAGAGAAAGTGTGAATGGAAACAAATGTGGGGGCAAAAAGGGAAAGGGGAAGCCCAAGAGAGATTGGGGGATTACATAAAACTAAAAAGGAAGAGAAAGTTCAGGGCATGCTGCCCTATTTTGGAATTTAATTGAAGCAAAGTAGGCCATGTTTTACTTGTCTCCTTTTATTTTTTGGGAGCGATAGAAAGTGAAAGTAGTAACAGGAAGAGCAGGAATATACTAAGGGATGATTTTTCTTTACTACCATTTCCCTTAATTTTCTCTTAACTTCTCAACTCTTCTTATAACAACTTTTAGATTACTTTTTAATTTTAATGTTTTAAAATTTTTGTTAAAATATTAGATTACTCATCCGGTCGTTAATATAAAACATATTTATATAATCTGAGTTGATTAAAAAAAATTAAATAAGTTAGTTGATATAACAAGTATTTTCTAAAAACCTTAGTTATCTTCCTTAATTCCATTCTTCTATTTCCACCTTGAGTATGGTTGAAGGAATATCAATAGAGTTAAATAAGAAAAAATTGACAAATGTGAAAACTTCACCTTATATTTGGGATCAAAATCAACTCCTTCCTTAAATGTGTCTTATATTAAATAGTGGGAGAGTATTAACAATATATAAACAATTTCCAGACTCTTAAATTTTAGCAAGGATAGTTTAAGATTACAATAAAAAAAAATATCATAAAAAAATATTTTTAAAATATTAAATATGACTGCTGAAATTTTAATCAAACCGTTGAGATAAAAAGTAGAGAGATCAAGGAGAAAAACTTAATTTAAAAAAAAAAAAAAAACGGGGGTGAGTGAATCCTTCGAATGTCCCAAAAAGCTATCTATGTTTTCTATTATGAGCTTTTAAATTGGATTTGGTCTCTTTCGCCATCAACACATTTCCATTCCTTCACGTCTTCTTCTACTGTACTTGTGTCCAATTATGTGTGTTTACCATTTGTAGAAAAAAGAGTATGACAACCTATTAAAATGTAATCAAACCCATTTATCTTAATGTTTGGGAACAAGACATTCTTTTTACTTGTTTTTAATTGGAAGCTTAAGTGAATAGGTTGTTAAATTAAGAGAATCTTCATTTCATAATTGAAACCAAAATGTTTATGGTTTCTTATATATTTGATCAACAATTTGAATCATGAACTATTGAACTATAAAAGAGAATTTCAAATTACTCTCAAGTGACAAGAACTCTTGGCAATAAACCAAATTCAGGAGACATACTTGTAAGTATATTTTCTTACTTGGATTTATTTTTCAACAAAAAAATTGACCTTTGTTGCATGCGTTGCGTTGGGATGCAAAGACAAAAAGGTGAGAACCTACAAATAGGAAAGCAAAAGAGCAGCGAAGATGATGAATCGCCATTGTTTGAGAGCAGCCTCACACTGTTACACTCCCATCTCCATCTCTTTTATGTTTCTGCAATTTCCGGTCCTTAATATGATAACTACTTAACTAATTAAAGTAAATTAGTTAATTGTTAAAAATGTGTGTTAGCTTTTCTAAAATACCTCTTAAATTATTATTATTATTATTATTATTTTTTTATATTTACTACTTGATGCAAACTTTTAAAATGATAAAAATGGAGGACAATTATTTCGTCTTTCTTCCATATGGATCCATTGAATCCCAATTGATGCATTTTGGTGCCATTTGTTTCTTCAAAACCTTGGGCTCAGCTCAATGTCAGTGCCCATTATGAACCCATGGGTTACTGCTACACAAAAATATCTGAGTACATGTTTTGTATAAGCTATTCCATAGCCCAATTAGCCCACAGAGGCCCACATAATTACCTCCACTGAGAAAAAGCCCATATACTCACATAAACATGTCCACTTTCCAAAATTTTATCGTTATTGCTCTCAAATTGTTTTATTGCTTTAATGCTTTATCTATCCGTGGCCTTTCTCAAACCCTTATTTTCTCTTCCTCCTTCCCATTTCAACACTTTCCTCCCAACACTAATTAAACTTGCAAAAAAAAAAAAAGATATATAATAAGTAGTTGGTAAAATAATTAGCCATTTTTTATTGTATAATTAACATAAGGTATAGGAAAATATCCAAGGTTCAAACTCTCCTTGTCTAGGAAAAATGTTAAAATATACTTTTAGTTTTTAAGTCTTACATGAGATATATTTTTTATTCCTTAACTTTATAAAATATACTTTTAGTTATATATTTCTAACACTGTTAATGTTGCAAACGAAAAATATTGACATAGCAAACTCAAGTGACATTTTTAAATTTTAATTTTCTTAATATATTTTTTTAGATTATTAAATTAAAATATACCGGCAAATTATTGCAAATGAAATCTAGGTTTTACTACTTAAATTATTAAACTAAAATTTGTTAAGACAATGGAATTTTTGCTATTCATTGCTTCATTAGATTTTTTTATATATTTTTCAATTTACACATATTATAAATTTAAGATTAATAACATTTAATTACACAGTCATCACTTAAGTTTACATTGTCATTATTGTTGTATCAGTGTCTTCCGTTTGCAACACTAATAGTGTTAGAATTATAAGACCAAAAGTATATCTCATACAAATTTCAAGGATTAAAAATATATTAGAAAAAAAGTGTGTTGTACATATATAATAACCAATATATAAATTAAAATTCTCTTCTCATTTTTCAATTTTTTAAATTTGAAACGTTCATCTAACTTGGATTTTCTGCATGTATTTTTTTATAAATTACAAAAAGCAAAAGAAAAAGAATGACCCATTTTTTGCCAACAAAATGAATAGAAGCCACGTATAATGCCCTTCATATATTGGTATATTAGAGAGGAAAGTGACGTAGAAAAGTCACCCAAAAATTTATGGTGGTAAGCGGCCTTCGCCATAAATTAGGGTGAACATGAGTGTTTCTCCCAGATCCTCCATGTATTCTGTATTCAGTGAGGGGTGATCGAGCACCGAGAAAAACTGTAGTCATTATGTAGCCATGAGATCGATGCTACACATTGTAGATAAAGCAAAAGACATGGCTAGACTTTTAACGATAATTAAGTTATAACATGAACCAGTTACACGTACAACTAGTCCACCTCTTGTTTTTCAGCGTGCATGTCATCTTGCAGGCAAGGTTTAAGAGGTAGTATTCTATTCTGTCTTTTGTTTGCTGTCCCCTTCATCTCTAATTTTGTGAGTGCGTTTGGCGTCTTCGGACTTGACTCTAATACCATGTTAAACAATAAGATTGTAGAAAAATATATGAGGATTATTAATGCATTCAGACCTAGCTCTAATACCATGCTAAAAAAGATTAGAGAAAAATATATGAGGATTCACGCCTTCGGAACCAGCTGCTCTAATACATACGATGCCAAATGAAAAGATCAAATTAAAGAAAAATATTCTAAGGGAACTTAATTGAAGAATCATATTTTATTAATTCTTCCAAGTGTATTAGTGTATTACAATACACTTGGGTTGACATTTACAGGGATGTGTATGGTAACGTTTTCGGAATGAGTTTCTTTATTTTAATTTCTGTTCCTGAAAATAAGAATAGATGAGAATTGCGTTTGGTAAATTTAGATTTTTTTTTGTTTTCGGATGAACCAGTTTATTTTTGGGGAACAAAAAAAAAGTTAAAAATTTCTGCTTCTCTTTGCCAGGCACAAAAATGAGAATAATTTTTTTAACGTCGTGTGCCTCTCGATCTTCGTGCCTCTCGATCTGTCATCCACTACATAATTTCCTTCTGAAACAGCAGCTGAGCAGGGAGAACTCGCGCAGACCTGCCATGTATCTCAGAATTATTCTTCGGCGTCTGCGCTCTCCTCTCTCTCTCTCTCTTCGGATCTTTATTTTTCTCTTTTTTCTTCTGGGCCCATATTCATTTACAATCTATTCTTGTTGTGAAGGCTTCAGCAGCAGATACATCCAGTAGCTTCTGCGAATTTTATCCCTTAACCTAACCTTTTGGATCTGTTACTATGACTTCAGTCGTGAAGATCGAAGGCGAACAGATTCCCACCAACGATTTTTCAGGATTTGTCCCTTCAGGATAAGGTATTTGTTCTTCTTTCGCTGTACTTTTCACTTTTTTTTTTGAATTAGTTGTGTTTTTTTTGATGTTTTTGTGGTACCCGGTCTGGTTGGTGTGCTAAATCTCCAAATTTGGCAATGGAAATGTTTATTGGATTTTGGGTGTCTCATCGTTTTTATGATTTGTGTATTCGTTGACGAATTCTTGTGTGGTGGATGATATTAGGATTAATTTGTGTTCTGAGCGATAATAGATGTTCTGTTGGGATTAGGATTGTTAGAGTTGCTACGCCTGATATTGTTTATTAGATCTATGTCTGATTTTTCTGATCTTCAGACTGAAATGCGAAGTGAAGCAGAGATACTCCAGGTGGGATCTGAGAACCATGGGGGAATCTGTGCCATTTGTGAATTATTATCCTCCAAGTGAAGCTTAGATGAAATCTGGTTTTTCTGCCAATTGGAATTGGAATCATTAATTATCTGTTCTCATTCCATGGATGTTAAAGGGACACGCCTTGTAGCAGCCTTTGAGAGCAGAATCTTTGAATTGCGAATCTGGGCACTTAATTCCCAAGCAAATTGAAAATTGTTACTTTCTTTTGAAATGACAACAAAAGCCTTCGCTAAGATTGTTTTGTATTGTTTAAAGAATCTACTTGTCTTATTTTGAATAGTTTTTATGGACCATTGGAGGTGCTAAAACGATACTTCCAGTAAATCTACTCCAGAAAATTATTCTACCAGATGTCTGTATAATCAAACAACCAGCAGGGCTTTTGGTGATTTTTAACATGTACATTATGTTTCAAACAATGCTGCTAATAATTTATGAATCTAAAGTTTCTATTGACTGAAACAAAGAAGCTAGCATATAAAATTTTGAGGCTAAATCCAGAGAAAGAGTTATTGGTGGCAGTAACTAATCTGACTTAAATTGCTATATTTGCTGGACTCTGTTGAACTCTGGTGGATCTCAAATACAGAAATTTCATATTTTTTCTGTTGTAGATGTTTATAAGGATATTCGTTTTATACAGAAATGGAAGCTTCATTTGTAGAGAAAATGCATGTTTTTCAGAGAAGCAGCTGTGGATTGTGGCAAACGTGGGAGAAATTAAAAGCATATCTAAAATAATTCAGATTTAATTTTTTTTTTACTTCTTGTTTTTTTTAAAAAATTATTTTAGAATCTAAAATAAAGATAATATCTTAATTTAATATTTTTTTGTATTGTATTAGGTAATTCTAATTTTTGGAATACAAATAAAATATGTTAATAAATATAATTCTGATTCTCAGAATAGACAAAAAAAAAAAAAAAGTGTTAACAAAAGTAATTCTGATTCTGGGAAGAGAAATAAAATGAGTTAACAAACATAATTTTCATTCTTAGAATTCTTCCCGGGCGCAGAATCAGAAAAAACTGTTTCATCTCAAAAACAGTACTAGGGAATAGAATGGTTGCCATGCACACCCTCAAGTTCCAATCTCTCTTAACACTATCCTAATTCTTATACTCTTCAGTCTTCACCTATAACTATGACCTTTTATTATATCCTCCTACACCCTCCCCTTTAACTATGACCCGTTTTTTATTTAGTAAAACTTATTTGGGTTTGTTTTACCATAGAATTATATTCATAGATGTGGGTATTTGGGTATTATTTTAATTTGTTTTTGAAGTTGTTAGTCGAAAATCGAAAATTCAAATTCTAAGGCAAAACCATCTTTTTAAGGATTATATTAGAATCATTTTCAAATGAGAGATGATCCACAGTATACCCCAAAGTGCGAGGCTTAATAAATATTTCCATGTAAGAAAATTTGAAGGAGCAAATGCTAACATAAATTTTAAAATACTAAATTATTTTTAAATAATCCTCCTGTATTTTCTTCCACGAAATCCTATAATTTTCACATTATTAATTTATTTAATTTTACATCACTTTTAGTCAGTAAAACCTTTTCCTTTAGGCTTTATAAACAATGATTTTGTTAAAATTATAAAGTTCAACCGTATTTTTCATTTTTTTAATATTATTTTATTCTCAGCCATTATAATTCCATTCTTAAAGAATAAATTGAAGGGAGAATCTCAAGTAAATCTATTTGACATACTGAAATATAGATTTGGCCTACAATTTTAACAAATTCCTAATTAGACCAAGATGATTAATAAGGATTTATGAACCTTGTAAAATTACCTCAATAACCTTTTATATCTATTAACTCTTTTCCTCTCTCATTAACTTAAGTGATTCAATTCAATCCCAATAATTGGACGTATAGTAATTTTAAATAAAGTAAGAGTATGAAATAAATAAATAAAAATATAGCTAAACTTTATGGAGTGACAGACTCGTTATTCAAAATATCCAAAAAACAGAGTTTTATTAATTAAGAAGTATGAAAAATATGGTTTACTAATTTAATTTAATTAAAGACTTTACAATTTAAAATTAATTTGAATTGATTCGAATAAATCTTCATTATTTCATTAAATAATTGGAAAAATTAGAAGATGTAGTAGGACATATTGAAGCTTTCAGACTTTTATACTTTTAGATGGTTGGAGGTGCTCGATAATTGTAGAGACTGTGAAAAGGACAGGGAGAAAGGGGATTCCTAAACAATGAAAGTCATTGGAGTAATTTAATAAGATTCATAAACTCTAATTAATTATCTTGATATAATTAAGAATTTGTTGCAAATGCGGGCTTGATTTAGATTTTAACATTTCAAATGGATTTAATTGTGATTGTCCCTAAATTGAATCATCTTGATTAATAAAATTATAAATTCAAAAAGAAAAAGTGGTATCTAAGGATTGTTATTCAATTTAATCATAAGGATTGTGATTATAATTTCCTAACATAGAATAATAGTATGAAAGCGTGTATAAAAAAAAAAAAAAATTAGGGTACGATTGTCCGAAAAAATAAGGGTATGAAATAAAGGATCATATTTATATTAACTTTTTTATATCTATTATGTCATATTCCTTGAATTCATTACGTCAAGTTCTATAATCACATGTAACTATGTCTTCCCCCCCCCCCCTCATATGGATATGGGTTTATAATTAAATGATAACAATTAAAAATGACACATGGTTTACATGTGATTGAAGAAATTAACGAAATAAGTATTAGAACTTGACATAACTATTTTCTTGAAATAAAAAAACCAAAATGTTATTAAACTTTGTGATCTTAAAAGTTCTTTATTTAGAGAGCCCAAACGAAAAGAATTTTATTATTTAAGAAATGATAAAAAAAAATTAATTGGTGTTTGTTATTAATTTAATTTAACTAATTAATTATAATTAGTTATTGACTTTAAAATTCAAAATTAGTTATATTTTTTCAAATAAATATTTACTATTTCATGAAATAATGGGGGAAAAGTATAGGATGGGTGGGAGAAAAAATAAAAAGGTTTAGTCCAAGTCAAAGTTTAGGATAATATAATATTTTTAAATATATATTTCAGTATTTTCTCCTTGTCCAATAGTCCCTATATCTAAAATTTTTCTATTAAAATTAGTTAAAAAGTAATAAACATTGAAAAAAGTACTTTTTTATTTTTTTTACAAATACACTTTTATCTATGAGGGGTAGGAGAGAGAAACAATGAAAAAAAGATATGAGAGATATATGTGATTAATTAGGGGTAAAAATATAAAAATTGCATTAAATTTATGAACATCATAAATTGTTGCTCATATTTGGTTAAAAAGTAATAATTGTTGCTTAAAATTATTTAAAAGCTTATGCAATTTTTTTTTTATTTTTATAAATATACCCTTATTCATAAAATTCATGAGTGTGAGGCGGTGTACATAAAGAAAAGAAAGACATATATTCCATTGGAGATAAGGGAAAAGAAAAGGAAATACATTAAATTTTTAAACAAAACTAAATTATATCTTGTTAATAAGACCAACTAATGTTGCTTGTAAATAAGTGACAAAAGTATGGAGTAATGCAAGTAATGGTATCCTTCTTCATTATCACTCATCTGGCAGTGGGGTCGTTTTAATTTTTGATGAGCTAATAATTACGCAAAACGTCAAGCTTATTATTGTGAAAAAGTGTCTTCCAATTCCAATTAGCTGCCGCAAGACTTTTTCATTTTGTGCCAACCTTTGCACGTGTCATATATTCACCACTTTAAACCCACACACTCTCTGGATTCAATCCCTTTGACCAATTCCCTGATCTCTGCCGCCCTTTTTGAGGAGGATTTTCAAGATACTTCATCTTTTTTTTTTTTTTCAAACTCATGAAGTTCCAAATCCAATAATGTCAAACGGCAAGGGAAAGAACATAAAACGGCAATTACCTGCTTTTTATAAGTTATTGGGTCTGTCTGTAGAGAGTTTTAAATAATTTAAAGTTAGGAAAAAGCTCCAATAGAAAAAAAAAAAAACTCTAAGTGGAGTGTTTGAGTTGAGTTTTAAATTTATTGGGGTTTTTTTTTTTATATAAAAAAAAAAGCTCTTAAAATTCAATTAAGGAAAAAGTTGTTCGCTTTTTTATGCTGCCTCCACCACTTCTAACTTCATTAATTCAAATATAAATCATATTTATAACATGATTTTTTTTTTTACCGGACTTCTAAAAGGGTTAAATAAAAAATAAGTCACCGCTCTTATCGTTAACCCAATCAGACCCATTGTGGTTAAATTATTAATGATTATTGACTAATCTCTCTACACTTATGGGACCCTTTTCATTTTGGTCCTGGCCTTTCGACCCGTCCCATCCCACCTTTCAATATATTTTCCTTGATGTGCTTCCATTACCCTCCAAACACCGTCACCCCCAATTTTCTTTATTATATTAAGGGTAATGGAATAAAAATACATATATATTTTGCCTTCAAAAAAGCTCAGCATCATATGCTTTTTTTTAGAGAAAAAATACACACGTGGTTACCATTTTAGAGTAAAAATCACATCCTACTATTATGTTACTGTTCACTTAATCTATTTCTCTTTCATCACGGTGAATAGTAACATAATGGTGGGATTTGACTTTTGCTCCAAAATGGTAACCACGTGTGTATTTTTACTTCTAAAAAAAAGTATATGGTGTTGGGCGCTCCCGAGAATAAAACACATGTGTATTTTTGGTTATTTACTCTTATATTAAGTAATAATGATATAGTGGCATTTTCGTGAATTTCTCATATGTTGAAGGTAATTAAGTACTCTCATCCGCTGCGCTGCAGCTCCTCAAAACGCGCGTTTGCGTTCCAAAGTGGCGCTCCATCTAACCTCGGTTAACTAACGGCTCTAGGGATTTAACCATGGTTAGTTTGTCTCCTTGCTTCAATCAAACACTTGTTTTATAAGCTCCGAGCCACAGATCCAAAAAGCCAGAGGACACAAAACAGAGGGAGATTATAATTCACCGGAAAAAAATGGCTCTATTCCTTGACGAAGATGAGGTTTGGAAGTGTTCGAAACACCCTTCCAAGCGACGGCGGAGCGGAATTTGCCCTATCTGCCTCCGCGAGCGCCTCCTTGCCCTCTGCCCTGAATGTGGTAACGTCCGGCCCTGTTCTTGCTGCGCTACCAGTTGTTCCTCTTCTTCCTCCTCTTCGTCTTCGTTCTCGCGTTTCTCCGTCCACGGCACCGGCGGCGTCAGCGCAATCGGCCGCGTCCATAACCTAATCGACAACGAGCCCGCCCTGCGTCGCTCTCGCTCCATGGCAATTCCGTTTCTCCGGTCTCGGTCGAGATTCTCCGGCAGCGATAGAGGTTTCGATCCCGATAGTACCGACGAATCTCCTGCTCTGAACAGAAGCAGGTCGACGAGGTCGTTTTGGTCAATGTTCAAGCCACATAAGAGCAACAGATGCGAAGTGCAAGAGGATCAGGATCCTCGAAAGGTATTAGCAGGGGAATCGGTTGGAGATTCGAGTAGAAGGACGGCGGCGACGATGATGACGAGGTCGAGGTCGGTGGCGGTGTCGGACTCTGGTGGTCGGGAGCGGAGGACGAAGGGGAAGGGATGGTTCTTTCCGAGTCCGATAAAGGCCTTCCGGCAATCGAAGGCATCGAAAGTAAATCAGGAAAGGTCTCCTTTGTATAGAGGTTAAAATTTTTGATTCGGTAGATAGTGGCAAAAATACAGAGCTTATATTTGAAACCAGAACTAATCATCATTTTTATTGTATCACACCACTTTAACAACCCAGCTAAACCTTACCATTATTCATGCAAGCGATCCATATTTGAATTTTGGTCCCACTTCTCTTGTGGAATCAATCCTGTGAAATGCTTCATTTATTTTCCTGTGACTCATCATTTCAGATTATGATTGTTTCCTGCTATCTCGTTTATGACACTGTTTCTTGATGATTCTGAGTACTGATTGGGGAATATATATATGGTGAATTTAGAGAAAGGAAGCATTTTTTAAACTTTGACTATTTTATTCGGCGAGAATTTCTTAGGATTCATTCCCTTTCATTAATCTTGTCTTGTGCATATAAACATTTTAATCTCGATTCTCTTCAAGAAATCCGAGTTATTTAAAAAATATAATAATATCTTCCTTTGTTGATTTTGTACTTTTGTAATTAAAGAGTTTATCAATATATGACAACTGGGGAAAAATGGTCTTCCATCTGTGAAGTGTTTCAAAAATTGTGTTTGATTTTAGTGATTTTTTTAACTTTGATCTTTTGAATATTAAGTATCTCAATTTCATTCTTCATGCTTTATTATACTTGATATGAAAAAAAATTATTTTTTTGTTGAAAAAACTAGTCCGCATGACAAGTTATATATTTGTCTTGCGGCTAGCGCACCAAATAAGTAGGGGGGAAAAAATCAACGAGTTATGTCTTCTTGTTTTTTGTTTTTTTTTTTTCCAAAAATAAATCATTTATCATTTTGAAGGGCAAAGTGAAAATAAGATGATCGAAACCACCCAAACCTTCCCAGTTCAAGTATTATCTTGCAACTCCCGCGATTTCTTGATAGGGCAATTAAAAGGTACCTTTCTGGGCAAGTCTTTATTAAAAAAAAATAAAAAATAATGACAGATAATTCCACGACTTTTTTATTTTTGTTTTTATTTTTTTAAACATCATTAAAATTAATTTGCATGCCATTATATAAAAAATTGAAAAATAGTATTCATTGAGGTTAGAATGAAGTAGTTCAGGTGACAATAATATTTCCTTTGTAAGGAAGATAACACAAATTACAATTTCAGTAAGTGACAAAATTTTCTTACGTTTTAAATCTCGAAAGGAATTAGTGCCCTTAATTAAATTTTAAAATGGTTAGACTCAGATTATGATAATGCGCTGGAGATCTTTTGCCTTTTCTTCTTCATAATTTCTTCTCTACACAGATTTCTTGTATTGGAGTAACAGACAACTTAGAATAATTACCAACATTTTATCTGAATTGGGCCCAATATCATTGTACCAAACAATTAAATCAAATACAAAATTGCTGATGTTAAAATCCCTCATTATAAAATTTAATGCTTAAATGTAACACAATTTTATTAAGAACAGAAGTGCAACCATTTGAGGGTCAGCCTGTGACTAAAACGTCACACCTCGCAAGTTTAAATATTTCAAACAGTATTTCCACTTGCGAAAGTTAAGACTGCATACACCTTGCTCTCTTTAGACCCTACACTGAGTCACTCTTTTTTACTTTTAAAAGAAGAGCTGTACTTGCTTAAAGGCTGGGGGTCCTCAGGTACATTTTGGACCATACATTTTGTAATGTGAAACTTTTCAGCAATTTTCCCACCGGTTAATTAAAAATATAAATAATGAGAGAAAAAGAAGTTTACTTAGTTTGATGATGCATTAATTGTCAAGTAGAAGCACTCAATTCAATAGTGACGTGAAGATGATGAAATGAATTGGCACGTAAAGTTGTGTTGGAAGAGTTATTGGGAAGGACTGTGAGAGATGAAGAGAGATCAAGTTTGATGATACAGCATTTGGAATTTTGTGAGGAAGAGATTGATCTACAGTTTATTTTTGTGTTGATTGCGCGTATTTATGTGCGCCAAATAACATGTCAATCAATTTATTCAATTAATCTCATCACCAGACATGTTTGGCCCCCTTTCACAATTCTAATCACTTATCCTTTCTCATCACGCATACGATTTTATCTTTTATCTTTTAAAAAAATGCACACAGATTCATTTTTAATATACATATAATTTCTTTATGCATAAAATCATTATGCCTAACGTACTAGCTTCCAAGCATTTGAAGCCAAAGACATTATCGCCTACTCATTATGTCCCATGTGTAGTTTAGTTAGTTAGACGTGTGGTCAATTTGTAACTTGGAATCCATGGATATGGTTCGAGGGTGCAACTATAACTAGCAAGCTATACACAATACATGTACTTGATGGCCTTTGTGATTGTTTGAATGTGTGAGTCTATATATTGAATGATGAGATTTTTATTAGTATTTTAATGTTTTATATATGATTAAAATTATTATTCAGATGACGACAATATATTGAAAACACAAATGATGATTAGCTTAAAGAGGGGGTGGCCAAATAATAACTGTTAAATTATAGAGAGATGGATGTCGATTACCTCTTGTTTAAGGGACAGATTCCTTCAATTCATTGAATTGGATTTTTTAAATACACTAGAAACCAGAGTCGGTCTATTTTTTGTAATCAACAATTGGATTTGAGACATGATGCTTTTCTTGCTTTCGGCTACTAATATATGAGATAATCATAGAGATTAACATTTTAAAATAATTGGATTTATCATTTTTATTTTTATAAGTTTCGTACTTTGTACATGTTTAAAATTTTAAATCACTTTTTTTTTTAAAAAAAAAAATCTTTACCCTCATTGATTACATGTCTCTGTATTTATTGGTAAACTCTCGTATATTTTTCCTACACACTTTCTCTATCTATATCCACTACTAGAAAATTCATTTTTTGCGGCGGAAAAAGAAAATTCATTTTTTGCGGCGGAATTTTTCCGTCGCAAAACAAGCATTTTCCGTCGCAAAATAATTTTGCGGCGGAATTTGCGGCGGAAAAGTGTCCGTCGCAAAAAAAGCCCTCGCAAATCAGTTTTGTGACGGAAAAAATGCATTTTCCCTCGCAAAATTCAAATTTTGCGGCGGAAAATTGTTTTCCCTCGCAAAATCTCGAATTTTGCGACGGAAAACAACTTTCCCTCGCAAAATGTGAATTTTTGCGACGGAAAAATTTTACCTCGCAAAATTTGAATTTGCGAGGGAATTATTTTACCCCTCGCAAAATTTGAAATTTGCGGCGGAAAAATTTTCCCTCGCAAAAATTCACATTTTGCGAGGGAAAACAATTTTCCCTCGCAAAATTCTAAATTATTTAAAAAAATAAAAAAAAAATCTGAAAAAATAAAAAAAAAATTCATAAAAAATGTAAAAAAATTAGAAAATAAAATAAATTGTATATCATAAAAATAAAATATAATGTTCCAAAATATTACGAGTCTACATTGCAAAAACAAAATATTACAAATATAATGTTCCAAAATAAACTAAAAAAACTCTAAACAATAGCAGTCTGGTCATCGTCACCATCAGGAGGCAGCTCCGTACCCTTGCCCTTCGATAGGGATTAGAGAAGTGCTCGCATCTCTCTAAGCATCTGTCCTTGCTCCCTCATTGTCTGTTCTAATTCCTTTACCCTATTATCTTCTGCAAAACCAACATTACAAAGTCAATTTATTTATCCTACTTCAATTTATTTGTCCTTCAAGACCACCTCTACTACTGCCGTGTAATATATAAATAGATTTCATTCATTTGTGTTTTCATTTCTTCAATATTTTTACACATAAACCTTTAAAAAATTTCAATTTATTATCCAACTCATATACATCATACAACAGAATCCAAAAGAAATCTAATTTCATTCTATAGGTAGGCAAAATAAGAATATTTTGTATAATTAATTCATATAAAATAATATTTGTATTTTTTATCCCTTTCATTTTGATAATGTTTTCAAGGAATAATATAGCAATTTTTTTTTTAATTTCTTAACTATTGTATTGTTTTTAATTGAATAAACATGCAATTAAGATAACATTATTCTTTGGAACAAAATAAATGACGTAATACCATATTTTTATTTCAATTTAGAGAATTTAAAGACAATTAGTTTATATACACTATAATTATTAATTTTTATATCCTATAACATATTTGTATATTGTTGGGATTGCCCAGAAAATATTTTATTGCAAGAATAACACTAACTACCTCAAACATGGTTAAGGACTAAAGTATTTTAGAGTAGATCGTCGGCAATTTCTTTAACAATATGCAAAACCTAAGGCATTTATACATAGCTAGAGCAAGAATTTAAAAATTGAAATCATATATTGCACAAATGTGTGACGGAGAAAGAATAAGTTACCCACATTAAGGATTCTACAAAAGATCATTAAAAATAAAACATACCCGTTGAAGTTCATAGCTTGAGGAGGAGAAAGAAGAGCAAGAAAGGCAGATAAGGGCTCAAGATGGAGGTGGCTGAGCTCCGTGGGACGGTGGCCGGACTTGGTGAGGAGAGAAACCTTCAACGAGGACGGACGAAGAATAAGCTTCAGATGTGCGAGAAGAAGAAGAAATAGGGGGGTTTTAAAAATTGGTTTGCGACGGAACGACTTGTTCCATCGCAAACCGGCCTGTTTGCGACGGAACAAGGGGCTCCATCGCAAAACTGCACCGACAGTTTGCGACGGAATACCTTGTTCCGTCGCAAACCGCCGCATTTTGCGACGGAACAAGTGGTTCCGTCGCAAACTGTCGGTGGGAACTGACAGTTTGCGGCGGAAAAAATTTTTCCGTCTCAAATTGCGGCGGACAAAGTTTTTCCGTCGCAAAATGCGGCGGAAAAATTTGTTCCGTCGCAATTTTTTTTGTGGGAAATACCAGTGCCGGCGAAAATTTGCGGCGGAAAATGTTTTCCGTCGCAATTTGCGGCGGAAAAACTTTTTCCCTCGCAAATTGCGGCGGAATAATTTTCCCTCGCAAATTCCGTCGCAAATTTATTGTTTTCTAGTAGTGATCTTTTTTCACCCATTCTCTCATTGATCACTTACCCTCTCCACAATAATGGTATATTTTTTTTAAAAAAAAACATATATATGTTGCACATTTATTACTTCTAACCAATTTTGTATATAAGTAATATATATTGGATCATTTTCTTCTTATATAAATGAACCAAAGGAGTATATAATTTATAGAAAATACAAATTGTTCACATCTCATAAATAATATTATCTTTGCTCTTTATTATATATAAAACATAATTTGTAGTGTATTGCAAATTTAACTACAAAGCTAGATGTTATTCTCTTTGTTCTTTGATATAGACTCTATTTGAAGAGTTTATTTTAGTCCTAATTAAAAATAAGACTTACGGATTATATTTATCAATTTTTTTTTTAATTTACTTTTATTGATATGCTTTCAACAATAAGAAAAGAGAAAAGGGGAATTAATGAAGATAACTAAAATATTTTATAAAATATATATTACATTAATTAACTTTATTAATTCACTCAAATTAAGTAAATGCGTATAATATTAAGAACGGGATGGATGAAGTATATTAATCAAGGTCCGGGTTGAACTATATATGCATAATGTAGGGGACCACATGGAAGTGGATCAAATATATATGTGAGAATAAAATAAGGAGGGCGTTAGAGAGGAGAATGTTACCACGTGCCACATTGTTGGCTAGGATGATACAACATCGGAGACAGAAAAACCGATATATATATATATATATATATATATATATATATATATATAAACAACGCAACATTCTGAAGGTTCACATTGTGAAAACCAACTGTTTTTACCCAACCCTAACATGCTTGTACTTTTTTCTATTGGATACTCAGAATCTTCAACCAGATCGGTTCGAATCTTATGTGTTACTCATCATCAGCATTCCACAATTAATATTGTTTTAATGCTATTATTAATTAGTTGGATGCCCTGCACATGATGACTATCTGTTTAACAACACACCTCTTTCTTTCTTTCTTTCTTCTTCTTCTTCTTTTTTTTTTTTGATAAAATTAGAGCATTAGTAAATAATCTTTTCGGTCCAAATTATAAGATTAAGTTAATTTTTTTGAAGAAATTAAATAAGCTAATTAAATTATTTTAGAGTATTTTTATTTTTTCCTCTAAACTTATTAGTTTGACTATTAAACTAATTAATATATAATCTAAGGATATACAACATATAATATAATTAAATAACTTATTTATCTTCCTTAATTTCTTAAAAAAAAAATCAACCAAATCTATTAATTAGGATGGAATGGTGCATCTTTCAGAAATACACAAAAGCAACAAGTTTCTTGATCATACGTATAGGGGTCAGCAAGATAGATTCGCTATAAATTATCCAAGTTACTGTGTCACAACTCACAACTTGTTTCAACTGATCATGAAAAGGCTACGTAATATATGTTGCTCATTAATGATTAATCTCTCCCTAGTCCCTACTATATACACTACTATTCTAGATCGATGAATGTTTAATAGTTGAGGGTAAATTATAGTATAGATATATATATTGAATGGATAGAGATCTCTCTCTCTCTCCCTCCTCGTTCATATGATGTTCAGACAATGGCTTAAAAGTTGGCAGTGTGTGTTTATATTATATTTTTCGGAATGAATATGGATTTTGAAAGGCTATGATCATTTGACTTATGAAGACTAGTTATGTGGACAATAGGAACTGTTTAAGAAAGCAGAGCCAAGAAAGCAACTGCTTGAAAAGGAAATTCATCTTCATTTTCAGTGCAAATATTAAAGAAGCTATACATCTTTCGGCTTCAATAATATATAATTCCGACCATAAGAATCTACAACAAAAGCATTATTAGGATAAAGGAAGCAGGCACATGAACTACGTTATAGCCTTACTCCTTTGTTTCCTCAACCTAGTTTAATAGGTGAGAATCAATGAATGATATAGCCAGCTAGGGGGATAAAAAAGGCATGAAACTCTGAACAAAGCCCTAACTTTCCAACTGGGGTTTCCTCAAAAAGCTCCATGTGAACACAAAACATGTAAAAATCTTGACTTTATGTATAGGGATTATACAAGGTAAAAAAAAAAAAGGATTATTTGGAGATGAGCGAAGCAAGGGTACATGCCTATATAGTAGCAGAAGGTGAAGGATAATAGGATATATATATATATATATATATATATATATATATATATATATATATATTTGTGTGAAAGTGTTGAGAGTTTGTTGATCGGGAATCTTGGGGTTCTGACATTTGCTGACCTTCCTCCAAATAAAACGTCAATTTATTGAAGGGCTCATAATTCAAACAAGTCCCTACAGTGACATTGAAGCCTCTCTATGCATATGTACACTGAACAAATCATATCCCATACATACCACATCTATTATTCATCTTTCCTTAACTAGAGTATATCCATGAACAAGTAATATTTTGATTTTTGAGGGTCCATGGCTAGATTCTTGAGCCTTTCCATTTCTCATTAGGTCACTTTCTCTGTATAGCCTGCAGCCCTCGTGTCTTTGCTTTCAATTTCGATCGATAAAGGCACACACCATATGATGCGTGGTCCATAAATGCTACGTTGTTGATTCCAACTAATAAATATTTTTTATCTTTTTTATAAACTATTGGTAAGTTTTTGATAAACATTTAATTTATTTTTTTTATGTCTATCTATATTTTATAAGGGAGATAAGAGAGAGGAATAATTAATGTGATATTTGAATTTAATATACTCTTTCCTATCCTTTTTATAAGTAGTGTCTTCTCTTTCTTGGGGTTGATGCTTTTCATAAGCAACTTTTTCTATGTGTCTTACAATTTTTTTTCTTTTTTTTTTCTACCCCTATTAATTAAATACACATCTTTATATTGATTACCTCTTACTCACTACTAATTTTCTTTCATTTACTCATTTACTACACATTCTCTCCCATGTTTTATATTCATGCTCTCATATTAATTTGTTACTCATTTTCTATCCTATGCTCTTCTCATGAATAGAGGCATATGTTTGGAAGAAACATAACATTTTTAACACATTCATTATTTTCAATCAATCTTAACCACTAGTTCGTTTTACTTAATAAGAATAAAATTTGCTCATAAAAAAGACTAGAAAGAATAGTTAGGAAGAGTACTATTAGAAATCACTTAAAATTTAAGATAATTTTAATACTTTTAATTAATTTTATTAGTGTATGAGAATTAGAAACCAGGATAAGGTTCCTGATTTTCATGTGGAGTTGGATCGCCAAGAACTTATAGATCATTGTGACTCTGGCAGATGATATATTGGATTCAACAGACACCAAGTGGACCAATAAATATAAATGCGACTCCATGAAGCAACAGTTCATTTATTATGAAGGTAGAAAGTAAAACGTGGAGGGGACAAAAAGTTGGCAGGTTAGAAAAGTAACTTTCAATTTTCTTCGTCCCATTCTCCGATTTTTCAAAAACTAAGACTTTCTCATTTCTCAACACTCAAGAGATGATATTTCTATCGGTTAAGTTAATTTCTCTGATCTTGGTTCTACCGAAAGATTTCTGAGTCAACAAGATATATATACGTGTGCGTACACGCAATGCATATTTACTTAATTAACGACGTGGACATCTGCAGGCTCCTTCCTTTGTGTTTGATATTAATATATCAAACTTCGCTTGCGTTATTCAAGTGTTTTTTTTCCCCTGGTAGCTTTTGACTTTTCATACATCTTTGGTTTTGAATTAAGTCTGTGTGTGTGTGTAGACACCAGCATATATATATGCTTCTACTTCAAGTATTCAACTCTACAGAACAGACACTCACACCTCTCTGGAATTGGGATGAATATGTTTATCTATCTTCCCCAGTTCAAACACACACACACACATTGCGCCTAAAAAGTCTGAAAAGCCAGCTCACAGCTATGAATATTGTCTTGCTTTGGTTCTTACTCAGCACCATACAAAGTTCATAGATGCTACACAAGCAGTTTCGTGAGGTAGTTGACTTTTGCAAAACTTAGGCCAAATATTTGAGGAAGATACACACGAATTCATGCACTGATAGAATTCATTTGATTATATATAGACAGACAAATCCAGTATGAAAGTAAGAAAATCGTTTTCGTTTCAATTAAAAGAACGTAAAAAAATCAAAATCTTCATCATCCTTTTCGTTTCTGTTCATACAATGCATTCTCTCTATTTCCAAATTCCAAGGCATACACAAAGCAAAAAAGGATGAGAAAAAAGCATGGAAGAAAGTTACTGATCCTATACATTTGACAATGTGCATAAAGTTATCATATGTTTCCTCATTGTATAATCCAATCCAAGACTAACAAGTTATAGTGACCAAATTGAATGAACCGTACCGGATCCATTTGGAAGTTTGCCTCCACATGCAACCATGGGTGGACCCATGTTGACAATTGGCGGGCAATGCCCCTCCCTGATTTTTTTGGGGTGCTTTTAGCCTACCTTTAAACTTTTGTTCAGTGCCTTCCTCTCTCGCTCTCAACCACTCGCTCTTCTCCTTTATGCTAGCCATTCTCCTTTTCCTCTCAAAGTCTCAACTTTGTCACCATATTAGTCTCCCCTTTCCAGTCTCTCTCTCTCTTATCTCATCACTCGTGGGTTGTGTTCGATTGGTCGTGTTATATTGTTAATGTGCAAAGTGATCTTAATTTTTTGGATTTGTAAGGAATAACTGATCTTACCAAGAGGATGGTTGAAAAGAAAAAACATTTTGTATATCATTTGATTTATTTACTTGTAAAATTATCATTAACTTTGCCTGTAGCAACTATATCTATGGAAATAGCATTTTCAGTTATGAAATACATCAAGACTGCACTTCATAATCGGATGAGAGATGAATAGTTGAATGATTGTTTAGTACCTTATATTAAAAAAGATGTATTTGATAACATTGATAACAAAACAACTATATCAGAATTCTAAAAAATAAGGCTTCAAAAGATGATATTGTAATTATTTTTATTGTAATATACTTTTGTTATTAAAAAAAAATTTGGACCCCTAATGCTCGCAATAGTGCTTCCTTTGATAAAAATTCTAGATCTATCCCTGCATGCACCACAGTATCGAAAAGCAAACATTCCTGCCTGATCCTACGTACGGGACCAATTAATACAAATATATACGATATTTATATATAAGTATGATTTTAATGAGCTTAAGTCAATCAAAGAACAGAAAAAAAAAAAAAAAACTAGGAAAAAGGACGGAAGATTTGGAATGTGGGATATTATGGAAGTGGCCAGTGGGAGAGTGCAAAAATGGGATTTGGCTTATATCTTTTTCACATCCACGCCCGCTGCATTCAATGCAGCCGTTTTGATCTAAAAATCCTCACATCTGATTTTTTTTTTTTTTTTAACAAAAAAAAGTTAAATTCTGCCAAGTGCTTAAAAGATAATTTAGGATACTAAATAGTATTAAAAAAATTCTTCATGATCAGGAAAAATTATTTTATGATCTTAAAAATATATTTTAAGGTAATGACTGATATTAAAAGGATACTTCAGGATACTGACTGATACTGAAAAAATAATTCATGATCTTAAAAAATTATTTTAAAATCTTGAAAAAATATCTTAAAGTATATTTTTCTTAAGATCCTAAAATAATTTTCTTAAGATCATGGATTATTTTTTCAGTATCAGTAAAAGTACAAGTCAGTACCTAAAATATTTTTTCAAAATTTTAAAATAATTTCTGAAGATCATGAAGAATTTTTTTAGTATTATTCAGTATTCTAAATTATCTTTTTAGCATTTGGCAAAGTCCGACCTTTTTTTTTTTTCTAAAAAAAGATTAGATGTGAGGATTTTTGGGATATAAGCCAAATCCGCAAAAATGTGCAATGCACCGACTCAAAAAGGAAATTAAAAGATGGTACACAATATACGGTCTACACACCTTTTGGTGAATCATCTGACGAGCTTGGCCCTGTACGTGTCACTGAGTTGTTACTTTCGTAGTCAAAGAGCCCAGCAAGATGAGCCACACAAATAATAAGCCCTTTGAATATTAAGGCACAACTCTCTCTTTTAACCCGACCCTTCACTTTCCCTCCAACATCTCATGTGCTTCCTGTCCTCTCCTACACGTGGTCCTGTCCACTCCCTCATCTTCCTTCCTCTCACCTTACTACAATTTCTCTTTTGTTTATTTTTTATGTTACGATGTTTTTATCAGGAATTCGACTAATCCAACCTAATCTTGTGATGTCGTCGATTAATTAGGGAGGGGACTAAACACCTTTTATGAGAGTTTGAGTACCTTCTCCTCTTGATGTGTTTAACAAGTCCTAAAACAGATAATATCAAAAAAGTGGTATTAAGAGGTAGGGTTAATATGTAAGTCTCTTACAACATGTTTGGTTTGAGGGAAGGGTAGGGAAGAGAGTGGAAGGAAAAGTTGAGAAAGAAATTTTATCTCATTTTTATAAAATTACCCATAAAAAATTTTTAATATCACTAAAATATACTCTAAACAAAAAAAAAAAATCTTTTTATTAATGATAATTTGGTCAATTTACTCCTAAAGTACTTTTTTCCTCCCACTCCCTCCCTTACCCTTCCCCCAAACCAAACATAACCTTAAAGGGATAAGCTTTCCCAATAAACCGATACCTCTGATTAAGGGGCCCAGGTACATACACACACCACCTCAGCTAACCCTAGGTTGTTTTTCTCTTTAGTTTATTGTTTTAAAAATGTAAAGTGTGTTTTCTCGCTCCAAGGGACTTCGTGTCCAACATATTCGACAGACATACCCACACGAATGTGTTGTTACTTTCATCACAAGACTGATAAGAGAATAGTCATCGTTCTCAAAGCACTGATCTCAGCTGCTGTCTATGCTCGAGAGCCCCAGGAGGCCTACGTGATCTCACGTGGTCCAATGACCTTTACTTTACAACGCAAACCGAGGCAAGCATCGTGGAATAAATATTTCAAAGTTGCATCTTTTTTGTTGGAAGGAGTACGAAGTAAAAAAAAAATGATGAGAAAATCAAGTCATGATGATCGAAGCTGAAATTAGTGGCAAGCTTTTGGAAAACCACAAGAGGCGTAACGGAAAGGCCCTCTCATGTCCGTTGAATAGGCTCATTTCTTCCTTTGCCACGTCATTGTCTCCTCGTACATCAGTTTCATCTTGATTTGACCATTCATGCCATTCCAAATTACCCTCAACAACAGTTCTTCCAAGCAATAATTGGCGTCATTAACCTTCCATGCATGACCCCACTTTTACACATCGCAATTCCTTGATAGTTATTTAACTCAATCATTTTAGTTGGATTAGCCTTTTTAAAAAGAAACTTTTGAAATTGGGATAAAAGTTAATGAGTGTAATATGCTTTTATAAAATCATCTGTTTCATGATATAATGTAGAAGTTAATTTCATAAAGTTTCAATATGAGGAAAACTCTAAACTCAGAAGTAGAAAAAAGAGTTCTTTTAAGTAACGTTTGGACAAAAAAATTATTTCTTTATGCTAGTATTCAAAATGTCGTTTTTTTTTGGGTCCAACTAGTTTTTTTTTTGTCCCAATTACAGTTTAAGAGTTATATGTAAATCTTTTTATAATTTCATGTTCAAACATCAAATAATAAGAACATGAACAAGGATCTTAAGAACTCATGATTTTCATAATACTATAGGTTTAAGTCAAAATACACTAACCTTTATCCATAATTGCGGAATTGATACTTCATGATATGTAACTTGCAACACGATAATTGAAAATCTTTATCATTCTCTTTACCCTTCATTTCACGCTCTCTTTTTGATGGAAAACTAGAGGTGTCTATAATAGTCAAAGAGTGAATGGATAAGTTTCTATCATTTAAATAACTTATATATCCAAAAGACATGTACATCCTAGGGATATGACTGCTCCCATCAAGCAGTCAAGAAATCTCTTCCCAAAAATCATTTAGCCCATTCATTAATTATTAAATCATATATATTTATCACAGCCACATGAGATATTTCTTACATTCTCCTACTTGGCTCATGTGATATATGTCATTTCATGATTTAACAAAATATCAATAATTTTGCGCATAATCTTGGCTAAAAGATTTTATATATATTGGTTACATCATAAGTCATGGTTAATGATAAAACTAATACGAGTCATGGTGGTTGTATATCAGTATATCGATATAGTCCCTTCCATGTACTGCTTTATTAGTTTTTTTCCATGACATGACACTTTAATGGAAGTAATTTTAATGTCCATGAATAAAGTCTTCATAGTAGACAAATCCTATTTTCTAACAACATCATTTATGCATGCATACATAAAGTTGAAAATAGGAGAATCTTAGAAACACATATATACTCATGAGCTTAAAGTGTCAATAGTCAATAATTATAATAATAATCCATCATTCATATGCTGGCATAATACCCATATACAGATGACCAGTAAACACCTTGGGCGGTAATCCTTTCGTCAAGGGATCAGCTATCATAATATTGGTGCTAACATGTTCTATTGACATTCTATGTTTCTGAACCTCTTCTTTAACGACAAAATATTTTCTTTTCATATTCTTAGCACCCTTAGAATACTTGTCGTTTTATAAAAGAAGACTTCTACGAAATTATCACAATAAAATTTCAACGGCTTGGCTTTACTATTAACTAACTCAAGCTTTGAAATAACATTTTGTAGCCATTTAGCCTAAACCATGATCTCAAAGCGTGCCACAAATTCAGCTTTCATAATAGATGCAGCAATTACTGACTGCTTATTCAATACTTCAAGGTTACTAGACTTTCTATAAGTAAACATGTAACCTCTAGTTCCTTGTAAATATCTCAAAACTTTCTTTGCAGGTTCTAATGGCCTATACCAGGACTACTCTGGTATCTACCCAACATTCTAACTACAAAGTTAATATCTGGTCTTGTACAAGTCAGAGCATACATTAAACTCCCAACTAGTGATGTATACGGAATTGCTTCAATTTCTTTTCGTTTCAAAGCTACTAGAGAGAAACTTCTAAGTCTCATTTAAAAAACCGAGATCATTAGTTGCAAGCAAGATATCATCAACATACATAACCAACAATATAAACTTACTCGCACTGACCTTTAGATATATACACCGATCAACAGTGTTTTCTTTAAATTCAAAGGAAATAATAGTATCATTGAACTTAAGGTACCATTATCTTGAAGCTTATTTAAATCCGTATATTGATTTCTTTAATTTGCAAACCATGTGCTCCTTTCCTTTTTCTGTGAACCCCATCGATTGGTCCATATACACATCTTTCTTTAAATTCCCTTTAGAAATACAGTTTTTACATCCATTTGATATAACTCTAAGTCATAATAAGCCACTAATGCCATAATAATTCTTAGAGAATCCTTTTTAAAAACTGGTGAAAGGGTTTCTCTATAGTCATTGCCATCTTTCTGAGTAAATCCCTTTGCAACTAGTTTAGCCTTGTAATGTTCTAAGTTACCATGAGAGTCACGTTTGGTCTTAAAGACCCACTTACAAACAACTCTCTTACATCTTTTTAGTAACTCAACAACGTCCCAAACATCATTTTGTTCCATAGATTTCAACTCATCTTTCATGGAATCTAACCACTTGTTACCATTTTCACTATTCATGGCTTGTGAAAATTGAAAACATTAATGCTTTGAGTCATATATATCACATACTAACATACTTCACAAATTCAGATATAATTCATTTAATGCATATCAATGTTCACCTTTGGGGACGCATTCATATATAACATTCAACCATAATGATGCTATAAAGATTTCATATAATTTGGCTTGATGCATATCCCAACTAGAAATATTTATCATCTTTGGATGTCTAAATAAAACTATAAGTATATGGACAATACCAACATTTATGTTTAATTATTATAAAGACAAATAATCAACCTTTTGGTTGATCCATAACCTCCTCATAATAACAAACTTTTAATTCACCCACAATCATAAACATAATTTATAGCATCAAAGTTATGGGGAATTTGAAATATCACAATAATAATTGGAATTAATATAATTCATAAGAATTTGACCACTTTGGTAACTAACAAATCCACCATACTTAATTCCAAAACTTAAATGTTTAATATACAATTGCTATTCATAACATTTAAGTAATTTATATTTTGGATCAACATATAGGCGCTTTAAAAAATAATAATAATAGGCTATTAACAAAAATAATTTGTTCCTTTTCTAAGCCATAACTAATATCTAGTTATATATAAAACTAGATGATCCAAAATTAAAGCCTAGAACATCCATTTTTTAAATTAAAATCAAACCAAAAATATATTGTACATCCCAAACAAATTAAAAGGAAAAACATGTATATATATATATATATTTTTTTTTTTTTCAATAGCCCAAAATTAGAGCCCAACATTTTTTTTTCTTTTTTCATAATTTCATAAAAGAAATGTGCAGCCCAAACAATTCAGGTCTGGTCCAACAAAAGAGCCCCATGCTAAATATAGTTTATACTATATTTGGCCCATATCCATGACAAAGAACCGTTAATAGCTCAGTGGTAAGGCGCTTTTTCTCAATGTAGAAGGATGCCGGTTCGAATCCTCTCGAGTACAAGTGCATTTTTGTATTTTTATTTTCAAAAAACACGCTTTGTCAAAAGACGCCTTTGGGGACTCCAACCCGCAACGTATGGGTGTGACGCACCTTGAAGACAAAGATTCTACCAGTTGAGCCACAAGCTCACCAAGCATTTTTTATCTTTCTGCTAATTAAAATAGACTGTTTTGATTGAAATTTATTCAAAACAACTTATCCGTTGAATGAAAACTTCCTCCTCTAGTCGGTCAGTATGACCCAATTAAATTTTCTAAATACTTTCATTTGGCACAATCAACTCTAAATAATTCATAAAGCAAAAATAAATTCAGTTTTATGCATTTCTATTTCAAACATGGATTTCACACAAACGGTAATATGTGTACTTTTGATTCAACAAATTAAATCAACATTACTTGTTTGAAATTCATTTTACTTTTCACATGCTTTTGACAATTAATAAATTCATTCAAGAATAAATTCAAAAGTATCATTCATGGATCAATACAAGATTTATAATTGGAAAACCATAAATTCTAAAACCAAATCCTCTGATACCACATGTAAGTCTTTTTATAATTTCATGTTCAAACATTAAATAATAAGAATATGAACAATAATCTTAAGAACTCATGATTTTCACAATACTATAGGTTTAAGTCAAGATACACTAACCTTTATTCATAATTGCAGAATTGATACTTCATGATATGTAACTTACAACACGATAATTGAAACCTTTATCATTCTCTTTATTCTTCATTTCACACTCTCTCTTCTTGATGAAAAACTAGAGGCGTCTATAATGGTCAAATAGTAAATGGACAAGTTTCTATCCTTTAAATAATTTATGTATACAAGAGACATGTACATCCTAAGGATATGACTGCTTCCATCAAGTAGTCAAGAAACCTCTTCCTAAAAGTCATTTATCAATATTTATTTAGCCCCTTCATTAATTATTAGATGAGACATTTATTACGTTCTTAACATACACTATCCCAAACATGCATGTTTGTAGTTGAATCAAACAAAGTTGCAAGCCTCTTATACATGATTGGATTATTACATTTGATCTATGGGCCACTTACTTTCAACACTGCTCCCAATCTTCTAATCTTGCCATCACTTCCATACTACGTTTCGATTCATCAACAATATTTAACTTAATCGTCTTTATTTGGATTAGCCGCGGCAAAATTAACTTTGTTTTATTTAACATGAAGTTGGAGTAAAAATTAATTAATATAACTTGATTTTCTTGTATATATTTTTTTAATAAAAATGTCGATAAAAATTTGGATGATATATAAAAAAACAAGTGAAAAAGATTGTTTGTTTACACTTTAAAGCGGATTTAGCCAAAATTAGCCCATATATTAGATAGTCCTTTTTGTATCTTTATCAACCATCACCTTACTAGGATGAGGTGGAGATTGATGAAAGAAATTAGGATGTTGTACTTTGATCCTTTCAGTTACTACTTGATTCAACTATCTACTCCAAAAACACATTAAAGCGGTTTTGAACAAAAAAGTTATTTGTTTCTGTCACCATCCCAAATATCATTTTTTTTCATCCACCAAGATTTTTATGCCCCAACTGCAGTTTGAGCCATTCTAACGTGAGCCCTAACATGCATGTAAATTTGAAGGTATTTATTTAGTATCAAACGATTACATTTGATCTCATGGCACAAGATAAATTAGTTGTTCTGAGGATTTTCTCTCTTGTCAACATCACTAAATAGATATTGAAATTGTTATCATGATCGTTTTTTTTTTTTGATATTATCATCTGGTGTCTTGCTTGGTGTTTGTGAGTGCCCCTCAAATATAAGTGTCTTTTCTGATATCCGAATTCAAGATTCAAAAAGATCCAATGAGGCTTTACACCGCTAAATACTACTCTTCCAGTTTGAAGCAAATCTTTGACAAGATTTTAGTCCTATTTTTTTAGTGGTCTATATTCTGGGCTCCATTTCTAGTCGGCATTTCATTCAAAATCTTTTTTTGGAAACAAAATGAAAAAAAGTTATCAATCCCTCAAAAGGCGAGAATCCGAACCCTAATTCTATCGGTAATGAAATTTTCTGAGTCAAATACATGGGTTCAGCCCAGCCCATACGGCTAAGAAATGAGCATATATCTTAAGCTTTTGAGCTGTAAAGTTGAGTTCCCATAAAGTGGTTTGCGTTTACGAGGTAAAGATGTCGGAGCTGGACGTTGAGGTTGCCGGCAGGAAACTCCACCTAATATACACATACGGGACGCTGAAGAAAGGATTTCCGAACCACCATCTCCTGGAGGACTTGATCGGAAAGAACGACGCTGTTTTCAGGGGAAGCTGCGCGACCATCGAGCAATACCCTCTCGTGTGTGGGCTGTACGGCGTGCCTTACATGATCCACCTTCCCGGTTCCGGTAATCAGACCAAGGGAGAGCTGTACGGAGTTACCAGCCGAGGCCTGGCCCGACTCGATGAGCTTGAAGGACTGACTGTGAAGCATTACGAGCGCCGCCTGATTCGGGTGGCGATGGAGGAAGGGTCGGTGGAAGAGTTGGAGGCGGAGGCGTATTTCGCGCACGGAAGCTACGGCGAAGCCCTGTGGAAGAAGAGAGGGGAACTCGGTATGAGCGAGTACAGGTTGGAAGATGGGTTGGATCACGTGAAGATGGAGCAGAGGGCACAGCACAAGAGTTTTATTCACGAGCTGTTTGAGTTTGTGGGCTCAGCTCCGACCGACTGTGGTGATTGAATTTGTGAGAAATCAGAAATGATAACTTGAAACTGATCCTGCTTCAATCATGAAGGAGTTAGAATCATTACTGCAGTTAGCAGCACTGGTTTTTTTTTTTTTAATTAAAAAAAAGAAAGAAAGAAAAGGGACTTTGTGTAATGCTGCTGTTTCTAGTGGGGTACTTTGTGTATCGTTTTTTTTTTTTAAAAAAAATAAATTGGATCAGTTGTATGTCTTGCACTTTCCAATCTCAAGCTCTATTGGTTTGCAATGGCGGTTACAAGAATAAGAAGAATTTGTCATTTCTAAGCGAACAAATTAGGCCCAATCAGTAAAGAGGTTGGTTGATAATCTTAAAGTTGTTTTTTAAAATCTCACTTGTGTACTTATGTGAGATCCTGAGTGTTTTTGTAAGTGCTATTTGAGTTTAGAGGCATATTTTGACTCTAGTGAGCTTCAAAACATAACTCATATAAACTTTTATGTCCAAAATAAAATTACTATTTTCACAAACACACATGAAGCATGCCTACATGGAACACGACATCCACCTTTTTGAGGTTTAGAGTGCAAATTTTTTCACTGATTTTAATAAGTGGGTTTGTCAAAATTTGAACTTATGTTCTTCTCTTTATATGAAGAGATCACTTACCCCGTTAACTACCAGAATGTTGTACTCTTTGAAGGCTTAAACCCTTATTTTTGTCATTCTTGGATTGTAAATCGACGATGGCAACATGGGGGTGTGCCCAAATGGAAGAAGCCATGAGCTTCTTGTTTTTGTTTTGGGAAACTATATACTTTTAGTCATTGTTGTCAAATATTAGTGTAAAAATGTAAAAACTTATGTTTTTATATTTTTACTTTTTTACTGAAGTGATATGTGTTAAAACACAAGTAAAAACAGATAAAAAAACCTCATAACAACATAAAACAGTAAAAACTTTTTAACATTTTGATTGTAGGAGTTATTAAACTCTTTTTGTGTTTTTGGACTTATGTTATGTGACTTATATCTTTTAAATATGAAGTTGCTCATTGAATTTTGAATAGTGTTCATATTTTTTTTACACGCATATATATAATTTTTTATCATAATCTTAAGTAGTAAAAACTTTACATTTCGTGTTGTTACCACCCCTTTCTGTTTTTACGTAGAAATTCGATTTTAACAATATTGTCCACTAGTGCAGCTCATCCATTATGTTGCCTTAAGGTGTCACTTCCCTACACATATATAGCTACCATCATGAGAAAAACACAATTCAATCCAATGACTTATACGCAACAAAAATAGATTGCCATCACTTGCAAGAGTCTCTTTAAGTAACAATTAATATAAATAAATAGATTCTTTAATTAGTACTATGAATCAGACATGAGACGCTGATAGCTGTTAAGTGTATAAACAAGAGTTTCAGCATGTAAAGTTTAGAAGCGATAAAAGAGAAGTAAGATGGAATAGTAATTACTTAAGGAGGGCAGGGTTCTGAGACTGAGTCTCCATGTTTCTTCGTTTTCTTCTTCTTCTTCTACTTCAGATTATATAGTTGGTTGGCTTTGAGGGTTGTTTGATCTCTGCAGCTTATATATGGATTTCCGGATTCTCTTTGCCAGCGGTGCGTGTCTCTCTCCTTCGGATGCGGACTTTTCTATTCTCTGTGGTTGCTCCTTCACCTGCCAAGACTACTACTGAGAAGAGGGCTGCGCCCTTTCCGGCCCCTACGGACCTCATTCCGCGCAAGCGATCGAAGTCGGTGGCAGCGTCATCGATCTCGATCGCAGAAGAGAGTCCGGCCTTTGTCCCGGACGCCGGTGCTGCCACAAGCGTCCCTCCTCCCCCACTTCCTGGCAAGTCTCGCCTTCACTCGCGGGGTGAGGTATGGACTGATGGGGTCTCGGAGGAGCTCAAATACGCGGTGAAGCCCCCCAGCAAGTATTTCAGTGGTGAGACCTTTGCCGACTCCGACCTCGATCACCTACAGGTCCTGCAGGACCATCTAATGGAGACGGCCGGCGTGTTGGACGCTTATGCTGCCGTTAAGCATAAGTACGCCAAGGCTGCAGCCGAGATTGCCAAAGCTCGGGTTGAAAAGAAAGAGGCCGAGATTAGGCAGAGGGAGGCTGAGGAGGCGCGCCTGAAAGCGGAAGAGGCGCAGATAAAGGCGGTGGAGGAGCTATCAAAGGCCCTTGCTGAAAGGGATCGTTTCTCCGCCGAGCTTGACGCCAGTCAGGCCCGGGAAGACACCCTCAATGCCTCACTGCACACCCTGCAGGGTCAGTATGCGGGGGTGGTGAAGGACCTCCATCTCGCACACTCCGACCTTGACGCTTCCAAGGCCGAGCTAGTGGCGTCTGCTGCCGAGGTGGATAAGCTGGAAGTCTTGGTCATGGAGACGGCTGCTGAAGCTTTCAACCTATGACTGGCCCAAGTCCGAGCTCTGAATCCGGATATTACGATGAATTTGGACGCTGTGGATTTCAGAGCTTCGGTAGAGGACGTGCAATTTATACCAGCGCCGCTTTCTCCGGTCGAAGAGTCCGAGCATCTCGCGGAGAATGACCGTGGTCAATTAGCTGAGGCAGACGCTCCGACGACTGACGCCCCTGGCTCTCCTGTGCCTGGCCAAGCCCAATTTTGATGCGGTCCTTCTAGGACCTTTTTATTTTTTCCTTTGTTATGTAGTATTTTCACTTTCATTTTTGCTTTTCTGTAATCTGGGGCCTCTGCCCTCAAAATTAATACCATGACAAGCCGGTGTTCTCGGACATTTCTTAGCATCTTCAGCTCGTCTATCTTGTCAGTTTTTATTTTCATCCTTTAAACCAAACTCGCGTTTTAATTCACCAGTTGATGAGTAAAGGGGAACGTAATCCGTGCACAAAGCTCGGTTCTTTATTTTATGACTTGGCCAAAGTCAAGATATATTGCGCAGAATCTGCTGGATATTCAACCGACATTTTAACAAACGGGCCACGCTTATTAATGGTCGGGCATTTTAAACAACAGACGATTTTCAAAAATAATCTAAGCACTTTATCTTGTAAAGTACCTTACCGGGATGGTAGCCAACTGCCACATGTTCGGGCCCTAATATCCTTTTTGAATAGGAGCCTAAACATTTCGACCTGATCAGGATCTTTTATGGCAATCTCACACCACCCCAGGGGACAGTTCCGATGCATCGTAACGTTTATAAGACTTGTTGACAAATCCTATCATGACCGGGATCGCGAAACCCAAGTCTTTGTTTAATTATCTTGCCTTTGTCACGGCCTATCTTTACATTGATTTCACAAGTAATAACTTGGTTGGCCCATGAATTGAACCACCTTTTTTATTGATTGAAATAATCGAGATTACATAGAATTTAAAATCAACGGAAAATACTGCCAAAAGCAAAACAATGCGTAATAAAAAACGGTTCTCGGTCACCACCGACATCCGTTGAAACTGAAAAGCGGTTCTCAGTCACCACTGACATCCGTTGTGCGCTTATTCTGAGTGTATCCCGGTCTTTAGCTATAGTAAGTCCTTAGTTTGTCCGCGTTCCATGTTCGTTTAATGGGCGTGCCATCTAATGTCTCAAGGACATAGGTCCCGGGCCCCATTTTGTCTGAAATACGGTAAGGACCCTCCCAGTTTGCTGCAAGTTTTCCGTCCCAGGCATTCTTGTTTCCGATATCCGCTCTGCGTAATACCAAGTCACCTTTATCGAATGCTCGTGGTCTAACTTTGCGGTTATACTTAGCCGCCACCAGCTGCTTCGTTGCCAGATCTCGGCAGTGTGCCGTCGTTCTGACTTCATCGATGAGGTCTAGCTCGACTGCTAACTGATTGCTGTTAGCGTGTTCTCCCTCCTCCATGACTTTGGCTTTCCTCCATGATGTTTGCCCAATTTCAACCGGGATCATGGCCTCGCATCCATATGTCATTCGGAAGGGTGTTTCCTGGGTCGAGGTTTGGACACTAGTTCGGTATCCCCATAGCACCGGGTATAGTTCCTCGACCCAGTTACTTTCCGCATTGGCCATCCTTTTTTTGAGCCCGTCAACAATGATTTTGTTGGCTGCCTCGGCTTGCCCATTAGATTGCGGATGCTCTACCGAAGCGAAATGGTGCTTGATTTCAAGCTCGGACATCAACCTCTGGAAGCCTTGGTCAACGAATTGAGTACCGTTGTCAGTTACGATCTCGGTAGGAATCCCGAATCTTGCAACAATATTTCTTTCGAAGAACTTTTGTATTCGAGTGGCCGAGATGGTCTACAGTGGTTCGGCCTCAATCCACTTAGTGAAATAATCCACCGCCACCACAAGCCATTTCAGTTGCTCAGCGGCCGGTTTGAACGGTCCAAGGCGGTCCATACCCCATTTAAAGAATGGCCACGGAGCTGTGATGGTCTTCAACTCGGTCGGAGGTGGCCAGAGGATCCGAGCATGTTTTTGGCAGCTTTTGCATGTCCGTACACGCTCTTTGGAATCCGCGACCATTGTCGGCCAGTAATATCTAGCCCTTAGGGCCTTTCGGGCTAACGCCTTTGCCCCCATGTGTTGTCCGTTTATCCCTTCGTGTATCTCTGATAGCACGTACTCGGCCTCTACCTGGTTTAAACATCTCATCATTGGGGATTGGAGGCCTTTTCGGTATAGTTGGTCATCGACCACCGTGTACATTAACGCGGTTCGTGCTATCTGCCTTGCTTCCCCGGAATCGCCTGGCCCCATTATCTTTTGCCTGCGATAGCCCGGCCAATGCAGCCTCATACTCGGCCTGATTATTGGACGTTCTGAAGTGCAATTGCAGGTAGTGTTCCATGGCGACTCCTTCCGGGCTTTCGATTATGATCCCAGCTCCACTTCCTTTGGCTTTTGACGAGCCGTCTACAAATACTTTCCAAATGTCAAGGTTGGCTTTCGGGACTACCTCTGTTGGTACCAGTTCTGCAATGAAGTCAGCTAAAGCCTGGGATTTAATAGCATGCAGAGCTTCATATACTATGTCGAATTCAGACAGTTTGATAGCCCAACTCGTCATTCTTCCTGCCAAGTCAGGCTTGTGGAGTATTTGGCGTATCGGCTGATTAGTTCGCACAATTATTCTGTGCCCCTGGAAGTAGGGATGTAATCTCCTCGCGGCAGTGAGGAGCGCAAAGGCCACCTTTTCCAACCTTTGATATCTTAGCTCAGAACTTTGCAAAGCCCGGCTTGTAAAGTAAATCGGTTTCTGTTCCGTCGAATCTTCTCTCACCAGGGCGGCACTTACTGCTTCTGGGGCCACGGATAGATATAATATCAAATCTTCCCCGGGCTCGGGTTTCGACGCACGGGTGGTGATGACAGACATTTTTTGATCTTGTCAAACGCGGCTTCACACTCTGAGTTCCATTCTCCATGCTGTGCTTCCTTCTTCAATAACTTGAACAAAGGAAGAGCTTTTCTGCCGATTTCGGTAAGAACCTTGTCAGCACGGCCAGTCTGCCAGTCAACTACTGTACCTCTTTTTTGTTTTTTGGGGCCGCCATATTGAGGACGGCCTGACATTTATCCGGATTGGCCTCAATGCCCCTGTTTGTCAACAGGAATCCGAGGAATTTACCCGCTGGTACCTCGAAGGCACATTTAGCTGGGTTAAGCCGGATTCTGTGATCCCGGAGCTTATCAAATGTTTCTTGCAAATCCTGGATGTGGTCGGATCGCTTAACTGACTTAACGATCATATCGTCGATGTAAACTTCGACGTTCCTACCGAGCTGTGCCTCAAACACTTGATTCATCATCCTCTGGTAAGTAGCTCCTGCGTTCTTCAGCCCGAAAGGCATGACATTATAGCAATAATTAGCTTTTTCCGTGATAAAAGCTGTTTTTTCCTGGTCTTCGGGTTGCATAGCTATTTGGTTATAGCCGGAATACGCATCCATGAATGAGAGCAGCTGGAATCCCGAAGAATTGTCCACCAGTTGGTCAATAGTTGGCATGGGGTAAGCATCCTTGGGGCATGCTTTGTAGAGATCGGTGTAGTCGGTGCAAACCCTCCATTTGCCATTGGGTTTCTTGACCATTACCACATTTGATAACCATGTGGTATACTGGATTTCCCTGATGAATCCCGCATCCAGCAGTTCTCTTATATGCTCGGCTAGAGCTTTCTGTCGGTCCGATGCAATCTTTCTTTTCTTTTGCGAGACCGGCGTATATCGTGGATTTATGGTCAATTTGTGACAATAGAACGCCGGGTCGACACCTGGTAACTCCGAAGGTTTCCATGCGAACACGTCCTTGTTCATCCATAACAGTTTTTTGAGCTCGATTTTTTCTTGCTCGGCAAGCGAACTCCCGATCTTCGTTATTTGTCCGGGCTCCTCTCCTAGTTGGTAGTCTGTGAGCTCTCCATCAGGCTGTGTTTTCATCAACTTTGCTTCTTCTCTTACATCCAGCTCTACCACATTGACCGAGCTCGGCGCAATTGGCGTTGAATTTTGAATTCCTTTCTGCTGCGAGCTGGATGTTCCGGGTTCATTGTTTTTAACCGTCCAGAAGTAGCATTGCCGGGATTCCTTCTGATCACCTTTGATGGTGACGACTTCATTCTTCCGACTTACCATTTTCAGCTTCTGATGCTTAGTTGATATGAGCATGTCCCAACTATAAATAGTTAGTCTGCCTAAGATTATATTGTAGGACGAAGGGAAATCTGCTACAATAAACTTGACTCGCTCAGTCTTAAAGGCTTCTTTAGAGCCCAAGGTCATTTTTAGCTCTATACACCCTTTGAGACTTGTATCCTCTCCGTTGAACCCGATTAAGGTTGTCCTGCACGGCTTTAGATTTTCTGGGTCGAGGTCCATGCGCTTAAAGGCGTCCCACAGGATGATATCCACCGCACTACCAGGATCGATGAATATCTTCTTTACACGGCATTTTCCCAGGAGGCCTGTTATGACCAGTCCGTCTTGATGACCCGGGATTACGTCCCTTAGATCTTCCTGAGTAAAGAACAGCTTAGGAGGCTCTTTTGTTTGCGATGGTTCCGGCTTGAAGGTCGGTCGTCCCCTGATGGTTAAGACTTCCCGAAGGTATTTCTTCCGCTGATTGGCGGTATCGCCGCCACCTCCGTAACCTCCACTAATGACATTGCAGTCAAACTCTGTTTCCGGGAACTCGTCCTCATTGTCGTGCTTTCTCCGGCCTTCGTCCGGCTTTCTCCTCTGGGAGACCGGGCTTGTACTCCGATCCGTCTACTTGCGCTTGGCTTTTTGCCCTTGTGTTTTGATAACGTACTGACGTAATTTTCCATCTCGGATAAACTTTTCAACCGCATCTCTAAAGTCCCAGCACTCATCCGTTGTGTGCCCGGGTCCATTGTGGAATTCGCAAAATCATGTGCGGTCCAACTTACCCTTGTTATAAATTGGTCGTGGTCACTCCACCTTCCTCATCTCGGTCAAGCTACCTCTCTCCATAGCTGCGAACGAGGGACATTTAGTGGAGTATATCTCTCATACTTCCCCTCATGCCTTTGTCCTCGTGTTTTCTAGTCCGAGTTCCTGGGTCGGTCTCTTACTGCCCGGTCCTTCCCTTTCGGGGGTGGGCTTTTCTGTCTCTCTTTTCTCGACGCGTTGGCTGTCTGCATCTGCTCGATGTCCAGATACTTTTTGGCTCGTCTATGGAATTCTTCCAGCGTCTTGATCTCGCCAGATATGACCGATCTCCCCATTCTGGATTCGCTATCTAAGCCTGAGATGAGCAAGTGTACGTGGACGCTTTCCGTTAATCCCTGGATTTGTAATGTGGCAGCCTTGAAACGATCCAAATACTTCTGAAGGGTTTCACCGGGTTGCTGCTTGATTCTATCCAGCGTGTAGACCGACCTGGGTTGCTTTTTGCTTGTCGCGAAATTCAGCAGGAACTTCTCGCTCAGGTCGTTGAAGTCGGTAATGGACTTGGGAGATAGAGTCCGGAACCAAATTTGAGCGGCTCCTCGTAACGTTGAGGTGAACAGCCTGGAAATGATTGGCCCCTTGAATCCTCGGACCAGCATCTCAGTGTCGAAAGTATTCAAGTGTGTCTGGGGATCCTGACTTCCGTCGTACTTAGGGAGGTCGGATGTACTAAATTTCCTTGGGTACTCAGCTTCCGTAATTTCATCTGAGAACGGGCTGTTGTTTTGTCCTCCGTCCCCATACCACATCTTGTACCTTTCGGAATCTGGCCGAATCCCCTGATTGTCCGAGGTACGACTGTCTTTCCTAAGCGCCCGGGCTTGATCCTCCTGACTCGCATCTTGGTGATTACTTTGCTGAGAATTTTTTGTTGAAACTATTCGGCCTTGCCCGGGATGGTCCTCCTATAGGGGATCAATAGTTTGGTGATTGGTTTCTTCGTCCTCATTCTGTTGATCATCCCGGCGTTCCTCCTGAAGAGGGTCTTGTAAGTGTTTAAGGATTTGGTTCATCACCTCGGTCATATGGTCAATCTTTTGGTTCTGAAGATTGTCGCGTTCTTCCACATTCTCGATTCGTTTCAACATTGATTCAACAATGTTATGTAGGAGCCGTATGTCCGGGCTGCCAATCTGAAACTTTGTTGAGGGACCAGCGTGGTTAGTATTTTCCAGCGTTTGGCTTGCTCATCCATCCAGGTTCGAGTCCGGGGGCTCCTCCATTTGTTCCTGATTAACGCCTTGAACGTCCTGCTGTTGGGTCTCGCTAAAATTTTGTTCCTGACCTTGCTCGTGTGCATGTGGGTGGCTTTTGCTTCTGGTATTAGCCATCACGAGTCGCGGGAATAGGACTTTACAGTCCCCACAGACGGCGCCCGATGTGGATCACAAGTTGGGTTGGACTTGGCCCGGGGTGAAATCCCGAGGTCCTACGTACCACAGTGTGGATCAAAGTCCACGTAGTTCGAGAGTATACGGCAGGCTAATGATAGCCAGAGGGGGTGGTGTGTGTGCTCTGTGTGAATAGAAAAGCTAGGGTTTCAGAAGTGTGTACCTTGTAAGGGGTTTACCCTATTTATAGGCGTACCTGGGCCCTATCTTAATCAGTTGGATTTATCCTTTATTTTAGGGATATCAAGATATGTTTTTTTGAATAATCTCATTCTTTCATAGGCGGTTACCATAATGATAGATATTCTTGATAAAACCACTCATATTTTCAAGGAAGCGGTTATGAGCATAACTGAAGTCATTTTGACTAGGCTCTTTGGTTATTGGGCTGGGCCCATTTATGAGATATCCGTAACAGAATCAATTATCACTTTCCCAAATTGATCCTATTTATTAGTCACTTTCCAATATATTTCACATGAATTAAAGAAAACTTTAAACCTTATTATGTTACACATGTAGACCAAGAAAAACATTAAATTGAAAAACACTTCTAATCCCTATGTAACAATCCTTTAATCCTATTTATAAATCACTTCCAATATGTTACACACGAACCAGAAAAAATATTAAGTCTCATTAACTTTACCTTATAATTTAACAAATTTTCAACTTTACCTCTATTCAATGTACTCCCTGTAGTTTTAATTAATATAAGATATATTTAGATAGTTGATTTTGATCCTAAATATACAACTTATTTTATATATTTGTCAATTTTTTTTTAATTTACCATAAGTGATGCTTCTTCAATAATATTCAATGAGAAAAGAGAATGAGGGAATTAAGGAAGATAATAAAAGTGTTTTAGAAAATAATGTCATATTAACTAATTTAACTAATTTTCTTAATCTAATTAAATTAGGTGAATAGGTCTTATATTAAGAATAAGACGAAGTAGAACATACCAAATAAAAACAAAGTTAACATAAGAATAGATGAAGGGTATCATTGTACATTCAAAGGAAAAACTAATATTTTTGCCCTATAAATAAGACCAAAATAAACATTATTTATCTACTTTGTCAATAGGATCAGAAGAGTACGTAGACATTATTCCCCACGAAAACAAATTCTACACAATAATAAATAAAAGTAAAATTGTACATTTATATAAAGACTTTAATGGCATATCTTATAAATAGGACAAATAAAATCATTCTCCGTGCCGCCTTATAAATATAGTATAGGAATTATAGTTCAATTAAAAAGAGAAATTCTTACATACTTCATAATTATCTAAAAATAAAATAAAATTTTATGATTTTAAAAACTCTAAACTTCTTTGTTAAAAAAAAAACAAAAAACAAAAAACACAGTTCCTTTTTATTCTATCATCCCTAACCTCACTAACAGCGCCTTTCCTCCATGATCAACGCAGTTTTGCTTCTCCTCCTCCGTCAGGCTTTCCATTAGTACGCATTCTATGAGATTACTAAAGTAATCCAGAAAATTCTCAAGAAAAAAATATGGATCTGCTTAATACAAATAAATTAGTATCATCAATTATATCTTCCAATGGTTCAGAATGCTGCTTTATTTTTTAAATTAGTATCATCAATGATTATGATCTGAAACAACAACCAGATCTAAATATAGATCTAATAGAGGAGAAGAAGCAGAATGGGGCGGTCATGGAGATGAGGTTCGGATTCGGTAATGCTATGTGCTGCAGTTAAGCTTGTAGGAGGAGAAGCAGTAGAACGAAATAGGAGACGACGTTTGGATTAGTGAGGTTAGGGACGAATGTTAGAGGGGAATTGTGTTTTTTGTTTTTTTAAATTATAAAATTTGAATTTTTTAGATGATTCATCTACTATGTAGTAGGATCAAAAATTGATAAGTTGTTGTATTTTAATTATTTATAGTACATGTGACCTATGATGCACCGATACTAATACGGTGTTTTCAAAATGTTGCCCAAACATGACTTCAAAAATACTAATATTTTGAAACGTTCTGAAACGTCTTAGTATTAAATAATCTTTCTAATATAAACGGTGTATTTCACATTAACATAATATAATAAAACAAAAATCATTAGTATAATCAAGGTGCATCTCCACTAATAACATTTGCCTCCAACTTTGACTCATCTACTCTGGCTCATCTAGGGAAAAGGCAGCAACATATGAAGCTCCAACATCATTACAGATATTTTTGTTGCCCAAAATACAGCGAGATGGAGGCAGAGACGTGATTTTGTGATTTCAGCGATTTTTTTTGGCAGAGACGTGATTAGGGCATTTTTTATGCCCAAAATACTCAACTGCAAGATGCCCTCCAGCTTTTGAAAAATTACAAAATTGCCATTTTGACAATTTCCTTCATCTCATCATGTCTCCGTGCATTTCAGCCAAAGTCGTGTCTCCGAAACGTTCGCATCTAAATATTTAATGTTTTCGTGCTACATAGCATGTGAAACTCCTAGAATATGTAAATATTTCTTTTAAATTAAAACACCCTGGATTGTTGTCGGTAGACCCTACATACTACTTCCTCCATTGTTTAATATAAGATATATTTATATAATAATTTGATAACATTAAAAAAGTTAATTAATATGATATGTATTTTTTAAAATATTATAATTATATTCTTTAATTATTCTCATTCTCTCTTCTCATTGACGATTATTGTTGAAGGAACATCAATAAAGGTAAATTATGAAAAGATTGACAAACATAAAAAACATATTTTATATTTAGAATTAAGCTCCTCAAATATGTCTTTTAAGACTGGAGGGAGCATAATCAAAAAATATCATATTTTTTTAAAGCTTTTTGAAGCATAATGTGATCTATCTCCAGATAATATGATCATCTCTCCCTCGTCCTGCTGTAATTTTATTGTAGTTTGATGTAATAGTGACGTGTTAGACTACTTATTCTTTCTCTCGTCACTTGTGTCCTTTTTTTTTTCCCAACTTTTCCATATGATATGAAGGGTAAAGTTGAAAAGTAATAAGATTTTAAAACATAATTAATGACGTTTAAGGTATTTTTTGATATATGGGAAACATGTTGAAGTGGCTTGTAGACCAGATGATGAGTAATATTCGATCAAAAGATACATTATGATGCATGGATCAATTTGCAACTATCCAAATTACATGAACTTTTATTTCTAGAAAGGGTAAAGGAGCAAAAATACTAATGTGCTTTATCCCTGGGAGCGCTTAGCATCATATGCTTTTTTTGGGAGTAAAAATACACACATGATTATCGTTTTGGAGCAAAAGTCACATTCCACCGTTATGTTACTGTTTATTTCATCTTTTTTTTCTCTCATTACGGTGAACAGTAACATAATGGTGAGATGTGACTTTTGTTCCAAAACGGTAACTACGTGTGTATTTTTGCTCCCAAAAAAAGCATATGGTGCTGGGCGCTTCCAGGAGTAAAACACATATGTATTTTTGCTCCTTTACCCTTCTAGAAATTATTCATTCTTATAATTTAACAAATAAAGACATGCTATACTTAGAACCAAGGGTAACTAAAATATGATAAAATATTACGGAATATTATGTTTATTGTCTAATTAATGAGATACATGGCGATACATATACAAAACCGCAAATCACACAAAGCTGCAGATTCATAAAGTAAGTGAAGCCACGAGTTGGAACGGACATGGTTCCTTTATTTTTGCAACCAAAGCACGCAGATAACTAATATATACAACTTCCCGCCCTTGTATAAGATCTAATCTGTAGTAAAAACTAGACCTTATATTGAAGGCCAGACATAATATGGCGTATTTACTTGGCTTCACAGGTGCAGGGTCCAGAGCATTCAAAACCTTTCTGGTTATCAGATGGCTGAACCCTGGAAATCACACAGCTCCATCCTTCTGCGCACTTACAGTATGCTCCACTCGCACCATCACCAGGTACCACCTCCTCTTTCACCCCATCTCTGTATATGCATCACAATAAAAACCATATATGAATTTGTAAGTGTCATGTCTCATCCTTAATACTTATTTAAAAAGTTGATTTTGATCATAAATATAAGATTTATTATTTATTCCCATTGATACTTCCTGAATAATAGCAAAAGAAGAGAGGAAATGAGGAAATTAAGGAAGATGATTATAAAGTGTTAGAAAATATATGTTATATTAACTAACTTCCTTATCTAATCAAATAAGATAAATATTTCTTATATTAAAGAGGACAGAGTACATAATGGAGCATTCACAGCTTTCGCCACATTTAAAGTAGGGTTTTTGTTCTTCAGGGCCTGAGCTCTTGCTGATCACACATGTCCAACCCTCTCCACATTTACAGAAGCTGCCTTCAAGTGCCACTTCCCTGCAAGATATAACACACACACACTTGAATCCCAAGCCCAAGCTTTCTCTGAAAATAAATTAACCTTCACAAGTTAGAATCTACAAAACCTGATTTGCCTTTCACACTCCATCTTTTTCCTTCTTCGCTAGCTATTTCCTTGGTTTGGTTATAAATATTTATCGCCTACTCTAAAAGCTCTAATATATAGTCTCTCTCTTTTTGTTTATTTAAAATTAGAATTTGAATCTTGATTGAGTGGACAATGTGAATAGAATATTTCATCCATTTATGTCATGCGTGACGTGAGTTGAGATACCAATATAAAACTACAAATCTTAAATTATGCTCCTAATTTTTTAATGCATGTGTCCTTGGTTTCATATTCAAAAATCTTTTCAAAACAGGGTCCTAACTTATCTGACTCCAGACCATAGATAATACTACTTCTAGTACTTAATATAATATTTCGTTGGCAGTACAAATTATATTATGAGATCTTATATTAAGGATAGAAGATATTAGCATATTATGCATATTTATAAATGGTTGACTCAAGAAGAGGCGCTCAATTTATCTCAGGGGAGGTTGAAAGTTTAAATTAAATGAAAAATTCATATCCTAATCCTTATAATCTTATCTCATTTTTAATTTAATTCTTATAGTAGTTTTTTAATTTCTTATTTTTATTGTTGGTCCTTATGATGTTTTCAATGATAAATTGTGTTTTATAGTCTATACTCATACTCTGTTGATATGTAAAGAGAAATTACGTTAGTGTATGTTAATGACTTCACTAGTCTCAACATAAACCTAAATTAATTTTGTCTACACGAATCTAAATAAATATAAAATTGACCCTATTATAAATCATATATATATTATGGTTATTAAATCTGAACAAGTAATTGAACTAGTTGCGGCATTGAGTCAAGGGTTAGTAAGTCAAATCAAAGTCAAACATGAGTTAACCCAGGATTGACCAGTGAGGAAATGAAAATTTTAGGGTTATTTATATGAAATTCTGAATAAAATTTAAAAAAGTAATTTAAATTTTTAAATTTTCGAAAAGGTTAAACTGGTCAAACCCACCGCACTATAGCAGTTGGCCGGTTTTTAGCCCAAATCGGCTGGTCCAATTATGAGAACGCTATGTGTGTGTTTCTGTACACACACATACACAATACATACATATATGTGTGTGTATGCAAAAAGAGACAATTATGAGCATAACAATTTTTAATTTATATGTTTATAGTAAATAAATTTTATTCTTTCATTTTATTTTTAATAAAATTCCTTTTTTTTTTATGTATTCCATCATTAATTCATTATATGTATTGGTCTCTCTCTGTGACAGGGAAACCACATTCTTTTCCCTCACGTATGAAAAACGAAATCTGTGTGTGTGATTCTGTATGACAAAAGACAATCATTATTGAGATATTCGCCATCAATAATTGTGCGGACTAGGATTCAAGTAATCTTATCAATAAATTAAGTGACAAACATCATCGTGTTATGAATATACTTATTATGTGGATGTCAATTGATTTTCGGTCTCCAAATATTACAAGATGACATGGGACCCACGCATAGTACCACGCATAGTAATTTACTATTTGGTGGGACCCGCAGCCAATTATAACATTCACGGGAATGCAAATCCGTGAATGAATAGTTTTGTACTTTGGGGAAAACTACACCAAATGACCCAGAGGTAGAAATTACACTAAAGTCCCATTTTCCTTCTATAAATAGAGGTCTTCTATAACTATTCAAGATACAGTTGAAATGAGAATTTCTCTCTCTACTTTCTCTCTCTATAATCTATTTTCTTGTTCTTATCAGTTTTATAACACGTTATCAGCACGAAGACTCTGCCAAGGTAAGATTTTATCACCATCTTCTTTACTATATGTTTATTTTATCTATCTGGGATAATCTTAACCATTATATAGAATTAAAGTTCTACTTTTACCGATTATTTTAAACATCGAGTTCCATGATTAAGATTTGAGATTATTTACTATTTACTATTCACAGTAAATAGTAATTTTTACTATTCATGTTAATTTTACCTTTTTCAGTAATTTTACATTTTTATTCATTTTGACTCCTATATGGAAGTCTAGATTTAATATTTCAGTAATTTTATTTTATTCACTATTTACAGTGAATAGTAATTTTTACTATTCACGGTAAATTTACATTTTACTATTTATAGTAATTTATTTATGTTTATATATTCTTCCTACTCCCTATTCATTTATTTCATAGTGGTGACATTAAGCTCCATTTGTAATTTAATTCTAATTCTTTATTTACTGCTTTATTTATTTTTCATGGAAGCAACACTAATATTAGTGGGCTCCAGTTATTTGTTTTATTTTACATTTATTTTTCTTTCATAACAGCACACTAGTATCTATTAGTGGGTTCTATTTATTTATTGTATTTAGCGTTTATTTATCTTTCATGGTGGTGACACTTTGTGGGCCCCATTTATTTTATTTTAATTCTTTACTGCTTTATTTATCTTTCATGGTAGCAATACTAGTATAGTGGGCACCATTTATTTTATTATTTACTATTTTATTTTTCATGGTGGTAACACTAGTATATTGGACTCCATTTATTTATAATTTATTTACTGTTTTATATCCCCCTCCCTTTTATTATTTATGGCAACCACACTATTAGTGGGTTCCAACTATTTATTTTATTTATTTATGCTTATATTTATCCTGACGATAAATTGTTAAAAGGCCACGGAGATATAATGCATAAATTGGCCTGAGACCATGAGGAGGCATAAATTGGCTAGAAGTCAAGTGATTAATTAGCCTGAAGCTAATGAAATAAGTTGGCCTGAAGCCGAGAGACAAATTATGATACAAGGCTTGGTCCATAAATTTTGTATGTCATCAATTGTATAAAGGCCTCAAAATTGTATATTTGGCATCTAATACTCCCTTAAATTATGAGACAAGGGATTGTATGATCATGGTTGATTGTAAATAAATATATCCAATTTGCTCTTGCAGTAGCAAAATTGTGATAAAGTCAAGAAATATTGTGGATTAATTGCAATAATCAAATAGATCAGTGAGTTATGGATCATGAATTTTATCCAACTTCATTCCCCGAAGTGAATGAAGCAAATATATTATTATGGTTGTTTTGTGTTTTCTATGATTATAATAATTGTTGTGAATATAAGAGAAGAATATTCATAAACAAAATGATTAAACAAAAAGCAATATTATTTCAACAAAATTTAATAGCGAGTGGCTCAACTCCATTACAAACCTTAATCATCTCATTTTGAAGATATTTAATGTCTTCTTCTTTTGCTTCTCTTGAGATGGAATCCAGATGAGGCAAAGCTCTTCGTAATATCGAGATTTGCATCATAAGTTTCTTAAGCTTTTTGTGTGGCCACTCAGTTAACCCTCCTTTTTGATAGATCTTTTGTATGGTATGAGTAGACATATTTAATTGTTTACTCGCATCATCTAGGGTTAAGTGAAAATAATCACTTAAATCATTGTGCGTTATTTTCTTTATTCTTTCCCGTTGCTCCATTGTTAATCTATATAATTCACCCTGATTAAGGGATGATATATCATATGGAATATTAACCGCGGGCTGTTTTCCTTTATCTAATGGATTTTCAATGTTGGTTTGAAATGAACTCCGCGGTAGTTCATTTGGGCTTTTAGCCCATTCCGAACCAACACAAAGGACCTCATGATAGTCCAATACAGGATCACGCATCAAGTTATATCATGATGCTTGTAAATCTATACAATACTGTGTCAGAAAATGTTTGATTTCTCTAAAATTTTTATTACTAAAATCAAACATTGGAAGCCTGTCAGTATTGTAAAATTTATCCTGTACATTTTCAAATAAAACAACATGGGAAATGATACCTATCTTCCTTCCGTGAACTTCAAGTTTATGATATTAAAGTCCGTTGGTATGTATAATTTCCCGTAAAACATGACAGCAACTACATTCCAATAAGCTAGTAGTTGCTAATTGGCTTGTAGTTGTTGGCTGGATGATTGTTGCTGGCTGGCTGGTTGTTGATGGCTAGCTGGTGGTTGTTTGCTGGCTTGTGAGTGTTGGCTCATTGATTGTTGTGGCTATTGGTTGAACTTGACTGGTAGACTCCATCAATTCGGCCATAGTTCTACACCTTTTAACAGGCCTTCTTGATGAACCTGCTTCAGTTGTACCTTCAATCCTTGTAGATTGATGAAGAACACTTGTTCTTGGGGGAGAAGTAGGTACATTTGAAGCAGAAAGAGGAATAGTAGAAGGAGGAATAAACATCTCAAAAAAATTAGGAGATAACAAAGAAGTAAATGACATATTGGGCTGATCATCATACAACAAAGCATCAAGTAATGTTGTTTCAGATGTATCACAAACTGGAATAAAATTGCTAGGTCCTGCCATGACAATAGAATTTAGAGAAATATGTGAGTATCTGGTAATTGATATTATCAAATGCTTGTGTGTTTGTGAGGCATGTTCGTTTGCCTTCTTCTATTTATAGCCGAATTAAATCCTATTGAATCTCTGCAGATTTGCGCAGTCCTGTTAAATCTCTGCAGATCTGCTCCCTATAAAGCACGAGCTTAGAACCTTTTTGACTTTAAATGCATACGACAATTCGAGTTGTTGCACTTGTGATTCCACAGTGATGTATCTATGATTACACAGTATTGCGCTCGTGAATCTGCAGTGATCCATTTGATAATTTTGTATTTAATATATATTTGTTTGTCGATTCTGGAAAATGAAAATTTTGTTACTAGAAGTAACAAAATTATGCATTGATAATGCATTAAGAAATCTGTGGAATTTTAATGAAATAGATATCATATATGTTATTATTATGGAATATTGTATGGAAATTCCATGAATTAATTTTTAAGGTCTCACACTTGAGGGGGAGAATGATATATATCAAGTGTGAATATTTATGTGATAATTCTTTGTGAATGTTTCTGTGTTGATTCCCCCAAAATGAATATTAGATTTGATGATAAATCATATGGAAAGTTGGCATGACTTGTTAGATCATCCGAGTCATATATTATGTGCTGTTTGTTCTCAGATAGAAATAATTATTGAAAATGGATCTCTGGAAATATATCAAATTGAAAGATTAGATGTGAGATTATAAGTCTGTAAAGTTTGCAGTGATGTTTGCAACTAGAAATTTGCAATATATTATGTGCGTAATTTTCCAGATTGAATGATCCATAAATCATATATGAGTAGATCAATGATTATGAGAACATTGTTTATATATATTTGCAGCAATTATATAAGCCAACAAAATTCTCCCTGTAAAATTGGCTTTTGGTCAGGAGCCAGATAAATTCCATCTTAATAGTTTTGAATGTGCAATGATCCACTATAATGCACACAAATGGATATATACTGCATGATTTGATTAGGGGGAGAAAAATAAGCAGATTGGGTAAAAGAGATAAAGTGGAATGAATTATCATTGACTCATGTTGATCCTCGTACAAATAAATGTATACTAAGAGTTTAAAATGATAATTTAGTTGCAGAGTTTAGTTAATCGAATGCCATAAGCATTCACTGACCTAAAGAAAGTGACAAAGTCACATGTCCCAACTGCAAATGCTCCTATATGAATTGTTATAAAGCACAACAGAAGTGTTGCAGGTCCATCGATTTTAAAGATAAAAATCCTCGAATGAGAAAATGAGCTATAAGAATATATATGATCAAATCGAGGATAATTAAGAAAAGCTCCAGAAGAGCCATCTCCTGAAGAGATGTTATCTCCAGAAGAGATGTTATTTCTAAAATTGAATATTATGGTCCTAGAAGAGACCCAGGAACCTAATATATGTGAATATAAAGAGATCTCAATAAATGAAATCTGATAGGACCGAAAATGATATCGACGTTGATGATATTTATGTTTAAATGATAGCATATGTTGTAATAAATAATAATGAGGATCATGAGTCACAATATATTAGTGTGTGCCAGAAGCACATGTCCTTGAAGGACGTAAGGCGCCAGAAACATATGTTCCTAAAGGACTAAATATGCCAAAAGCATAAGTCTCTGAAGAACTAAATATGCCAGAAGCATAAGTCTTTGAAGGACTCAAGATACTAGAAGCATCAAATTTTCGAGAATAATGATAAGTTCATACATTGCCAGAAGCAATTAGAGTGTGCATTTTTATGAACATTTATTAAAATTTTATATGCACATGTATATTTATGAAATGATTATTGTGATTTTACTTGAAAGAGTTAGATTTTGCAGGTATTCAATGATTTATCAAATTGGGCGTTTCTATAATTGTTCTATAAGTGAACAACAGAATACTTGATGATACAAAGAGAGTTATGCTCAGAAGACATTAAAAATTATTTAATCATCAGGGGGAGCAGAACTGATGTAATCAAGAGGGGGAGACGATACATGCTGCACTCTTTTTCCCTTATCTAGGTTTTGTCCCATTGGGTTTTCCTAGAAGGGTTTTTAATGAGGCAACACTGGATAGTGTATTAATGGATGATATACTCTTTTCTTTGGCTAGGTTTTAATCCCACTGGGTTTTTCCTAGTTAAAGTTTTTAACGAGGCACATTCATAAATGGACATCCAAGGGGGAGTGTTATGAATATACTTATTATGTGGATGTCAATTGACTCCCGGTCTCCAAATATTACAAGATGATATGGGACCCATGCATAGTACCATGCATAGTACCACGCATAGTGATTTACTATTTGGTGGGACCCGCAACCAATTATAACATTCACGGGAATGCAAATCCGTGAATGAATAGTTTTGTACTTTGGGGAAAACTACACCAAATGACCTAGAGGTAGAAATTACACTAAAGTCCCATTTTCCTTCTATAAATAGAGGTCTTCTGTAACTATTCAAGATACAGTTGAAATGAGAATTTCTCTCTCTATAATCTCTTCTCTTATTCTTATCAGTTTTATAACACATCGCCATTTCTTTGTTTGCTTTAGGCTCTTTTTTGGTCCACCAGTTTGGTAGTATCTATAAACACATCTACAATTTGTTGGAGAAAAAGTGAAGACATTTACAATTTTAGTTTTGTTTTGGGTTAAGGTTCAAATTAATCTTGAATTTGACTGTTCGTTGATCAAATATGTAAACTAACAGTATGCATGTCCTCCATGTTATTTTTATTAAAGTGAAAATTCGCTTAAAATTTTTAACTTATGATCAATGTTGCCTTAGATTTTTTTGGGTTCAATATTAATCTAAAAGTTTTCTAATCATAATAATGTTGCCATAACTATTATTTAGGTTAGATTTGACTATTAATTGATTAAATATGCTAAACTGATAGTATGTAAACTAGAGAGAGAGAGAATAAAATATATTCACATAAGTGTGTGTAAGTGTATTAAGGGAAGGATTGCCTATTTATATACAAAGGAGGGGAACATAAAAGTAAACACTAACATAAATTAAGAAGGGAATTAAGGCACAATATTATTCTAATCTCCTCCTCAAGTTAGAAGTAGCTTGCACATGCATCAACTAATCTTCAAGATAATGATCTATAGCCTAGATTTGAACAACAAAGGCTAAGGTAATAGTTCACCAACTTCACCTGGAGCTCAAACAACAAAGAATACAAAACCGAAGTAGACGCTGCAACAAACGGTCTTATAAGGGATGAAAGTAACAACGAATGATCTCACAAGGGACTAAGCAACAATGGACATCTCATTAGGGACAAACACCAAACAGAATATCTCACAGGAGGCGAAGAATGGACAAGTCACATTAGGACTACCAAACAACAAATAATTGCCCAGAACAGCCCACTAATGGAAAAAACAACTCACGCCAGATCCCAACACATGATAGTAACCAACCTAAATCAAGAAGAACCAAACTCACGATTTGGAATGATGAACCCAGACCCTGAAACCCAAATAGAATCAAGTAGAACCATAAAAGCCAACCACAACAGCCCACTAACGGAAAAAACAAATCACACCAGATCCCAACACACGATAATAACCAACCTGAATCAATAAGAACTAAACACATGATTTAGAATGATGAACCCAGACCCTAAAACCCAAATGGAATCAAGTAGAACAAAAAAATCCAACCATAAGCATGGCACCCAAGACAGAAAACCCAAAGAGCACTTCACGAACATGCTGAAAAATATAACAAACGAAGAACCCTGCCACTAGAAACAAGTGAATGTGCATGAAATGAATCCTGACAGTGAAGCTTTGTGGAGTGACAGAGACCCTTCTTTCTTCTTCATCACCATCGCTTGCTCACAATCAAGATGGAAGAAGGCCTCACCGACACACACTCTCTCTTTCCCTTTCTCTCTCATTGTTACTATTCATGGAAACATACTCTCTCATGATCACTGTTCATGGAACAATTTCAAACTTGTAATTGTTCACATAATAGTATCACACTCCACCAGAAAATTGACAAAAGAATAAACAAACCTAATGTTCTGATACCATGTAAACTATAAGGAAAGAGAGAGAGAGAGAGAATAAAATATATTCACATAAGTGTGTATGAGTGTATTAATGGAAGGATTTTCTATTGCCTATTTATATAAAAAGGATGAGAACATAAAGTAAACACTAACAAAAATTAAGGAGGAAATTAGGGAGAGAATTAAGGAGGGGATTAAGGCACAATATCATTCTAACAAAAAGTAATAAAGAAAAATTCAAGATTCAATTATTGGATGTAAGATACATTGAGGAAGATTGCCAAAAACATAACTACTAGAAACCCTTCGCCTCTGTACCTAGAAAAGTCGAGATAGGTGCATTACTAAAAAATACCGAAATAGGGAAGGAATTTGCAAGGGAAAAAAATCCGTCGTAATTTGTGATGGAAAAAATTCTGTCACAAAATTTTGCAACGGAAAACAAATTTTGTGAATCCATCGCAAAACTTTGCGACTGGATAAAAATTCTGTCGCAAAAACTATTCCGTCACAAAATTTTGCCACGGAAAAACAAATTCCATCCCAAATTTTGACGGAAAAACGATTATGGAAAAAAAATTCCATTGCAATTGTGATGGAAAAGAAAATCCATCGCAAAGCTTTGTTTAAGACGCCAAAAATCCTCCAAAATGTGAAAACTCACGTCTTCACTTATCTCGTCTTTGTCCTCTTCTTCTCTCCTCTACTCTCTCACTCGGTTCACGTTTTGCTGGCGAACGAATGGTTCCACCAACAGACACCTTCGACTGAACATTAGAGGAAGTGTCGTCATAAAGAATCTACTGCTAAGGATAATCGGGATATGAAGAAAGAGGTCTTTGATTTTGTGAATGGGATTGTGAAGGAACAGCAGCAGAAGCACATGGATAATGGCGGTGGCAATGCTAATGGCGGATCGGAGGGAGAAAATGGGATGGACGAGGATGAGATTGAGATGATGAAAAATTAGGGATTCCAGTCAGATTTGACTCAACCAAAGGAAAGCCCGTGCCTGATGCTAATGGCGAATCGATAGATTAACTCTATTTTTGAGGTGTATTTGGTTTCTCTCCTGACCAAAGGAATTCATTTTCCGTCGCAAAAACGAATTTTGCGACGGAAAACAAATTCTATGAATCCATCACAAAACTTTACGACTGGATAAAAATTCTGTTGCAAATTGCAACATAAAAACTATTCCGTCACAAAATTTTGCCACGAAAAAACAAATTCCGTCCCAAATTTTGACATGTGTAGTGTTGAAGTCAGGCACCTCGTCTTGAAGTCTGGCGGAGTCTTGTGGTGTGTGTTTGGAATCTTTTCACTGCATGCAAGGAGCTTTGTGGTTGCTTGGCTTTAAAGTGTCGATCTAACCTTCAATCTACTATACTTGTTGATCTCTTGTCTGCGGGTGGCTTCTTTTGCGTGGTAAGCTTTAAAGCTTCATTTAACCAGGATTTCTCCTTTTATCTATGTTAGTTCTCAACCAAGTTTTGATGATAACTAAACACTTGTAAATCATTGGTTTAAATAAGAACTCGATTTCATGTCTTAAAACTCAAATTCTCATTTCAGCAAAATGAAGAACTCGAGTTCTTGGGTCAAGAACTCAAGTTCACGACCCTTGGCCGTAGAAAAATTCTCCAAGTCTTAAGAACTCGAGTTCTTTAGTACCAAACTCGAGTTCAAGAACTTGAGTTCTTGGTAAAGAACTCGAGTTCTCTCTGTAAGAAATTCAGTCAAGGCTAAGAACTTGAGTTCTTAGGAAAGAACTCAAGTTCATGAACTTGAGTTCTCAGCAAAGAACTGGAGTTCCTTTATAAGGCATCTGATCAAGGTCTAAGAACTCGAGTTCTTAGACAAGAACTCGAGTTCATGATTAAGAACTCAAGTTCTTTAAAAATGAATTTGCCCTGAAATGAAAAACTCGAGTTCTTGATTATCAACTCGAGTTCTTATCTTGTGGAGTTGAGTTGTTCAGAAAGAAAACCAAAGAACTTGAGTTCTTGTTTAAGAACTCAAGTTCTAGAACTCGAGTTTTCATTCTACATTAAAAACTCGAGTTCTTGTCGCTGACGCTGATCTCGGATTTTGCAGATGAACTGCTATGGAGGTTATGGTTTCTAGAATCACTTAGCATGATATACAAAATGTTTCTAACACTATTGCTAGTGATTTCAGGAATTTAAACACTGCATTATTCAAAAACTTCATAAAGCAAATGCTCACGTCACTGCATTTAATGCATAGCAGCAGAAACAGAGCAACAAATGGAATGAAGTTGTGCAGCAGAGAGAAACATTCTTCCAAGGATTACTTAATCAAGTTATTCTTCTGAAAAAGCTCTCTCAACGATCAACGCATTTAATGAAAGAACAAATTTCATTTAACGAAGCTTCAACATTCCATTTGGTTGAACAAGGAACAAAGCAACTGTATCTAATGGAAAATTAAGTAAGTCACAATGGTAACTTTCAAGTTCCTCCCAACGAAATTAATGACAAAAGAGTATAAATGCCCAAGCATTCAATTCAGCCAACTATCGAAACTCTGCCCATTTACTCTGAGTTGTTGATCTTATCAGTTTCATTACTCTCAATATCTTCGAATATTTTCTTGTTCTTCAGTGGTGATTTATCATCTACTCGTGAGGAGTTATAAAAACATTCATTTCATTCAGTTGTGAAATCTTAAGGTTGTGGAACCTTAAGTGTGGGTGTAAGATTACAAGTAGTAAGGGGGAGTGAGTCCATGAGTGAGAGGATCGTCCCAAGTTGTATTTGTGATCTTTGAAAAGTGAGTGAAAAATCCCAAGGGGTTCTTGGGGACTGGATGTAGGTGAAGATTAGACGAACCAGGATAAATTGCCTCGTGTCCATTCTTCTTTAAATTCCTGCTTTGTTAGCATTTTGTCTTAATTCACCAAAATTTGATTAAGCGATTAAATTTTTTAAATCACCTATTCACCCCCCTCTATGTGATATTCCATCTTCAACCTAAAGTTTCATTCCTGTTCCTTTAATGTATCCATATGTTAGAATGAAAGGACCTATACTATGCTCTATTGTTTGATCTATCCTCTGCGGTTGGGTTTACTTTGATCTATTGTAGTCGCCGATCTTTTCTGGTTTAGTCGCATATTTGGTCTTTGTTGAAACTTGTGTTTTTATTGCTTAATGCTACTTAATGGGATTTTATGCCAAAAATGTAATACTAGATTTCAAAAGTCTGTGTTCCAAGGAAAAAAAAATACAGGCTGCAACTTTATTAAAAAGATTTTAGGTTAGTTTTTGTTGAGATGGTGGGTTGTAATATAGGGGGGAAAACATTTTTTACTTTTTTATAATTTTGATTTTAATTTTTTTTCTTAAAATCATCACAAAAGCCGCTTACTCTATAGCCAATTCAAACAAATTTCAATTTCAAAAATGCTACTTATGCTACCATTAATCCTAATATAAATTACGTTATACAATTTGACTTTTTACCTCATCTTAAAGTTTGCAAAAATCATGTTGCTAAAAAGTCACTTTTATCACTGCTATTCTAAATACATCATTAAATTCTATTTTTATGTTAAAGAACAATCAAACACTATTATCTTGATAATGTAATTATGTTACTATTGCAGACATACAATGTGGTAAAACCAAATGTGCTCTAAGGTTATTTACAAAGACAAATTGGAGAATTTACAAGACAATAAGTAAAATGGCAAGAATATTTATGAGAAGTGAATTTACAATGACATATATGTTATTTACCAAACATATATGAGAATTTATATGAATGTTAAGTATATTTACAAGATGTATATGGGAATTTAAAAGACGAATTTACCTCTGCTTATTCGTTTCAGGCTTTTTCTTCTTTCTTTCCTCAGGGGCTAAATTTTGTCTTCTTACTTCACCAATTAATTTCATTTTAGCTTAAAAAGGCTGTAGTGATATTTCATATTATCATGGGGGTTCTTGGAATTTTCTTTGCTACGATATGGGCTCTCTGTAATATTCTCAAAAAACAATTATTATTACCTGTCATTGTTACTAGATTAAGCTTAGACTAAGTATGAGTTGGGTCTCATTAGTGCGATTGAGTTTAGTTAATAATATTCAACCAGAGCTTTCATTCATTTCTCTCCTCTTTAACCTAGATTCAAGCAATCAGATCCATCATTTTTCCTCTATCTCTGCTTTAAAATAGTAATTATACTATCGGTATTAAATCTATGAAAGAAATTAGTTAAGTAAGGTATTTTAAATTAATAAATTTCAATTTTCTTATAATACTCTCTTTGATCATACGTTTTAAGACTATCCCTCGATGGAAATCTTATTAATATAAATAATTAATTGGAATAATTTAGAGCAACATTATAAGTAGGGCAAAAAATAAACCCCTCTTATGTACATTAGAGAAGTAAGGGAGTATTTCACATAAAGTAACCGAAGTGACGAGAGTTTAAACAAGCAATATCCCTTCATTCGTGCAAGCAAATTAAAGTAAATCACAAACACAGATAATTAATAGGAAAAATGACGGTAAAATATCATTTGAAATTCTTAAACCCCAAAAAATATGTTAACATTTTGAAAGAATATAAATGTGACATGAATCAAATTGAAATTTTAAAATGTTTGTGAAATTACCATTTTGTCTCCAGTTTTTGAATAAATAATAAAAAAAGAAAAATGAGTCTCGCCGAAGCACCACTACAGCTAGCTATCAAAGCTTTGGCACTCGCCAGCTTGCAACCGCTAGCGGCCTGAGCTCTGATGGTGGGTCCCTCCTCCCTCCCCTTGAGTGGGATTGAATTTTTTTTTCCTTTTTTAAAATTGAATGAATTTATAAGGGATGGGATTCGAACCCAACCCTCATATTAGATGAGCTAGGTGTAAACATGTCAGTTCGAGTTTACCAACATTTAAGAATTATGAACAAAAGTCATAATGTGATTAACAAGTTCATCAATGATATTCACAACACTTGTAATGGGTTTAACAAAAGTGTTCATCAGGTGAGAGTATGTTAATCAGGGTTCACCAACATGTAAGAACTATGAACAAAAGTTGCGATGAGATTAACAAGTTCATTAATGATATTCATAAAACTTGTAATGGGTTTAAAAAAGGTGTTCGTCATGTGAAAATATGTCAGTCTGGGTTCACCAACATCTGAGCGTTATGAACAAAAGTCGTAATGGGATTAAAAAATTTATCAATTGTATTCACAACACTTGTAATGGGTTTAACATGGGCTTTTGTCCAATTAAAATATGTCAATCTAGGTTCATCAATATTTGAGAACTATGAAAAAAAGTCGTAATGGAATTAACAAATTTATCAATGGTATTCACAATTCTTGTAATGAGATTCACAAGAGCGTTTCATGATGGAAAAATTATATATATAAAGTTCAAATGAGCTTTGATGGCTGAATGGCCGCCTAGCTCCTCTAATATAATGGTCGGGTGGGTTTGAATCCCACTCCTTACACCTTCATTCAAATTTTCTTAAAAACAAAAATTCAACCCCACCAAAGAAAAACCCCACAGCTAGAGCTTAGGCTGTTGGCTAGTGCCAGAGCTTCAACTGCTGGCCGCAGTGGTGATTTGATGAGGCTCATTTTTATTTTTTATTTATTTAAAAATTGAAGGAAAAATGATAAATTCACTATAACATTTTAAAATCACAATTTGATCCCTGCCACCTTCATGTCCTTTCAAAATGTTAAGATAATTTTTGGAGTTTAGGAAATTCAAATGCTATTTTATCATCATTTTCCCTAATTAATACTACTTTCAATATTTAATATATGAGCTAGTTAATTAATTTGTGTAGATTGATAAATTTAATTATGTTAGTTATTTATTACAAATATACATTAGTTTTCTTAAAATATCATCTTTATCATGATTGCTCTTGATAAAAGCAACCCTTAATGTATGAATCATGGATGACTTTTAGAGGTCTCAAAATTATTTATTTACATAAATTGAGATAAAACTTCTCTTATATATGTACTCGTATACCGTAAATCACGATTGAAAAGCTATTTTTGAATACTCCAATTGCTATTCCAAGGGAACACAGTCCTTTAGGAAAAAAAATATAAATTTAGAAGACAAAGTGGATTGAAGTCTTATATATAAGGGTAAATGTGCAAATTTAGCAATGAACTATTTCCCTGTATACACCCAACACAATTAACTTATACTGGGTTTAAAAGTAGACATAATCAATTTTTTAGGTAGCAGATATAGCAACACCATTAACCCTGGTTAACTTCAATTAATTTTTATATTGTGGGTTTCATCAGTCTTCTCACTTTCTATTTTTTATTATATTTTTAGAAATATGTGTCTTTCTTAATGAGAAAATATCACTTTGATCCCATGAAAGCAATTTTATTTCACTCAACCCCTAAAAGATTCCCAAACTTCACTACAGCCTCTTAGTCAAAATAAAATTAATTTTTTCGGTGAAGAAAATAATGCTCTTTTTCTTTTTCATTAAAGCATTTATTATAAAACAAATATGGACATTTACAAGACACATAAATACATTTATAAGATAAATAAAGAGATTGAAAGAAAATCAAGGAGTTAACAAGAATATTTTGGCTATTCATAAGACAAATGAATGCATTTATAAAACAAATAAAGAGATTTAAAAAAATCTGCAGAGTTAATGACTTGCTATATCTACTACCTAAAAATTGATGATATATACTTTTGAATTCAACACAAGTTAACTATGTTTGGGTGTACATTGGGAAATAGTCTATTGTCAAATTTGCAACTTCATCCTTTCTAAGAATATTTCAAAATAATAGAGAATGAAAAGATGAATAGGACCCACGGTACAAAAAGTAAAGGCAAGTTAACCAGGGTTAACAGTCTTGCTATATCAGCTACTAATAAATTGATTATACATATTTTTAAAGCCAGCAAAAGTTAGTTGTGTTAGGAGCACATTGGAAAATAGTTCATTACTAAATTTGCACATTCAATATATCTATAATACCAGATTGAATTCCCAATTAACTCTTATATTAAATACTAGATGCACTATATTGTATTAGTTATCCTTCATCTAAGTTATTTTTTAATAAAAAAAATATTCAAGATTTTGTTTTATAATTTTAAGGTTCCCATTCATCTAAATCTCTTTTCATTTATTTTACACATTTTTTTTATTAATGAGGTTTTAATCTCTCTGTAAGTGTTATATAAAAGGAAAAATTCCGTTCAGGTTCTAAGGAACTAAAAAAATCTCAAGAAAATTTCAGATATCAAAAAAGTTTTAAAGAGTTGTTAATTCAACTGATGGAGTTATTAACCCTCACAGATGGGAGATGTTAATCATAAGAGTTGTTAATAAAACTTTTCTGATTTTTGAATTTTCTTTGGGATTTTTTTGAGATTTTCTTAGTCTTTTGGGATCTGAACAGAATTTTCCCTATATTTAAAAAAAAAAAAAAAAAAAAAACCAGTGGGAGGAGTATTGGACAATTGGCAAGCACAAAACCAACCCCGAGATCGCTCATCAAGATTCATAGATGAACTGGTTCTAAGCTAGTTAATAACTAGGATTAATTATAAGATGCGAGTTTGGATTATAAAAAATTTGCTGAAATTAATTAACAATCATCAAGTGCTAAATTCCTATTCGCTTACGATGAGAGTCTTTTAGAGTAATAAAAAGAAGCCTGGTTCGTTTCACATATCTGATAACGTCAGAAAAGCGTATGGTGGGAATAGGGATGGTGTTATGATATCAAGTACGTCCAGGCGTGGGGGCCAAAAAGGGTAATTCCCACTAATTATATATGTGACCACCACGAAAGCAGAATGAAATGGATGGGTCCCACGCTTCTTCTACTTGCATGTGATCATCAATCTAAATGCACTGGTGCAGTTTTTGTAGCTCCCAAACCTGTGATGGGATCAGGATATTTTGGTTTATGATTTGCATCCCGGTCCCCGGTTCGGACGGGACGAGAGATTTTGAGATCAAAATATCTAAGAGTGAGATCAAAACACTTTGAACATCTCTACTCACCATTGTCAAAAGATAATTCAATTCGAAAAGACTAATCTATTGAAAAAGAAAGCCACTTGATTTATAAATCATGCCTCATTTTGTGATGCAGTCGTTCGGTTCCTTGATATAGGACTTGTGACAATCACATGAGCTTCCCTTCACGTTAAAGCAATAGTTATCCTTCAACTCTCTATCCAGACTTCAATATGGAGGACCAAAAGCCTTGTGCTCTTCACACATCTCTATCTCTTTGAAACCCCATTATGGAATACATTATTATTAGGTATTGTTGTGTTTAGTTTATTAATTTTGTTACTTTATTCCTTACATGGATTTCTCAACTGAGTTATATATGTTTTATACATACCACACCATGGACAAGAAGTCAATGCAAATCTTTTATAAGTGGAGAAGATTTGATTATTAATGCTTATTGGGCTGGAAGCCACTTATTGCCAGATCTGCTGGAAAATAAATAAATAAACACACACACACACATAATGACCACATGAGAAAAAGGACATATGAACAAGAGAGAGATGAGATTATATGAAATTGATCATTTTATCAAAAAAAAAAAGTAATAATAATAATAATAGAGAGGGAAGAACTACGGGACAATATAACAAACACCATCATGGCCTTAATATCACATATATTTACCTAATTTGATTAGCCTAAGAAAGCTAGTTGAGTTAGTTAATATAATATGTATTTTTTAAAACACTTTAGTCATCTTCTTCAATTACTCCATTCCTTCTCTTCTTTGATTATTATTGAGAAAGCATCAATATAGGTAAATTTAAAAAAAATTGATAAATATGAAAACTATATATTATATTTGGGACTAATATCAACTCATTAAATGTGTTTTATATTAATGACGGAGGGAGTAATATATTTACTTAAGCAATATGACAATAAAGCAACAAAGGGAGGGTGGTGACTTTGAAGATGATCTGATGAGCACGTCTTCCTTTAAGTTATTAGTTATTCAAATTAATATCTAACTATCCCTTACAGGTAACTAAGGAAATTATGATCTTGTAAATAAACAAGGATCCTTTTGTCTTCATCTAGTATTCCAATATAATTTATCATGATGCTAACGTTTACTAAAGTGTGAATGTGATCTCATCTCATAGCCATATAGTGTGACAACGTCTCACTGTCTGCAAGAAACAAGTTGTCAATGTCCAGCAAAACTTTTTTAAAAAAAAAAAAAAAATCTCCGAGTAAAAACAGATATAATGACATTTAATTTAAATGGAAATTGAATTGAATATTGTTAGCGTGAAACAGCCAATTTATGTGAAGAAAGCAAGACATATTAAGTTGAAACTCATAGTCGTTCGCGTATTAATATAAAGAAATTTACTAAGTTTAGTATAGCTTAGGGAAAATCACACTCAGGTTTCAATGATCAGAAAAAGTCACAATGAAATCTCATAGCAGATTCTCCTTTCAAAAAAGCTTCCTAAGGATTGCATTGATATTAATTCTAAATGTAAAATTACGTTCTTATTCATAGTAATTGATAAAGAAGTTTGAGATTTCCCTTCAAAGTGTCGGGCATTTGGAAACTGAAAGCCCTAAAGCACCGATCATCTCCTCCCTCTCTACTCTCGATAAGCATCGTGAAGAATGTTGAAGGTCTTCATCTGGAGAAGTCTGGTGAAGCTTTCCTCTAGACTTACGCCGTTTTCACGGTTTTCGTGGGAGAAGGAGAACTCGACTGGGCAGTAGAGACGTCAGCGTGGGCATTGAGCTTGTTCAAGCTATTCATAGTCGGCATCGAGCTTTGTACCCCATCTTTGGAGTAGTCCAGTGAAGCTCGTTGACCTATTCGCTCCATAACTCTCTTCTTTTTGTGTATTTTGTTTACAAGCATCCCTATTTGCTTCAAGATAAAGAAAGGTTGTAAATTTCCATATCATTCTATTTACTAAAATCATCTCTTTTTTTTTTTGTCACTTACAATTTGGACCAAAATTATTTGAGGATTTCAATCCCTTGCTCGCTGATCAAGTACTGGAATTGGGGAGGCTAATTTTTTAAAGGAATTTGACCTAGTTTATTCTTTGTTGGGTTACGCGTTTTTTGGTTATGTTTTGTGATTGATACAAAAAATAAGGTTTGGTAATTGGGTTAATTGAGATGGTCAAAGATAATACTTGGGACTTTTAGAGAGACTTTAAGTTGATTTTGTTAACCACTCAATTAGTTTGAATACTAAATTATGGTTCCAATTGATCATTATAAATTGATTTGTAAATTGTGGCTGAGCTTTGAGCTTGGATTCTTGTGGTAAATTTAGCTTTGGGAGAGGTAATCACTTCACACTTATTATATGTGTTGGTATATATATTATCACCACAAAAAAAAGGTCAATTTGTAGCGGTTAAAATGAGGTAATTATAGCGGTTTTAACCGCTACAAATGACATTAGTCGCGATTCATGAAACCGCTACAAAATACACTATCGCAAACAAATTTGTAGTGGTTTAAAACAATCGATACTACATACTCAATAACCGCTACTGAAACTATAGCGGTTAAACATAACCGCTATAATATCTGTCAGACATGACGTCAACGTCATCTAATAGTAGCGGTTAGGAAAACCGCTATAGGTTGAAATATCGTAGCGGTTTTATCAACCGCTACTACTCTTGTACAAGTTCGTTATGTAGTAGTGGTTCAGACATCGCGACAAATGGTTCCCGCCATTTTTTAGGTTTGAATTCATTTCATACTTGTAGCGGTTGTATAACCGCTACAATATATTCCCGCCATTTTTTCTGAGATAAATATTTTGCCGTGATTTTTTCATTTCTGTTATTTGTAGCGGTTTCTAACCGCTACGAAATATTCCGTAATTTTTTATTAATTTTTTTCTCATTTTTGTAGCGGTTCATATAACCGCTACAACATCATAAAAAATAAAAATAAATAAAAATGAATATTCAAATAATATTTGTTGGGTCAATTAATCTATTATTTTCTAAAATATTTATCAAAATAGTATTTATAATTAATCATTATCAATATTTCAAAAGTTATTAAATATTTTATCATCAATTATATAAATTTTCTCTTAAAAAATGATATTAAAAAGTGAGATGGATTATATATATTTATTGTATATAAATAGTTTATTATATGTTCATTTAAATAATATCTATTAAAATTAATATTTTGGGCAAAAATTTGTTTTAAAATTAATATGTCTAAAAATATATTAAATATTATGTGTGAAAGTAGATAAAATAATAATTTATGTGAAAGTAGAAGGAAACATGTCAGTGAAGGTAAAAAGAAATTAGAAAAAAAAAATCATACAATTTTTAACAAGAAAGAAACATAATCAGAAATGAAGAAGAAAAAAATAAATATTGCGATAATCATTATATTTGATCCAGGTTAACAACACTTACCTTCTTGAAATAATTAATCTCATTGGGAAAAAGTAGAAATTTGAGAGAAAACGAGGAGAAAATGTGCTAGAAAAGGAGAGTGGAGCATATTAAATGAGGTGGGTGGGGTGTTTATATTGGTATCTGCGTAACAATTTTGTAGCGGTTGATGTTTCGGTTTTTGTAGCGGTTTTGTATGTGTAGCGGTTTTTATCTGTAGCAATTGATGTGGCGTTTGTTGTAGCGGTTTTTCCCTATTTTGTAGCGGTTGGTAACCGCTACAAATAAGTTTTTTTTTTGAAAGGAAAAAAAGCTACAAATAAGTTTTTTTGGAAAAAATATATAAAATCTTACATATTAAATCGTAAGCATAACTTTAATTTTTCCTCTCAATCTTCGTCACCATTCCTAAAAAAAAATTCAATAAAATGTCAATTGTGATTTGATGAATATGTTTGAACACAAATAAAATTTTGTTTAAATATTTTTATATCATAAAGCATATATTAAAAAACATACTGAACTATAAGTAAATTGTCATCGCTATCGGGGAAGAAGTTATCCAACCGCTATTTCAACCACTGCCAAGTATTTTCCTCTTGTAGCGGTTCGTACCCAATAACCGCTACCAAGGTCACTATTAGTAGCGGTTATGCAACCGCTACAAAGTATTTTCCACTTGTAGCGGTTCATACCCAATAACCGCCACCAAACTGTAGCGGTTTCTTTTCGAAACCGCTACAAAATGTATTTATTGTTTTTTTAGGTAAAGATGCAAAAATGCACATGTGCTTTACCCTCAAGAGCGCCCAGTACCATATATTTTTTTTTGAGCAAAAGTAACAATGTGGTTATAAAATAGGTGCAAAAGTCACATAATATAATGGTTGATTGTTAACTTATTCATTTTGACCGTTAAATGCCCCCTCTCTCTCTCTGCATCTTCCACTTATTCATTCCTGATGGAACAAGCAAACTTCACACTTCGAAAAGAGCTTCAATTTGCTTTAGCTCCAACAAGCAGAGAAGTTAAGCAGAAAGGAAAGAAGAGTGAGAGACAGAGAAACAGCAGTTGAGAGAGTTGCGTGACAGAGAGAGAAGAAGAAGAGAGAAGAGCTTCAGAGAGAGAGAGGAGAACTGAAGCAAAGTGTTTCCCCTGTTCTTGCCGTCAGGGACAGAGGAAGAAAGCAGCGGTTGATCATCTTCGTCTCAATCTGCGCAGCGAAGGTGAGCATCGGGTCTCTTCCTCCTCAAGTCTTCCATCATTTTCCTGTTGAATATGAAGCTTTAAGAACTAAAACTATGCGTTGCTAACAATCAAAACTGAAATTGAAATGAAACAGGGACATGGGTGTGGTGTCTGGTTGCGTCTTATCCTTGGCTCTTGTTGAGTTTGCACTTGTGGCTGTTAATTTTCTTGTTTTTGCGTGAAAGTTTATATATATGCATGAGGGGAAAACATGCTTACTGGGGGAAGTGATTGGCAACACACACACACACACACACACACTATATATATATATATATATATATATATATATATATATATGAAGCGAAAGCATACTGTCTGGGAAGTGAATGTGAATGCATGAAGGAAAAGATGCTAAATACAGATAGCGATAATAAGAAATCAAAAGCATGCATGATCTCGGCGTGTGTGAGCATTTTTCTGGATGATTATATATACTTCACTCATGCCATTGATAACTTCCTTGATATTTTTCGGTTTCAGGTCTGCAACCAGACACCACACCCATGTCCCTGTTAAAAATAATAATGTCTTTTCTTTAGGGGGCAGAGGCGAAAATTTGTAGCTTTGGGACATGACTTAACCTTAATTGTCAAGACAACAACAAAAGATATGTATGTACCTAATAGACAATTGACAAATGATTTAACATCAAAAACTTCAAACTCATCCATGTGTTCTCCGGTTCTAATGAATATGACAGGACTCTTTGTTGCTGCGACACTGCACAAACAAATTAGTAGGATTAAAGTAGAGGGATAATATTGGATTACCTTTCAAACAACCATTCATCCCTAAAAACATTACAGATAATTTATGATCTTCCCTAAGGCTTTTGACCCAAAAAAATGAAGAATGCTCTTCACAATGGCCACAAACTACCCATTTGAGTCCACAGTAGAATCAGTTAAAAGGAAGCCTGCTTAGACTTTGATCAGACAACTACATTGACTCATTCATTAGTTGTAAAAATCGAAATAGAATCAATACAACCACTATGGAAGCACTTTCGCGCTAAGAGCTCCACCACCCTTTGCATGGCCATCCATTTTGGTTACAGTTACGGCTCCAATGTATTGCAACACTTTCTTTAAATGTGTAGGCCTGATCAAATGCAGCCTGACCAATACTGCTATCCATAACAAATATAACAAGATCTGGATTTTGAAAAATAAAAGAAAAAATATTAGAAATTTTTGGCATTTTACAACCATATAAATTCATATGACGTAACAAAATATACCGTTGCTTCTAAAACTTGACGCATTTCTTCAAAAGAGCAGCTTCTTGTTTGTGCCTTTGGTCAGGGCAATAAAGCATGAAATTTTGAGAGTATTTTATTTCTAAAGGAGGATGTACATTATAAAACCGTTAAACCATCCACCACACCCATGTCCCTGTTTCATTTTAGTTTCGGTTTTGATTGTTAGCAACGCATAGTTTTAGTTCTTAAAGCTTCATATTCAACAGGAAAATGATGGAAGACTTGAGGAGGAAGAGACCCGATGCTCACCTTCGCTGCGCAGACTGAGACGATGATGATCGCCGCTACTTTCTTCCTCTGTTCCTGACGGCAAGAACAGGGGAAACACTTTACTTCAGTTCCTCTCTCTCTCTCTCTCTCTCTCTCTCTCTCTCTCTCTCTCTCTCTCAAGCTCATCTCTCTTCTTCTACTCTCTCTTTCACGCAACTCTCTCAGCTGCTGTTTCTCCGTCTCTCACTCTTCTTTCATTTATGCTTAACTTCTCTGCTTCTTAGCGCTAAAGCAGATCGAAGCTCTTTTCGAAGTGTGGAGTTTGCTTGTTTCATCGGGAATGAATAAGTGGAAGATGCAGAGAGAGGGGGGCATTTAACAGTCAAAATGAATAAGTTGACAGTCAACCATTATATTATGTGACTTTTGCACCTATTTCATAACCACATTGTTACTTTTGCTCCAAAAAAAAACAAAAAAAAGCATATGGTGCTAGGCGCTCCTGAGGGTAAAGCACATATGCATTTTTGCACTTTTACCCTTTTTTTTCTAAAATCAATATGTAAATATTTTTTTCAAAAAATTATTTTCAAAATTGATAGCTTTAGTGATAACAACTATAAATTATTTTAAAACAATGAATTTTTATTTGTTAGATATTATTTTATTATTAGCAAATATATTTGCTAATATTTTGTGAAATGATTATAAGAATGAAAATGTTATATTGATATTGATTATATGTATGTTTCAATGAGAACTTTAAAATGTTTATTGAGATCGAGAAAGTTACTATGATGTTTATAAGTATTTTGTTAGAAATTACCTTGTGGAAACCTTATGATTTGAATTCTGAATCTTACCTTGTGGAAACCTTATGATTTGAATTCTGAATCTCATGTGTGCACGCGCATGCACACATACCCATGTGAGTTGAGAATTGAGATATTATGGCATGTGTGTTAAGATGATTTGATTAGTATTGTATGAATGTGGAAGTTGTGATACGAAACTTGTGATATAGAAATTATGATACAAAATTTGTGAAATGGAAATTCTCATATAGGAATTGTGATATGAAAAGTTGTGATACAAAATTTGTGATGTGGAAATTATGATATGGTGTTGCATAACATCCTCCATTTTCTTAAAAATATAAATAAATAAATAAATTGATCAAACCATTTATCAAGAAATTTCATGTACAGTTAAGCTTTGGACTCTACTGGGACCAAACTCTTTCAGTAAATAATGCTTTATCATTTATCAAAATATCCAAAATATACTAAAATAAGCAAAATGAACCCTAATGTAGTTTTGGCCAAAAAAAACCCTCTAATGTAGAAATATATAATAATCCAACATATACTAGAAAAATGACAGCATTACTGTTAGCAGAAGTAGCTTAAGCTTTCGAAGTCTTCCCTAGTAGACCCATATGAGAACTATCACATGAAAAATTTTGATAACCATCAATCTAACTTATTACAAATGCTACTATGTGCTCGTGAGATGCTGAGTGGAACATTTTATATAACATAATCCACAAGTTCCCAAATCACAAATTTTAAAATACAATTTTTATATCAAATTTCATATCATAAATCACATATATAACATGCCAAGCAAAGATTAATACACTGACCATCCTTATTATCCTAAACCACCCTTATAACTGCTAACTGGAGCCATGGCTAACAAATGATTCATCTATTCAACTAAATTACACATGCTTCCAAATCATGAGGCATCACCTGACTAGAGTTCCTAGCTTGTCATGATCGGACTATGGCTCCCCTCTTTTTGATGAAGTCAAGGAGGCGTTATTGTCCCTAGAGCTAACCCTTACCCAATCAAAGGAAAAGGGTAATACCAAGGGCTCTAAGAATATTAAAGTCATCCATTGTACACCGAGTGGTAGCATATCATATTGTATTATACACAAAATAACTTCCATAATCGCTCCACATCCATTTATATGAATCAATGACAAACATTCCAAAAATTGACATGTGTAAACAAGTTCCAAATGAGATTTATAAAAATAATACATCGTCTCAACATTCATTTCACAAAATATTCACAAACATCATACTAACACACATAACAAGCAGAAAGTGGTTATCTTAAGTTCTTTACACAAGAACTAAGATTGAGAGAAATCAAGTCCACTCTAAAAATAAATATATAATTATATGTTAATAAAAAATACTAACTAATACAATTACAAACAACAAATTAAATTATGATTAGCTCTCTTTAATTTATGTAGGAAAAATGAAAATTTATTTATTCCTCAAATTATCAGTACAATTCCATTTTTTCTATCATAAATGATTTCTCGCTTATTATAATCATCAAAATATCAACATATCCTCAATTCAACCGAAATTCCCAACTTCCTATCATAAAAGGTTCACCCAAAAATTCTAATATTCACATTCCTTTATAGATTTCAAATCCAATCTATTTAATCTTCAATGCAACCTCCAATAAATTAAAAATAAATTATGAATTCGGATGTAAGAGACCTATTATCATAAACCTCAATTTTCCAACCTAATCCTAACTTATATAAGCGTAACCCAATTTATTAGACAAATTTTCAAACCTCCATATAATCAAAATCATATCATACTCTAATTAAAATTCCAAATCCCAACTCATAATTTCATATAGTTCAAATTTTAGCAAAACTAAACTAATTAAACCTACAACAATACCTCTAGTAATCCAAATAAATGCCTTAAACCTCATTTAATAGGCAGAAATATCATATAGGACATAAGTCCTAAGTTATTTTAAATAGAAAATTAAATTTGAATTCTTATAACAACTAACTAATAAATCTAAACCGATTAAAATTATCTGTTAATCATGTTCTATATATATATATATATATAATAACTTTCATAAAAAAAGTTTATTGAAAAGAAACTCATTTAATTATCTAAATGATCTTATAAAATAAATAACTTACCTTAAAAACTCTAATAACCTCCTCTTCTTTTCTTCCTCACCTTTTCTTGTCTCATTCTCCAGCTCTCTCACCCTCACCCTCCACAAACATACACACACAACTATATATATATATATATATATATATATATATATATATATATATATATAAAGAGAGGAGAGGTCGTGGGAGGTATATTACCCCTTCCCCATGTTAAGGTGGCAACATGACCGCCACAATTTTATTTAAGGATACTACAAGTTGTGAAATGGAATGTATGATATGGAATTTTGTGAATTATAAATCTAATACTTTGTTCTATAAATTGTTCTACTTGGCATCTAACGAACACATATTAGTATGGTAATGAGTTGGGTAGTGGTTACTGAGGCTTTTATCTCACCCCCGTTGATTTAGCATTTTTCAAGTAATCGTTCTTTATGCTAGTCAATCAGGTAAGACTCTGAGGCTTGATTATTGTGATAATCTTTGTAAAGCCTCATCCTTTTTATTTATATGGTGAATTGTTGTGTATTGACACTATAGGGCTCATATTGCATACTCTGATATGATATTATATTTTGGATTATACTGTTTTCTATCATGGATAAGTAAGTTAAGAGGATATTTGAAAAAACTGATATTTAAGTATTTTGTTAATTGAGTTTGATATTAGGCTTGTGGTCAGATGAATATATTCTGGACTTTGAAAAGTTCAAGCCTAAGTGTGTTGATTAATTATGGTTTAGTTTGTAAGACTATGTAAGAGTTGTATTATTCATGATATATTTAAAATGTTTTATGGTTGGATAGTTGACTTATAACATTTTATGAATGTTTGTAAAAGAATATTATTAAAAAAATGAGTTTATCGTTGGGTTTATGGTGGAATACTATATTTTGAGTTTCGAGAAGTAAGCCCAACTGTTAATTGGAATGGTTTTATAAATGTGTGATTTGAAATGACTTAGTGTACAATTACTTAGAAATGTTTTATTATGCTTGATAAATTTTAAATGACTAGTTTATTCTTTTACATAATAAATCGATATTTGTAATGATTCAAATCCTTTATAATCATGGTAGCGTTTTCAAATGGTTAGTTGAACTATTTTTTATCATGATTAACTTTTTTAAGATAAGTTGTAATCATTTTTACTATGGAAAATATTCAAGTTTAAGTTTCTCTTTTACACCAAAGTTTTGTTTATTATCCAAATATTTGATTGAGTGTATGGATAATTGAGTTTTAAGAAAATGATTTTACATATTGCTCCTCAAACCATCCATTACATTGATTATGTCAAGTTTGACCTTGGTGGATGAGAAAGAATTAGGTTGTCCAGTGCATGGTGGATGTGTTGACTTCTATATGTTCGCATGGTTAGAAACTCGATATCCTGATGTTCTCCTGATGAACATGCACCATGCACCACAGACAACCATCAACCTTGCATTTCACAATTATTTTTGTTGATTCTTCTTCACAAATTGGTATGAAAACATGTGTGAAGTGTTGTATTTGAATAACGTTTGATGAAGGGTCACAATACTAAGAAAAATATGTCCTTCTCCAATAATCAAATCCTTCTGTTTGGTATGATTCATTTCCGGCCTAGGTGTCGACACAATTTGAGTAGAACATGCCAATGATGGCAACTCTTGACTTTCATTTAACAACGAAGATAGAGGAGACATAGACACCTGCACATCTAAACAATTGATCAATCATACACGAAACAACAAGTTAGAGTGCTGGTGATGACAACGTATGAGCCATCATTCACAACTTATATAGCAACAAATTACATTTCTTCATACAACTAAACTTACACTTCTTGCTCTTATATTTGATCTTTTATTGTTGGTTGTGTATTTTCATTATTCCTATTCTTTTCAATGCAAATATGACCATATTCTTCATTAAACTGAATTAAATGGTCTACCCCTTTATCGTCTACAAAACCCACAAGTGTAATTGTATCAAAAGTTTTGTGAATTTCAAATAAATTCCATTACTTTCTTTTCCAATTATAGATGATATAATTCTTTGGAACTCCTCATAGGTTGTGTCTTCCTTTATGCATCTTGTTCTTACCAAATCGCAAACATATTGACTTTAATCTTCTCCACCATTTGAAAACTCCCCCCTCCCCCTGCCTCCCTACATAAAAAAAACATAATATTCCACGACTTACTAGCCATCTTTCATGACAAAATGCAACATGCACCTTGTATTAACAATTGCAACAACCATAATAACAATTACAACTGCATGTATTCACAACACTTTTTTTTTATCTCATATCAGTAGTTTTAAGTAAACAAACCTCAATCACATTCATCTATTTCCACTTAAAATAGAGCAATCCCTCTGTTACTATGCCAAAAAACAAAGCAGAAATTAATTGACCCTTCCCAAACGCAATGAAACCCTAAGTTTAATTGTCAAGATGATACCTTTAACAAAATCTTAGCATTACTTACCTAGATCAGAGTAGATAGTCCACTAATAAGCTTAGGCTTCAACCTTTGAATCTGAATGCAGCGAACATACACAACAAAAATGAAATCAATGTTTAGGCTCTGAAAGAGTAGATGAAAATTGCAAACTTTAAGCTTTTCCAGTAGATGAAAACAAGAGTTGCTTGCCTTGAATGTTGTAGATGGAAAGATGATCGCACACCACCATAGCTTTCTCTATAAGTTTTACTTTCTCATAATGAGAAATTAATGACCCATTTTTTTCCATAAAATTTCAATGACAGCCTTATATATATGTATATGCTTGACACAAATTGTGAAATCTAAATGAATATGTACAAAATACTCTCACAACATACAGAAAAAGTTGCTGTCCTCCGGCAAAGCAAGTTGCCAAACAAGTGTACTCCTTCAATTTGCTTCCCAGTTCACATGTTACAAGAACCAATGAATAATCCAGTTCTCAACGTCGGACTTAATTAATTAATGTGAGGAAATTAAGGATGCTAGTTAAGGTATTTAATATCATATGTTTTTTAAAAAAAAAACACCCTAAACATCTTTCTTAATTCTTTTACTCACTCTCTCACTTAATTATTGTTAAGAAAATATCAATCGGGTTATTTGGGAGAAAATGGATAAAAAGTGTGAAAGGTTTCTTATATTTAAGAATAATATTAACTCTCTTATTAAGTTTTACATTAAGAACTGGATAGAGTATCAACTAATTAAGTTAATTTGTCAGCAGATTTGAACTATCCGCACAAGGAAATTGGCACCAATTGAATAAGTAAAATTCTTAACCAAGTGAATTTTTAATATTAACCATTTATCCATTATTCAAAAGTGGATAATATATGACACATTTCCTCTATATAGTAAATGTTTCAACTCAACAACCTCCCTTATAAAAATAGGATCTGGCTTTGGTCCTTTTTCCTTACCCTTCGTTGCCATCCTTTTCTTAAAATGACCACTACTAGAAAATAGTAAATTTGCGACAGAATATTTTCCGTCGCAAAATTTCGCCTTTTTGCCACGAAATTTGAATTCCGTCATAAAAGATGGGATTTTTGCGACGGAATTCAAATTCCGTCACAAAATTGTTCAAATTTGCGACATGAAAAAAATTCCGTCTGTCGCAAAACCCAATAAGGTTTTGCGACGGAATCTTTTTCCGTCGCAAAACCCTTTGAAAAATTCTGAGATGGAAAATTTTTCCGTCGCAAAATTTCTTCAGAAAATTAAATTCCCCCTCCCCCCGATTCTTTCTCTCATTCTTCATTCCTTCCCTTTGTTTTTCATTCCTTTCTTCATTTTCTTTCGTTTTTCATTGCTTTCTTGTTCTTCTTCTTCAGTCACATGGGATCTCAGTATTGTTTCTTTTTCTTCCCCAGATTAGTGGCTTATTTTCATTACTTTCATTTTTCATTGCTTTCTTCTTCTTCTTCAGTCACAACTCCCGCCCCCCCCCCTTTTCCCTCTTTCATCCATCTACTTTTCATTCTTCCGTTTTTTATTCTTTCATTCTTCTTCACTTTCTTCTTTGTTCTTCAACTTCCCCTTCCCCATCTAAAAATGAATCATGTTTGTATAGAGTATATGCTTTATTTTTGCTGTGACATGCTTTATTATTATTTTTTTAATCTGAAAATGAAGATTATGTGCTTGTTTTTTTTTTCTGGTTTTATTACTTAGTTTTTTTTTTTTGGGAGAAATATTATGTATAGCTTTTATGATGACCACATTTATAAATCATATATTTTTATGTTTATAAATATATCATATACAAGTTTTTATTAAAATTTATTTATTTCTTAATCATTTTTATATATTTTTAAAGATTTTTTATATATCTTTTCATGCAATTTTATATATTTTTTAATAATTTTAATTTTTTTTTATTTTATAAATATTTTTTACGATTTTTTTAAATTTTAAATTTATTTATTTATTTTAAATTTTGCGACGGAATTTTTTCCATCGTAAATTTCAAGAATTAAAATTCCGTCGCAAATTGCGACGGAAATTCAATTTTCCGTCGCAATTGCAAGGCCTTTTTTGTGATGGACGAATTCCGTCGCAATCCTATTTTGTAACGGAAAATTGGAATTCTGCGATAGAATTTTTCCGTCACAAAAAACCAATTTTTTGTAGTGGACGTCGTTTTGTTCCTTTCAGATTACATCTCAGCCTTTTAGTGATGTTAATATAAGTCGGTGGTTGTTGTGTCACTTTTTTTTTTTTGCAAAGTGATGAGCCGTAAATTTACCATGTTTTAAGGCACAAGATTAACATGAAATTGATCTAATATGATTAAAACTGTTAAGAATAATAAGTTAAAAACATGGATTTGATGTCAGACATACCCTCACAAGTATTCTCGTGTGTTTTATAGGTTTTTATCTATGAGAGAAGCTAATTGGAAGAGCCCAAGAAAGTCAAGAAAAAAAGCCACAAAGGAAGCCCAAAGTTGGCGCCCAGGATGCCAACTTTCTGTAAGGCTTTTTGAAGTTGGCGCCCTCTCTGTCCTTTGGGAAATTTTGGCACCCAAGGCGTCAGAATTGCGAAAAATCTAATTTTTAATTTTTGGAAAGTTTTCAGGGCCCGAAAAAGGAAGCAAAATTAAGGATTTTTGAGATTTGGAAACCCAATTGGACCAAAAAACATAAAAAGAGGCAACCCTAGCAAGAAAAGAAAAGAACTTGTGGCACAAGAAACTACTTTACGGCATTGGAGAGGAGGATCAAAGCAATTGTGGAGATCAACCTTCCCCAACCTCTGAAGAACCATTCTATCTTCATCTTTTCTTCTTTATTTTGTTAATCTAGTCATGCTTGGCTAATTTCCTTTTTGTAGTTAGGGCTATGATGAACCCTATGCGAGTTTAAGTATTTGGTTGAATTCTTGTATAAATCTTGATTTCTTTGATTGAATGAATTTCCTTTGCTCAATGTTTTCTTGAAGATTGATCACCTTTAAGATTGACCATAGGTTAATGTATGACAATAGAGATGTTGGTGCATCTAACTAGAACTTGTTAATTCATCATAAAATTGCATGACCTAGACATAGGCTTACGAATTTATGCGATCACAGGATTCTAGTTCAAGATTTGATCTTTTTAGACAATACTAAGACATTAGGTTGTTTTTAAAGATAAAATAGACTAAGGTAGCATCAAGACATTGGGAATTAGTCTAATCTTAGATAATCGATCGTCAATCATGGAAGTAATAATTAATTAAGGATTCAATTCAAATTCTTGAAGGAGCATAGGGGGATTCTAAGTCCTAACTACGTTTTTCTCACTGATTATCTTTTCTAAACATTCACTTGTCAATCTTGATCTTGAATTCCTTTCTTTCTTTAATTCTCGAAATTCTTGTTTAGTTACAACTCATCCTTTGTTACTCAAAATTATCCAACTAAGGCGACAATAGTGAATTAGTGATTGAATAATTATTCCTTGTGGGACGATACTTTCTCACTACTTTATTACTTGTAACGACCGATGTACTTGCGGAAGTCGCCCCTATCAGAGAGATAGAACCCATCGGCTTTCAGTGAACATTAAAGGCAAGCTAAAACCTCCAAGCCTAATATTTCTGGCATTGTACTCTCTCGCTGGTCCATCCTAGCAATAGAAGACAATCATTGTTGTGGCACCAATCGCTTAACACACCCTTAGTGGCCGGTTGCTTCAGATTCATTGAATTTCCTCCCCTCTCCATTTGCTTGGTTGAAAGCACTTCCTATAGGGAACCAGGCAAGGAACACATCGAGTAGGCTGGTACGAATTTCTCCACATTAGTATCACCATCCTTGCGTTCTTGCATTGCTCATTCTTCGAGACTTGCTTCTCCCTTTATCCTCGTTCGTTCTACTGTCCAAAAGAAAGACGTATAGAGTGTAGCCAAGTGGGGAAGGGGATAGCGAACACCCATCCAATAAAGTGCTAGGGAACCATGCATTCCTCTCGCCCAAGCTGGGCTCAGGGATTGGAATCAACTGCTTCCCCTGTAATCATCAGCTCGTTCTTGACAGATCTGATCGAGTGTTCATAATCTGGAGTAAAAGAATTTGAACCTTTGCATGTAGGTACCAAAAACCAATGCCTTACAATTTCTCACAACTTCTACCATACTTTCAAAGCGATGCAGCCTTCAATTGTTGTATTTTCTCCTGGTCGAATTGTTCCAGCTGTTGTACTTTCTATGGATTTGATACTTATAGTGACTCATAAGGTTCTAGGTATGTGTTTTCTATACTTGTTTGATAGACTAAACAGAATTACTGAAAAATCAAGCAAACTGGGTTTTATTTTTTAGTAAATCTATCTTAATTATGTAGTTAAAGTCTACTAAAATGAATACTCAAAAAGTTGCGACGTGGTTAAGTTGAAGAGATTTATTCTTTTCCTTATATGTGTATATGTCTACATATATATATATTGATTCAAGGTTTCTATCAAGCTAGGGTCCTGGACTTGGATCAATATGGGATAGATATTATGAAGAAGCACATGCTTATGTGTTATAGATGTTGCATGTCCCTTATGATTTGAAGATGCAATGTATGCATTTAGTTAGCAAGATTATAATTTTACAGTGATCTATATCTTGGGTCTGAAATATGTTTGAATAAGATATTATTATCCTATTCCTTGATTATTAAGACTCTTTACAGTGATTTATTATTTTTCCTTGATTATTAACTTTCCAACTGAGAAATATGTCTTTTGATCATTCTTGGAAAATTGGCCTCAACATAACTTGTTGGAAATTATGGGATATTGGAAACCATCATCTCTTTACTGCTTATACATACACTGTTTGAAGCATTCTAGGATATATTCGTGCAACATGTGATCATACTACCAAGAGTTTTCCTGTTCTTAAATTCCTAACACCATCTCATTCTTCATGCATAATCTATGTTTTCATTTTTTAAATTTTAAATTTAGTCCCGGCTTTATCCTTCATGAGTGTTGTTGGAAACTCCTTTTCCAATTTCTACTTATATTTGTATGCTATTAGTATTTAAATTTGTCATGCTGAATCAATGCATTTAATAAAGTGAAGTTAAAACTATTTGTTTGGATACATGGCATTTCTATTCAATTGAGTAGTTGCTTGTTGAGACTCTGAAGCCATATTTTTCCCTTTTTCCTTGTTTTTCTGAAAAAAATGTTTCTATCCACTTTTTTTTTTTTACTTTGAATGTGAGGCACACATATTCCCAACTTCTTTCTACTATGGTAGGAAAAAAAATGCCGTAGATTGGTATTGCAAAAGATAGTACCCTTTTGAAAATAGATAGATGTGGTTAGATGAGTTCTTAGTTAGATCAGTGTTGCCTGATTTGTTTCTTACTTAGTTGGCAAGTTTCTTCTAGAATGAAGTTTTGTTGGACCATTGTCTATTGTATAGTTAAAGCTGCTTACATTTAGCATGACTTGGAAATTACTATCTAGCAGTTCTGATTGTGACAATAAAATTGCTTGTAGGTTACTTTTGTACATTGCTAGAGTCATGAAAATTGATTGACTTTGTTTCATAACAAATTATACAAATAATGAGCAATCTTGACCAAAAAATATAGCCAACTCAAACTACATCAATTGAGAAGATGTGAGAAGCCATAAGAAAAAAAATGAAGACTTCATTTACATAATCAGCCTAATTGACCAAAATAGAGAATAGCCCAAAGGAAGCCATAAACTGTACAAAAGAGCAAGACAATAAGGTGGAATAGAAACTTCATGTAGGAGAATTAAAGTCAATCATTGAATCTGTATTTGTAACACAATTCAACTTTGTAGCGTTAGTGAATATATATTGATAGTATTGAATTTGTCTACTATTGTAAGATGAGATAATACTATGTAAAGAATTTTATATTTCAATATAAAAGACTATATTGTTTTCTTTCATTATCATTATCCTTTATACTTACCAACATTATATTTTTGGCTAAAATCCAGTGCTTCAAGCAAAGTAAAGTTGCAATCAAGTGGTGCCTATAATAAAAAAATGAAATACAATAAATCTCTAAATATATATAACAAACTAGTTGAGGATACTATTCAACATCATATAACATACCATCAATAGATTTGTAAGAGTCATTTTGACTTGATTGAAAGCTATTCAACATTATATTATTATGTTGTACTAGAGTTGGAGTCTCAGTTATTTGAAGTTGATTATGTTGTCCCTAACACATATTTAGAAAGAAACATTAAATATGTATTAAGCATTAACTATCTTAGAAAAAAAAATTATCAAAAGTATACATGTAATGTTTTATGAGGCTTTTGTTATTCCTCTCCTTTGACTGGTTTCAAGACAACTATTTATGCATTTATTTATCTTTTTACCATATCTCTTTTTGAAGCCAACAACTTTCCCACCACCATTATTGCCATCATGATTCCCCACGCCATTCTTATCACTTTTACCATAATCTAATAGGTATTTTATGTGACGATGGGTCATCTTTTTACTTAGTTCCAAGACATCTTCATGAACAAGCGAGAATACCTCTGAACTTTTTGATGCATTATTAGCTAATTTAACAAGGAAAGGGCATAATTGTCTATACCGATTTGATCTTTGAAGTTTACGATCAACTTCAATATGTTTCCCCTTAATATCATACACTACACTACATCGCGCTTCTCTTGTCCACCTTTTTACTATATACTTCTAAGGGAGTGATTTAACATCACATTCATTTAATACTCTTAATGTATGACAACATAATATGCCAACTTGTTCAAACTTCTTACAACTACAAGTTATTGTCTCCATTGAATGATCAAATGTCAAACTATGCTCTCATTTACTTCCATCCATAGTGATCACAATCAAACATGGTGACACTATCCTCCACATCCATAATGGTCTTTCTTTATTTCCTCTCTTTTATACGTGTAGCATCATGTAGATCACATTGTTGTTGGAACAAGTTACAAATAAGTCGAGTATATACATCAGAATGTTGACAAAGCATTCTTGAACTTTGTGATATCAACCTTGACAACTTGTCAAGCACCTCAAAATCACTTTTCAATTTATTATAACGCTTATTCTCTAGAACTTTTTCAAATTATTGGATGAATCGATTAATATCCAATTTAGCATTGGTGCAACTTTTGACATATGCATTGACACTTTCACTGATTTGTGTGCTTCTCATGCAAAGTGTCCTTGAGTTCTTCAATAGCATACTGTCTATTTCTTTTTTATTTGGTACATGGACATCAACCACAAGTTTTTTTCCCATATATTGTTGTGATAATAATGTTTGTGAAGCTTCTTCAAACTCGACTTAATACCAATAATGATACATGCAATGGTTGAAATCAGTACCATTGAGCTTAGAAGGTGCTTCATTGCACTTTTTGAAATATACCAAGTGCACAAGGCATGCTTTACCTCTGGCATCACTTCTCACAATGCATGTGACATAGCAACATCTTGGTCAATGAAGATAGTTAGTGGTCTTACATTTTTGTATGCACACAAAAAAGAATCAAAAAGCAATTTGAAACTATCAACAATCTCATTATATAACAATGCCACTCCAAATATTACCCCGCCTTCTTTGTAATGGTTAAAGCCAGAGAAGATTGCAAGACGTCTACGGTCACAATTTGTGCAATAAGTTCTATGAAGTTAAATTACTTCACTAAAGCAAGTGTAGTTGATCAACATGAGTACATTAGCCCAAAATACATTTGTCACTTGTTCCTCTGAATCCATTTGGTGAGCATGAAAAACAGATGGAGTTTCTACTAATTGATGTTGAAAATATCCAAATATACATCTTGCTTCCACATATTTCATGGCTTGTTGCCTTCTTAAATTGAGATAATTCTTCACATCACCTCTTGTATATTCCAAATTGGTTCAACCTCCTGCATATTGGCTTTGTAAATTGAATGCTGATTTTTTACTAATCCCAGTCTTTTCTGCATTTTCTAATCCATATTGTTGAGCTGGCGTTAATCCTCAAAATGACGCAAACAGATTAACAGCTTCAGGAGGTTGAAAAGGATGATTATGATCTAGGAAAATTTCATTTATTTTGTTCTTTCCATTTCCTTCTTTGACTTTCATTCTTGCTTTGCAATTTGTTCTTGTCTCTTCTCTAGGCTTCCTAGTTTTCACATTATAAATGTCTGGTTTCTTCACCCCTTTTTTACGACAAACGTATAGATAAGAAGAAGATTTTGACTTATATTTTTTACTCTTGTTTTAGTTTCGTTTTCGAACACCAAAACCAATTCTTTGTCCATATGCCTTCCAAAATTCTCATGCTTCTTCTATATTGTTAAATTCAAGATCAAGTCTTGGAGTTAAATTTATATCTATCTGCAAAATTGAAAAATATATACACAATATAAATATAAACTCACAACAAAAAATATAAAAATCATGATCTCAAAAGCAATAGATAGGCTCATGCGTGCATACACACAAATAGAAATAGCCCAATACCAACACAAAGCTAGCAGTGCCACGGGCTACAGTGGAGAGAAACGAAGAAGCTAGAGAAAAATGAAAGGAAGCATTGCTCAACAATGCACCTTAATGAGTATGATCTAAGGATGCCTCATTTACTCCATAATCATCACAATCACTAAGAACCACAATTTTTATAGCAACCACAATCTGGTGCTGACGTGAAGAATCACAAACAAATCACTTGTTCAAACACATAATGTATCTATATGCTATCAAATTATCAAAGGTAGATGTCCAGAGAGGGATGCTAGCACGAAGACATAAGACGTTTTCCCACCTCTTCAAATTTTCCCGCACAATTTGAGGAAGAACAAAGGAATGCTAGCATGAAGACAGAAGATGGACATTTTTTGTTCCTTTCGGAGGAAAATAAGAAAAGCAATATGATATCAAACAGATGGCTAAGATTGATTGAAAAATTCAATGGATCAGAAGTATTCTAAACGACATCGTTTCAATTAGTTGCCCCTCATCACCGTTCATGCAGTTATAACAAACAAACGGTCCAGATTTTTTCCCCCCACACAAAACGGCGTCGTTATAGGGAAAAGAGGGCAGTGAATGTTAATAGGTATTGGACGAAAGCTAGATCCATTGGTCACCATGAGTATACACGCCGTAAATATATTATTAAGTGATTCGCATCGTGTGAGTGCATCAGTAAATCGCTCCGAACATAAACCTGATATGTCGCTCTCCCTTTAATTACTTGTTTTATGACAATAACAAAGCAATCATATTTGATTTCTCTGAATTAAATACATCGTGGTCTAGTGGCACGAAAGTATATGTAAATTAAATAAGTTGCTTATAAGAACTTGCTGGAATTTCCTATATTTGTTTAGGATTAGTTAATAGGTAGAGGCCATTAATAAATAGAAAGTGGTCCATTAATGGTACAGGTGGGAAATCAGTTGGAAGAAGAAGCTATCTCAGGCTTCATTTGTAATGACCATGAAATCAAACGCTGCTGGGCGAAAGCAATATATATAGCACACTGTATTGTAAGTGATGTAGAACCTATACTTGTATCGAACCGCCTTGTAGGGACTTGCGACCTAACTAAGCTTCACTTTCATCATAATATAGATTCACTAAGCTACCTTGTCCTTAATAATATAAGATCTAATTAAATTTTTTATAAAAATAAAAAAAAATTGAATAAATTACTTAATTATAACATATATAACATATGTCACTTCTATATAATTCGATTATATATTAGTTTATAATATAAATAAATTAATTTAGAAAAAAAATAGAAATATTTATCATTCTTAATCTCTTATAAAAAAATCAATTGAATCTCATGTTAAGAATAGGAGGTAGTAGTGTTTTTGAGGTCCTTACCCTTCTCTCCCGAAACCACATTCCCTCCTCATCCTTACCTCCTTATCTCATCCTTTTCTTTAAAAAGAGTGAGAAATTGCAAACATCACTTGCAAAAAAAAAAAAAAAAAAAGGATGAGACAAAGATGAGACAATTTCAAAGAAAATGATGAGGTAAGGAGGAGGAGGGAATGTGGACTCCCTCTCTCTCTCTCTCTCTCTATGTATATATCTATATTCTATTTAAACATAAAACCTCGTAGTTGTTGGATTCAAACGCTTGGATATTTTTCCCATGGCTACTACTAAACTTGTTGGTTTTGTTTGGTTTTCTTTCTTGGGTTTGGCTGCTTGCTCAGCCGCTCGAGCTCTCCTCACAACTCCTGAGGGCGATGACAACTTTGATATAGGTCAGGAAAATGACGGCGTTGTTGCCGGAGGTAATCGCGATGGAGGAGACAGTAGTAATGGTGCAGGTGGTGGTACTGGGTATGGAGAAGATGCTGATCTAGGAGGAGGTGTTGGAGTTGGAGTTGGAGTTGGAATTGGAATTGGAATTGGAGTTGGTGGCGGATATAGTGGCGGAGGAGAAAAAGGTGGAGGTGGAGGTGGAGGTGGAGGTGGCGGTGGCAGAGGGGAATCAGGAGGAGCAAAGGGGGAAGGATTTGGAGCAGGATATGGTACTGGAAGTGGAGGTGGCGGAGGAGGTGGAGGTGGATCCAGTGCCAGAGGTGAAGGAGTTGGAGGGGGATACGGTGGTGGAGCTGGTGGAGGAGGTAGCGAAGGCAGCTGCCAAGGTGGACATTAACCTTGCCATATGATCGTGCGTGCCATTATTAATTAATGTGCCCTCTCACCCTCATTCATATATATGTGTGTGTGTGTTTGTAGTGACTACAATAAGGAGGATATATATTACTGGGCACTTGTATATTTAAACCATACAAATTATATTGTATGTATTTGCTACATGAATGTCCAGTTGAGATGGTCGATCTCAACGATATATACTACATATTAAACTCCAGAGTTTAATTCATAATGTCTAATATAGTTATCAAATATAAGTATGTGTGTGCATTATTCTATTTCATTTTAAAATATTTTATCATAATTTGTTATGTAATCTTAAACACAAAAAGTAGTCAAATCCCAACGAGGGGAAAAGTTGATTGGTTTCGTGTTATCATATAACGAATAACAGGGTATGAAAGGATAATTCCATAAAACAGAACTTAATTGAAGTTCATGGACGAATTTACAAATGTACATAGGCTATTTAACAATTAACAATAATAAAATAGCAAATTAAATGCTCATGAATGTACATACACATTTTAATAATTAACAATAACAAAAATAACGAATTATGTCGATATAAAAAATTGCAAATACTAAAAATTTATGAATGTTCTTAGGTGAATTTACAAGTTTACATAATAAAAAGAATAATCCGTGAACTTGACATAATGAATACAAACAATTTGAATAATTGAACTAAGTTTTTTCCTAGTCGATATACATTTCTAATTTAATTTGGTCCTTTACGTTAGAAGTCACTGTCTAGAATGATTTTTTTAACATTAAAAAAATTAGTCATTTTGCGAGATATCTAAACATTAATTATCTTTTTTATACATATACTCTTATGTTATTATGTTTGGTATGTGGAAAATTTCCTTTTAAAAAGAAAATAAAAAGGGAAAATTAGACTTACGTATATCTTATTATATTAGAGAGGAGAGGAACCCCTCCACTTCCCTTATAGTCTACCTTCTTCCACTTTTTTACTCTCACCTTTAGATTAACTTTTATAAAAGCCATCAAATTTGGTCTAAATAGTTCATGTTTTTGTTTTTCTTTTTTAAAACGGTGAAAATAAAGAAGTGAAAAGTAAAGAAAGTAGAGAGGTTTCTTTCTCTACTTTAGAGTGCCAAAAATTTGGTGAGACATCGTCAAATCATAGTTAAGAGAATAGATATTTAAAACTGAAAATTTTTCCCATGCTTATTCTCATTCCCTTTTTAGAAATGATTTTTTTCCCCATATCAAACGTAATATTAGCTTGTTTCATTTACAATTAAGTGGATATTAATTGCAGCTTTAAAAACAAGACTTTATCATTCTGATTCTATTTATAATTTATTTTTTAAGGAACAAAAAATAGGTCCTTATTATAAATCCACTTTCTGAGTAATAAATGTGATTTTCACAATTTAACCCCATTTAATTATAATAAACAAAAAATATATTCATGCTAACTCTTAGAACATTCATAAATAAGGGTAAAATTGAAATTTTAGCTCATAATTAAGGAGTTAACTACTTTCCTTAATATGTAAGAGTTAATCAGTTGAGATTTATAATAGGAAAATAACGGTAGCTTTTACGAGATTTTGTGTATTTATCTTGTGGGTATTTAGTTTAGATTAACATAAGCTAATCCAAAACAGAACTAAGAAGTGCGGACGTTATTGTTCCATTTCATGAGGTATTTGGGAAATACTCACTCCGGTCTTAAATATAAGACAATCTTGTCTTTTTATTAGAGAGATTAAGGAAGCTGAATAAGTTATTTAATTATATTATATGTTGTATATCATTATATTATATATCAGTTTATAAGTTTAACAAAATAATTTTAAAAAAAATATGATAAATATAAATAGTTTGGAGTATCTTTGAAAATGCCGAAGTTTTAAAATTTAATGTGCTTAACAACAGTGATACTAGAAATTATTGGAATGCTTTTTAACAAAATTAAAGATATAACCAACTTATTTTATATAGTACCCCTACAGTCCTAAATATAATATTCAAATAATTTTTTTTGGAGAGATTAAAAAAATTAAATATATTAGAATATATGTTATGTATCATCAGATTATATACCAGTTTATAAGCAAACTAACTAGTTTGGAGAAATAAAAAACGATAGATATAAGTATTTTAAAGTAATTGTTTAAACTTTTTAAATCTCTTCAAAAAAAATTAATTAGATCTTATATTTAGGATCGAAGAAAAAGGGAGGTAGTGATAGTTAAAAGTGATTTAGATATGCATGTTGAAGGGTATATATAACTTCTACCCCCTACTATCCTTTTTATATAAGATTCCCATTTTTGAATTGGTTAGTTAATAATTAATTTTATAAGATTCAGTTTGTGGTTTTGTAAGCAGTAGATGTATTTTTATTTTACCAATTTTATCCTTAATTAATCATATTATTTCTCCTTGACCCCTCATAAATATGGGCATATTTTTTAAAAAAAAAAAATCGGTCTTTATATATTTATCTATTTTAACTAATTTCACTTAATTTAATAAACCACGCAATTTAGTTAAAATGATCTTATAAAAAGGTTGGAACTTTGAAGGAGTGAGCATTGTTGAGTAACTGTTGCCACTTCATATTGGTGCAGTACAGAAGGTAGCTTTTGATAACATGCACATACATCAACATCACAATTCACAAAGTGCGTTTTCTTTAGTACAAAGAATATTTGTTTAAGCAACCAATCAAAACAAGAAAGAAAAATCGAAAAGGAGGTGGGGAATGGGGATGTATGTATGTATGTGTTGTACACCAATGTTTGTAGAGGTTGTTGCTGACGCTGATAATGACCTCATAAACGTTTTTTAAAAGTATTACTTAAATGTTGAAGTCTTAGGGGGAAAAAATTAATTAAAGTACACTTCACAACTACTATATTCCGTCTTTAATATAAGATATTGTTTATTGTATGAATTCTTACTTTTGAGCATCATGCAGATCATCCAATTTAGTAATGATTAATAACAGAATGTTGTCTTCGGGACTTGGAGTTCAATGCTAAGCACAGTTTATACGGTTCAAATTTATGAGTGTTGTTGGACTTTGAGTCTAAATCTGTGCCTTTGATAAGCAAGGCTATTTGATTAGAAATGAGAAACCTAATCAAGTAATTAAAAAACAAATAAACATTTATTATGGATTTATAAATAGAGAAATAAGTAACTCTATATTAGAAAATTAATCAATGTTAACTTCCTTATTGTCATTTAGAAGGCGAGCAGCGTTTATAACTTCCTAATAGTGGTCACCTCGTCCTCTATAAATGGGGCATGCCTCCCTTAGTTGCTCCTTATTTCCCCTGTCATTAGTTTTCTGGCAGTCTCACTCTTTCCCGTACCATCTTTTTTTTTTTTTTTGGTTCCTAGTTAATTAGAACTAAAAATTTTGAAGTGTCAAATGAGAATTATATTATTTGACGATATTGCAAAGCAATTCAAGAAAAAGACTTGTTTTGTTGTGTTGTTGAACGAGATATATTGGACTTGATTTAGGAACAATGCTCAGGGCCGACATACCCATGAGAGGGATCAAAGTCCATGTAGTTTGACGATATAGAATAGGCGTTTAGCCAAAGGGAGTGAGGTGTGTGCTTTGTGTGGGCAGAATAGTAAAGAGGCAGCGTAGAAAATGTGTACCTTGTAGGTCAACCTCCTATTTCTAGAGATTACCTTAGGGTTTCTAAGGCCAAAAATTGTGTCATCACCTTTTGTCATATTGGTTGTCTCTTGTTGGGTCATACCTTATATGTCCAATATTTGATTCTGTAACAAGACTGTATAGCAGAGAGCCCTGAAACTGAAAGATCGAAGCTGCATTTTCCGGTTTTATACTCTTCTATTTGAGCACAAATGTGAAAACTATAAAGTTTCAGATCGAAAGTGATTAATGTTTCTCACATTCTATATGCTTGCATGGAAATACTTGCGCAATAATCTAACGAGAGACGTATACAACGTTCATAGGCATTGGTGATTCCACAAGTCAAAATTTTTTTTTTGGAAGAATATATATATATATATATATATATAATATGATTTTTAAGCTATATATATGCAAAGCATGCTCATGTTCCTAATTAATGACCTTTAACTTTTCTTTTCTTCCACTTAACGTCGGTCAATATATAGTATGTATCAGTTCCTATCTGCGTCGACCATGTTTGGTCTTAGAATCAACACTACTGGACCGGGAAAATGGCAAAAGCTAAGAAGTAATCACTAATTTGTCTAATGAAGAATAACTCTCTCTCTCTCTCTCTCTCTCTCTCTCTACCTACACAAACTCAACTACTACGAGCAATTTGCAGCAGAAAGTAGTGAGTCGGCAGTAGCTATAGGTGTGGCAACTAGATATGTAGGCAGAGGAGGATTAGTGGAGAAAGCAAGAATGTAAGATTAATTTAGTTTGTATGCCTAAAGCCTAAAGAAAAATGATAAATATAAATACTTTAATGTATTTGAATCAACTCTCTTAATCTCTAAAAAAAATCAACTTAGAATATATATATATATATAAATAAAGTGATGTGGAAGACAGCAGAAGCACACAAATGGAGTGAGTGGGATACTTAAGGGTGTGTGTATCTTTGTGTGTTTGTTAAATGGGCCACATTGTGGGGACACGTAACTTGTAAGAGCATGTGCCCTTCAACCACTGGTGCCTTTATACGCGCCTTTATTCCCTATAAATACCCTTCATCTACTCCCTCCCTCCTCACTCAAACATGGCTTCTCACACAATTCCCACTGTTGCCTTGTTCCTTTTATTGGCCCTTGCAGGCTTATGTTCTGCGAGAAGGGCCCTTCTCACTTTTGATGAGCCTGGCTTCAATGCTGGTGGTTATGGCAGCGGAGGTGGCTCTGGAGGTGGAGCTGCGACGGACCATGGAGTTGTTGGCTATGGAGGTGGTAGTGGCGGTGGAGAAGGTGGGGGTGTAGGATATGGTGGTGCAGCAGGTGGTGGTGGTGGTGGTGGGCATGGTGGAGGAGGTGGGGCTGGATATGGAGGTGGTGGTGAGCATGGTGGTGGATATGGAGGTGGCGGTGGAAGTGGCGGTGGTGCTGGAGGAGAGCAAGGTGGTGGTTATGGAGGTGGTCAGGGAGGTGGAGCAGGAGGAGGCTATGGTGGTGGAGGAGACCATGGCAGTGGCTATGGAGGAGGTGGTGGTGCTGGTGGCGGATATGGTGGAGGAGAAGGAGCTGCTGGAGGAGGAATAGGTGGAGGTCACGGTGGTGGTGGTGGTGGTGGTGCTGGTGCTGGAAGTGGGTCAGGTTACGGAGCTGGAGGGGAGCATGGTGCTGGTTATGGAGGCGGAGGCGGGGCAGGAAGTGGTGGAGGCTATGGTGCTGGGGGAGAACATGGTGCCGGTTATGGTGGTGGTGGTGGATCTGGAAGTGGTGGAGGCTTTGGTGCTGGAGGAGAACATGGTGCCGGTTATGGAGGTGGTGAAGGCGGTGGAGCTGGAGGAGGTTATGGTGCTGGAGGTGAGCATGGTGGTGGTTATGGTGGAGGACAAGGTGGTGGAGGTGGAAGTGGAGGGGGTGGAGGTGCTGGCTATGGTGAAGGAGGAGCTCATGGAGGAGGGTATGGAAGCGGCGGAGGAGCTGGTGGCGGTGGGAGCAATGCAGGATATGGTGGAGGTGCAGGAGGTGGCTCTGGTGGAGGAGGAGGATATGGAGCAGGTGGTGCACATGGTGGTGGTTATGGAGGAGGAGGTGGATATGGTGGAGGCCATGGTGGTTATGTTCACTATCACCCGTGACGTGAATGGATTCCACTCGGACGTATCAAGATTTAAGAGTAGCTAAGAATATATTGATCCTATGATTATATTAATAAGAATTAAGAACATATATATATGTTTTACGCTTTCGGGCCATTACTACTATTTAAATGAAAGAAAATATGTCTACCACACGTAATTGCAATAATATAATCATAATATTCTGAGCTGTTTCTTAGTTAATAATATTAATATTTACACAATAAGTTGTCTCATTTTATTTTTGCATGATCATCATCTCTCTACCTACTGCTTCGTACGTGCAAGCTCGATTTCTTTCAAAATAAATGAAGAGAAACTACAAAATAGAAATGAGTTTAGTGGTGGTTAAGCCAGTATTGTGGAATTATAAGAATGGCATAGAATCTTAGGCTTTGTTTGAGAGTTTGCAGGAGAAGGAAGGAAAGAGATATAGGAAATTTAGAGAGGAGGAGAAAGAAGGGAAATGGAAGATATTTCCTCCTCTTGTTTGAGAGTTAAAAAAATAGTAAGAGGGGAAGATGAAGGATTAATGAGTTATTTTTACTATTTTAACTCTTTATTTAAAAATTAATATAATTATTATACTTTACAAATAAATTTAAATTTAAATTTTCTAAAAAAAGTTATTTACGTAATTTTTATATTCAAAAAATATTTTCTCTCTCTAAAAATATTTTCCCATAAAAAAGTATTTTCTCTCTCTAAAAATATTTTCTACTACAAAAGGATTTTCTCTCTCTAGAAAATATTTTCTCTTAAAAAAGTATTTCTCTTTCTAAAAAGTATTTTCTCTCTCTAAAAATATGTTCCCATCTAAAAAGTTTTTTCTCTCTTTAAAAAATATTTTCTCTTAAAAAAGTATTTCTCTCTCTAAAAAGTATTTTCTCTCTCTAAAAAAAATTTTCTCCTAACAAAGTATTTCTCTCTCTAAAACCATTTTCTCTCTCTAAAAATTTGTTCCCCTCTTAAAAGTATTTTCCGTCTCTAAAAATATTTTCTCTCTCTAGAAAATATTTTCTCCTAAAAAGCATTTCTCTTTCTAAAAAGTATTTTCTCTCTCTAAAAATATGTTCCCATCTAAAAAGCATTTTCTCTCTCTAAACTATGGTTTCCCTAAAATGCAAACCCTTTACGAGCGTTATGTAACTAGTGTCGTCGGATCCAGGGTTAGTCAAGGTTAAGCGATGGAATAGGCTCTATTTTGGTTTCATGATGGAGGCCTTCTAACATACAAAGGCAGAAAACAAGACATGCTTGTACGTTATCTGCTTCTAGATCCTGAACACGCTCACAAACGTTTGCACTAATATCTTCTATAAGCTACACTAGCATTTACAGATCCTCCAACTTGGTTGATTCGCGCCATCTTGCTGCTTCCCGATCAATCAAATGTTGTCTATCCATATTTTACCATCACGTTTGCATTGAAGTTACCAAGTTTTTACTAGCAGGAGGGGAACAGAGACAAAACATAACAGTACAATCATGCATCAATTATCCTACCTCAATTTGTATTGCCAAACTCCCTTGGTGTTTAAACTCAAGAATAAGAATATGAACTATCATAATGCCTCAAGCTATACATTCTTGCCTGTATTTATTGACAAGATTCCACAAAATAAAGGCAAATTTAAACTAGAACTGGGTAAAACCTCTGCTTCCAAAAGACGCAAGTTGCCCTGACAAGAGCCTTAGGAAAGTTACCTCGAAGCACACATGACAGAGCCATGACTTGATTTCTTACGGTCACCAGGAGGCATGGATTTCTTACATAGAGAACTCAATTTCTTCCTCTTTTTGATAGAATAACTTTCAGCAGACATTGCACCCAGCAGTTTTGATCTCCTCGAACTATGCACATTCTTGCTAAGATATCTCATAGCTTCTTTCCTCTCAGAATCATCATCTGTCTTGTTTAATGGTTTCTGACACCTCTCATGATTCTCCATCTTCAAATGACCGCGAGGATTGTGGCAAGCAACATCTAAAAGCTCCAATTCAAAGATGTTACATACAGTTTCAAAATCTGGAGAGAGAAAAAGGCAAAGAGAAAATGTTGATTAATTTACCTGGAGAATTAGACTCTGGACCTGGGGAGCTTGGTGGAGTCAAGGGGCGGAAAACATCACTCTCCCTAATATTAACAGTCTCCTGATTATCTTTTTCATCAAGTGAGGACAGGGAACCATTTTTCTCATTGCATGGCACTTGGACATGGGTGGTTTCTTCTTTAGTGCTGTTAGAACTAACACTAGTTGGATTTATCTCAAAGTGAACTTGATCATCTTCAACATGAGAATCCATATAATCGTTGAGCATTTCATTAAATCCTCCCCTAGAATAAGCAGCCGTCTGCTGAGAAACTCCTTGGCATTCATTTGTACCACCACTTGCCAAATCTGCTTCACTAGGATTACGGCAATACAAGCCATCAACATTGTCTAAAACAGACTTTGGAGAAGTATTAAGGACACTTGGAACCAAGCATGGACTTGAAGCATCCATTATTGAAGATAGCCATGGTGTGCCCTGTCGAGCATAGAGTAATATGTATGCTTCCTGAGACAGCACAAAATCTCTTGCGACTCTAGTAACCTACAGAAGATTTACCAAGAGAACAAAATTAGTTCACACAAGTAAATAAGCACAATCCAATTGTAGAAGAGACCGCTTAAAAGGAAAATTTCAACTATGGCGTCAAATGATAAGTTGACATTTATGTGTGCACATCAGGAAGGAAATAAAGATACCAAATCAATAACTCATGAAGATATGCCAAAGGCAAAAATTGAATCTCAACAATATATAAAGCCTGTACTGAGAAGGGTTCCGGAAAGCCCCAAATATAAGTAAATAAAGAGGAAGAACAATATGCTATAGGTCATCTCATTTCATATAAAAAATAAATCCTATAGGATATCAGAACAATATCCTATGGGTCACCTCATTTCATAACAGTTCTAGATAATAGATATTACCTTGGAGTCATCCAACCTATACCACATGTCAGGTGCAGTGCGGACAAAGCAAAAGTAATGCCCAGAAGTAGATGAAAACCCAACATGTACAACAATGGCATACAGGTCATACTTCAGTGCTTCCTGTGAGCAAAATAGAGATTCAGAAAATGCTAGAAACAAGAAATGAAAACAGAAGCTATCCAAAGTAGTTCAAATATCAGATGAACTGTAAAAGGGGGAGGAATTGTAGAACAACTCACATTACAATTGGTATAAGGGTGTAAGTCCAGTTCTAGAGGGAAATCCACATGATTATCAATCTTTTCAACATATATCCCATCTGTCTTAAATCTCTTTAAATGAAATGCTGCAACTGAAGGTGTCTGATCCAAAACAAGCCTCTTCTCCATGGATACTTCTTCCTTGCAGCTATCACATGTAATCTTAGCATCTATCTGTTCTACCTTAGTGAATGATGCCAAAGCACTTGGAAGGCTGTCCACATTATCTATCTCCAAGCTAAAGTCAATGAGAGGCTCATATGTGTCCGAACAGTGACCACAATTACAACATTGAAGCTGAAATGCAAAGGTTAGACATGAAAGTATTAAAAACTTGAACCTTCTGAATGATAAAGGATACATCAATTTGCATGACACCAATTTGATTAGAAATAAATAATTAAAAAAAACAAAGGGCGAATTCTATCATACTTTGCTGATGAGACGACCTCCAAATATTGTTTCCACTAGATTGTCAGCTTGTTCACAATTCTGGCCATTTCTCTTTAAATCTAGAAAGCATCTTTCCAGTTTATCCAAGAAGCACTGCAGGAACTCATGGGCATCTTCCTGCTGGTATCTTGTAAAAAAAGAAGAAAAATCTGATAACAGGTCATGGATAACAGCATCTTGAATTATAAAGTAATCATCCACTGAAGCTGGGCTTGCAAATTATTAGGTCCATATTCATTAGCCATTGGTGTAACCTGGAAGCCTTTACACTAAACTAGACACAATATATACTCAGATATAATAAAGATACCAAGTCAAATAATAATAATAATCCCAACTACTGTTTGAAGCAAACTTAGTATTCATATAAACGTGCATGCCCTGTACATGCAAGACTCTAAGAAGCATTGCTTAATAGTTCACAACAGTCATTGGTGACATAACTGATGGCAACAGACAACTGCTGGAAAAGTTCACAACATCTTGAATAGTAGAAAGAAAAGGATACAATTCAAATTGTCAACAAGTTTCAAAGGTGAGAGAATTCTTCCAGCAGACTTCAACGAGAGTTCAATGTGATCACGAAGAACACAGAGAACACAGAATCCATCAATACCACCTGAAACTCCCAAATCCATAAATCAAAACCTCACAATAAAAATAAGATATTATGCACACTAAATCAAGAGTATGGCATTCCAAATAAGAAATCAGCCTTACTTTCACAAGGCGCAGTATGACTGCAAGTAGAAAGACCCTGAATTAGTGGCACGGTATGTGTAAGGCATTGCAAGATAACATTGAAAAAGCATGTGTTTCCAAGATTTTCAAGCCCAGCACCCTGTGATACAAATAGATAATCAAACTCCAAGAACCGCAGGACTAGTATTTAACCATCTCCTATATAGGGATAAAGAAACATACCACCGTGAAGGGTACAATTCCGGAAACATTAAATCCATTGTACAAAGGCGTGCCAGTATCTTCAGATGGAACCAATATTTGATCGGAAGTAAGCTCGGGATCCCAAGTTTCTTTGAAGGGAAGCTGTGAAGAAGAGGGCCACGAAGCCCAATGCTTGGGGGATGATGCAGCCGAATAATATGATAAATTGTTTCCCGATCGAATTGGCTCTGGAACATCATCTCGATCTTCCCTACCGGAATCACAGAACGGGAGGCAATAATTATTCTCGGCCTTCGTTGCCATGTGCAGTGACGACTGTTCGAGAGTTGATGACTGAGGCACCAAAGGCGCTGTGATTTCTATTGACGCAGAAGGTGAACACTCGTCTAGGGTTTTGGAACCTAAATAGGGATGAGAAACAATTATATTGGATGGTAAAGAAGGATTGATCCCCTCCTCTTCGGCTTCACTGGATAAAGACGCTGAAACTCCCATCTGATTTGGTACATAAGGAACCAAAGAACGGTCATCAAGATTCCCAGAATGCGAAGACGATGAAGACCCGATTGGAGCTCCCTCTGAAACCGAAATTTCTGAAATCGTTGAAGCGCCGCCCAAGGGTACTCCGCCAAGAAAAGAATCAGAAAATCTAGGTGGGAGGATTTCAGGAGGCTGGATCTCCATAACGAAATTAGAATTTGACGGAGGTAGGATCGTTGGGCAATACAATGGCGAAAAAAGGCGGGAATTAGGGCTCAAAGGGTTTTTTTAAGTTAGGAATTAGGGAAAGGGTTTGGGATTTAAGAATTGGGGGAAATTGAAGCAAAACAGAGAGAGAAGAAGAAGAGGGAAAGATGAAAAATGTTGAAACCAAAGAATTTTTGAAGAGAGGGATTTTGAAAAGAGAGGGAAAATGATCCGCAATTTCGTATTTGCCTCTTCGCACCAAAAATTTCAGGAAAGGGACATCGCGCTCTCTCTCTCTCCCTCCCTCCCTCTCTGTCCCATTCCGCCAGCTACATGCGAACATGGAAATGGAGGGCCTCCCCCAAAATTTTTATAAAATATTTTATAAAACCAATTTTTTATGGAATATAAAATCATTTTTTACCTGATTTTACAAAAAATCATTTTAAATCATTTGATAATTATCTATTCAACCGTTCGTAATAGTATTTATAGATAATAACAAAAAAACAAGATTTTCAATTCAGTTAGGATTATGAAATCTTTTCTAAATCTCTTATACTCTCTCCGGTTTTATTTATAAGAATCTTATAATTGAATTATGCAATTTTAAAAAAAAATTAGTTAAAAATAATAAATATATCTAAAAAAGTATGTCAATCTTTTGATTGGTCGTATGCCTTTATTTATAATGAGGAAAAACGTAAATATAACTCTAATCAACATTTTAATTGATGCAGTATTTATAATTAATGAGAGGCAAAAATAAAAATTAAAAAATTCATTAAATATTCATATAACTCATGTTGAGGCTCTTATAAATATAACTGTAGGAGGGATTTATAAGCTCTTTTTCCATGTTCTCAGACCCGGACCGAACCGGTCGAACCGGCGAACCAGTCCCTAAAATGGTCCAGGGGTCAAACCGGTTTTTTTAAAAAATTTTCTTTAGAATTTCATACTAATAACCCATCATTTTTTAAAATTTTCTTTAGAATTTTATACTAATAACCCTAAAATATTCCATTCTTCACTGGTTTAGCTCTGGTCTGACCCACTGACCTTTAACCAATACCCCGATCGGTCTGGTGACCAGTCCAAGTTTCAGAACCTTGCTCTTTTTAAAGGAACATATTTATAGATCATCGAAGTGTTAGTTAAATCTAACATATTAAATGTTCAGATAATTTTTATCGCAGCTCTTATATAAAAAGAATCCGTTCAAATTTTTGGGTCTTCTAAAAAATATGGTAGGAGGTATTTATAGTTTTTTTTTAGTGAAAAGTATTTTTAGTTATGATCCAGTGTGGATCACAAGTTGGGTTGGACTTGGCCCGGGGTGAAATCCCGGGGTCCTACGTACCACAGTGTGGATCAAAGTCCACGTAATTCGAGAGTATACGGCAGGCTAATGATAGCCAGAGGGGGTGGTGTGTGTGCGCTGTGTGAATAGAAAAGCTAGGGTTTCAGAAGTGTGTACCTTGTAAGGGGTTTACCCTATTTATAGGCGTACCTGGGCCCTATCTTAATCTGTTGGATTTATCCTTTATTTTAGGGATATCAAGATATGCGTTTTTGAATAATCTCCTTTTTTCATAGGCGGTTACCATAACGATAGATATTCTTGATAAAACCACTCCTATTTTCAAGGAAGCGGTTATGAGCATAACTGAAACCATTTTGACTAGGCTTTCTGGTTATTGGGCTGAGCCCATTTGTGAGATATCCGTAACAGTTGCCCCCCAGCCCGATTGTTCAGGGCTCCGAGCAGCCGGGATGTACTTGTCAGGTTACGTCTTGTGTTCTAGTTCATTTCGCTGTCCTGAGGTTTTTGACTTCTAGTTCTTTTTCCGAGGTCGGACATTTTTGGTCCCCGGGTTACCCCATCTGTCATCAATTTGCATTCCGGTTTATTTGAGTGGGACACGGGTGCCCCCCCCATTCCGGTTTATTTTGATTCAAGGCCGAACTCCTTCCATGCCTTCTCGAACTTTCCTTCTTTATTCATGGAGGGTAGTATTGATATTTCTATCTGGTCTTACTCCTTGTTTACAGGTACTTTGTCCAGTTTTTCGTGGATCGGGACTTGTTGCCCCCAAGTTTGAGATTGCATGGGGAGTTAGGTCGGACGACCGGGGTGTATTCACGTGGTCGGCCACGTGAGCATTTTAATCCGGGATCATTGTCCGCCTTATCTGTTGATCCAACGCTCGTCTTATCTCGAGGCCACGAGTGTCATCATTGCCTCCTGCTGATTTGATGTTTACTAGCCGGCCTCTGAGTGGAGCAACTACCCCACTATCTTGGTTTTCGTGTTTGTTTAACATCAACATTAAATGCGCACGCCTTTTAACGTCCACGTCACCGTTCGTGTATGGGCCCTTTGGGCCTTTGGCGGTTGAGTTTCTTGACTCTCATCCGCCTGCTTGTTTTGCTTATAAAAGCCTTCGACTTTCCGCTTCTTGCATTTTGAAAACCGCCAAACCTTGAGTTTTCTTTCTTGAGAGAAACTTGCAACCAGTCACCCGTTCATCTTCCTCAGATTCCCATTTCTGGTCTTCGTGGCTCGCGCATTTCCTCTTCCCTTAACTTATCTCAAACCAGGTACTTTCCTTGTTTCCTTCTCTGGTTATTTGGCTGTGTTTTCTCCTTTCTTTCTCTGTCTCTTGGTCTTTCTTTTTTTTTCTGGGTAGGTTATTGTGAGTTCTTTCCAGTTTCTTCCCCTTTGGGTTCTGTCTTCAGCTTTGTTCTTGAACTTCTCTGAACTTCTGGTCTATTCAATCCTTTTTCTCCGTCTTTGGTTTACGGTTTCCTGTTTAAATTCTATCTTCTCGGGATGAGCCATCAAGGTTCTCCTCCGCCTTTTAATCCAAATGTTTTTTCCCCGGAAGAGGCCGAGCTTATTTAGCGTATGCCTCCCCGGACAGCTTGGTGGCTGTACGGGAAACCTCTGACCGAAGAACAAAAGAGGGAAAACGTTCTCCGTGGTTATGGCGGAGAAGGTGGTAGTCAGCCAGGACGGTCTGGTGGGGTTAGGGGAAAGGCTCGAGGTCGGTCTGAGTCTGTAGAGCCCGAAAGTCTAGGCCGGGGGATTGCTGCCACTAGGGTTTTTTCTTCAGAGCCGCCCTTAGGAAAGAGTAGGGGGGAAAGTCCTCCTCTACCCGCTTCTTCCTTTCCTTCACGCGCGGAGCCCCTCATCTCCCTTACCCGGCCTATCGGCCCGTGCGAGGAGTGTTCCTGGCTTATATCTGAGGCCACGATGGTTGGCCGGTCATAGGAAGCTGAGGAAATAGCTTCGCGATGCCGGCATATCCAACCGCGGGTTGTTGGAGTCGTTTCTACCCGTCCCGCTTTACTACCTTCAGGTATCATCTTCTTCGTTTCTAATTTATTTTTGTTTTGCCTTTTCTAGGTAGTATGTCAACTTCTCCTCGTCCTGTCGAGGATTCCGGATCTGTGGAGTTAGCGGCCGCCAGTATTCCACGTCATCTTGCTGAAAAGTATGACTGGGTTGCGACCGAGGTGCTATCTAGGCTATCGAAAGCCACGACCAATCAGATCGTCGAGCTCTCATTAGGGGACCAGGATCATTGTTCTTTATCTCTTCCCGGCCCTTCTAAACCAGTGTGCGTTGCCCAGGAAGGGAATGAGCGTTCTTTTTTCTTCTTCTACCTAGACTTCGTCAAAAAACTCGGCCTTCGTTTTCCATTTTCTAGGTTTCAAGTAGATCTCTTAAACATTCTTCAGTTGGCCCCTACTCAGCTTCATCCTAACTCCTGGGGCTTTATTATTGCATTCGAGCGGCTTTGCTGATTTTTAAATCGTACTCCCACCACCGGAACATTCTTTTATTTTTTTAACATCCAACGGGCTCGTCAACCCGGGGAGCTTGAAGAAAAGAGGGGTTGGGTTTCTTTCCCGGGGAAACCGGACAAGAAGCTTTTCCATGTGGCAACCGACACCTGGAAAGGCTTCAAGGTTTCTTTTTTCAAAATTAATGCTGAACCCGGTCATAAACCGTGGTTTCTTCAGGGTGTCGATTCCAGCTCGGTGGAGCTGCTGTTTCCTCTGTATTGGTCAAAAACTCACTATGACCAAGACCAGAACATATTTGCATCCTCCGATGATAGCCTAGAGCCAGCCGAGGTTGAAACTGTGATAGCTCTGGTTGACCATGTGGCCGAGAAGGATGTTATTGATTCCTGGATTTTTATCCGACAGTCGGTGGAGGAATTGTACCCACCGAGTATGATTTCTGTTGGATGTTCTTTGGATATATTTTTTTTTTATATGTATGCCTCTTGTCCTTTCTGATGTTTGTTATGTTTTTTGTAGTGCCCGACATGGGGAAGGCTTCTTTCCAAGAACTGGCCGAGAAGCTCCGGGCTAAGGCCAAAAAGAAAGGGGAGTCCTCTTCCCAGAAGAACGCTGTGGTTGCTCCTTCGCCTGCCAGGACTACTACTGAGAAGAGGGCTGCGCCTCTCCGGCCTCTACGGACCTCATTTCGCGCAAGCGATCGAAGTCGGTGGCAGCGTCATCGATCTCGGTCGCAGAAGAGAGTCCGGCCTCTGTCCCGGACGTCGGTGCTGCCACAAGCGTCCCTCCTCCCCCACTTCCTGGCAAGTCTCGCCTTCACTCGCGGGGTGAGGTATGGACTGATGGGGTCTCGGAGGAGCTCAAATACGTAGTGAAGCCCCCCAGCAAGTATTTTAGTGGTGAGGCCTTTGCCGACTCTGACCTCGATCATCTGCAGGTCCTGCAGGACCACCTAATGGAGACGGCTGGCGTGTTGGACGCTTATGCTGCCGTTAAGCATAAGTACGCCAAGGCTGCAGCCGAGATTGCCAAAGCTCGGGTTGAAAAGAAAGAGGCTGAGATTAGGCAGAGGGAGGCTGAGGAGGCGCGCCTGAAAGCGGAAGAGGCGCAGATAAAGACGGTGGAGGAGCTATCAAAGGCCCTTGCTGAAAGGGATCATTTCTCCACCGAGCTTGACGCCAGTCATGCCCGGGAAGACACCCTCAATGCCTCACTGCACGCCCTGCAGGGTCAGTATGCGGGGGTGGTGAAGGACCTCCATCTCGCCCATTCCGACCTCGACGCTTCCAAGGCCGAGCTAGTGGCGTCTGCTGCCGAGGTGGATAAGCTGGAAGTCTTGGTCGTGGAGACGGCTGTTGAAGCTTTCAACCTATGCCTGGCCCAAGTCCGAGCTCTGAATCCTGACATTACGATGAATTTGGACGCTGTGGATTTCAGAGCTTCGGTAGAGGACGGGCAATTTGTACCTGCGCCGCTTTCTCCGGTCGAAGAGTCCGAGCATCTCGCGGAGAATGACCGTGGTCAATTAGCTGAGGAAGATGCTCCGACGACTGACGCCCCTGGCTCTCTTGTGCCCGGCCAAGCCCAATTTTGATATCGTCCTTCTAGGACCTTTTTATTTTTTTCTTGTTATGTAGTATTTTCACTTTCATTTTTGTTTTTCTGTAATCCGGGGCCTTTGCCCTCAAAATTAATACTATGACAAGCCAGTGTTCCCGGATTTTTCTAGCATCCTCAGCTCGTCCATCTTACATGTTTTATTTTCATCCTTTAAACCAAACTCGTGTTTTTAATTCACCAGTTGATGAGTAAAAGGGGAACGTAATCCGTGCACGAAGCTCGGTTCTTTATTTTATGACTTGGCCAAAGTCAAGATATATTGCGCAGAATCTACTGGATATTCAACCGACGTTTTAACAAACGGGCCACGCTTATTAATGGTCGGGCATTCTAAACAACAAACGATTTTCAAAAATCATCTAAGCACTTTATCTTGTAAAGTACCTTACCGAGATGGTAGCCAACTGCCACATGTTCGGGCCCTAATATCCTTTTTGCATAGGAGCCTAAACATTTCGACCTGATCAGGATCTTTTATGGCAATCTCACACCACCCCAGGGGACAGTACTGATGCATCGTAATGTTTACAAGACTTGTTGACAAATCTTATCATGACCGGGATCGCGAAACCCAAGTCTTTGTTTAACTATCTTGCCTTTGTCACGGCCTATCTTTACATTGATTTCACAAGTAATAACTTGGTTGGCCCATGAATTGAACCACCTTTTTTATTGATTGAAATAATTGGGATTACACAATTTAAAATCAATGGAAAATACTGCCAAAAGCAAAACAATGCGTAATAAAAGACGGTTCTCGGTGTCCACCGACATCCGTTGAAACTGAAAAGCGGTTCTCAGTCACCACTGACATCCGCTGTGCGCTTATTCCGAGTGCATCCCGGTCTTTAGCTGTAGTAAGTCCTTAGTTTGTCCGCGTTCCACGTTCGTTTAATGGGCGTGCCATCTAACGTCTCAAGGACATAGGTCCCGGGCCCCATTTTGTCTGAAACACGGTAAGGACCCTCCCAGTTTGCTGCAAGTTTTCCGTCCCGGGCATTCTTATTTCCGATATCCGCTCTGCGTAATACCAAGTCACCTTTATCGAATGCTCGTGGTCTAACTTTGCGGTTATACTTAGCCGCCACCAGCTGCTTCGTTGTCAGATCTCGGCAGTGTGCCGTCGTTCTGACTTCATCGATGAGGTATAGCTCGGCTGCTAACTGCTTGCTGTTGGCGTGTTCTCCCTCCTCCATGACTTTGGCTTTCCTCCATGATGTTTGCCCAATTTCTACCGGGATCATGGCCTCGCATCCATATGTCATTCGGAAGGGTGTTTCCTGGGTCGAGGTTTGGACACTAGTTCGGTATCCCCAGAGTACCGGGTATAGTTCCTCGACCCAGTTACTTTCTGCATTGCTCATCCTTTTCTTGAGCCCGTCAACAATGATTTTGTTGGCTGCCTCGGCTTGCCCATTAGATTGCGGATGCTCTACTGAGGCGAAATGGTGCTTGATTTCGAGCTCGGACATCAACCTCTGGAAGCCTTGGTCAACGAATTGAGTACTGTTGTCAGTTACGATCTCGGCAGGAATCCCGAACCTTGCAACAATATTTCTTTCGAAGAACTTTTGTATTCGAGCGGCCGAGATGGTCGATAGTGGTTCGGCCTCGATCCACTTAGTGAAATAATCCACCGCCACCACAAGCCATTTCAGTTACCCTGCGGCCAGTTTGAACGGTCCAAGGAGGTCCATACCCCATTTAAAGAATGGCCAAGGAGCCGTGATGGTCTTCAACTCGGTCGGAGGTGGCCAGAGGATCCGAGCATGTTTTTGGCAGCTTTCGCACGTCCGTACATGCTCTCTGGAATCCGCGACCATTGTTGGCCAGTAATATCCAGCCCTAAGGGCCTTCCGGGCTAAAGCCTTTGCCCCCATATGTTGTCCGTTTATCACTTCGTGTATCTCTGATAGCACGTACTCGGCCTCTGCCTGGTTTAAACATCTCATCATTGGGGATTGGAGGCCTTTTCGGTAGAGTTGGTCATCGACCACCGTGTACATTAACGCGGTCCGTGCTATCTGCCTTGCTTCCCCGGGATTGTCTGGGCTAACTCCCTTTTCTAGGTAATTTAAGATTGGCTTTCGCCAGTCTTCTGCTGTCGCGATGACCATGATACACGTGGGCTCCTTCAGACTTTGTTGTATTACAGTCCGATTATTTCCCGGGTTCCTAGTGCTTGCTAATTTGGAGAGGATATCTGCCCTCGCATTTTCTCCCCGGGGGATGTGGGTGACTACGACCTCATCGAAGTCGGCCATTGCCTCTCTGACTTTCCCCAGATACTTGATTAGCAAGGGTCCCTTAGCCGTGTTTGAACCGTTGATTTGGGCCGCGACTAGTTGAGAGTCGATGGAAAGATGAACCCGCCTGGCCCCATTATCTTTTGCTTGCGATAGCCCGGCCAATACAGCCTCATACTCGGCCTAATTATTGGACGTTCTGAAGTGCAATTGCAGGGAGTGTTCCATGGCGACTCCTTCCGGGCTTTCGATTATGATCCCTGCTCCACTTCCTTTGGCGTTTGACGAGCCGTCTACAAATACTTTCCAAACGTCAAGGTTGGCTTTCGGGACTACCTCTGTTGGCACCAGTTCTGCAATGAAGTCGGCTAAAGCCTGGGATTTAATAGCATGCCGAGCTTCATATACTATGTCGAATTCAGACAGTTCGATAGCCCAACTAGTCATTCTTCCTGCCAAGTCAGGCTTGTGGAGTATTTGGCGTATCGGCTGACTGGTTCGCACAATTATTCTATGCCCCTGGAAGTATGGACGTAATCTCCTTGCGACAGTGAGGAGCGCAAAGGCCACCTTTTCCAACCTTTGATATCTTAGCTCCGAACTCTGCAAAGCCCGGCTTGTAAAGTAAATCAGTTTCTGTTCCGTCGAATCTTCTTTCACCAGGGCGGCACTTACTGCTTCTGGGGCCATGGATAGATATAATATCAAATCTTCCCCGGGCTCGGGTTTGGTCAGCACGGGTGGTGATGACAGGCATTTTTTGATCTTGTCAAACGCGGCTTCACACTCTGAGTTCCATTCTCCATGTTGTGCTTCCTTCTTCAATAACTTGAACAAAGGAAGAGCATTTTCTGCCGATTTCGGTAAGAACCTTGTCAGCGCGGCCAGTCTGCCAGTCAACTGATGTACCTCTTTTTTGTTTTTTGGGGCAGCCATATTGAGGACGGCCTGACATTTGTCCGGATTGGCCTCAATCCCCCGGTTTGTCAACAGGAATCCGAGAAATTTACCCGCTGGTACCCCGAATGCACATTTAGCTGGGTTAAGTCGGATTCTGTGATCCCGGAGCTTATCAAATGTTTCTTGCAAATCTTGGATGTGGTCGGATCGCTTAACTGACTTTACGATCATATCGTCAATGTAAACTTCGACGTTCCTGCCGAGCTGTGCCTCAAACACTTGATTCATCATCCTCTGGTAAGTAGCTCCTGCGTTCTTCAGCCCGAAAGGCATGACATTATAGCAGTAATTAGCTTTTTCCGTGACAAAAGCTGTTTTCTCCTGGTCTTCGGGATGCATAGCTATTTGGTTATAGCTGGAATACGCATCCATGAATGAGAGCAGCTGGAATCCCGAAGAATTGTCCACCAGTTGGTCAATATTTGGCATGGGGTAAGCATCCTTGGGGCATGCTTTGTTGAGATCGGTGTAGTCGGTGCACACCCTCCATTTGCCATTGGGTTTCTTGACCATTACCACATTTGATAACCATGTGGTATACTGGATTTCCCTGATGAATCCCGCATCCAGCAGTTCTTTTACATGCTCGGCTAGGGCTTTCTGTCGGTCCGATGCAATCTTTCTTTTCTTCTGCGAGACCGGCGTATATCGTGGATTTATGGTCAATTTGTGACAACAGAACGCCGGGTTTTTCCATAACAGCTTTTTGAGCTCGATTTTTTCTTGCTCGGCCAGCGAACTCCCGATCTTGGTTTTTTGTCCAGGCTCCTCTCCTAGTTGGTAGCCTGTGAGCTCTCCATCAGGCTCTGTTTTCATCAACTTTGCTTCTTCTCTTACATCCAGCTCTACCACGTTGACCGAGCTCGGCGCAATTGGCGCTGAATTTTGAGTTTCTTTCTGCTGCGAGCTGGATGTTCCGGGTTCATTGTTTTTAACTGTCAAGAAATAGCATTGTCGGGATTCCTTCTGATCACCTTTGACGGTGACGACTTCATTCTACCGACTTACCATTTTCAGCTTCTGATGCTTAGTTGATATGAGCATGTCCCAACTATGAATAGTTGGTCTGCCTAAGATTATATTGTAGGACGAAGGGAAATCCGCTACAATAAACTTGACTCGCTCAGTCTTAAAGGCTTCTTTAGAGCCCAAGGTCATTTTTAGTTCTATACACCCTTTGGGACTTGTATCCTGTCCGTTGAACCCGATTAAGGTTGTCCTGCACGGCTTTAGATTCTCTGGGTCGAGGTCCATACGTTTAAAGGCGTCCTACAGGATGATATCCACTGCACTGCCAGGATCGATGAATATATTCTTTACACAGCATTTTCCTAGGAGGCCGGTTATAACCAGTCCGTCTTGATGACCCGGGATTACGTCCCTCAGATCTTCCTGAGTAAAGAACAGCTTAGGAGGCTCTTCTGTTTGCGATGGTTCCGGCTTGAAGGTTGGTCGTCCCCTGATGGTTAAGACTTCCCGAAGGTATTTCTTCCGCTGATTAGCGGTATCGCCGCCACCTCCGTAACCTCCACTAATGACATTGCAGTCAAACTCTGCTTCCGGGAACTCGTCCTCATTGTCGTGCTTTCTTCGGGCTTCGTCCGGCTTTCTCCTCTGGGAGACCGGGCTTGTACTTCGATCCGTCTGCTTGCGCTTGGCTTTTTGCCCTTGTGTTTTGATAACATACTGACGTAATTTTCCATCTCGGATAAACTTTTCAACCGCATCTCTAAGGTCCCAGCACTCATCCGTTGTGTGCCCGGGTCCATTGTGGAATTCGCAAAATCGTGTGCGGTCCAACTTTCCCTTGTTATAAAGTGGTCGGGGTCGCTCCACCTTCCTCATCTCGGTCAAGGCTACCTCTCTCCATAGCTGTGAACGAGGGACATTTAGTGGAGTATATCTCTCATTCTTCCCCTCATGCCTTTGTCCGAGTTCCGGGGTCGGTCTCTTGCTGCCCGATCCTTCCCTTTCGGGGGTGGGCTTTTCTGTCTCTCTTTTCCCGACGCGTTGGCTATCTGCATCTGCTCAATGTCTAGATACTTTTTGGCTCGTCTATGGAATTCTTCCAGCGTCTTGATCTCGCCAGATATGACCGATCTCCCCATTCTGGATTCGCTATCTAAGCCCGAGATGAGCAAGTGTACGTGGACGCTTTCCGTTAATCCCTGGATTTGCAATGCGGCAGCCATGAAACGATCCAAATACTTCTGAAGGGTTTCACCGGGTTACTGCTTGATTCTGTCCAGCGTGTAGACCGACCTGGGTTGCTTTTTGCTTGTCGCGAAATTCAGCAGGAACTTCTCGCTCAGGTCGTTGAAGTCGGTAATGGACTTGGGAGATAGAGTCCGGAACCAAATTTGAGCGGCTCCTCGTAACGTTGAGGTGAACAACCTGGAAATGATTGTCCCCTTGAATCCTCGGACCAGCATCTCAGTGTCGAAAGTGTTCAAGTGTGTCTGGGGATCCTGACTTCCGTCGTACTTAGGGAGGTCGGATGTACTAAATTTCCTTGGGTACTCAGCTTTCGTAATTTCATCTGAGAATGGGCTGTTGTTTTGTCCTCCGTCCCCATACCACATCTTGTACCTTCCGGAGTCTGGCGGAATTCCCTGATTGTCCGAGGTACGGCTGTCTTTCCTATGTGCCCGGGCTTGATCCTCCTGACTCGCATCCCGGTGATTACTTTGCTGAGAATTTTTTGTTGAAACTATTCGGCCTTGCCCGGGATGGTCCTCCTGTAAGGGATCAACAGTTTGGTGATTGGTTTCTTCGTCCTCATTTTGCTGATCATCCCGGCGTTCCTCCTGAAGAGGGTCTTGTAAGTGTTTAAGGATTTGGTTCATTACCTCGGTCATATGGTCAATCTTCTGGTTCTGAAGATTGTCGCGTTCTTCCACATTCTCGATTCGTTTCAACATTGATTCAGCAATGTTATGTAGGAGCCGTATGTCCGGGCTGCCAATCTGAAACTTTGAGGGACCAGCGTGGTTAGTATTTTCCAGCGTTTGGCCTGCTCGTCCATCCAGGTTCGAGTCCGGGGGCTCCTCCATTTGTTCCTGATTAACGCCTTGAATGTCCTGCTGTTGGGTCTCGCTAAAATTTTGTTCCTGACCTTGCTCGTGTGCATGCGGGTGGCTTTTGCTTCTGGTATTAGCCATCACGGGTCACGGGAATAGGACTTTACAGTCCCCACAGACAGCGCCAATGATCCAGTGTGGATCACAAGTTGGGTTGGGTTGGACTTGGCCCGGGGTGAAATCCCGGGGTCCTACGTACCACAGTGTGGATCAAAGTCCACGTAATTCGAGAGTATACGGCAGGCTAATGATAGCCAGAGGGGGTGGTGTGTGTGCGCTGTGTGAATAGAAAAGCTAGGGTTTCAGAAGTGTGTATCTTGTAAGGGGTTTACCCTATTTATAGGCGTACCTGGGCCCTATCTTAATCTGTTGGATTTATCCTTTATTTTAGGGATATCAAGATATGCGTTTTTGAATAATCTCCTTTTTTCATAGGCGGTTACCATAACGATAGATATTCTTGATAAAACCACTTCTATTTTCAAGGAAGCGGTTATGAGCATAACTGAAACCATTTTGACTAGGCTCTCTGGTTATTGGGCTGGGCCCATTTGTGAGATATCCGTAACAAGTTATTGAAGTGTTACTTAAATCAAACATATTAGCATTCAAACATTTTCCTTTTCTTTCTTATCATTAAAAATCAAGTCAAATAAAATAATTATATCTTTATGAATAAATTATATTAAATTTTGGTAATAAATTACCCTCTTTATTTATTTCCCTTCATAATCATAAATGTTAATGCATGGACAATTGGGGCATGAAGCAGAACGTCTCCACTTAAACTTTTTTAACACATTTTCTCTACGACTACCCGAGTTCGCAGCTAGTACAACCCAAGCCTCTTGTGTTAGAAAATTCTTTTTTTTTTTTTATAGTTTGCAAGAAAATAATTAATTTTAGGGTTAAAAGTGCAATTTGAAGAGAGAAGTTCTTTAAAGTGCAATTTTAAATGGGAGGTTGGCAAACAGTATAATGTATGTTTGAGGTGGTGTTGAAAAGTACGTTTATGTAAGTTGAGATAAAAACACATCTTATATACATATCTCATGAACATAAATCATGAGATAAAAACACATCTTATATAAATATCTCATGAACATAAATCATGTTAAAAAAAGTAACTTCTACCCCTAATTCAAACAGACTACCAAAACTCAAAATAGCTTTTAACCCTTACAACTATGGTTTGGCAAGAAAAACATGGTCTAGGGGTTGAAAACCTTGATTTTTTGCAAAACCTTTAAATCATGGTTTTATAAGTCATTTTTCTTCAAATCTAGATGAAACTAATATTACATACTTATCTCATAACTTTATCACATACTTATCTCATAAATTATAAAAACATTTTTGAAAAGCTAAAACAAATAAATTTGACTCTTCAAAAGCTATTCTTCAAAATATATTGGCAAAATACATATAGGGGCCCAAAATACCAACTTAATTACAAAAAAAGGTACCATCAGCTTTCCTATGTCAAAAAAGGTGCATTTTCTGGTATTAAGTTGCACGAGAAAATGACTGAAAACCCACCAAAATTTTTCTTTTATTAAATTCCAGGGGCGTTTTCAGTCATTTTCTCGTGCAACTTAATACCAGAAAATGCACCTTTTTTGACATGGGAAAGTTGGTTGGGTCTTTTTTATGATTAAGTTGGTATCTTGGACCCCAATATGAATTTTCCCAAATATATTCTCTAAAATCACTTTTTTTTCAATTTCAAAAGCTAGTCCAAATAATAAGAATCTAGCTCTCATCCTCTTCTCTTTCATCCTCTTTTTTATCTCAACCGTTGGATTGAAATATGAACGGTTCAAATTTCTATAAAAATATTATTAAATTATTAAAAATAATTAAAAATAATATTTTTTAATAAGATGAAATATGAACTGTTCAAATTTCAATTCAATGGTTAAAATTAAAAAGAGGATAGGAAATTGATTAAAAAAGAAGAAGATAGAAGTCAAATCCAAATAATAAACTAGTAGTACACCCAGCCTTTTAAAAACAGTACAATTTTATCAATTCTATTAAATTGACCTAAAGAGCAAATGGGTCCCACTTAGAAAAAGGAACATGCATATAGACCAATTTAATGGAATTGCTCAAGTTGTACTTTTTTAAAAGATTGTATTGAGTTTTATTGAAAGGAAAACTATGTTGCTATCAACTTTTAATTTTAAATCATCCTTAGCAATTATAATTCATTTTCCCTCTGTTTTCTAATATTAGAGCAATTATTCATTTCAAATTTTATTGTTATCTTCTTTTCTTTTCTTTTCTTTTTTGAGTGCCAGCCAACACTGTAATAGTGTCATATTAAATACTCCACTAAATTGACTGTCGTTATGTCATGTACTTTAATAAGCGCCCATGTTGTTAATATAATATTTATTTATTTAATTTAATTAGATTAAAAAAATTAATTAATATGACATATATTTTTTAAAACACCTTAATCTTCTTCCATAATTTCCTCATCCCCATCTTCTTTCATAATTTCCTCATCCCCATTCCCCCTCAATTATCATTAAAAGAATATCAATAAAAGTAAATTAGGAAAAGATTAAGAAATATAAGAAAAGGTTTTACATTTAATAAAAAAAACCAACTCTCTAAATAAATCTTATATTAAAAATCAAATGTAATACATAAATCTGTTAACCGATCAAAATAATTCCTCCCCAATTAAATTCTGAAATAAGAACAAAACATTGAAATTTCATCGGAGCAAAAACAACTGCTAAGATTTCACCCAAAATGTAAGGGTCCAATACCGAGAACAAACAAATGCTATTTTGAAGTCAAACTTGCGGTGATCGCGGTACTGAGAAGAGGCAAATAGAGTATTTATCAGTATCAGCATTCTTTTTTTTTTTCCTGGCGAATTCAACATTCGAATTCTAAAGCTTTCAGATTTGGTCTGATGATCACAACCATATCCTCAAGTTTTAGATTTGGCAGAACCACACTCCGACGAACTGATAAACAAAGAAAATGTTCTCTCCCAAAAATGGCTCAGCAAAAACAGATATGTCTATGATAGAAGTAAACTTCTAATTGATGCGGAGGACATGTGTTACAAATTTGCACAACATTGACTAATAGGAAACTCAAAAGTCAAAACAATACCTTTGCTACAAATATATATATATATATATATATATATAAGAAACACCAACCTGCGACAAGCCTGAATATTATAACGTCTTATTTTTGTTACTGAATTAAAAAAAAAAATTGAATATTGAACTGTTCTGTTGCATTGGGAACATAACTTTCTGGTATCTGGAATAAACAGCAAAGGCTTTTCTGGCAGACAGAGCATACAGGATTAGAGGATTCTGTCCTGAAGATCTGTTATCAAAGTGGATGCCAAAGAACTCAGCTTCTTCCCAGTCTCTCCGGCAATGTTTTTGATGGAAGAGATATCCTGATGAGCCTGTAAAACAAGAAATTCAGTTACCATTACAACATAGAGCACGATCCGTGATAACACAGTCAAGTTTCAATTCTGAAACATGAAAAACATGCCTGGAAAGATAGTCGATTGATGAGGTCACTTGCGCTGATATCAAGGGAGGGATCCGATGACTGACCAAAAAGATCTGCACTAGAGATAGCGGTTGAACCCTAAAGAAAACAGGAAGTTAGATACTGTTAAGACTCTATAGCTTTAACATCAAAGCTTCTTCCTGCTTTTAGGATGCTAATACCAACTAATGTTGAAGTATTTGATCAAGTTTGGACCCAGTACACTCTTAAAGAAAATAAAGAATCCACAAGTCAAAAATTGAACTTCACCCTTTATGATTTATAACAAAGTTTGTTATCTTCTTCTTCTTCTTTTTTGGTGGGGGTGGGGGATTTTTATCAATTTCACCATATAATCAAGGGTTTACTCCAGTGTCAAAGATGAAGTACCAAGAAAATATGCGCATGGAAACATGCAAAACAATCGCATGATGTAATTTTCTTTCATTCATTGGATTCATCCAAGAGGACCTTGTCAATCTTAACAAGTTCAAAGTCGCATTTGGGTTAAATTCAATAAAACTAAATATTGGCCCACGGATTGAACTAAGGTGTGTTTGGGAGACAAGCTGGAAGTATTTTTCCTACATCCAACAAATTGTTGGATTTGGGAAAGGTAAGTTTTATCCTATTGGTAAACATGATGAACGTTCTTTTAGTAAGGTATTCAAACACACTGTAAGTCTAAGAAATCAGCTGTACTATTGATCATTTATAAATAATATAAATATAATTTCTTACTAATTTTATATTTAATATAGATGATATCGATAATTTGATCCCTTAAGCTCCACATTCACAAGAGAGAAAACTAGCCAAGTTAATTCCCCAAAGCATAATAAAGAAAAACCAGCATTAGTGATGCCACAGACGCGGATAACTTTGCCCTAATGATGTTTAGGAAAAACTTCAGGCCTTCATGTTTCAAACTTTCAATCATGATAAACAATGATCCCAACCACAACAAAAAATAATTTTCTGGCCATCTTGTTTCAAGTGGAGAAAAAAGGTTAGTTTGAGAACACCAATTCACTTATTCCTGAATTCTTCCAACACATTATAAAGTCAACTCACGCAAATTTGTCTCCAGGCCCCTCACATTTTTTCTATCATTATGAGTTTTAGGCTTAAAGAACTAATACTGAGTAAATAGAAAGAAACCATCGGATGCAAGTTCAATACACAAAATCTCCATTGCTAATTTCCAGTCAGACGAAGTGAAAGCAGATTATTAAAGGCAAAAATAATTACCGAGAACTTAGCCAAAGTAGCTTGACTGTCGCCATCTGCAGCTCTGTTCTGATCTCCAAAAAATTGGGCTGAGGAAATAGATTTAGCATTTGAGAACTTCTTCCTTGCTTCATCAGATTCCTGAATCTGATAAGATATAGTAGAAATCGAGAGTTTGAAAACCAAATATGAAATAAAAATTTACATTTATTGATAACACACTTGTGTATATATTTCATAGATGCCCGGCCAGAAATAACAGTGTCAGCTGAGATAACCACAAATTATGTATGCTTAAGTTCTCAACATGAAGAAACAAATATAATAATGTTGCTAGACCTCAATGGCCACAATATTAACTCTCGTTATTTGAGGCAATCAGCATTTTGCAGCTTCATTCTCTAAAATGAATCCAGGAATTTTTTTTATTGTTCATGATATCTCTCCATGATTCCATGGTTTAACATATAGCAATTTAAAAATTTTCCAAAAATTCTCCCACTACATTAACCACTAAATACCATGTAAGATTAAGATATCATGCTATCATCTTATCAAGCACAACTTCCAGGTCCTCGCTCCAAATTGATATTTGAAGCTGCTCCTCAACAGCTACAGACATGCATATCAGTGTTAAGCATTCAAGATTCAACACACTTAGCATACAGATTTGTTCATAGACTACATAGTATGCATCTTTAGTGCATGAGTCTAGATGCATATGCCACCCTCGTCAAACAAACCAAGTCATTTTTATTCTCACAGGTTTAGGATTCTAATCTCATACCAACGGGTTTTAATCACTTGGCAAAAGAGAACTTACAAGATTGTAAGGCGAAGCAATCTTATCTGGCCAACAACAAACAAAACATGCACTCAAAGCATGCAAATCCTACATAGCATGCATATCTTTTCATACATTTAACATAGTATGCATTAATGCACAAATCTAGATGCGAATATGATAGCTGTCCCCAAAAGCAACATTGTGAATATGTCAACATGTGGATGTACGTGGTTAACACATATCCTTACTACATGCAGTAGTTACACTATACAGGGACAATGCAAAGGCCATACAACTTACTTGCCCTTTTGAGGAATTTGACCCAGACCGTTTTGGGAAGCCACTATCCATCCCAAAATCGGCAAAAAAGCTTGATGACTTTGGTGGAGCCACATGACTAAGTACGTGTGAACCTCCTGAATTTAACTCAGATGACTGAACATTTTCAACATACTCAAACCGAGATGGCAAGGGTGGCCCAGCTGCCAAAGCATGGCTTGATGAGGAAGGAACGGGAGCAGGTGCTTCTTCTGGCTTCTGCTCATATAGAGATTCACTCGGCTGTATTTCAACAAAATTATTTGTCATCAGAGCACATCTTCAAATCAAGCAGACAAAAAATTGTTCAACCATTGAAAACTTCTATGATGCCTTTGCTAGTATAAAATCTGGAAACAAAGACAACTATCCATACCTTTTTAGAAAGCTTCCTGGCACCAAGGCCCCCAATCTTGCCCCCTTTTTTGGCACCAATAGGTTTCTTGACAGTACTGGAAACCATTGTATGAGAAGCTTTAGGGGAAGCAGAGCCCTCAGGGATTTCGGGCTTTTCTGAAATGTTCTCTTTCACTGGTTCATTGGTCCTGACTTCAGGAAGTCCATTAGCCACTTGTGCAGACTGAGCAGCAACAGGTGAGGATGGTAAATCAGCCACCTCTGCCATACTTTTAGCTACTTCCTTGGAGAGAAGTTGTCTATACAAATCGGCAGCTCTAGATGTATACTTGGCCTCGATTTTTCCACCATCAGTCCAACCATGTTGCCTAAAGAAAACATGTGCACGGCTGTTTCCTCCAAAGCTCATTGTTCTCAGCTGCTCAGGAGTCCATGAGTCTAAATTCGTAGATCTACATAAAAAGGACAAAGTTATATCATGATTCATGGCATGCATCTTTCTTCATTCTCCTTACGTTCTGCTACTCCCTCCTTTTTTGTATATCTAACTGGAAATCATCAAAATCTAAGCATACCCAAGGATGGAACATTATCAATCTAGTGATGCATCATACAACTACCAATCATTTCAAATTACTCAGAGGATGCGAAAATAATCTCTACCCATCCCACAATCAATATTATGAAAATATAACTATTCTGTGTTATTAGAAATAACACATAAAAAATATACACAGTGTTTTCAATTGCCCCAGGTTGATTTCATCTGCTGACAAGTAAGATGCTATTCAATTTCATATATGGTCTCTGACAAGCCACTACCTCCCCCAAATGATAGAAGAAAAGGCAGAAGTAAAGTTCGATTGAAAAGAAACCCACAAGGGAACGTCGCAAGCTATATATAAGCAAATAAAGCATTAAAGCCCATGACAGATACTACATGCGGAGTCCAGATTTATAGCCATTACTTAAAAGAAATTGAGCTTCGACAATTCAATTTGCAAATTAACTAAAATCGGCATCGCACTATTTAAAATTCATCCACATGTTTAACTCTTTAATGTGAAAAGGAAATCCTCCTCGCATTGCACCACATGACCCCATAGAATAGTTTTCCTTACGGAGCAAATCAACAACTTTCAACATTCAAACAAGCAACCGTAGTTGTATAATTGTCTTCATGTCATATAATTGATCCTTTTATTGGAAAAAAACAAACTTTCAACATTCAAATAAGCAAATAAGAGGCCAAATAATTCAACTTGCCTCACAAAACTGACGTGCACACCAAGGCTACGATGAACTGCCGAGCAATCGATACAGAGGAAGATCCCATATGTAACCGACGCCCAAGTTGGATTCTTTGCATTGCAATCGAAACACATCTGCAAGCCAAGCAGACAAATTAAGATCTCACGTCGAGAGCAAATAAAGCGCAGATCTGAATCTGATCTCGCAAAATCCACAGCAAAGTAACGTAACGAACTAAAAATATAGAAGGAAAGCAAGGAAATATAACATTTAAAGGAAGTACAAAATGAGGATGGGCCCAATTAAATTGTAAAAAAAATACAGAAAATAAGAAGACGCACCTTGTTATCGGACTTTGCCTTGAGTTTTCTGAAGACAGCATTCTTGTCCGCGAAGGCGTCGGAGGCCATCGGAGAGGTTAATCAGATCGGTAACGGAGAAGGAAATGCAGGTGTAAAAGAATGTCCCTCAGGGGGTGCTGGAAAACCGAACACCTCCTGAGTAATACAGTGCTAAAATCGCAGGGGAAATCGAAAATTTTTGTATGCAGTAGCTTTTATTAGAGTAAGGAAAGTGGAACTGAAGTGACGAAAATACCCTCCAGACAGAATTTGAGGGATTTCCACGTTTCGATTTCTGGACCGGTGAATTGTAGTTGTCTGAATCAGGCAACATCAAACTGGACAAATCGTGATTTTTGTGAATTAGTAATAATAAATAAGACACAAACGTCGTCGTCCTCTGTTAACTGTTACCCGGGTGGCAGGCTGGGAGCTGCAGGTGGCGGTTGTTACCATCAACAACGTTACGCCACCGTGACACTTTCATTCTTTTGACATTGACCTCGCTCCTGAATCCTGATGCCCGAGAGGGTTGGAGAGATGCCTCTTTTTTTATATTATTATTTGGTGTCTATTTTAGTGTTCGTAGTTGGAAAATCCTTCTTATAGTTCAATTAAACAAAATGATTTAAAAAAAGACTCTAACAACTTTCACATATCAAAAAAGGTTCTAAGACATTTTTCTGATATGTGAAAGTGTGATAAAATGACAAAAATACCCATTGAAAAATGAGAGAAGGGGTAATGTGAGGGTTTTTTTGTCTTTTCATCCTGATATGTGAAAATTGTTGGGGTTTTTTTTAACATTATTTTGTTTAATTGAGTCCTGGGGAGGATTTTCCCTTATCCTTTTCAATATAAGTGTCTCATATAAGACTTAAATTTGAAATTGAGAGGAGACTAACAAGCCTTTATAACACTAAATTAACTCTATATTAATAATGTTCTTCTTTTTTTGGCCTAAGGGATATTTTAAGGAAATAAAAAAAAAAAGGGCTAACGTGTAATTCTACCCCATATGCATCAACTTATGTGCATTAGGTATTAAAAAGTTTGTTATTGAATAATTTTATCAGTAAAAAATAGCAATTTTCCCTTTACCGTTAAAAATGCTAACAGTTAACGTCAATTTTTTTATTGACGACATCAGTGTTTAAACGATTATGGTGGATTTATTCATCATTATCATGAACCAATAGTGATGGAACACCCATAGCAACGGCAAGCTTTCTTGCTATGACGAAGGGGTTGATGATGGTGGTGATGATGACGACTTGGTATCCAAATTAGCATTTATTTTCTTATGTGTAGGATGAGTTTGGCTTTCAATGATATTAAAAAAAAGGTGAAAAGATAAGGAGTGAGTTTTACTTTTCTAATTATCCTTTTGGTCGAAGGAGGCAGTGTGGAAGGTGGTGGCGCCTTGAGCAAAACTTCTACCACCTAAAAACAGGAGTAATTTATCACAAGAGTAACTTTATCTCCTTTGCAAACCGTGCTAAGATACCTTTGCTCGTTCATGGAGGAAGCCACCGTCTGGAAAGTCCCACTAAATAGATCACCGGAAGACCCTGACTTGAAGGTTTGCCCAAAGAATTCTAAAAAAGAAATCAAGGAAAATGCGCTCATGTATGATAGAAAGTTGAGCGTTGAAGACTGTGAACATGAACCAAGGGAGTCTAGTGTATAGAAATCACCATTTCCACAAGCGCCGAAGATCTCCTATAAGGCCTCACTTATTGGCTTTAAAGGTGAAGACTTTAATGGTGTTGCTTATGCAGCGTCGATCATGAATGAAGATGCCATAAACTGAAATTGAGGATGATTTTTGCTCCTTTGATTTCCCTACATGTCAAGGTTCACACAAGTGAATCTATGCTCATTCAAGGGAGTGTGGGTAAAAGAACCATTCAGATTTTGATTGATAATGGTAGTACCCATGATTTTATGGACTACAATATGACATTAAGATTGGGATGAAAGGCAACAATAGCTCCTATGGCTGCGATGGAGGTGGTAGGGGAAGAAATTAGAGGTTTTTGGTGTGTGGCATGGTTTTAAGTGGAAAATGTAAGGTTTGGATTTTGTGTGGGGCCTTAAGATCATTAAACTAAATACATTTCATATTGTATTGGGGTTAACATGGCTGAAGACTATCAAGAGCGCCTTGTGGGACTATAAGAAACTATCTATGCAATTTTGGTAGAAAGGGATGTTGTGTAAGTTGCAAGAAAACCTGACAAACTCTCTAAGGATGGTTCCTTCTACCAAATTGGAGTTCAATCAACATTTTGAATCACATATATATCTAGTCCATATGCTTTAGCCATTGTCTAAACTTGCAGGAAGGTTTCATCACCAATTTGGTCAAAAATCCAGAAACTTTAGAAATTCTAGAATTGCCAACAAAAATTCAAAAATCACTTGATAGGTTTGGGTGATAATTTGATGAGCTTAAAGGCCTCCTCCTCTAAAGCTAGGCCATAACCATCCTATTTTGCTCCATCAAGTTTGTGAAAACGTAGTTTTTACGTAAAAGCGGAAGGAGAATGAAAAAGCGTAAAACGTAAAATCGCAATACAAAACATAGTTTTTACCTGTATATAGAAACAGTGTATTTTTGTTGTAAATATAGTATTTTTCAGTTGTTAATATAACATTTCTAATTGTAAATATGGATTGAGAATTTTTTAATTAATTACAAAAAAGTCCCAAGGGAATTTTTTATAATGAGATTTTGGTGGAGGACTTTTTTGTAATTAATTCTGGTCCTTGAGGCTCAAATGTAATTTTCCCTTCAAAATATCCAATATTGGGCTGACTCCCGTTTTTTCCAAAAAACGCACGCTTTTACGATTTTACGTTTTATGAATACACTTTTTACGCTTTTACCCCTATATGTTTTTTTAAAAAAACGTTTTGCTTAATTTAAAACGTAAAATCGCGTTTTTACCGTTTTAAATCCCGTTTTTAATAACCATGTGCTCCATAAAGGTATAAATCCTATAAGCCTAAACCTTATAGGTATTCAACAGCTGAGAAAAATGTAATTAAGAAGCACATTTCTGATTTGCTTCAAACAAGGTTTATACAGGAAAGTACTTCTCCCTTTTAAGCCCTTGTTGTTGTAGTTAAGAAAAAGAATGGAACATGGAGGATGTGTATTGATTTCTATGAATTAAATAAGAAAACAGTGAAAAATCAATATCTTATTCCTTAGTGGAGGATATTTTAGATGAGTTGCATGCTCCTAGGTGATTCACCAAGGTTTATTTGAGGGTTGGTTATCATTAAATCAAAACGAAACCAAATGATTGTTCCAATACAACATTTAAGACTCATTCGAGGCATTTTGAGTAGCCAGTTATGCCCTTCAGATTGACTAATGCTCCAGCCACTTTTCAAGGAGTAATTAATGAAATTTTTTGGCCTCTCCTAAGGAAGTTTGCCATTGTTTTTTTTAATGACATTCTAATATACAATGCTACGATTGCTGAACATGCTCAACACCTTGACAAAGTGATAAGAATATTGCAAGAAAATAACTATTTTATCAAAGAGTAAATGTACCTTTGCTGCCAAGGGTGTAGAGTACCTCAGACATGTAATTACTGAAGATAAAGTGGCTACAGATCCAAAGAAGATTTAGGTTATGGCTTATTGGCCTGAATCAAAGACAACAAAACAATTGAGAGCTTTCCTTGGCTTAGTTGGATACTATAAAAGGTTTATTCAAGGATATTGATATATAGCCAAGCTTCTTACACTCTTATTGTGAAAAAATTCCTTCAAATGGTCTGAAACAATAGCTACAACATTCCATAAATTGCAATATGTTCTGCTTTCAGCATCTATTTTGGCGTTGCCATATTTCTCCAAGGACTTTGTGGTTGAAACTAATGCATGCAGGGGAGGAATAGGTGTTGTCTTGATGCAACAAGGGCATCCATTAGCTTCTTTTAGTAAAGCCCTAGCTTCTAAACATTCGAGTCTTTCTATTTATGAAAAAGAGTTGTTGGATGTAGTGCGAGCAATGTAATATTGACATCAGTATTTAGAGCATAGTAAGTTTATTATAATAACTGATCAACAAAGCCTCAAATATCTCTTGGGACATAATTGAAAAAACCATTTCATATGTATTAGATATCAAAACTATCAGGATATGACTATGAGATTCAATACAAGAAGGGAAATGATAATACTGTAGCTAATGCTTTTGTCAAGGTTGCATGGTTCTCAAATTCTGCAGATTTCTTTAAAAACTATTTCTCCCAAATTAATGGAGGAAATTCGACAAAGTTAGGAATTAGATTTATAAATTGTTGTTATCCTAACTCAAGTAAAAGAGAAAGATTGAGTCTTTCAAGCATATTCATGGGATGTCATTTATTTGGGGAAAAACAATTGTTTGGTTGTGGGTGACTGTTGTTGCGTTAAAGATTAAACTATTGGAATGGCTTCATGCTAGTCCTCAACGAGGTTATTCAAGCATCCAAGGGGCTTATTACAAGGTTAAAGGGTTGTTTTGGTGGAAATATCTTCATAAGGATGTTAAAAACCTTGTTAAGTATTGTGATAATTGTGCTAAATGCAAATATAAGACAGTTGTTGCACCTGAATTGTTAAATCCATTATCAATTCCAAGTAAGGTTTGGGAAAGCATATCAATAGACTTCATAGAAGGATTGTCTAATTATGGAGTTAAATAAGTGATTTGGGTAATTGTTGATAGAATGAGTAAATATGCTCATTTTTTCCCTCTTTCTCATCTCTATTCATCTTCTACACTTGCACAAGCTTTCTTGGATCAAGTCTACAAGTTACATAGTGTTCTGGTGGAAATTGTAAGTGATAGGGATCCTCTTTTCCTTATTAATTTTTGGAAGGAATTTCTTAAAGTGTAGCAAAGTCTTTCATCCACTTGCCATTCTCAAAGTGATGGCCAAACTGAAGTCCATTATGAATGTTTGGAATTGTACTTGAGATATATGTGTTGGGAAGTTCTTAAGGAATGGAGTCAATGGTTAGCTTTGACGGAGTAGTGGTATAATACTAATCTTCATACCTCCACTTAAGCTACTCCTAATGAGCATTTATATGGCCAAGAACCTTTTGTTTATGTTCCATATGTTCCTCGGTCAGCTATTGTAGAGGCTGTAGACAGGATTTTTGCAGCAAGAGAAAAGATTATTGTTGTTTTGAAACATCATCTCCATAGATTAGCCAATACTACGAAACAAAAAGCTGACAAGAAATGAGCCGATAGGGACTTTGAGGTAGGTGAACGGGTGTTTTTAAAGCTGGAACCTTATAGGTAGATTTCTGTAGGTACAAGGAGTAATTAGAAGCTAGCTCCTCGTTTCTTTGGTTCTTATAAGGAGTTGGAAAATATAGGACCAATGGCATGCAAGCTGGATTTGCCTCTGGATACTGGATTTTACTCTACTTTCCATGTCTCTTTGTTGAAACTATGCCAAACCCAAGAGTGAAACAAAGACACTCCAATTGATTGGTTGGTAGTCCCAAATTCCTTATATCCTCAACAAACTTTGTCTTGGAGGAAGAAATGCCGAATAATTACAGAAGTTTTAGTGCAATGGCAAGGATATCTGGAGGAAGAGGCTACATGGATTTGCTTGTTAAATTTGAAAAGTCAGTTTCCAAAATTTCCATTGCCAAACCCTTGAGGACAAGGGTTGTTTTAAGGGGGGGCATTGATATAGAATCTACAATTCTGCATATTAAGGACCTAATTATAAAATAGGCCTAGGGACCTAATTGTAAACTAGATAATTAGTAAATAATCCTACTAGCTATTACTTAGAATTTGAGGGAGGCTAGTCTTAGTAGCTCTCTTCTCCATCTTCTTCTTCTATCAAACTTCTTATGTCTCTCTTCTATCCCTATTTCTCAATCTTGTAACAATAAACATATCAGAGAACAAGAAGTTGCATCTTATAGCTTGTGAGAAAATAAAAAGGGACAAATGAGATGGAGGTCTTAAGATTAAGGACTTAGTCTGTCAAAATATTGCCTTTATTATGAATTTATGTTGGGGTCTCATCACTAAACCAGATGCGCTTTAGGTTTGTTGCCTTCGAAGTAAATATGGGTGTGGTGATTTAAAATTACCCGGAGTTGAGAAGAAAAATAAGCAATCTATGTCTGAAGTGCTATTACAACTATCTGGGATGATTTTTGAAAGGCAGTGGGCAGTAAACAAAGTGGTGGTAAAAAAACCAATGTTTGGTGGGAGCTTTGGACGCCATTACCAAATCCATTAACGAGCTATGTAGACAAGAACCTTCATGCTTTGAACCTTGACGCGACTATTAACTATTTACAATATACGAGGTAGCAATGTGAGAGGAAATTTTTCTCAATTTGCGTGAATAAGCAATTTTGGGGTGTCCAAAAATGATCTCAAACAAACATACAATATGAAGGGCCTGACATTCACATTTAGTAGCGGTGTGACTCATCATATAGAACATTCAAAATGTAATCAGCTTACAACATGATTTGCAAAACTAAAGTTAGGGCCAATAATCATCCATGGGACAAAATTTGGAGATGGCCAATCTTTAAAAGAGAAAAGTTCTTCCTTTGGAAAGTTTTTCAAGAGAGATTTTCAACAAATTCTCTCACCACAGCAAAACGAAACACAAATGCTAGCCACGAGTGCCCCTTTGAGTGTAATTGTGAGGAAACTTTGATACAATGCTAAGGGATTGTGAGATAGCAAATAGAGTGTGGCATTCATTAATTTAGCCAAATATTACTCTGTTTTCTTTTGCAGTGATTTACAGGAGTGATTGAAATGGAATATTCAACATAGTCCAAGTGCTAGGAAGTTTTCATGATGGCCTAGGCTCCAAATGTTTAGGTGAGCATGCTGGCTCATATGGCTCCAAAATGAAGTGAAGAGCAAAGGTGCCTCCCACCAACCGACTAGTCAAAGTCATTGTGGATGGCTCGATGAACATTCATAGACATGCATCTTGTGGGGGCAATCCTATAGCTTAGGGAACTAAATCATTGGTTTCCAAAAGAAGATTGGCTATGGTTCCTCCACGGAATTTGAGATTTGTGCGATACAATCAGGTCTCCAGATGTGTAAACAATTAGGTTTTAAGAAAATCAAACTCTTCTCTGACTCTATTGAAGCTTTGCATGATCCGGCTCTAGTCATTTGCTAGTCCCATCTGCTACCCTCCTTTACGCTAAAATGGCGCAAAGGAGGGCAACTTTTCCTTCTTTTTTATTTTAAAAAAAATATTTTAGGACATTGGTTGGCGAAAAAAAGAAGATGTTTCAGAATATTGAACGATGCTGAAAAAATATTTCATGATCTTGAAAAATTGTTTTAAGATCTTAAAAAATATACTGAAGTATATTTTTTTTAGTACTGGTCAGTATCCTAAAATAATTTTTCAAGATTCTAAAATAATTTTTTAAGATCATGAAATATTTTTTTCAATACAAGTCAATATCCTGAAATATCATTTTAGTACCATTCAATACTCTTAAATATTTTTTCAATATCCTAAAATAATTTTTTAAAATTATGAAGTATTTCATTCAATACCAATTAGTACCCTGAAATAATTTTTCAGTATCCTAAAAATTTTTTTAACATCATGAAGTATTTTTTAAATACTTTCAAGATCCCAAAATGGCGCTATTTTAGCGTAAAGGAGGGCAGCAAATGGGAACAAAGGACCAATGCCGGATCCACCTCTACACCTTCTCCTCTCTGATTTTGGTCCTCTGTATCCGCTGACATATGTAATGACAGAGACAAGGTCACTCATTTTTTTGGACTGGGATTTGGAGATTACCCATGTTTGTAGGGAGGCTCTACGATGCGTTGAATGTCTAGCCCGGAATGCACAGGATATGCATGAAGATATGGTTATTCTAAAAGACCCTCCAGATTACTGTGCTAGCTCCCATTTAGCAGATCTAGGTCATCTCCCACACAATGTGGTACTCCAGTTAATTATTGAAACCCAAGCTTGAAAGCTCTTGTCTTTGTGGGGAAAATTTTTTTTCAGGGATTCAGTTGAACTTAGTCATATTTAATGGACTAACGTGAGTTAAAATTTTAAAAATTAAAATATTAATTTTTCCTTACAAATAATACAGTTTTAACTTCTTATAAATTTTATCTTGAAATTATTGTCCAGAACTTACTCAAATAAACTCTTACCCTATATTTGGATTGCAAGAAAATTATGGGAGAAAGAAAAATATGAGAGAGAAATCTCAAAAGTAGTAAATTTCTTATTATTTTTGAAAGTTTTCTTTCTTAACATCCCTTCCTCCTATTTTCCCCTCATTTTTTTCCATTCAAACATAAGATAAACGAATTTTATTTGTATTTGGTCCTTTTCCTTTGCGGCCCAATAAACCTAAGCATGGTCCGCTCGTAGGTTTGTTGAAATCTGTGTTGGTTTATACTCATTCCCCTGGAGTCCACATTCTATACACATCTCTTTTGTGCTTGTTATATGCTCATCTCTCTATTAGAGGGATAAACATATTTTTTTTTTAAATTTTTTTATATATTGTATTTATTTATATTTAAATTATATACTACTTTTTGAAAAAATATTTCATCCAATATCTCAAATTAATTAGTTTCCGATCTTACATTTAATAATATTTATATGTAACACCAGTATCATAGAAACTAATTAATTTGAGATACTGAATGAAAAAAAAAACATTTCAAAAAGCAACATATAATTTAAATGTAAATAAATACAATATATATAAGGGATGGACATATAAAAAGCACATAAGAGATGGGCATAGAATGTGAACTCCTCATCCCCGTCTATCAGGATAATTTGGCAATTTTAAAGTTCATTGGGCTTTATATATATATATATATATATAAAGCCTATATAAGTTCATTGGGCTTCCATACATAATTGGGCTTAGCCACTATACGTGAGTGCAACAGGGTGACACGTCCAACGCCAAAAAGAAAAGAATCTGTGATTGTGATTTTAATAATCTCAGGTTGCCAATGAGAGTTGGCACAGATAGTAAGGGATTCGGGATTAGGCCTTTGGGTCGTGGGTTCGATCCCCTCTGCCGTCGCTGGAACTCCTTTGGTAGGCGATCTCGTAAGTCCTCAGTAAGTGCTCATAGAGTCCGGGGCCGTGCCCTGGCCTTGGTAGAAGACTGGTGTCGAACCTTCCAAAACTTTTTTTATTACCAAAAAAAATCTCAAGTTGGAGACCCAAAGCAAATTTTATATACATATTATGCATAGACAAACAGATAATGCTTTAAGTTTTCTTGGTTTGTGGAGCTCCTAGGCATGTGAAATTCCCTTACATAAACGACCAAAAGATATATATATATACACGATATTGGAAACATGTGAAGATATGATAGATATTCCTTTCCAATTAAATAATGAACAAATATATCAGCATCTTTTCTTTATTACATAATGGCTCCAAGAGATTGAAGCATTGTTTGACTTTTGTCTTTCCTTTTTATTTTCTCTCTTTTTTAAGTTGGGGACTTGATTATCTTATGATCTTGCTTTGATTATTAAATATCTTATGGCTATGGATGAATACCACATAAACACGTGTGGGGCTCCTCCTTCATGATTTGTTTGTTTCAACTCATTATAGTCTCCTTTCAAGGATACTAAGAGACGCTAGTTTTTAATATATATTAAAAAAAACACTACCCCTTTTAATGCCAAACAGATGCTTAATTAATTTGGATAAATAAAATAAATTGTTTAATTTAAATAAATATCGCATGATCTTCATAAAATGTTAAAAGGAACATTAGATTGTATATGTTGTCAAGGTTCTGAAACTTGGACCAACCATTAGACCGGTCAAGCTACTGAGTTAAGGGTTTGTGAGTCAGACCAGAGTCAAATCAGAGCTAATTGATGAGAAATTGAAGATTTCAGAGTAATTAATATGAAATTCTAAATAATTTTTTTTTAAAAAAAAACAATTTAAGAAAAAAGAAGAAGTAACGATCAAGGTTGATGCTTGAACCAGACCGATTTACTGACCATTTCATAGTACGATATAGTTTTAGAATAATAATATTTGTTTATAAGTTAAGTAAATTAGTTTAAATAAAAATGATGAATAGAAAAGATAAAATAAATTGATATTTATATTTTAGATTAAAGTCAACTTTACCCAGCTTTTATATTATGGACCGCATGGATGGTAATAATAATTACTTGCTTTGCAATACAAGAAAATCTTTCAATTTGTTAGGCCCCTAGGTCTCATGGTTCTCACATCACCTCTTTTTGTATGATAGAAGATATTTAAGACTTTATATGTATGTATGTATGTGTGTGTGTGTGTGTATATATATATATATATATAGTTTGTTTTCATTCCAAGTCAGGCTTTGGCATTTAGCAGATCATAAAAAAAACCAAACTCGAGACCTTGGCGTTGCTGACACAGTTCGATCACGTGGGTTTAATAATTTTCTCTTTAGCAAGTTGGATAAATGTTGATTTTTATTTTTTTTCCTTTATCTATTTAACATAATTTAGGTAGCGATTCAATTAAAAGGTAGTAGCATATTTGCAAAAGAAAAAATACAGTAAAAAGATTACAACAGTAAACTCGTGCCCTAATGGGCAGCATTATGCTATTAATCTGTATAATTTCTTTCATAAACTTATTTCGTATAATGTAAATTATGATTGGAAAATAATTTTTGAAGATTCCAATCTTTATTTCCAAAAAAAAAAAAAAGAATTGGCAAACAAAATAAGAGGCCACAGATTCTCCTACTTTTGGCCATTATTCATTTTATAATTCATTACATAAACGAAATAATAATACACACACACTACGGTGCTTTCATCCAATGTATAAACATTGATCAAATAAAAAAAAATAACTTTACAACACTTCATTATAAATCAATCTAACATTAACATATCACCATTATATAATTATTCATATTTAATTTAATATTTCCTATTCATCTATTAATTTTCAAGCAAAGCTATGTCTTCGATTTGATTTTATTTTCTCTCTATATATACTCCTTTTGTTCGTTACTATATACCATATTTGTTTAATCATATTAGATTAAGAAAATTGATTAGTTAAATTAGTTAATATTACATGTATTTTTTAAATCATTCGAATCATTTTCTTTAATTCTCTTATTTCATCTCCTACTTAAATATTGTTGATAGAGTATCAATAGAGATATATTAAGAAAAAATTAATAAATATAAAAATTTCATCTGATATTTAAAAAGAAGATTAACTCTATAAGTATGTATTATATTAAAAATCGAAGGAGAATGTATGTGTCACTTAGGGCTTACATATGCTAATCCAAAAGTCAAAACTCCTACAAAAGATGAGGACCGTCATACCAACTAGTTATACTCATTTTCATCATAAATATAAGAACTTGTTAATTTTTTAATATATTAAAAAAAATTAGTTAAATCACTTTAAGATGTTAATATTTTTTTTTTCTAAACTAATTTTTTTGATTTATAAACAAAGATATAATTTAATTATGCATAATTTATAACATAATTAAGTAATTTTTTAAAATAAGTTAATTTAATGGGAAAATTATATATAAGGGATATGTAATTTTGTGTGAAATTACTTTTTTACCTTTAATTTTATAAATTTAATAGGTTTCTGGAGGTTTTAAAATTTAGAATTTTCTGTAATTTAATGTTATATTTAGAAGGAGAGTGACAGTTATATATCGCCCACCCTATAATTGGAGACAGGTGATGCTATTCACGTGTGGGGTAGTCATCTCCAAGTCGTACAAAGCAAGCTCACTCACGTCACATCTAAGAGCGTATGGTGTCAATTGAAACACGTGACAGTAATACCGTCCTATTTATAACCTTCAAATTATTATTATATTATACCTTAAAAATTTAACACATTAAATTTAGGATGCTGAAATCTTAATTCATCGGTAAAAAAACAAAAAACGAAAATAAGAGGTATAAAAGAAAAACTAAATCCATATTTGTCTCAAAACGATAGCAGTAAAAATGTTTTACCAGATGCTCGAAACTCTTTGTTGAGGAGGAGTTAGCTAGAGACATGTTCACATGACGCACAATCTAACCTGTTTTGAGCTATAGTAGAGACCATGATTTACTTTTACATTAGCATACGGACAGGCTTTTATGAATCTTGAGAAGGGAATGGCTCGGTTTTAATTTGGATTCGTGATGAGAATGGAGGATATATGGATTTGAGTCAACAGTTGCAAACTCACATCAGTACCTCCAACAAAATTACAGATATCATCTCAGTAATTTAGGGGCTACAGATGTGTTATAGTAGAGAGGATATAAAAATGTTAGTGTTTACTGATTGTAATAAAGCTATCAATTTGTTAACCAGGGAATGTGAATATAACCACCCTTTAAGTGATCGATATCACCATTGATGTTAGGTTATGGCTGGTTGGAAATCGGCAAGTTTTAATCAATTATATTCCTAGGGAATAAAATGCTTTAGCAGGTCTCTCTAGCTAAATTAGGTCATAGCAGTATTACCGGAATTTTCTTTTCCTTGATCAACCACCACCACCTCTTTACCTGGAAACAGTTGTTGATGAAGGAAGATATATATAGGGATATCTAAGGCCTAATGTTTTTAATGCTTTATTAGGCATTTAATGAGTTCCATCTTCACACTAAAAAAAATTAAAGAAAAATTATGATATTCTATAACTGTCTGTCTTAAACGTCCAACTGGTAATAAACATTAATAAGTTGTGTGTTAATCATTGTTCTTAATTGCGTAAAATCTTACTCATTCTTTAAGTTTTTTCCCCCTCAAGAAAAGCTCCAATGACACAGTACTATAAAGTTAAGGAGATGAGGTTGGTGGGTGGGGATATCGAGGTTTCGTTGGAAGGCACAGTGATCATCAGCTTTTTGTGAAAGGAAGCACATGGAATGTGTCTTTTGGTGTTACGTCAGATTTCCCCAAATATTACCCACACACTGTTATTTGCTTCCTTTCCCTGTGCTTGGCTGCTTCCCTACATATACAGAGAAAGAGAGATGAATTTCATGATGAGCGGTGACGTAGTTGCTGACATAAACTTTACCCAAAATAAAAGTTGCTCACATAAAGCTGGGAAAATTATTATGAATTTTTTTAAAAAATTAATTATTAAGAAATTTCAATAATAATTGAAAAACGTATATAATAAGGGAGAAGGAGCAATAATACACATGAAGTTTGCCACCAGGAGCGCCCAGCACTACGAAATTTTTTCTGGACCAAAAATGCACACGAAGTTATGTTTTGAGAGCGCCCAGCACCACGAGCCGTTGGTTGACCAACATTGACCGTTAAGTCTGACGGAAATGAATAGTAACTTCGCAAAAATTACACTTTTACCCCTAGTTTTAAGCTGAAATTTCCATTTTGCCCTTAGTTTTAAATAATGTTTTTTTTAAAACAATAAAATAACCCCTCCCCCTGGTAGCCCCATCACTGGCCACACCACCGCCGGCCACCCACCCCACCGTCGGCCGCCTCCGGAAACCTCAGGCCACCTCCTCCGGCGACCTCCTCCTCCAACTTTTTTTTTAAAAAACAATAAGGTTTTTTTTTAAAAAAAAAAAAAACTAAGGGTAGTTCGGTGGGCCCCACCACCGGTGGCCGCCCTCCCCATCGTCGGCTGACGTTTCCGGCCACCTCCTCCAGTGACTTTTTTTCTTTAAAAAACTAAGGTTTTTTTTAAAAAAAATTTGCCGAAGGTGGCCGCTGGTCGTCGACGGCAGCCGGAGGTGGCCGACGGCAGCCGGCAGCCGGAGGTGGTCGCCGGTCGTCGACGGCAATCGGCAGTGGAGAGAGCGGCTGCCGGCAGTGGTGTCGCCGATGGTGGGGCCCACTGGATTCCTCTTAGTTTTTTTTAAAAAAAAAACCTTATTTTTTTTCCAAAAAAAAAGAGTCGGAGGAGGTCGCCGGGGGTGGGGTGAGTGGCTTGCAGTGGTGTGGCCGGTGGTAGAGCCACCGGGGGGGTTATTTTAAAAAAAACATTATTTAAAACTAAGGGCAAAATAGTAATTTCAACTTAAAACTAGGGGCAAAATTATAATTTCTGCGAAGTTACTATTCATTTCCGCCAGACTTAAAGGTCAACGTTGGTCAACTAACGGCTCGTGGTGCTAGGCACTCCTGATAAATCTCAATTTTCATATATTTTATCTCACTTTATTCATTTATTTTGGGGATTATTTTAGGCTAATTTGAAATTATTAGATAATATTTAGATTGTTAGCCTATTTTAGGAAATAATATAAATATGAATTAATTATAAGATATTGGGCTTAAATTATTAATATCCTGATTAAATAATATCTCTTGATATATGATAGATTGTGATTTTATAAGATCATATGGTGCAGAATTTTTCAGGATAGCCAAAAAGAAATCAAACCGTGAAATTTTATTGGGCTGCTTGAATTTTATTGGGTTCAAGTTGATACCCTAAAAGACTTCTCTTCCTCTCCTTTAAAAGAAGCTACAACCGCCACGCACGCGGGGGAGAGAAGAGCCGAGACACGCTGAGATTGAAGGAAGCCGTGAGAATTGGAGATGCAGAATAACCTAGCCGCAAGAAAAGAAAGAATCATCACGCCACAAGCTGAAGAGCGAGACGCACACAGGATATTGATTCTCCAATATCTATTAATTCATCATTCTCTCATGCACAGCTAGCTTCCCACGTTTCTCAATTCTCAATTGATCTCCACCACGGGCCCATGCCTTTTGATCAATTACTATTCCATAAATTATGTACATGGCAATGACGTTTTTAGAGCTTGGTGAGGAGAATAATTCCATGGAAGCTTAAGCTTTTGGAAGGAGCATGGGGGAGGCTAAAGCCTAGGGCTTACACATGAAGATCACAAGGGAGTGTCTTTCTTTTTATCTTTTTAATTCAAACTTGAGATTATTTAGTTTTAAAGGATTTCGAGTTGTATTAACTGAAAACAATCTAGTTTTAGATTGTAAACTTATTTCTTTTGGATTAGACTGATAATTTGAAGTTTTATGCTTATTACTGGACTCTTGTTTGCAACATTGGGATTGTCAATTAAATTAATAATTGAGTTTTCGTTATTAATTTAATTGTTAACTGGGTTTATCATCTTAATTGTTTGATTGAGTTGATAAATTATCTAGTTGTTCAATTGGATAATTGTAAATAAGATTTCTAAATTATTTTGGGAATTAAAGGTGTTGGATTTTAATGAGTTTAACTAGCCACCACTTATTTCGTTATGAGTTTTCTAGTGGAATAGGTGTTATTGAGCTTGAGGGTTTTCCAAGTTTAAATTAGGTAATTGAACTCATTAATTTCAATATCTCGTTAACCTCCCTTGGGTCTAATCAATTGATTTAGGCTAAAAAAGTTAACTCCGTGCAATTTTTAAGTTGTCCCCTTCGTCATCATAACTGAACTAGATCTTTATTATTTTATTAGATTTTAATCAATCTTCTCATTAGGATTTTAATTCTTCTCTAATAAGTAAAACCCCCCAAAAATTGCATTCAAATTCATATAAATTAGTCTCATTTTCATATAGGTTTTAGAGTCAATTGCATCTGTATATTTAGTTAGTTAATTGCATATAAGTAGTAGTGTTTTGCATTCTAGTTTAGGCCCATTTACATTCCACTGCATCTTTTATCACTTGGAAATTAGTCCTAAAGGAAACTCACAGCTTGCTCCTTGGGAGAATGACCTAGGTTGACCCTAAACTGCATAATTAATTAGGACCTAGTTTAATTGATCACTTTAACTACAAAAGTAGCTCCCAAAACGTAACTTCTTGTGTGTTTTTGGTTCAGAAAAAATTTCGTGGTGTTAGGTGCTCTAGTGGCAAACTTCATGTGTATTATTACTCCTTCTCCCTATATAGTAATGAGTTTCAATGTAAGAAATATCACACACACCTTTAGTACTTGTCAGTAATTAAGTTCTTTATTTGGGTTATCCTAGTAATTCCACTTTGACATTTCAGGAATTGATAAACTCTTTTTAAAAAAGCGACAATGGAATTGTGATTCACCCATTTTGGCAAACACTGTTCATTCATTGTCCTGGGCGGCAGGTGATGCCTTTTGAGGATGTTTGTTAGTTACGTCTACTCGTCACACTAACGCCACCACTACTACATAATTCATACTTAATGTTTCATTTTATATATGTGTGTGTGTGTGTGTAACGATGCATGACATTATACTATTTTTAATTTGAAGCATTTGCTTCATCGCTAACTCTTAAAGTTACATATCGAAGTTATATATAGTGTTATTTATTATACCCAGAAAAAAAAATTAAGAACCAACCTCTTCTTGTTTTTTACAAGGGTCTGTTTTGTACAAGAGAAATAGAGGAGATGTGGGGAAAATTTTATTGTGTTCAATTAACATTAAAGGAAATAGATAAGTGGAGTTCAATTAAAATTAAAGGAAATAGATAAGTGGAGTTCAATTAAAAATTTTATTCCCTTCGAGTCTTTCTGAGTTTTATCCTCTTAGTCCTTCCCTTCCCTCTATGATTCATTGTCTGCAATGAACACTAACAATCATGTCATCTCCGATCTTTATCGGTGGTAGCTCATCTTCATCATCTCAAGACAACTCGTGTACGTGTATGAGTGTATCCCTCTACACCCAACCAGCAAAGTCTTATGATCGAACCATGCATCTTTCAAATTACAAGAGCTTAGGGCGAGCTTGATCCCATACCCAAAGATTTGGAGCTTTCCGAACCTCAAGACCTTTTTCAGTTTTTAATTTGTTTTTATTTAATAAATGGGTCAGCATTTTGTTGCTAACTTAGTATTAAATTCACCTTGTAAGTATTTTCCGTTAGTAAGAGTTAACGATATTAACATTAATAGATAAAACAATGAGCTTTAAAAACTTAAGAGACTGAAATGAAACTTGATCCAAATTTAAAATACTAAATAAATGATTTAGCCTCTAATACTAGAAGTGCACAATCATAGAAGGACATGATGATTGTAACGACCGTAAGATGTGAGAAATAACACCATGAACAAATAAAACACGACTGATATGCGTAAGATAAAAGGATATGTCCTTGTAAATCATGTTTGTGGAGTTGTCTCTAGTTCCTTCTTGAGGCATCATATGTAGTTGCTTTTTGGAGCAGATAGCTTGAAGGTTTTCTTCGGTAGCAGCCAAAAAAAGATGGCATTTTGTAGACTAATGAAGACAAAGCTAGCTCTTAAGCAGTTCATGTAAAACATAATCTGTGTTCTTCAACTCAGAGATTATCACACTAGAACACAACTTCACAGGAACTTAGAATATCATGCTTTCATATTCAATAGAATTAAACATGTACTAACCTTTCTCCATGATTACGGAAGATCTTTAGCGATAGAAATCTTTCTTAGAGTTTCTCAGAGTCTTCTCTCTTCTCTCTTCTTGTATCTTCTTATGATAGGGATAGAATACAACTTTCATGGTTAAACTCTGAAGACCTTTTTACGCTCTTTATATATTAATCTTTTCTGAACGTGCGTGCCTTTCTGTTTTCTAACAATTGTGTCTATCAATAGTCGTTTCTTTATGACTTTAATAACTCCCATACCAAATTACCCTTTTACCCTTTTTCTTATTAAATCAAAATAACACTTATTTATACATGAGACAAATAAATATTTTACAGTTTAACGCCAAGAATGGTTGATCTAATACTCTTTGTCAAAGGCATGCTTGAATTGATTGACATTTATAATAAATCCAAGCTTTACAATAGTTAGACCTTCCTTGTGTTTGTTTTTCCATAATAATAGTTCATCCTGCTGAATAAATTCTTTCCACAACAGGATCAATAGACAAAGAGGATGAGCAATGGTATGATGAATGAATTTCCTGTTGGAAGGCCAGAGATGTACTAAATTTTAGATTACATAACCATAAGGAGATTCTCACATATTAAAATGTAAGTCACTCTCTATCAATATCAATTGGTTAAATTGATAAGTGGCCTCAACCCATAAGAAAGAGGATACAAGTTCAAATTCCAAGAAATGTATTTATTGAAAGAGGTGAAAACCTTTCGTGGGGAAAAAAAAAAGTCACCCTCAGAGATATCTTGCCTAAATTAAGAGAAAAGTGGTTAACTTATTAAATATGTTTTAAATTAAAATATTTTAACTTTACCTCTATTAAGTTATATCTCAACTCTCTTTTTCTTAATATTAGTGTATGTGACATTTTTTTTTGACCGAATTCTTTGAGTGACTTGTTGTATAATTCCCTAAGATTTTTTATAACAATGTGCGGGAAGAGCATATTTTTTTATTGGGTTAAGTACTAATTTTTCCCCGGAAGTACGCGCTCAGAAACAATTTTGCCCTCGAAGTTTTCAACGTAGCAATGTTGCCCATGAAGTATCAAAACGTAGCAATGTTGCCTTTCCGTTAAAAACCCTAACGTACGGAGGGGCAACATTGCTATGTTTTGATACTTCATGGGCAACATTGCTACGTTTTGGTGTAGCAATGTTGCCCCTGAAGTATGCGCTCAAGAGCAATTTTGCCCCTCGGTTAAAAACCCTAACGGTCAACTAACGGTCAATGTTAGGGTTTTTAACGGAAGGGCAACATTGTTACGTTTTGATACTCCAGAGGCAACATTGCTACGCCGAAAACTTCTGGGGTAAAATTGCTCCTAGATATGTACTTCCAGGGTAAAATTGATACTTAACCCTTTTTTTATTAGATTAAGGGTTTTCTCTTGATGTTGAAAAGATAAAAAAGTTTTCACATCTTTTAATAAGTATATTTCTCAAGATTTAAACTTATATTCTCCTTTTCTTAGAGTAAGACCCTTACCACCTCAATCACCCGTATATATATATTACCAATAGTAGTTAATAGTTAGGTGTGGTGGCAAAAAGGGGGGGGGGGGGGAGGAGACAAAAGATATAAATATGCGAAGTACGTGTGTGTGGGCATAACGTGAGAAAACTAAAACAGAAAAAGAAAGGAGATATGAAATATGTGAATGATGTGGCTCGTGCAGTGGCTTGGAACCCCAAAACGTGTGGGTCGTTCGGTCCCCAGATGGCGGACTATCCTTTCAAGTTTCTTCCGTGCACGTACGTGTACAATACAATCACGTGTTTTTAATTAGTTATTTTTATTTTTATAATTTAACATTTTAAAAATAATTTTGTAAGAAATTAAATATAAATCATTCAAATGTTAATCTAATTATCAAAAAAAGAAAACAAGGATGAAAGGTATGGGAAGGGAGGAGAAGGGATTTGGAAGTTGGGACTGCCTCCCGACCTCTTGGGTGAGGCTCACTTTCCTCCCACAAAAGACGCTCACCTTTCCTCCCTCCTTATTAAGGTCCAACCCTCCTATTATCTCTCATAAGCTCTAAATTTTGTCTAGTCAATTAATCTAAAAGATCGTAATACACCACATTACTATGCTATTTTCTCTTTCGGTTTCTCTCTCCTCTTGTGTCTCCCAAACGTTTGTTTAAAAAACCATCTCCTTGGCTTTTCTCCCTCAAATTCTCATCTCTATTCCTCATTGTCTAACCTCCAAATGAGAGAATATCATGATAATGTGGTGCATTACAAGTTTTAAAATTGATTGGATAGATATGATTTAGAGTTTTTTTAGATATGTTAAGAAAAACAATGAGATATCTGATTCCCTCTCCCTTCTATTACCCCCTTTATCAATCTTCCTATCCCTAATTATATCTTGGAGAATTAATTTAATTGTAATTGGGTTCTAAAAGATTTAACAAAAAAAATGAGTTATAGATATTAATTTAGAGAGCTACAAATATAAAAATGTTAAGAAAATTTATAAATTATTACTAAAAATTCCATATCCGCAATTCATGTTTTTAATAAATCGTAAATTTAACTGCTATAATTGAACTTTTATATTTAATTTATTATACCACACAAACTGTGTATTATGTGCGTGTATGTTTGTTTGTGTGTGTGTTTATAGACTTCCTCGACGTCCAACGGCAACCTTAGCCTATAGCTTATGTGTCTTTTTTCATCATGAGAAAATCTGGAAAAAAGGTTCTATTTAATTTTAATTTTATTCCTGATAAAAAGCATGTTTTCTTGTATGTCAAAGCACAATATGCAACCCTATAATTGTCTTTTACTTGTTGAACATAATCTGGAAAGCCAAGAGAAGATAAGGATGAGCTAAATAATATTAATTTTCCATCAATATATGGACCCCAAAAACGTGTGACGTTACGGTATACTAATTTATTAAAAATGACAAAATAACAAGGACAAGACAAGCGATAGATGAATAGCGTAGACAAAACAAGTCACTGTCCAAATTTTACACGTTTGATTAGGCACACTAATAAAACAAATATGACTACAAATTTTATATTAAATGTTAGATAATATATTTCACGGTTGTTCAAATACAACCGATCTTTAGCCTAACGCTCACTGTCCAAATTTTATATGGTTGATTCGGCACACTAATAAGACAAACATGGCTACAAATTTGTATTTAGCCACACACACACTGTCCAAATTTTATACATTTGATTAGGCACACTAATAAAACAAACATGGCTACATATTTGTATCCATTTAACAGTTGTTTTTACTTATATTTAACCGTTAAATATAAGAGTGCTAAATTTTTTATTAAATATTGGATAGTGTATTTCACAATTGTTTGAATACAACCCTTATTTATAGGACACTATATTTAACAATAATAAGACAATGACTATTAAATATAATTCAACGGTTGATTATGAATAACCGTGAAATATTTTATACAATTTATGGTTAAAAGGATGGATGATAAAGTATTTGTGATTAGAGATAGAGGTTTATTTAACAGTTGGTTGTAATAAGTAATAACAGTAAAATATGGCTCTATACTAGATGGTTATTTGGAAAAACTGTGAAATTAAATATCTCGTAATACTTGACTGTCATTAGTGAATAACTGTTCAATATACATGAGCAATTCTTTTTTAAAAAAATTTGGGACTCACTTTCAATTAGGCCCTACAAAATTACCTACATCACACACACACACACACACACACAATTTTTTTAAAAAAAATTTGGGGCTCACTTTCAATTAGGCCCTACAAAATTACACACACACACACATACAGCAAACACTCAAATGGATCTAGTCCTGGCTAGAGGTATCATAATATACAAAATAAACAATTCCAACTAAAAAGTGCCAACAAATTAAAACAAATTATCCAACACTATCTATATAATTATTAGCACATTGAAAGTAAGGGAATTTACATGATCAAGTGCCCATTTTTCTTTTACTAGTCTTAATAATCTTAATGCTCCTTTTAGAAAATCTTATTTCTTTAATTTGCGAAGCAATTTCCCCCTCTTTATTATCTAAATTCCTTTATTATGGTCATGCCTAATGTACAAAGAATCATCTCATTGAATTGTGTTTCAAGTTACAACCTTTTAAAAGCATCATCCTTATTGAATTCACCTCCTGCATCGTCATTTGTTTTGTTTGATAGCAAACAATAGACCATTCTTTATTAGTAGGATCAACACTTGTTTAGCTTGAGAAGCTAAAATGAAAGGCTCTTATAATTTATATCCTTACTTGTTCAAATTCAATTGTATTAATCCAAACTTATTGACTATCAAAGCATTATTATTGTCAACCTACTTGCACCCGAAAACTAGAACCTAAAATCATGCGTAATTCAACTCTCAAATGTGCTCAACTACTCCAAAGTATGACATATTCACATAGATATTATTCTTATCTTTTGCACTTGATACATGCATGGTGTTAACAATAACAGTTACCCTACTATGTTGCTTTTTTGCTTTGAGCATCTTGCTCATTAACGTAGAAGGTATACCCATTGATAACATAGTTTAAGAAAGAAAGCACATGTCTGTTCAAACAATGTGCCAAGACATTACTTTCTCTGAAACTAAATTAGGATCAATATTGTACTTGTCATCCACATGCTGCTTCAACCATGTTGTGAATTGTTTATTATGTTATTTGGTATACCAATTATGTACTTAGTTGTGCTTTTCCCTCCTAATCCCATCCATATGAATACCTACATAGTTGTCAATCTCCTTGAATTTGTGAAGTATGTATGGGTGTACTTGTTTCCATTGTAAGTTTGAGGTTGAGATAACTTTATTTCCTATCAACCCTTATTCATATGTCCTTTCTTCATGCTGAGACATTGAAAATCCAATATCACATGCATCATTCAAGTGATTGGTACATAATTTAGCCGCCTCTTCACAAATGTATAGTTCAACAATGCAACTCATTGGCCAGCTCCGATATTTCACATATTTGTTTAGATTTTTCATCTTGCGCTCAACTAGGTACATCCATCTCATATAAGGCCTGTTTGAGTTAGCGATGACTGCTTTTCTATCTGACTTTTACATACGTCAGCTAAAAAAAAGTAAGGTTGTAAATATTATTTTTGTTTAGATTGATGGTGATAGAAGTGGCAAGGTCCCCATGGAAAAGCTACCTCATGGAGCTTTTTCCTTAATTGACTTTCAAGAGTTTTTTTTTTTTAAAAAAAAAAACCCAGTAAACTTAAAACTCTACTCAAACACTCAATTTAAGACTTTTTTTCTACTGCTACTTTTTTTTTACTTAAAGCTACTTAAAGCTCTCTCCAAATAGGCCCATAGTTTGATCCACATAGTTTACCTCTCTGACCCAGTGAACAATTAGGTACACTATTATATCAATCACTCTATTGCATATTGACTTAAAGAAGAAATATAGCTTTGTGATCGTAGCTTGCACCTTATTAGGTAAAATATCTCGTATTGCTATCAGAGTCTAGTTTTTCATCAAAACATGGAAATTGTGCGAGTTAACATCCTTCAGCTTCAAGTCTTTGGTTGAAAAAAGGTTGCTAATGTTTGACAAGTAACCCTTGAGCACTTTCACCACAACAAGAAACTCACAAAAGCTTTTTTTCTTCTTCTTTAGATAATGTTGAAGCCACAAGCTGAAAGGAATACACGAGATCCCTTTTCCTCTTGTGTCAATTCCTCCTTTATTCTTATCTGAACCATGTCTAGTCTTGCAGCATTTATGCAAACCTTCGTCTTTACAGGAATATAGAGTAATATTTGAAAAAGACTCTTACACACATTTTTCTCAATGTACATGACATCAAGAAAATATCTAACATTAAGGGAAGTTCAATATTAAGGAAGAGGGAAAATGGGAAATTAAGGAAGATAACTAGGATGTTTTTAAAAAATATATTTCATATTAACTAACTTAACCAACTTTCTTAATCTAATCAAAATCAAGTGAGAATGTCTTATATTAAGAATGGAGCACTATACACATTACAAAATTGAAGATTACTTGTCACCCCGTCCTTGTGGGAGAGATTCACTTCCCGGCAAGGAGGAGGATGGGTGCATTGGAATCTCAAAATCATGATGCGAACAGAGACTTTACTAAAAAGGTGCAATGGTCTATCTTGTTCAGATATGTTTGTCGGGACACTTGGGTCACCAAATGCGAGAAACTCTTTGTTGAGGACCTAGAGACGAGGACACATAATGCACAATCCAGCCTGTTTCGAGCTAGCTGGGACCAAGATTTACTTTTACATTGTCAATTTTATACACACCAACCACATGTCGACGAGGGAGACATTCACATACTGACAGGCTTTTATGGATCTTGAGGGGAATGACTCAGTTTTAATTTGGATTCGTGATGAGGATAGAGGAAAGATTTGTGGCTACAGTTGCAAACTCACATCAATACCTCCAACAATTGCCAAAATCATCGCAGTGATTGGCTACTAAAATGTTGGAGCAAAGGATATAGAAATGTTAGTGTTTACTAATTGTATTAAGGCTATCAATTTGCTAACAAGGGGATATAAATTTAAGCATCCCTTCAGTGATATCATAGTAGATGCTAGGTTATGGCTATCTAGACATTAGCAAGTTTTAATGAGTCATATTCCTAGGGAATGGAATATTTTAGTAGTCTATCTAGCTAAATCATGTCATTGTGTATTGTAGGGAATTTTGTTTTTCTTGATCAACTACCCCCTCCCTTACCCAGAGATGGTCGTTGATAAAGGAAGATAGGGGTATCTGTTGCCTAATATTTTTAATGCTTTATTAGGCATTTAATGAATTCTAGTTTTACACTAAAAAAATCGAAGCAAAATTATGATATTCTATAACTACCTTTCTTAAACTCCCAACTAATAATAAAAATTAATACATTGTGTGTGTTAATTTATTGTTGGGAAAATTGCACCTAGGTCCTGAGAAAAGGAATTTAAAACACAATGGTCCTTTGATATATCAAAATTTCGGTGAAGTTTTGTGAGACTTTTTTGTAATATTTTTCATACATGAAAAGATATAAATGCCCCATGTGCTTGTGTTGACAAGTCCATCTGTTGGCAAATGAGCATGTTTTGACAAATCTATATTAGCCTCTCTGGACACATTTGTGTCTTTTCACATATAGAGAAAATTTTGCAAAAAAGTTTCATGGGATTTCACCATAATTTTGAAATTTTAAGGGACTATTTTATTATATTTTTCCTTACTCGGAGTCTAGGTGAAATTTTCCCTTCATTATTGCTCTTAGTTTTGTAAAATCTCAAGCATTCTTTAACTTTTTTTCCCTCAAGAAAAGCTCCAATAACATATAAGGCATGTTTGGGTTGGCGGTAGGAATGGTGGCTTAAAAGTTATCTGACTTTAAAAAAAAGTCAGCAAGAAAAAAGTCAGGTTATAGATAATGATTTGTGTTTGGATTGATGGTGATAGAAGTAGCGAGACCCATGTCAAAAAGCTAATAGCTTTTTGAAAAAAGCTCAGGAGTGAAGTTTTTTCCTTAGCTGACTTTTTGAACTTTAAGTTAAGTGAATTTAAGCTCAACCCAAACAAACCCAAAATCAGCTGACAATGTTAACAAATTTTTTTTCAGTTACCGTAGAAAAAGCTGCACTCCAAATATACCCATAACACTATAAAGTTAGGGAAATGATGGACATGTTTGAATTGATATTTGAAAAATATATTTATACAATTCGAGTTAAAACTCATATAATAAATTTATCTCATATATTATAAATTAAGTCAAAAAAAGCAACTTCTAATCCTAATCTAAAAGACACCAGGTTGGTGGTTAATGAAAGCGAGGTTTGGTTGGATGGCACAGTGATCATCAGCTTTTAGTGAAAAGAAGCACATGGAGTGTGGCTTTTTGTGTTACGTCAAATTTCCTCAAATATTACCCACACACTTATTTGCCTCCCTTCCCTATTTTTGGCTGCTTCCCCACATATATAGAGAGAGAGATGAATTTCATGATGAGCGGTGACGTAGTTGCTGACATAAACTGTGGCCAAAATAAAAGTTGCTCACATAAAATTGGGAAAATTATTATGAAGTTTAAAGAAGATTTAATTATTAAGAAATTTCAATAACAATTAAAAAAACACATACAATCATTGTCTTGGGCAGCAGGTGATGTCTTTTGTTTGAGGATGTTATTAATTACGTCTACTCCTCACGCTAACGCCGCTAGTACTACATAATTCATATTTAATGTTTCATTTTTGTTTATATCATTTTTGAGATATATATGTAACGATGCATGACATTATACTATTTTTAATTTCAAGCATTTGCTTCAACACTAACTCTTAAAGTTACGTATTGAAGTTATAGTGTTATTCATTATACCCAAAAAAATAATAATAACCAACCTCTTCTTGTTTGTTTACAGGGGAATGTTTCGTACAAGACAGAGGAGAGGTGGGAAAAATTTTATTGAGTTCAATTAAAAGGAAATAGATAAGTGGACTTATAAAATTTTAATTAAAAAAAAAAGATTCATTAATTAAAAAATTTTAAATAAAATTTATTAAAATTCTCACTCTTCAATATATTTACCTCCTACCAACCAGACAGAACGTACAAGTTAAGATGAATTATGGCTTACCGAAGGGAACTCTCTGATCTTCAATCACACCAGCATTGCTCCCTCTGCGTTTTCTCTTGCAGAATAAGGGCTTGGGAGTATGAAGCTAGGCCATCTTCATCATCTCAATAATGGCTGATCTAATACTCCACTACTATAAAAGAGTGAAATAGTGACGGAATTTGTAAGGCAAAAAATCTAGTTGCCATTCACAATGGAATTTGTGACAGCCAAACAATCCATTGCACATTTACCACGGAAAAACGCAAAGTAGTAACAAAACTTTTATTCCATCCCAAATTTGCAATAGTACTTTTTCTTTCCTCGTAAATTTGTGGTGGAATTTGAATTTCGTTGCAACTTGTGTAATAGAATTTGAAATCCGTCACAAATTTACAACAAAATTTTTAATCTATGGCAAATTGCTATATATATTTTAGTTGTTACAAATTCCGTTGCAAATTTGTGACAAAATTTTTATTCCATGACAAATGTGTTTTATCAATTTAAGGGGTGATTTAACTAATAATCCTTATAACAATGACAAGATCACCATAGTGATAATCTTTTTAACTCAAGGTGTCAATAATTTACACAAAGTATATAGTAACGTTATTTACCTACTAAAGCTATCTTGGCAAGTTTATAGTTAATGAATCATAACTTCCATGTTATGGTGCAAAGATGTATATCTTGACAACCCCATGAGGTGAGAAGATGAACCTCTTGATGCTTTCTTGGACCACTTGAGACTATTAGTGTATTTAATATATATTGATTTTCTTCAAAAAAAAAAATATATATTGGTATAAAATGTACAATAAATTGAATAGTTCATGAACAACACACAATACAACTAAATATTTTCTTAGATTCTACATATCATCCAAATCACGTGTAATCAATGTAGCTATAACATTAAAAGACCTACGATGTATACTATAAGAGATAGTACTATTCATGAGTCGGTAACAATATATAATACCTCTTTTTACATGTATACACGGTTAATACATAATTAAATTAAGGTCTCTATTTTACCTTAAACTGCAGCATTGGCCCTCAAGTAATGAGAAGTTAATTAGTGAAAGCAAACTTTTAAGGGAGGAGTATAAGTAGCTTAAGAGTGACTTTTTGTTTCAAAAGCTAAATTGGTTCATTTATTAACTGTGATGACTTTTAAAATTAAGTGTTTTTACACTAAAAGTCATCAAAAGCCACAATTAATATAAGCTACTTTTTATTGCTTTTGGTTTTTTTTACTGAAGTGCTTTTGTTCTCTTTCATGCTTCCTTCTTCTCATTGGTAGGTATCAATACTTGAATTCTTTCTATAATTCATAATATACCTATCTAGTTATGTGATATATGATGAAATACTCTAATTCAAATAATCAAATAATTGATCGTATTCAAAATCATATGAACTAATTATTGCTCCAGATTTGATTATTGTAATTATACATAATCATATGAACTAAATCATAATCACATTTAATGCTCCTTAATACTTCTCTTGTATGTTTTATGTATAGACCCTTATCTATAATATAAGTTATTGAGATTATATTTCTTATTATGCTAAAATACTTAAGTTAGTCTTTAAATTTAAAAATTATAAAATGCAAATAAAAATATATAATTAGTATGTGAGAAACTATGATTCTTCTTCTTTTCCCACTAGAAACCATTGTTCTTCCGAAAGATTCACATATTCTCTCCAATACTTATTAAATAGAGGGAGAAAAATATTATAGTAAAAAATTATTCTTAAAAAATTGACGGTGATGACATTGTCTTTATATTAGACTCTATGCATATTAAGATATTTATATAATCTAGTATTTTAAGTAGCGTCTTAGAACACTGCAACTGTATGAAACTTAACCACGTCAAGTTCATAAAAGGACTTCCCTTGAAAGATCATATGTTCATTTAGTTTCTTTTGTGTTTAAACATCTTTATTTTATTTAAAATTGATAACATTTTTTTCTTGGATTACAAACTGCAAGCCTATCCTAAACTTGAATCTATACTAGGAAAAGAATTATACTTGATCCATAAAACTGTCGTCGAGTTGGGGTAATACCCTTAAAGTTTTCCATAATAGAATTTTAGTGCATAAAATTGTGGCCAATTTTCAATCAATGTCCTTAGAGTAGGCATGTCACTGACGTGGGAAATCATGTCTTGGTAACAAATATGAAGTTTCATCAAAATCGAGTACAATTTCCTCAAGTTGGGGGAAAAAATTATAAAGGTCTTGAAAATACTCCTATTAATTAACACCAGAGTAAAAGCAGAGCAATGAGATTGGAACAAACTTGATTAGGCATCGTTCATGACGATATATGTAAGGATTACAAACACAAATACTCACATCCTTTTAATGATGATGATATCGAATCATATTAATTAATAATCTGAAAAATGGCTTAACGTGAATAAAAGATTATGACAACTCGTCGAGGTAATTTTCCCATGCCTTTCTTGCCTCACTCGATTTTGTTGCTGCCTTTGTTGGCTCACTTTCCCATTCTGCTATGGACTTACTCCCTCCAAAAATTTTGTAGCTTCCCTCCATTTAACTTAAACACATTTGCCCTTTTGTTCTTCGATAGGTTGTCATCTGAACTCTGAAGCTTCAAACCCTAAAAAATCAGTGCCTTCTTCTTCAGCTTCTCTTCTTCACTTCTTCGAGCTTGTTTGTTGTCACTGTGGCAATCCATGTTTGTTCCCTTCGTCTTCTGCCATTGTTTACTGTGAACCTGGTGACGTTTTGACTTCTAAACCAAGTTTGATTCTTAGTTTTGTCCCTCTTGTTTTGTTGACTGAACTATTTCAACATGATATGGAACATGTGTTGCCCATAAATATTGCTGAGGATAATGTACCAAGTAATCTCTTTGATTCCGCTATGAAGTTAGAGTTGATTCCCATCCTGATGGACAATGAGGAATCAAACGATGGGCCACCAGAGATTAATTCAGGTAGTGAGCTTAAATTCGACAACTAAAAAACTTCAAAAGAAGGTGTGCAGGCAGAGGTCAATAAAGTCCGGTTGATTTGTTTTAGTTCTTTGTTTATAACGATTTGTTATATTGAATACATTTTATGTTGCTCTTCATATATTAAGTATATTTCTTTTATATATATATATATATATAATGTTTATAAATATTCACAAGTGGAGCCTTCAACTGGTCATACAAGTAGTGGTGATAGAGCCTGGGCCATCCTATCAGTGGGGGTAGAACGACATCATCTACCCCTTTGTAGATAGAGGGCGCACCTTTTCCCTAAGTATGCCTCAACTTTAATTTGTCATTTTCACCATTAACTATCGACTTTGTTATGAGAAATATATATGTGCCCACCATTCCCACTTATACATAGTAAGGGGCAAAGCAAGTTAAGTTTAGGATTTGTATGTATATATATATATATATATATATATATATATATATAGTTTTCTTTAAGCATCTTCGTACTAACTTTTTCAATGTTTAACATTTCTAACTTCAGCACATTACGTCGCTTGAGAGCTAAGTCGAGGAAGATAGTTCATTTGACACACTAGTGTGGGGATTGGTTGATCCTACGAAAAAAACATTAATCCGTCTTATAGGTACTACCGAGTATGTCAAGTAAAGTTACTAATAATGTTATAATGTTTTTTTGTTTGGTTTGTATGCTAATATTTTCAATACACCATTGTTTTCAAGTGTGAGCCTTATAGAGTGATAGTGGAATTCATGGATAAACAACTATTCCATAATCACAATCACCCACAGGGAAACTGGTCAAAGATTCCTCAAGTTGTTCGTGATGCCTGGTTCAATGACTTGGTAAGTTATGTCCATTTTATGGTTATTAATTGCTTCTCATCAAAATGCAAACTAATTAATTACTTGTATAATATTGAGCACTTATTGTTCATTTTTTATTTTCAAGACAAGTTCAGGTGGTTGCCCACTTATCGATGAGATTTGGGAAAAGCTTATAACTACAAAGCAGGTAGGTGGTTGTTTGATCACTTTCATAAATTAAGAAAAAATAAAGGCAAGTCAAATTGGATTTATCTTGAGATCGCAACACAATTATTGGCAAAATGGGCTGCCAATGAGAAATGACAGCAGAAATCTGTGCAAAATAAGCTAAACTTTCATATACTAGGGACTTCATTCCAATAAGTTAGTATAAGAGAAATGTTGTAAGTATACATTGTTTTCTATTTCGATATTTAACATTTTGTACTTTGAAGTAATTAATTAATGGTCCTCATTTGTATTTGCAGGAAGCTTCTAAGGACATATCTCTAGAAATAGTTGATTAGGTTACCTTTGAGTGGATCCATTCCTAAGAGTTTGCAATTGGTAGGAAGCGTAGGATTAACGCCAAGTCATTAAAATTTACGGTGAGAAATTAATTATATTTATTATTTATTTAAACAAGAACCTTGTTTATTTCATTTTACATGCCACATTGGTGATGTATTTTGTACTTGTAGAAAAACTGGGAGAAGCTTTCACAGGAAAGGACCTCGTAGATTGTGACAAACCCCACATCCTACTTCTCTCAATCCAATAATGAGAACCTCTTCATTCAAGTTGCAGGAGAATTTGATAAGAAGGGCAGAGTGTTCGGGTTGGGTGTCTCCGTTAGCCGAATGAAGGCTAGCAAGTACTCATCCAGCCATGTTGGAGGTGTTTTTGTAGGTAAACGTAATATTTTTGAAACTAATTGTTTTACATTTTCACTCCCTTGTCCATTTAAATTAATTACAAAAAATTAACTTCCTAATGATGAATTTGTAGATAAGCTTAAAAGGATGAAGGCGTTAGAGCAACAGCTCATTGCTACCACATAGCAGTTAGAAGCTACAACATAGCTAGTGAATCAACAAGAATAAGCGGTCGGCTCCTAGTGATGATGATAAGTATGACCATTTTACTACTATATAGACATTATTTTTTATTTTTGTTGGCAACATTATTGTTTGTATTTCATTTTCTTGATGCATAATTTTTTAGGATTGCTACTGTATATATTTCTTCATATACACTTTTTTTAATACATTCAATATTGTTTATTTTGTATTTTTTTTTCATCTAAGTGGTTTCTAAAGAAGAACTCTAATAATTATAATATTTTAAAATAATTCCTTAATTTGCTATACAATTTTTTCCATATTCTGCATCAAATTGCCACATTATTTGTGACAAAATATTATATATTATATTTCTGATTCCTGAATTTGCGATGGATTTTAGTCAAATCACAAATTGCGATGGAGTTTTTTTTCCATATTTCATCTCAATTTGCGATTGATTAATTTTCGTGGAATATTTTTGCAACCGATTATTTTTCTGTCACAAGTTGCAACGGATGACACAAATTCCATTGCAAATATCGTTTGCAACGAGAGTTGTTGCAAATTCCATCACAAAATCTATTTGCAACGGATTTCCTCTTTCCGGTGACAGATTTTATCTGCTGCTAAACAATCCCCCCCTAGTGTTCTTCTCCTAAGGCATGCTTGAATTGATTGACATTGATAATAAAACCAAGCTGGTTTACAATAATTAGACCTCCCTTGTGTTTGTTTTTCCATAATAATAGTCCATCTTGCTGAATAAATTCTTTCCACACCAGGATCAATAGACGAAGAGGATGAGCAGTGGTATGATGACTGAATTTCCTGTTGGAAGGCCAGAGATGTACTTAATTAAGATTACTTAACCGTAAGGAGATTCTCACATATTAAAATATAAGTCATTCTCTACCGGTAAGTTATTAATTGAATTGATAAATGATTTCAATCTATAAAGAGGAAAATACAAGTTTGAATTTCAGTAAGTACATTTATCATAAGAGATGAAAACCCTTTACAGAAAAAAATAAAATAAAAAAACACTCAAATATCTTGTGGAAATCAAAAGAAGAGCAGTTAACTCATTAAATATGGTTTAAATTAAAATATTTGATCTCCACCCCTATTAAGATATATCTCAACTCCCCATTTCTTGATATCTAATTAAGTCTTTGGGTGACCTTTTTTTTCTAAAAAAAAAAACCAAATTCTTTGGGTGACTTGTATAATTCACAAAGTTCTTTAGGATGAGTATTCTTTTTATTATATCAAAGGTATCCCCTTGAGATTTAGAGAATAAAAGATTCTCATATCTCTCAATAAGTCTGATTTTCAAAATTTAAACTTACATTCTTCTTCTTACAAGGTGAGATCTTTTAATTAACACTCCAACCAACAATACTTGTTATCAATAATAGTAACTAGTCAGGTGTGGTGACCGAAGTTTTTTTTTGGGGGGGGGGGGTTGAATATGCACACGCTTATATAGAATACTTATTTTCTAAGCTCTTCTTTCAATGTTTTTATTTATTTTCAAGAAAGCATTACTTTAATGTTGTTAATTTCTCTTATTGCATGCGTCATCTTAAAGAGATCATGGTAAGAAGAGAACAGCTATCATCATTATAAAATACTCCATAAACTTTACTAATAACCTTCTGATCATTAATCAGTGACATGATGTTCATTGATGCATGTGGTGCTAGCTAGCTTGCAGGTTCAATCCGTCTTTTGATCCCTGTATAAGTCATGAAAAAAATATAAATTTCATAAATATTATACATTCAAATTTTGTCCGTCACAACATGGGACTCACATCTAATTAATAAATTATAATTTATCAAAATTTAAATGTGAAAAGTTATGTTTTGAATTTTGATGCATACAAAATTAAGATATAAATATGCGAAGTGAGTGTGTGGTGTGTGTGGGTGGGGGGCGCATAAAGTGAGAAAACTAAAATAGAAAAAGAAGGGAGATTGACAGATATGAATGATGTGGCTCGTGCGGTGGCCTGGAACCACAAAATGTGTGGGTCGGGTCCCCAGGTGTCGGACTCTCGTTTCATCCGTGCAAGTGCGTGTACAATTTAATCATGCAATGTTATTAGATTCAGACCGGTTATCGACCCGGTCAGGGTACTGGTCAATAAGTCACTGGTTGAACCGCATAACTATGATCCGGTTTTGAAAATCATACTATATTTATAAATTATACAACCATACTTATAAAAATATATAAAAAAAATGAATTTACAAAATAAAAGTATCTAAAAATTTTTTACAAGTTTAAAACATGAATAACCTAATTAACTAGGAACAAAATTAAAAGATCAATGGGTCAAATCAAAGTTAAACTGGAGTTAAACCGGATGGTGAGAAATTAATTTTTTTCTGTATATTTTTCATTTTTCATGTTTAAAAAACAGTAAGAAAAAGTCAGCCTGCTTCTTTTAATAAGACATGACCACGTCAGTCTAAAAAATTAATGCCTGTTCCATTTTTTTCCTTCATAAGTCCTATCAATTTTTGATTTTTCCATGTCTCTACACTCTAAGTCTCGAACAACTCAACCTCATGTCCTCATCATCTCCGTCAATCACTCTCTCCCTCAATCCTTTGGTCCTTTCCCCCCCCCCTCTCTATCCACAGCCCCATGCTCTCACATCGCCAACAATCTCATCACTCCCAGGCTCCCAGCCACTGAGACGAAACGACGTGGCGGTGGCAGAGATTAACGGCGGAGATGAATCTGGGTGAGGCGGAGTCGCGGAGCAAGTTTTTCCATTTTTGAGTTTTTCTGATCTGTGAAGGCGTGAATGATGAAGCTCCAGTAGTGGTCCAGCCCGATGAAGAAGAGCAAGTTTTATTTTTTTTTCACTTTTTTTCAGAACAGCCCGTCGTTTATGCCTTTCTGGTCTGTTTAATTTTTTTTTTAAAAAAAAAAAGTGATCGAACTGGCCGGTTTTCTAAGACCTGGCCGGTTTGCCGGGTTTCAGTAACCCGGCCGGTTTGACCGGCCGAAACCCATTTTGTTTGCATGTCCGATTTTTCCACCGGCTCGGACCAATTTTGTGCCCGGTTCATCGGGTTCCGGGTTGACCCAACCGGTTAGAGCCGGGTCTGATAACACTATAATCACGTGCTTTGCCTGCCCGCCCTGCCAGTGCTCAACCACATTCCACACCTCATCCTTGCTTCCCCAACCCAGTTCCGGCCCGGACCCCTTCTTTTTCTTTTGTACTCCATCAATTATCATGTCGAACCCCTCCAAAACTTTCTTATAACCAAAAAAAAAAAAATCATCTTTCACCAACATGTAGTTGGTCCAGTGGAATGTGACGTTGTATTTTCTTAAGAGGTCTTGGGTTCGAGTTGAGTAAAATCACTCGTAGTAATCCGCCTTGTATGGAATTACCATTGTTGGGAGGGTTGTCTTTGTCAATGCAGGACCAAGAGTGGCTGCACACTTACCACCCGAATGGTTGCACACTCGCCACTATTTTGATAAAAAAAAAACTATCATCTTTCGTTTTCTGTATTTTCTAACCATAAAATCAATTTTGATTGGTCTAGATTTAATTTGATACAAAATATTTTTTTATTTTTTCTTATAGTATTGAATTATTTGTATCAAATTTTTAGTATTTTTTAATTAATTATTTTTATTTTTATAATTTAACATTTTAATAAAAATTTTATAAAATATAAATCATTCAAGTGTTATTCTAATTGTTAAATAAAGAGAAGAAGGGGGAGGTGCATGGGAAGGGAGGATGAGAGGTTCCCAACTGTCTCCCAATCCCTAGGGCGGGGCCTACTTCCCTGTTACAAAAGGACGCCCATCTTTCCTTCTTTCTAACAAGGTTTAAACCTCTCGTCTCTCTCCTAAGCTCTAAATCCTAAATGGCTAATTAATTCAAAAGTTCACAGTACACAACGGGTTTATTTGGATTAACAATGGGAACAGTGATTTATTTTCTCTCTAAGTTTTTTATAAGCTTGATAGGAAAAAAAAATTCAGGTTACAAATATAATTTGTATTTAGATTGATACAATGGTGGATTTTGGTATAAATATTTGGGGGGTCAAATATATACTCATTAATTAATTAAGAAAAAATATATTTAAAAGGGTCAAATGTATAAATTTTTGAAACAAATATATACATTTTTGGATCAATTGTATTAAAAAAAATCTAACTTCATTAAATATTTGGGAGAACTTTTTTTTTTTTTTTTTGAGGGGGGCTTGTCCTAAGGAAGATCCGCCACTGGATTGATAGTGGTAGGACCCATGTTAAAAAGCTGGAAGCTTTTTCCCAAAAACTACCCATGGAGCTTTTGATAAAAAGATTTTTTTAAAAAAAAAAATCCAATGGGATAAAAGTCATCCCAAGCATCTTCCACTGTTTTTTTTTTCCTACTATTATTTTTTTCTGCCTTTTTTTTTTAAACTTAAAACTCACTTAATGCTCTCTCCAAACATGTCCAACATTATCATACCATTTTCTCTCTCTTTTTCCAACTCCCAAGCGTTAGTTTAAAAAAACCATCTCCTTGGCTTCTCCCTCAAATTCCCATCCCTATTCCTCATTGTCTAAACTCTAAATGAGAGGATGTCATGATGATGTGGTGCATTGTGAGCTTTCAAATTTGTTGGATATACATGATTCGGAGTTTTTAATGGATGCTAAGAAAAACAAAGTTATCCGATTCCCTCCCTTCTATTATCCCCTTTATCAATCTTCCTATCCCTAATTATATCCTGGAAAATTAATTTAATTGTAATTGGGTTCTAAAACATTTCACAAAAAATGAGTTATAGATATTAATTTAAAGAGTTAAAAATATAAAAAATAATTTATAAATTATAACTAAAAATTCCATATCCGCAATTCATGTTTTTAACAAAATGAGTAATTTAGTGCTATTGTTATATAAAAAATCATTTAGATTTTTAAGGGAATAATCAAAAAAAATAAATTAAATATTTTGCACCTATCACCCCTATTATTCAAAATACTATATAACTACTTTTCTTTTTGTCCCTCTTCAATGACCACCTTGTTTTTTATTTTTTATTTAGATTTTTAAGGAAATAATCAAAATATTAAATTAAATATTTACCAAATTTTTTGTACCTATAATCCCCATTATTAATTGATAAAATAATAAAACTACTTTTATAACACAATCTTAACATATTATATAACTACCTTCCTTATTATCCATCTTCCCCATTTCCCGTTTTTCATAATCGCCTTGTTTTTTTTATTATTGATTTATAAAATATTATATAACTACCTTCTCCATTATTCATCTTTCATAACCGCTTTGTTGTTTCTTTTATTAATCCTCATTATTAATTAATTGATAAAATAATAGAACTACTTTTATAACACAATTTTAAAATATTATATAATTATCTTCCTCATTTTCTGTATTTTATATTGCCTTGCTTTTTATTATTAATTAGCAAAATATTGTGTAACTATCTTTTCCATTATCCATCTTTCATAACCGCTTTGTTTTTTATTTTATTTTTATTTTAATATTTTGAAACTTTCATTTTGCTGATGTGTCAGTCAGATAGATGCTTACTCTACTTTTATATAGTTAAGATTTATTATACTCCACAAACTTTGTATTATGTGCGTGTATCTGTGTGTTTGTGTGTTTATAAACTTCCTCATCGTCCAACGACAGCCTTAGCCTATAGCTCATATGTCTTTTTACGTCATGAGAAAATCTGGAAAAAAGGTTCTATTTAATTTTAATTTTATTCTTGATAAAAGGCTGTTTTCTTATATGTCACGGCACAATGCAAGCCTACCCTATAATTGTCTTTTACTTGTTGAACATAATCTGGAAAGCCGGCCAAGAGAAGATAAGAATGAGCTAAATAATACTCCCTCTGCTCCTAATTATAAAATATAGTTGATTTTTTTGGAGAAACTAATGAAACTAATTAAATTATTTGAGAGTATTTTTTTTATTTTTTTCTTCAAACTAATTAATTTGACTAATAAACTAATATATAATCTAAGAATACATAACATATGAAATGATTAAAAAATTTATTTATCTTCCTTAATCCCTAAAAAAAGTTAACTTTATCTTATAATTAGGACTGAATGTAGTATTAATTTTCCATTAATATATGGACCCTAAAAACACACAAGGACAAGACAAGCTGAAGCGGTAAAATGAGAGTGTTTGGATTAGTTTTAAAAAATTATTTTCTAGAGAAAAAGTGGTAAAAATGTTTTTTTCCAAAATAGATTTTGAACAAAATAAATTCTGTGAAAAAAAAGTGATTTTAATAAAAACGATATTGGGCATGTTTGGGATGACTTATGGAGCCATAAAAGTAACTTTTTAATTGAAGTTTGCGGAATACAAAGTAAATATATGAGATGAGTTTTGTTTCGACTTATATAATGTATATAAGTTATAAGTAGCTAAATTAAGAAGTTTTTAAAATGAAATGACAAACATACACAATGTTTCGATATTATTATCAGAATAGTTTTTCATGTTCAAATTACTAAAAATAACATTAGCTTTTGTAATAATTGCATAGAAAAATAAGATTTTATTTTAAATATTTCTAACATTAAATTTCAAAATCTATACTAAAAATTATATAAATTTGTACAAAATTAAAATTCTAACATTCCTCAATTATGTAACATGATAAAATATGGATCAAACATATATGTATTAATCAATTGAATAGACTAAAATCATTTACAAACCGTAACTATTCAAAATAATACTACATTAGATTGAAATAAGTGCTCCTTCAGTCTTAAATATAAAAAGTGCTGGTTTTTTTTTTTGAAAGATTTAAGTTGTTAAATAAGTTATTTAATTATATCACATATTATATATCTTTAGATTATATATTAGTTTATTAGTCAAACTAATAAGTTTGGGGAAAATTAAAATATACATAATCTAAAATAATTTAATTAGTTTTCTTAATCTTTTAAAAACAGTCAAATTTATTTTATATTTAAAATTGGAGGGAGTAATAAATTTTGACATAGTTGTTTTTCTACTACAAATATGATATCAGGCAAATGAGAAAATAGGAACAGAAATTTTGAAGAAGGGGGGGGGGGGGGGGGGTAGAGAAGATTAAAATGAGGAGAGAGAAAACGTTGCTGAGATTCTCACATAAAAAAAGACAAGCTCAAAGCTCACCTACAAAACCTAGAAGAAGAAACCAACCCCGACGCCACTAGTAGGAGTACCCACAAACCCAAAATCATTTAGAACTCACGACACCCATGAAACTCACAAACCCACAAATGATGACAGATGAAGGAGAGAGCTGAGGAAACATGAGTAAAACCACCAAGGGAGCAATGGAGGAGAGCGAATTGGTGGTGAAGGACACGGAATCAAGTCGTCGAAGTCGTTAAGAATGAGTTCTTTGTAACATGTAAGTTTCAAATCTCAAACAAAAATAGGTCTGGAAGGGATTTTGTAAAGAGTATATACTTAACGGTTATTACTAAAAAGCCATTAAGTATATAATAGTTTGCGATTCTTTCTAAACAATCGTCAAATATATGTGATCTATCTATATTTTGTGCAAAGATTGTTCACAAATAACCATCAAGTAAACTATTTCATTTAAAAAAAAAAAAAACTAACATATCACGGGTATCTTATAAAACCATAAAATATATGTTCACTAATATACTTAATGGTTATTTTGAATAATCGTTATATATTTCATTCCTTTAACTTCACCTCTTTATATTTCTCAATTTCAATGAAACGGGTAAGTATGGAGCGTTAAATATGGACCAATCTATTGTCTTGAAACCAATGTTGGCCATCTATAATTCTATATAGGGGGCTAATGAATAATAGAGGATGGTCATTACTATTCGTGTGGAGCGCAGGGCTACTAATTTTGTATTAATTTTAAAAAAGTGGGGGAGATGGGACAATGGGAGGTGGATATGGAGCCCGCTAATAAAAAAATTGGAGAGATTGATTGTAAAATGTTGATAAGGACAATATATAAGATTAAAAAAGTCAAAAAACTAATTAAAATCTTTTAGTCTACTTTTTTTTTTTTAATTTAACACAATAAAATGATAAAATCTTCCCTCCCCTCCATTTCCATCCTGCCAAGGAGACCCTTAAATAGTGAAGAGGAGACCTTGTTTCGGGGGGAAGGAGTCAGATGATTAATACTCCTCCATTTTTTTTGTATGAGCTAAATAATTAATTTGTAAAGATAAAGAATATTAGTTACATTAATTATTTATAAAAATGTGTGTTAACTTCTCTAAAAGACATTCTCTTTAATTATTTGCATCAAAATTACTCTAAATGAAAATTCTCTTAATATTATAATCAGTAAAGATAGTTTGAAAAAAATTGTAATTTTGATAAACAAATTAAACTTAATTGAGGACTTACTTTATAACCAAAATAAACCTTTTAACTAATCCCTCTTGTCTCTATTATAAGAAATCTTCTATGATGTTTTGATAGTTTAAATTAGCAAGAACTATTTTTCCATACAATTCTATATTTAACTATGATAGTGAGAAAGAATAAAATTGATAAAAAAAAGAAGAATAAAAATAAAGAATAAAAATTAATATGATTATAGAGTTTTGTGTAATTAATAAGGATAAGATTGAAAAATACATAAATTTTATGATAAATTTAATACTTTAAATTGTCTTTATTAGTATATTTTGAATTAATTAGAAACATCTATAACAAGGAGAGGAGGAGCAAATCCGTTGATGATAAATTTTAATACTTTAAATGTTGATTTGGTGAAACACGTGACAAAAATGGTTGAGCCGTTTGGAGCATGCATGCATGCATCTTTCCATTTTCAATCATTGATTGATTTGTTGTGACACAAACATTACAAATCCTAAATTCATTGTTGTTTGAAGTCAAACTTTTGACTCCCCTTCATATGATCCCTTTTTCCTTCCACGTCACCCTCACTCCCTCTACCTTCGCTTCCTCAGCAGATTCCACCTTCCTTCGTTTCCTTCTGTTTTTCTTTTCTTAAAAAAATAAAGGAGTAAAAAAGAGGATTTCTCTTTCACTTAACTATTTTTTTACCCAAACCAAAAACTAAAATGGACACCTCAAAAGTGTGGGGCCACTTCACTCAGTGGTTATTATAATGGGCATCAGTCCTTATAAAAACCACCCCCTAAAACCTAACTATTGAAGTTAAAGAAAACAAGGCCTTATCCAACCCTTCATTTAAGGGAACCCACCTAATATAAGACTCGTTATAAAATACTCTTTTCAGTCTTTAATATATAACATAGTTGATTTTTTTTTTATAGATTATGAAAGTTAAATATATTACTTAATTATATCATGTATATGTTGTGTATCCAGTAATACAATAAATGAATTCCACTTCCCCCAAAAACATCAATTTATTTTTTTTAAATGAAGTAAAAAATAAAGACAATGGCGCATTTCTATAAATTTTTGACATATAGGACGTCGATATTTATAATTGGGGCTCCTAAATTAAAAGTATTACTTTTGGAAATTTTAGGAGCCTATTTGTAACATTTAGGTGTCCGAAATATAAATTGGGACACAAAAAAAGTACTCCCCTCACACCAAGTTTCAGCTATGCCCAACTTAATGGCATTTCATTATTCTTCTTTCACAGACATGAAAGCTCTCATCTTCGAGCCAAAAAAAAAAAAGCTCTCATTACTTTCGACCTTCACCTTCTCTCCGCTGCCACTCCCCTTCCTCCACCGTCCTCCCTTCTCTGTTGATCATCGCTCTTCGTCTGTGTCTCAATTCCGTCAATCTCCCTTCTCCGTTGACCATCCCTCTGTATTGCTCCCATGGCGTAGTCTCCTTCTCATCGACTTTGGTTCCGCCGCTCCCACCTGCCGCTCTTAGATCTTCACCTCGAAAACCGCAGATCTATGAGCACCAACAACACTTTTCATCGAGCACTGGCTGCAACCTCCATTTTTGGTGACATCAGATGACAACGCGAAGCCATGGCAGATCGATCAGGGAACACTGCCTTCTGTCGAGCATCGATTGAAGCTTATGGTTTTGTATAGATTTGATAGTTTTTTAGTTTGATTTGCCTTTTTTCTCTTTGATTGGGAATATGTTGAATGTTGATGTGTTCTTGATGATTATAGGTTTTGATTTCTCTGGTAATCTGAGTCAAGAAGCTTTCAGTAATGGGAAGCAATTATGGAGTTGGGAAGCTTTTGGTAATCTATCTTCTTATCTTATTGCCAGTTCTTCTTCCACAGCTCACCTCTCGAACTTGAGGTTATGGGGTTTTTTTTTAAAATAAAAAACAATATGGCGTCCTAAAAAATTTGGGATGTCAAAAGTCTCACTATCACATCCTGAAACATTTGGGACGCCAAAAGCATCACTATACTACACCTCCCACATAGGCTTCCCCTTGAAAAGGGACGCAAAATAGGCCAAAAAACGGATATTATAAAGTTTTTTTTGTAATATTCTTAGATTATATATTAATTTATAAGTTAGATAAAATAATTTGAAGAAAAAATAACAAGTATAAATTTTTGTAAGTAATTTAATTAGTTTTTTTAATATCTCCAAAAAAAAATCAATTATGTCTTATATTTAGAATCGAATAGAGTAATATGCCTTTTAATTTTGTGAATATATGGACTCTATGGGCTTGCACAATATACATAGTGCTACTTATAATTATTATCATAAGCATGTTTATATAAGTTAAGACAAAACTTTTCTTTTATACTTGTATCATACACTGTAAGTTATAAATGAAATGTCTTTAATAATCACCCTAAACTTGTAGGGTCAATTCTGTTTTATTACGCAATAAAACTAAATGTGATGGCTTCGGTTGTTGATTTTGTGCTTGTTTGAGATAGTAATTGGAATCTTTAAAAACACTTTTCAGTCGTAATTTATGTGTTGGAAATAACAATTAGAGTCTTTAAAATCAGCTTTTCAAATAGTATGATTTACAATATATGGGTAAAATAAGTAACAGAAGTTTTGTCTTGATTTATATGAATAAGCAATTTTAAGGTCCCAAACAAGCACTTTTTTTCTTTTTTTGGTTGTATTTGGGTGTTAACCATCTCTGTCATATTTCATTTCCTAGCCTCAGCCTCCTTGTCGAGGGCAGCCATCTTTCTCGAATCTCATTTATATTCATTCACTTATCTATATTCATGCATTTGTTACTATACATGTTTACTGTGCCAACATCATAATTGTTAATTCTTTTCTTATTTGATTTGGAAGCAAATTAAATGCCACATCATCATCATATCCTCAGTCTAGCTCAAGTAATTGGTCGGTTAATATTGTTTTCTTCTCTGGAACAAACAAATAAAATTTGTTGTGTTCTGTTATAGAGTATTATTAGTGGGGTGATTGTCTATAATTTATACTTCAAATGATAACCTTGTGAACAGTTTTTTATTTAGATTTATTAAATTATAAGAATTTTAAATAGCATAGTAGGCTTTAAATTATAATAAGGCATTAAATCTTAATTTCTTAACTCCATTTGAAATCCTATATTTTAAGTAGTTATTTCAATACGTTTCAGGTCAAACCAAGCCTTTTAAATGCTTATATATAAGCCTTGAGAAGCATAAACACAGGCTTAGATTCAAACTTTTGCTTTTGGTCTTTGTTACAAGTTCAGATCAAGTTGAATAAGGCATGGTTTTTTCGCACCCTTACTTCTTGAGCAATGAAAATTACTTTAACATTTCAAAACTATGTTTCTTTATTTATTCCGTTTTATTTTAAGATTCATGTTAATTTAGAACTACAAGGAAAAAAAGAACTACAAGGCCTCATCAAATTTTCTTCCAAGTGTGGCTCATTTAATATCATGTCCTATGCTGACTTATTTATTTTATTTTTTATGTTCATTTCTCGTATTTATATTCTTAACTTTCAACTATTTTTCCTATCATAAATATAAGAGTTGGTTGAAGAATTTATTTTGGTTCTAACTAAGATGTTTTTATCTTATAAACTTGTAATTTTATTTTTTTACTATTTTTATTAATTTCATATATTAAAAAAAGGTTTTCATTGATGTGCGTGGTGATGGTTTATAATACAAACGATTGAGTTGAAATAACTTTTTTTAGATTTGAAACTTTTAAAATCAATTTTTCAATATTCATTTAAATAAGTGTATGTCAAAATGAATCTTTAACAAAACTATCTAAATATAAATTACATTACCTTGTTGAACTTTCACAACAACTTTAGTGAACAAAAATAAGTTGGATAAAAGTCACTCCTACGCACGTCAAGCTCAAAGTGAAAATATGAGCGTTTTAACCATGAAAACATTGCTGTTGAAAATACTTTAAAAGTATAAATTTTCACAAGAATCAGAATCTATGTAACTCAGATGGCATAATTTGTAAATGTATAATATATAATTCTGTATAATATAGAAAAAACTCACAAGATTACCGAAAATAATAATGATAAAATCAACCGAACGAATATTGTTGTCTCTTTAAGATAATTTGTTTCCTTTATATAAATTTCCAAGGATATTGAACAATGTCTCCCAAGTTAGAACCAATTGTGACTTTAGAAAGATGGCGCTGTCGATTAGGAGCTCCCACAAATATGACCAAATGCAAAGAAATTGTGCAATATATGAAGTATGTAGAATGCATAATAATGTATGCATAGTAGCAGATTGAGGAAAATTAAGTGTATATTTTATGTCATCCGCACGTCTATTTATATATGTCAAAAAGTCAGTCAGATGGACATGGTCGCTCATCGGTGAATGGATGTGACAGGCGATCGGACAGGATGAAACAGAACGACATTGGTTAACCAATACAGGTTGAATCATTTCTATTTTGGAAACGATCATCCGATGCTGGCACTGGTTCGGAAAAAACACGGAGGGGAAAAAAGAATTAGAAAAAAAATTTAGGGATTGTTTTAAACAAAACTGAACAATTATTTAATAAAAAATTATTTTTAATATCATACACACACAACCAGACCGAGCCAGCGATGGCACGCGCGTGTGATGGACCAATGCCCATCTTTGTCCTCTCTCTTCCATAAAAGTGGGGTGGCTCAAGGGCCTAATTTAGAAAAATGAAGTGAAAGTTTATATGCCCATTCACTTCCCATGTTTTGTTCAATGTAGAACTTCTTCCCACACACTTCTTTCATCTTCCTTTTTCCTCTTCTTCTCCAACGCATTTTTATTTATAACCTATGGAATTTAGATCCAAAAATTCAAAAAAACATTGGGGATGAAAAATAATACTAAATATTAAATTGATAGCAAATAAAATATTGGAGAGTGGTGCCGTGGTGGGGTTTTTTTTCTCATAGGGAAGTGGTCCCGACACGTGCTAAACAGGGGAAAGTAAAACAAAAATTAAAAAAAGAATAAAAAAGGTTATCTCCACGATAGGGGTGAAGCAAAACGTGATTAATATTTAATTAAGATAATAATAATTAAATAGGGGCGGATTAAAATAAAAATAAATTAGTTGTCATGAGCAAGTGGAGGTTAGAAGGAGACGAAGAGTAGGACGAGGGCATCAAGGAGGAGGCTGTGTGATAATGACGCGCCCTCATCTCCTTTTGCAATCAATAGATAGTTTTTAAAATTTATAAATTTGAGAAACAAATTTAATTGAGGACTTACTTAATAATCAAAATAAACCTAGTAATTAGTCCCTCCTGTCCTATAAGTAATCATCCCTTTTATAATATGTTTTGATAGTTTTAATTAGCATTAATTATTTTTCCATATAATTCTATATCTAACAAGGATAATGAGAAAGAATATTATGATGATAACGTTTTATGTAATTAACAAGAATAAAGTTGAAAAACACTTAAATTCTATGATAAACTTAATATTTTTGTTTTTATTAGTATGTATGAAATAATTAGAAATGTCTATAATAAGAATAGAAGGGAGCAAATCCCACCTAGGCTTGTTTGGGGTCATATTTTTAACCCTTAAAAGTATTTAGTTACGTAATTAAGATAAAATTTCTTCCACATACTTACTTTATTTATTATAAATAATGATTGAAAAACTATTTTTAAAAACTCTATTGTTATTTTAAATAGATACATTGATGATTTAAGGGAGTAGCAATTTTGATTTGGTGAAACACGTGAGACAAATGGTTGAGCCGTTTGGAGCATGCATGCATGCATCTTTCCATTTTTCAATCACTGATTGATTTGTTGTGACACAAACATTACAAATCCTAAATTCATTGTTGTTTGAAGTCAAACTTTTGACTCCCCTTCATATTCCCTTTTTCCTTCCACGTCACCCTCACACACCCTAAAACTAATTATTGAAGTTGAAGAAATCAAGTCATATGCCTCAGTTAAACAAACTCACCCAAGACCGTAACAAAGTACTATTTGTTATGGAGCCTTTTAATTTTGTGAATATATGGCCTATACACTTTGTGCTGTTCAAAAAATTCAGTGGTCTAGATGACCTAACTTGATCTAATCTGACCTGGTTTAGTTTGCTGGAAAAAAAAAGGTCCAAGATAATCTTACTCAGACCAAATTAAACTTGTTTGATCGGGTTGAACTAGACCTCAGTCTAGGGGCTCAAACCCCTTGAATTGGTCCGGTCTAGCCCGAAACACACACACACACACACTATTTTTATTTATGGATTGTATGAAAGAAACTTGAGTATTATTATTTTGTATTCTTGTTCAATGTTGTTGGAGATTATTATGGACTTATGATTAGATTTAAGATATTTGCATGTTATTTAAGATCTCCATCATTTTTTAGATGTAATGATCTTAAGATCATATTTTAGATTGTTGTTCCATCATTCTTGTTGCTGGTTAGGTTTTATGTGTTTTAATTTATTAATTGTTATTTAAGATCTCCATCATTTTTTTTTAGATTTATGATTGTCTAAAGAAGTGGGAAAAAAAAGGGTCCTGAAAGCCCGAGCTTGGGCTGGTGCTGGACCAGATCGGACCTCAGACTGATTTGTCCAACCTGAGGTCCCTCTTGGACTAGACCTTGGGTTGATCCTCAACTCGGTTTGGTTTGATCCATGAACATCCTTACTCTAGGCTTTCACAATATACATAGTGCTTATTTAGAATTATGATTAATAACCATATTTATATAAGTTGAGATAAAACTATTATCATGTATTGATATCATATGCGGTAGGTTGTGATTAAAAAGTCATTTTTGAAGGCTTTGGATCAACTAAGCAACCCCATGGTTTGTAGAATCATTATTCTGTTTTATTACGCAACAGAATTAAATGTGATCGGCCCCAGTTGTTGACTTTGTTGTCTCCTTTGGATGTTACCCATCTCTGTCATATTTCATTTCATAGCTTTAGTCCCCTTGTCAAGCACAGTCACCTTTCTCGAATCTCTTCTATATTCATTCACTTCTCTCTGTTGTTTTGATAAAATATTCATTCACTTCTATATATTCATGCATTGTTACTATATATGTTTACTGTGCCAACATCATAGTTGTTGATTCTTTCCTGATTTGATTTGGATTCAAATGCCAGATCGTGATCATATTCTCAACTAATCGGTCGGGTGATATTGTTTTTTTTCTCTAGAACAAAACATATATAAAATTTGTTGGGTTCTTTCATAGAGTTATTAGTGGGTTGATTGTCTATAATTTATATTTCAAATAATACACTTGTGATCAACTAATTTTTATCTAGATTTATTAAATTATAAGAATTAAATTTTATATAAATAGTGTAGTAGGCTTTAAAGATTTACATTTTAAATAGTTTTTTTTAATAAGTTTCAGGTCAAAAATCAAACATTTCAAAAGTTCAAATTTGAGTCTGAAAAAAACATAAATACATGCTTAGATTCAAATTTAGGCTTTATGCCTTTGTTGTAAGCTCATGCCTAGTTGGATAAAACATGTATTTTTTATTTCCTCTTCTATTTCTTGAGCAATGAAAAGTACTTTAATATATTTTTATACCCTTTGTCTCAAAAATTTATAATTTTTTAACTATTTTTATTAATTTTACATATTAAAAAAATATTTTTGTTGATTTACAAAGGAAATGATGAAGTTGAAGTAACTTTTTGAAACATTTTTTTTTAGATTTGAAATATTTTTAATCAATTTTTAATATATTATCTTAATAAGTATATATCATATTAAATTTTTAAAAAATTTATCTAAATATAAATCATATTTCATTATTTAACTTTCACTTTCACTTTCAGTCAGAAATAATAAATTGGATAAAAGTCACTCTTAGGCGCGTTAAGCTCAAAGAGAAAATATGTGCGTTTCAACCATGAGAACGTTGGGGATGGAAAATAATAAATATTAAATTGATCGCAAATAAAATATTAGAGAGTGGTGGGGCTTTTTTCACATGGGGAAGTTGTTCCGACACGTGCTATACAGGGGAAAGCAAAACAAAAAATGAAAAAAGGTTACCTCCACGATAAGAGAGAAGAAAAACGTGATTATATTTAACTAAGATAATAATAATTAAATGGGGCACGAATAAAATAGAAAAATGACATTAAATTCTCAATTAATAAAAATAATTTCAAAAAATAACTCATAACTTATTAATAATTACTTTTTCACTTATTAATGATTATTCTTTCATTTATTATTAACGAGGTATGAGACTTTTTGATATATATATATTTTTAATTGAACCTTAGTATTCCTTCTAGTCCTTATTAGTATAATGTATCAACTACCAACAGTTTTTAGTTTTTATTATAAGTCATCAACGGTCTTTAATTACTTTATTTATTACTATTTTCTCATTATACCTTCATATTTAACTAACTCTTTAAATTCACGTTATTAAAGTAGAGATGAAGTTAAAAATATTTATTAATTTTAAACCAATTTAATGATTTAACTTTCAATTATTGGTTCACAAGAATTGATAGTTAGTGTCTTATAATAAAAACCGGTATTGTTTACCCAATAATTAAAAATATAAAATAAACTAGCCGTGATGAACAAGTTGGGAACCACTTTCCTTGCCTTTTTGAAAGGCAGGGGGAGCTCCAGGCCGTCCAGATCTGATCTGGACAGCCGAGATTAAAAAAAAAATCATTTTTTTAAAAAAATTTTAATGAGTATGGAATCTAAAATAAAATTGATCTTTAAATTAATATTTTTCTTAAAAATAATTTTTTTTATATAGAAAAAAATTAAAAGAAATTGATGTCAGCCGTCCAGATTCAGATCTGGACGGCCTGAAACAAGCTCCCCTGCCTTCCCATAAGGAAAAGTGGTTTCAACAAGTTGAGGCTAGAAGGAGACGAAGAGTAGGACAAGGGCATCAAGGGTGGGGGCCGTGCGATAATGACGATAACATGTGCCCCACCTCCTTTTGCTTTGTCTCAAATTTTCGCCTCTTATTAAACTCATTTAATTAGTTACGATGTCACTTTTGTAATTGCGTCATTAAAAAAATATTTTATGTTTAATAAAAAAAAAAAAAAGAAGGAGTGGATTTGGGTCAAAGCAGTGTGGCGATTATTTGAAACGCGTTGGCCGATTTTTTGAGGAATTAGGGAACGGAGCCGCTCTTTCTTCGAAACTGAACGGTGTTTCCGTCATTGTCTGCGAGGAGTTTTTATCTGACAGGTTATTAGACTGTGTTGTTGTCGCCCTCCATTTTTCTCCAAATCTCAACAAGATTGTTCTTTCTTTCTTCTTCACATAATAATGCTGTTTGTCGTTTGTGGAAGTTGAGGTCATTAATTCTAAATGCACAATCATAGAAAATACCCTTACAGACTTTTATAAATCCTCCTTCCTATTTATATGCAGCTAATATTTCACGTGGCTGGCTGTTTCCATCTTTATCATGATATTTACAATGTTTTTTTTGGTGGATTTTATATTGTTTTAATTTCTACTTACAAGAGAGGACTCCTCCAATTCCCTTTCTATCCCTTTTTTTTTAATGATATATAAATAATCAAATCAAACAAATTAAAAATGGACAGAAATTAGTTAAAGACAATAAATAAGAAAAATAGAATTTGTTATCCTAAAACAACTTTGTCTATATAGAGAGAGGGAAGGAGTGAAAGAGAATGAACAAATAGTTAATTAATCAGTACAGTGAGACTAATTAATAATTAATTAGAATAAAAATAAAAACAACACTAAAAAAATTCATGAATACTATTAGTGTTCAATAAAATAGGTTGTCTTTAAACTTTAAAAACACTCTCTTATTAAAAAAAAAAAAAAAAGGACTAGAAAAATGAGTTAATAGTGACAAGATATCCCATTTTGTTTACCTACTAAAAGTAAGCATACTTATATTGAAAATAGACGCATCGTGCTCATCAATCAATTTCTGAAAATAGTTTAAAATAACTAAAAAAATTAAAAAAAAAAAACTCAGTTGGTCTATTTGTTTGTTATTAATATCTCTATATAGCTTTTGAAATACTTGATTAAATCTTATTGTTGAATATGTAGACAACTATAAATATTATAGTACTAGTATTTTGAATTTTTAAAATTTGTTGTATATGACATGAGACATATATAGTATCGGACACCCAACACATGTACACATTTCACCATGCTGGTAGCTTCTTGTACATATAGGACACTAATCGCATGAAAAAGAAGGGGCTTCAGTTAAATGTAATTCAAAGCAATTACTGAATTACCTAACTTGATTCGATTGTGTGTTTCAAATTTGTTATGAAGCATTAAATTAAAGTGCGGTTTTGGCAAATATATATTCTGTGAGGTATTAACCACTCGATCAATTTTGAATCGAATAAGTTGAATCTTTTAGTGCATTTAATTAATATTTTAATTGGTTCACATTAATTTGTTGAAGCGAATAATAAACTATTGACTGTGTGCGCTGATTGCGTAATATAGATAGTAGAATATTGTTTAACAAAATAAAGGAATGGGCAAACATAATAAAGGTGGATCCTCCATTATACCGATAAATTCCTGGTTCTTTTTATAAGGTACTAGCTAGTAAGTGTGTTTGGTCTTTTTTATAAGGCACTTGTTTATTTTTAATAATCATTAATTGCTTTTTTTTTTCTATGTATACTCATAATTAATAAAAGTAGTGGGTGAGAGTAATAATAATATAATATTAGATTATTAGGTATAATATTGGAAATTATTTTAAATTTTAGAATAACTTTATTGACTATAACTGTTTTTATTAATTTGTAAAAATTGTTAGTTGGTATTTTATAATAAAGACCATAAGGAGTACCTCTCTTGTCTTGTTAAGGTAGAGAGAATGTTTTATTTATATGTCACATGCATAATTAAAATGTTCACATGAATTTATAATTTTACTCTTATTTTTTTTTTATTGGTGGGGTATAATGTATACAAAATAGGGCTATTTAAAAATTATTGGATTTTAAGACAACGTTCATGATATTTAAAGCTTTCTTAATTTCATCCAAACATACCAAAATGATACTTATAAATAAAACGAGACATGTTTATTAAATAATCAAATATATTGATGCATTAAGAAGTTTCACTACTATTTAATTATGTATACTGCTAGAAATAAGTAATGCTTTCAGAAAAAGGGTGGGAGCAATTAGGTACCATATGAATATAAATATTTGATAACATAATAAAATTAAATAATAGTAACAATTTTAAGTTTTAATTTTTGCTCATATTAATGCTCGTCTCTAATTTACACACCAAAACGTAGTATTTCCAAAAGAAAAATCTAGTTGGTTTTGAAATATATGATCTTATCAAGCTAATTAAAATGTCCGAAAATTAAGTAGAGCGATGAATTTTTATTTATTTATTTTTTTTAAAGGAGGTTCTGTTTTGGATGTTGAATTTGAGAATATTCGGAGGAAGAAAAATGAATAGAAGAATGGGGAACCGTTGGGAGCTCAAAAGTAGATAAAGTTTTTGTGTTTGGTGAAGAAGATATGAAGCAGTGAGACCATTTTGAAGTGGGTACCCAATTCCTACAACTTGTTGGTTTATTTCTGGGGCTCACTCCCAGAAATATAATTACTTTTCTCTATTTAAAAAAACAATAAAATATAATTATTTCTGATATGATGGTATGAGAAACCGAAGCAAGATGGACGTTCTGTTCGAAGTTTTGGCCGAGCTCGCATGATCTGATCGATATGAACATGACTCTGGTTCATGGCTTCTGGACTACACGTACGGCCACCTGACCATCCCAATTAGTCACAAACCTTGAAGATGAATGGGTCTCTAGTTTGACCTGATATTTAATTAAATATATTTTTCACCCTCCCTCTTCTTCCAAGCTCAAACACCTTCTATTTATTTTTTATTTTCTGAAAAAAAAAAAGAACTAGAGTCCTGGTAGACCCGATCTGGTCTATCCTAGATTAGAATGAACTTCTAGCAACAAAATCTAAGCCCGAGGTGATTTGGGGCTAAATCTTGGATTGAGGCTAAACTATAGGTTTTGATTTCTTAAGGGGCGTAATGGTCTAAATTCTTACTAAACTATAATGACTAACATTTTCAACAGAAATAAACTTAGAGAGCTAAAACATAACATATGGTTGAAATAATAAAAACCAAAAAATAAAATTAGAGCAAATTATAAGTGCCAAACATTATATTAATCGAATTATAATTATAAACACATTCCTTTTAATTTAATTTTTTTTCCACATGTTTTATTAGGTCGTTTCAAATATTTTTTTTTTTTTTGTAAAATTGGTAAAAACTCCTTGAATGAAAAAATTATTGATTATAAGGAATTAATATGTTTTAATACACATAAAATAATAGTACTTTGCAAAATTTCATACACAAAAAATACATATAGTGGAATTAACATAAAAAATTCTCTAACAAGACTTTTCATAGATTTATCCTAATTTTTGTATTCCTTTATTTTTTGGGTGGGAGGAGTTAATAATTACTAATTAGAGGAAAATGAATGTACTCTCCTCTGGTTAATGTAACATGTACATGAGAATTGATATTTGTTCTAAATATAAAACATGGTTTTCATATTTATCAATATTTTTCTAATTTATCGCTATTAATACTCCCTTAGCAATAATCAAGGAGGAGAGGGAATAAATAAATTAAGGAAAATGATAAGGATGTTTTAAAAAAATACTATTATAGTCCTATTTATAAGTTTATTTTAATTAAGAATTTTAGTCCTTAATATAAGTCCAATTTCAAAATAATATATGTGTTTTTATACTCATTTACCTCTATTAATTGCAATAAATAAAAATAATTTATTTATATTAACCAATCATAGAAAAGGAGAAAATTAAAAATTTAACTCATAATTAATAAGTTAACTAACTAATAAATTTATTTATATTCTTGATACATGCGAGTTAATTAATTTGAACTAATAAATAGGATCAGAATGATACTTGTCATGTTAATTAATTTAACTAGCATCTTTAATTTAATTGAATTAAGTAAATATATCTTATATTAAAAACAATGATAGCCTCTAAATCTAACCTTTGTTTGTTGCTGGGACAAGGAATGAAGGAGTTAATTTAAGATTTTAAGGTCACTCTCCATTAGAATTTAGAAGGATGAAAACGCCGTCTTTTTCAGCGTGTCTCCGATTAAATCGCCATGCTTTTTTCCTAGCAGCCACTTTCCTTCTTGCTTCGCCACTCCGTTCTCCGCTCTAGGTCCTCTCCTTTTTTAACCTAAAAATCCAACTCAAAAATCCACATGAACCGCAAATCCACCCTCAACCATTGGCGACCTCACTCTCTCCCTCTCTCTCTGCTTCCTTCCTCTCAGTAACTTCTTCAGCAACCTCTCTTGCCAGTTCTCTCTTATTCTGAGGCTTCTCTTTTTGACTTACTTGTGGATGAATGACAGACTATAGGTCGCCGCCGACGATGAATCTTTGGACCGATGATAATTCCTCCGTTATGGACGCTTTCCTGAGCTCCGATCTATCTGTACTCTGGCCTAATCCGCCTCAGCCCCAATCCTCTGCTTCCACTACTACTCCTGGACCCGACCCGACCAAGCCTCTCTCTCACTCTCAATCTTCGGCTGCTCTCTTCAATCAAGAAACCCTACAGCAGCGTCTTCAGACCTTGATTGAAGGTGCTAGGGAGAGCTGGACCTACGCTATCTTTTGGCAAGCGTCGTACGACTACTCCGGTGCGTCTTTGCTCGGCTGGGGCGATGGGTACTATAAAGGAGAGGAAGATAAAGGAAAAGGGAAGGCCAAAACGCTGTCGTCTGTGGCAGATCAGGAGCACCGGAAGAAGGTTCTACGCGAGCTTAATTCCCTCATTTCTGGATCCTCTGCCCCCAACGATGATGCAGTGGACGAAGAAGTCACCGATACAGAGTGGTTCTTTCTTGTTTCCATGACTCAATCGTTTGTCAACGGTGATGGGTTACCGGGTCAGGCTTTCTACAATTCCTCACCGGTCTGGATCACTGGTGGGGAGAGGCTGACAGCTTCGACTTGTGAAAGAGCGAGACAGGGCCAGCTGTTCGGGCTTCAGACTTTGGTTTGTATACCGTCGGCCAACGGTGTGGTGGAGCTGGGATCCACTGAATTGATTTTCCAGAACTCAGATCTGATGAATAAAGTGAAAATATGGTTCAATTTCAACAATCCAGATATTGGTTCGTGGCCTCTCATGAATACTAACGCGGATCAAGGTGAGAGCGACCCTTCATCACTTTGGCTTAACGAAATTGAAATCAGAGATTCGACCAACAATACTGTTCCGGCTTCGGTTCCGAGCTCAATTAACAGTCACAACACTAAGCCAATTCAGTTTGAAGCCCCAGTTTCGAGTAATTTAATTGAAACCCCATCGAGTACTTTAACTACTTTAACTGAAGCGCCTAGTGTTGTTCATGTACCGAATACTCAATATGGTAACCAGCAACGGCGACAGCCACAACAATCGCAGAACCAGGGGTTCTTCTCGAAAGAGAAAGAGTTGAACTTTTATGTATTCGACGGAAACGGCCTAAAGAATGGGAATATGCATTCCTTGAAACCCGAATCAGGTGAAATTTTGAACTTCGGGGAGAGCAAGAGGAACTCTTATGGTGGAAATGGGAATTTCTTTACAGGACAGAGTACATTCGTTGCAGAAGACAACAAAAAAAGGAGGTCGCCTACTTCCAAGGGTAGTAACGATGAAGGGATGCTCTCGTTCACTTCTGGTGTGAATTTGCCTGCTTCTAATATGAAATCTAGCGGTGGCGGCGATTCCGATCACTCGGATCTTGAAGCTTCCGTGGTAAGGGAAGCGGATAGTAGCGGAGTAGTAGAGCTAGAAAAACGACCTCGCAAGAGAGGACGAAAGCCAGCTAATGGCAGGGAGGAGCCTCTGAATCACGTTGAAGCAGAGAGGCAGAGAAGAGAGAAGCTGAATCAGAGGTTCTACGCACTTCGTGCAGTGGTTCCAAACGTGTCAAAAATGGACAAAGCATCCCTGCTAGGCGACGCCATATCTTACATCAACGAGCTCAAAACGAAGCTCCAGAGTCTAGAATTAAGCAATAATGATTTACACAAGCAGCTGGATTCAGTCAAGAAGGAACTCGAGGTGGCCACTAGTAAAGATTCTCGTACGCCTCCTCCACCAGATAAGGAACAAAAGACTTCCAACAACAGCCAAGTAAACGGCAAGCTAATAGATTTAGACATCGATGTGAAAATCATAGGTTGGGATGCAATGATTCGAATCCAATGTAGCAAGAGGAATCATCCAGCAGCAAGGTTGATGGCTGCTTTACAGGAGCTAGACCTGGAAGTGAACCACGCAAGTGTGTCAGTAGTGAATGATCTGATGATCCAACAAGCAACAGTAAAGATGGGAAGTCGATTTTACACGCAGGAGCAGCTCCGGCTAGCTCTTACATCCAAGGTTGGAGATGTCCGATGAGTCCTCCACAACGCTGTGGATAGGTTTTGATTAGTGTGCATGCCATCTTCATCCTGTTGATGTAGGACGACTCTGGGACAATTTTAAGGCTTCCCGGTAGCTAGCAATCCCTGTAAAATACTACCACTGTTCCATTGTCTGTCTCTGTATTTTATTTGTTTTGTTTGGGTAGCTATATCTATTTCATTTTGAGGTAATCTTCCGTGGATTATGTGGTAGGCAGAAAATGGGTACCTCCGAGGAAGCGAAAGCTGAGTATTCTTGTATCAATATTGTCTGTGTAGATTGTACATATAATGTCATAAATTTGAGCCTCTCATAAAATCTCTGCTGATTGTCCATCTTACAGTAGAGCAATCACATTTCTTGAATCTGTTCAAGTTGTGTATTATGATTAGTTGTGTGGTTTCTGATTAGGAGCAAAAGAGGCACATAATGGTGTGGTTGCTGAAGCTGGTGCTTCCTTTTCAGCCATGTGAAAAATGCTTAACCCTATCCCTTTCTGTTGGTGCTTATTGTTTCTTTATGAGCATCCACATCTTGGGTCTATTTTCGTGTTTGACTTAACTCGCAATGGTAAAGCTCTCGTTTTTGTATTTCCCCAGTGACTTAGGCTTCTTCTTATGGTAATTACAAACCCATTTACGTGTTGACGCCACTTATTCCCACAACCCTTTTCCGTTTGAGACGCTGAATATTCACCGACATGCTTCGTAGGAATATGGAAAGAAAAAGCATTCAATCCTCTTTTGTCCCATAAATTGGGAGGATATCAGGTTTTGCTCTGTGTTTCAGGAATCACTACCAGCGTTTGAAAGAGACCTTAAAAGGGAAGAGGTGGCTTCTTCTTCACCCTTATGGTGTTTCTAGCTTTCCTTATTTGTAGGTAATATGACAAGTTAATAACTGATAAATATTATAATTATTGGTTGTTGTTGAATCTTTGAGGTGCCATTTAAGGAGATTCTTCCTCTTAAATGGTGTTATAAATTCCATGCATATATGCCTTCCTAAATCAATTTTTTTTCCCTGTTGTATCATATCTTCTGCCAAACTCAATTTACTGCGCTGAATCTGATCAATGAATGCATTCAAAGATCAAACAGAGGTTTGGTACCATTACAATGTGTTGCTGCAGATATGAATCAACCCTGTTGGTTAGTTAATGTGTTGCTGACAAACTGGGACTGCTTTGCTGTAAAGTGCCCCCATGAAAACCCACACATGTATAGTACTACGAGCCGTTGCACTTGGAACGGATCTTTTGTTTAAGAATCCAAAGGTAATATTCTTTTCGGTCACTCACTCACCATGGTTTAAGAAAGAAGTTAAATAAGTTATTTAATCATTTCATATACTATTTATTATTATATAGATTATATATCAAAGTTTGAGGAAAAATCATCAATGTAAATACTTTAAATGTTTAACATTCTTAGTATCTTCAAAAAAAATTCAAGTATTCAACTATAATTTATATTTAGTACAAGATGTAGCATATAAAAATAAACACATGAATTTTGTTGATAACGTACCACTCTGGTACACTTATAGAAGAAATTTGGATGTGGCTAGCATCCACTTCTCTTATGGGTCCTCTACCGTTCTCTTCTTCTAAATTGTGTTGTTTTGGCTCAAAATGGGTAAGGTGGTGCCTTTTTTTTTTTTAAAAAAAAAAACATTTTAGGGTACTATGGATATTAAAAAGATATTTTAGGATACTGATTGGTATTAAAAAAATGCTTCACGATCTTAACAAAATGCTTCATCATCTTAAAAAAAAAATTAAGATCTTGTAAAAATATTTTAGAGTACTAATTGATATTGAAAAAATGTTTCATGATCCTGAAAAATTATCTTAGGATATTGAAAAAACATTTCAAAGCATTGACCGGTACTAAAATGATACTTCAGGATATTAATTGATACTAAAAAATATTTCATGATCTTAAAAAAATATTTTAGGGTATTGACGGGTATTAAAAATATACTTCAAGATTTTTTTTTTTTTAAGATCCTAAAGTATTTTTTCAATACCATTTAGTACCCTGAAATATTTTTTTAAGATCCCAGAAGTATTTTTTTAAGATCATGAAGTATTTTTTTTAATACCAGTCAATATCTTAGAATATCTATTTAATACCCGTAGTACCTTAAAATATATTTTTTTTAAAAAAAAAAGGCATCACCTTACTTGTTTTTGGGCCAAAACAGTGTAGTTTGGAAGAAGAGAACGACTGAGGACCATAAGCGAAGTGGTTGCTAGCCGCTTCTAACAAAATTTCTAGTTAAGTTCACTTATTGATTGTTTTCCAATTTTACCCTTGTGTAGTTCTTGTTAGAAAGAGAGAAAGAGGTCCAGGGTGAAAATGATTTATAAATGTAGAGAGAATTTTATTAGGCCTAAACTCATAAAATGTTATCTTAATAAAGCATATTTAATTACTTAATTGTATACTTCTTTATATTTGAGAATTGATTAAAAAAACTTATAGTAAGGATCATATGCTTATTTGAATTAGTGATGCATAAAAACTACTTTTTCAACATAATTTATAATATTTAAGAAAAATATGTGAAAAAAGTTTTGCCACACTGCTCTTGCATGCTATTAAAGAGGTCATAATTTTGATAAAAAGAAAAGAAAAGAGAGCCCATAATCAATATCAACCGCAGAGAGCTTCTTGGAATGCTTCCTTCACCATTAAACCTCTGCTTTCCTTTTCTTTCACATCACCCACCAACACATGATAATGCATTTTATATTTTAATCTAACCCTTGATCCTTTATTATCAAAATCTGTTTTTATAATAAAGCAAATATATATAGTGGAGCTTTTATCACTTCAAAATACTGTTTTTAACCCACGCTAACAAATCAACCTAGTGGGATTTACTGTATTTATAGCCTTAAACCCTTTTTCCATCAATAATCATTCCCTAGCCAACCTGTGATTAAGCTGAATAAACACCTCCCCTTCCTATAAAAGACAAGCTTAAGGAGAATTATTATTATTTGTTTTGTTTTTCCCAATGCTTTTTTTTTGATAAAAAAAAGTTTTGGAGGGGTTCGACACCAATCCCCCACCAAGGCCAGGGCACGGCCCCGGGCTCTATGAGCACTTACTGGGGACTTACGAGATCACCTACCAAAGAAGTCCCAGCAACGGCAGAAAGGGTCGAGCCCACGTCCCAAAAGACTAATTCTGAATTTTTTACCATCTGTGTTAACTCTCATCGGCATCTAGCAATGCTTTTAAACAAAATGATGAGATCAACCTAACTAGCCCGTCTTTGGGCAAAAAAAAAAACCCTAACTAACCCGTCACGTGCACTCTTCTTGGGCCCACTAACTTTACAAGAGCACGCGCACCATTTAACTTCACTCACCCTTTATCAAAAAAAAAAAAAAAAAAAAACTTCACTCGCCCATGTGAAGACCTTCTGATTTGAACACCGGCGAATAAAAATTATTGGTTATTGCATAATGGAGTTTTATAGGAAAATATTAAAAAGAAAATTAAGAAATTGACTAAATAGTAAATATTAATTAAGATATGAATGTGTCAAATATAAAAAAAAATCTGCTAAAGATATTATGTGCTTATTAATAAGGGATTCGATTTTCTTTTTTTAAATGATTTTTTAAGATTCCCATGGATTGGTTGGTTTTGCTTAGTTGATTAATTATGGCAGGAATATTTTTTGAGGAAAAGCAACAGATACATTTTGTTGTATGGCCGATTTAATTAATATTGGGTGGATTAGATATTTAGTCAATAAAATAGGTTGCTTAATGAGAATTTGGAGAATGATTGAGACCTAAATTGAAGAAAAATTGGAGGGAGGAGAGATTCCACCAAGAGCAGCACTTAATAAATTATCCATGCCTCAAGAGGATGGTATTCCCTCTATTGATTTTTCAACTGAGTTCCGTAAAAAGCTGGTCAAAGGTATGGAGCAAACTCTCATCATAAAACTCTTGGGTCGCTCTATAACGTACCAATCTTTGCTGACAAAAACCCAAGCTCTATGGCAACCGAGAGGCTCATACAAACTAATCGATGTTGAAGGGGGCTTCTACTTTGTAGCATTTGATCTGGAAGAAGACTACAGTAAAGTGCTAACAGGTGGCCCGTGGACAATCTTTGGAGCTTATCTAATGGTGCAGCCTTGGACTTTAGACTTTGATCCTAATTCGGCAGCCATTACCAATGTGGTGGCCTGGATAAGGATCCCTGGTCTATCCTTTAGATATTATCACAAGAGTACCCTAAGAGTGATCGGAAATTTACTGGGTGATGTCTACAAAATAGACTATATGACAGAGTCAAAAGGAAGAGGTAAATATGCTCATATAGCGGTCCAAGTCGATTTAGAGCAGCCCCTGATCCCTTGGATTAAAGTAGATGGGAAACAATATGGCATAGAGTATGAAGGGTTGCCGGTCATTTGCTTCGACTGTGGTAGATATGGTCACTCCAAGGAACGTTGTAAAAAGCAGGACATAACCAACAGCCGGGGATGCGTTTCTGAGAAGGAAACTGTTATGCAGAAGCAAGGGAATGAGAACTCTAGGGAACAGACGACACAGAAACCCATGAACACCGCCACCGTGAACCAGTTGGAAACTCCACCGTCGTCCTACGGTTCCTGGATGCAGGTTCAATATCCTAGGAAAGGAAAGAAACAGATTTGGGGACGAGGAACGAAAATTGCAGATCAGGAATTAAAAGCAGGATCACGTTTTAATGTGCTCTTTGAAAGCGAGGATCCTACAGCTGATTTCATGCAAAATAACGGTAATGATTACGTGGCGGATGAAGTGTTAAATCAGAGCAATCTTACAGCTGGACCTTCGAATGGGAGAAAAGGAAAAACCAACGGGAAGGAGCAAATACTAGAGAAGGCACATGTTAAGCAGAGCCATTTAAGCTCAAAAACTGGCAGAGCCCGTCAGGCCCAAGTCTACCATGAGAAGGATAAGCAACAGACCCAACTCAATGGAACAGAGCCACAGGCCACAAAAGACAAACTTGATGACTCACAGGCCCAACATATGCCCAGACAGATCGGTGCTAATACCGCAGGGAACGCCAACCCAGCAATGAAACCCGTTTTTCCAAGAGAATTAGAGTCAGGTGATTCTGTTCTTTCATTGGATAATAATAACTCATTTACTCCCATTATCTGTGACTCTTCTCTGGATTCAGGTAAGCATACAGTGGTTGAGCTGCAAAGGTGTAGATCAGCACTGGAAGCAGTTGGATCTATGATTACAGCTAATACAAACCCGATGAAACCAGGGATGACAATGACAGACGGTGAAAGGGCAGACAAAGAAAACATAAGTCCTATAAATCCGGGTAACAAGCAGATTAAGCATGGGGTCAAATTACAATCAAGCATATCAAAGAACCTTCAAGTGCGCAAGAATTCTCAAGGCAAGCAGAAGGCGAGAATTGCTCTTGAAGCGCTCAGAGAGGAGCTTGAGATACCTACAGACAAACAATTGACCCTGTTTTGCTCCCAGAATAATATGCCGCCTGTGAATGATAATGATGAGGACCCCCCGGGGTCTGGAATGTCCGCCGAATCCATTCAAATCCAATGATGTTATGATTTTTTATATGGCATTGTCAAGGCGCGGCAAGCATGAGTTTTCTTGGTACTTTTAAGCATTTCATGTCGGAGCACAAGCCTGTTTTGGTTGCTTTAGTAGAACCTCGCATATCCGGTATGAAGGTTGATAAGTTTGTCAAGTTATCAGGTTTTGACTTTTCTTTCAGACTAAAGGCTCAGGGTTTCTCTGGGGGTATTTGGTTACTATGGAAGAAAAACTTAACGGTTACAGTTGAACGATGCCATCCCCAATTTGTTCATGCCAAGATTCACTCTCCAGAATATACCTTTCCCTTTCAGTTCACTGCAGTCTACGGTAGCCCAAACAACACTTTGAGAAAGGAATTATGGCAAGCCTTGTCAGGTTTAAGCTCAACCATTAATGACCCCTGGCTTGTTGCAGGTGACTTCAATGCTATTCTAAATGGAGGAGAACGCAGTGGAGGAATTGATAAAAGAGCCCGTGGCTGTGGGTTATTTAACTCTTTTATTTTCTATTCTGGGCTTGTGGACTTGGGTTTTTCATGCCCTAAATATACTTGGAGACGCGGTACCCTACTCCAGAGACTAGACAGAGCCCTGGGTAATGCTCTCTGGTTGCAAAAACTTGAAACAACTCAGGTTAAACACCTTCCAAAAGTCAGCTCAGATCACAGACCGTTATGCATCCAATTCGGCAAATCTGGACAGGGATCTCTAAACCAACGACAATTTAGATACCTGGCAGCTTGGGAGACTTCGGAATCCTTTAGTAAAGTGGTTCAAGATAGTTGGTCAAACACTGAATCAGTGTCGTCCAACATTAAAAGCTTTTCAGCTTCAACCAAACAGTGGAATGTGGAGGTGTTTGGTAGTATAAATATTCGTAAACGCAGACTTATGGCGCGCCTGGGAGGTATCCAAAAAGCTCAAGAAACTCACCCTACTACCCGCCTAAACAATCTGGAGCAGGAATTAAGATCGGAATTTGAAACCACTTGTGAACAGGAATGCTTGATATGGGCCCAATGGGCTAGATGTGATTGGATAAAGTTTGGGGATCGCAATACAGCATACTATCACGGAAAAACAATCCAGCAAAGCCACAGGAAGCCTATCTTAGCCCTTCATGATGATTCTGGGGAATGGTGTCTTGATGTCGAGGTTCTGCGGGACCGGGCTTTCAAGTTTTATCAAAAGCTATATACCAAAGATACTGAAGCTTTCACACCTTATCAAGGAAAGGGTCTTTTTCCTATGGCAGACTCTCTAGCATCGACTATCTCTCTAAATGAAGTCCACTCGGCTCTTTTCCAAATGGAACCTTTAAAAGCTCCAGGGATAGATGGATTACATGCTTGTTTCTTTCAGAACCAATGGAAAGTTGTAGGTCCTTCACTTTTTCGTATGATTTCTCTTTTCTTTGAGGAGGGGGTATTTGAAAAGGAACTCAATGAGACTCTTATAGTTCTAATTCCCAAAATCCCAACTCCGCACTTTATCACAGAATTTCGGCCAATTAGCTTATGCACGGTACCCTACAAAATCATCACCAAGGTCCTGGCAAACAGACTTAAGAAGTGGTTACCTGAGTTAGTTCTACCTAACCAAGCCAGTTTGTGGCCGGACGACAGATCACAGACAATGTCATTATTGCACAAGAAGTGATCCACTCCATGCGATCTAAACGGGGTCGAAAGGGTTGGATGGCGATAAAAGTGGATCTAGAAAAGGCTTATGACCGTTTAAGATGGGATTTTATTAAGGATACTCTTGAAGATGCAGGATTACCTCACAAATTTATACAGGCGATCATGACCTGTGTGACTACATCTACCATGGAAGTGGCATGGAATGGAGCACATTCGGAAAATTTCTCTCCATCACGAGGAATTAGACAAGGGGACCCACTATCACCATACATTTTTGTGTTGTGCATGGATTGCCTATCTCAAATCATCACCAAGAGGGTCCAGGACAAGCAATGGACACCTATTCAAATGGGCAGAAGGGGTCCACCTCTATCTCACTTGTTCTTCGTAGATGACTTAGTTTTGTTCAGCTCCATCTCGGTAGAACAAATATCCCTCATTCGAAATACATTAGACGCTTTTTGTGAGAGCTCAGGCCATAAAGTAAGTATCTCTAAGACTTCCATTTATTTTTCTGCTAATGTTCTTCCCAGTGTCCAAGCAGGTATAAGTCAGGCTCTAGGATTCAGGAGAACAGATGATTTGGGCAAATACTTGGGGGTCCCATTACTTCACAAGAAGGTGAGGATATGAACTTACGAGTACCTGGAAGAGAAGATTCAAAACAAGCTCTCGGGGTGGGCAGCGAAGACTTTGTCACTGGCAGGACACATCACTTTAGCCAAAGCAGTGTTATCTGCTATTCCAATGTATGCAATGCAAACCACGAAGTTACCTACAGGACTTTGCAATAGAATAGAACGCCACATCAGGAAGTTTGTTTGGGGCAGTACGGACAATGAATACAAACCAGCCTTAGTCAAGTGGGAGGACATGTTCAAGCCTACTAGGGCAAGTGGAGGTGGTTTCAAGTAGATGGAGGTACAGAACAAGGCTTTCTTAATGAAGGTAGTTTTTGGCCTGTTCTCATATCCGGACTCATTATGGGTCCAAGTCTTACGTGAAAAGTATGGTTGGACGAATTATAAAGGGCCGAATAGGCGAAACAGGAACAGTTCATACTTATGGCGCCATTTAAGGTCGATTTGGAGTGAAGCAGAAATAGGAATCCAATGGGACCCAGGCAATGGATCCAACATCAGCTTCTGGAAGGAGAACTGGGTACCAGAAGTGGGCCCTTTGAATTTGGTTGCCTTTAGGGATGTGAATCCTCAGGAGGAGACCCTTCCGGTGAAGCACTACGTTACGGATGATGGAGAATGGAACTGGAATCTACTTCGGGATATGTTGCCTGAGAGAGTTTTAAAATTGATCGCTGGTTGCAAGACGCCATCGCCTGAAGATGTGGAGGCCAGCTGCTTTTGGGATTTTTCATCTGACGAAAGCTTCTCAGTCTCCTCTGCCTATGAGCTTTTAAGTGATGACTTGGAAACGGAAGAGGAAAACCGTTTGTGGAAGGAAATATGGAGGTGGCGAGGGGCACAACATACAAGGGTATTTCTCTAGCTAGCAGCAAGATCATCCCTGCTTACCAATGCAGAGAGAAGCCGTCGGCACATGACGACGGATGAGAAGTGTCCCTGGTGCGGTGGAGACCGAGAGGATATTGTCCACGTACTGAGGAATTGCAGTTATGCCCAAGAAGTGTGGTCCATCTTAAACCCCATCCCTCAGGTGCTTTCTTCTTTCCGAGCGGAGCTTAAGCAATGGATGCTCATGAACATTAACCAGAACAAACCACATCCTGACGAAACTACTCAATGGGCAAGCCTCTTCGACATAGCTTGTTGGAAGTTGTGGGAAGCAAGGAACAAGTTTGTCTTCAATAATACAGCTACACAACCGCTGCAATTGGCAAGTGAAGTAAGAATTCTTGCAAGATTGGCTGAGCAGGAGAAAGTAGGTTCAGGAGTTATACAAAGTGGTTTGCCTAGCCGGCAGGTTATGTCTATATCTTGGGACAAGCCATCTGTCGGAGTGGTGGCAATCAACTGTGACGGATCCAGGAAAGACAGTGTAGCAGGAGCTGGAGCGGGTTGTTTGCTGCGGAACCACGAAGGAATTTGGCTGGCTGGCTGCTACAGGAACATAGGATTCTGTACCGTCTTGCAAGCGGAATTATGGACTTTACGGGATGGCTTAGACCTTGCATGGAATCTTGGATTCAGGGACATTGTAGTTCAGACTGATAGTCAGGTTGCACTGATGCTTATCAACCAGAAAGCCGGAAAACTCGCACATATACAGATCCATGGTCAATAGTATTCAAAAGAGCATCAACAGAGACTGGAGAGTGCAAGTATCTCATGTTTATCGTGAGGGAATCGATGCGCGGATTACCTGGCAAACCACGCACTAAGCCTGGAGTGGGGATATCATACGGTGGGAGAACCACCAGATGGATTGAGACAACTGATTAAGGGAGATGCGGAAGGTGTTTCCTCAGAAAGATTATGTCCATGTGTAAACTAATCTGCTAAGATTAGCTTCATTATAAACAAAAAAAAGTATTATCCACGCTAAACACGCTTTTTTTAACATTAATCACAAAAAGCAAGATCTAGTCATATTTGTACATGTGTGGGCCATTAAGTCATCGTAGCTATAATTATATAATAAATCCATTTTTGTTAATAATAAGATAGTCAAACTTGTAAGTTTAAATAAGTTTTTTTTTTTGTCGAAGTAAGTTTAAGTAAACTCATGATAAGAATGTAAACTTGGATTTTGAACATGAATCATAAACTCGTAAGAATTTACTTTTATTAACAAATAAGTGTTAAAATATAAAGTATACAAAAAATAATAAAATATAAAAATGACAATAATATAATTTAAATATGAATAATTGAAACTCAATCCACCAAAATTTATAATTTATCATATCCAAAAAGAGAATTTTTCATGAAGTTCATATATAAAGCAATTAGAGCCGGAAAATCGGGCTGAGCCCGTCAGGCCGGCCCGTTTAGGCCTTGGCCCTTCAAGGGCTGGGTCTAAAAATTTGAAGAGATAAATGAAATTGGCCCTGGAGGGCCTCGGGCCAGCCCTGCAAGCCCTTTTCACTGTAGCTTTTTCTTTTTTTCCTTTTTAAATTTATTAATTTATATATATATTGTATTTGTTATAGAGTTATTTATCATTTTAACTACAAATACATAATTACTATACTCTAATTTTATGATTTGATTTATTATTTGGTGCAAATAAAGATTATGAATGTGTTCATGATGCAGGAGAAGAATTTTATGATATTCTTACTCATGAGCTAGAGGCTACTACTCAAAGTGAAAAACAATCAAATGTCGTTAAAATCGATGATAGTGACGAAGATGATGAAAATAATAATCATCGTACTAATGTCGCTTAGTGATATGTTTTTTTATGTTTTATGTGAATTATTTGTGAACATAGTTTGCTTTTGATTATAAATTAGTGACTGTGCTTATTTATTGGATGATTCGTGTTGTAATTTACTAATTATATTTTTTAAAAAAAAGTGAAGGAAAAATAGTTAAAATTTGGAATAATAATTACCGGGCCCTGCGGGCCAGCCCTGGCACTGATGCTCTAGGCCCGGGCTTTGAAAACCAGGTGTTTTTCTTACTCCAGGCCCTGAAGGGCCGGCTCTGATTCCTAGCTCTAAAAGCAATTAAACATTATCAAAATAAACAAACTAACATGAGTTTAAAAATGAGTTGACATAATTTTATAAGGTAAAAATGGTAAACTTGATGTTCAATCAAATATATGATTAGCACAAGTTTAAGTACAAATGAATTTAATTTTGTAAGCTATAACATAAAACCGGTAAATTCGGCCAGTCAACTTGTAAGTTTGATAATAATGTTAATATTAAATAAATTTTTAGATTACATAAGCAACAGGATTTAAGGAAGAATGACAATTGCATGCCTTGGAATAGAGATAATGACATTTTAATTCTTTCAATTAGATCTTGTAAAAAAATTTTAAATCACAGTTAAGATGCATCTAGCATTCTAAAGTATTTTTCAGGTATATCCATCATTTTAAAATATTTTGTGGTGCATATAACATCCCAAAATGTTTTAATCCATATGCATCCGAGCCTTAAAGTAATTTTTGGTGCATATAGCACCACTGAAGTATTATTTCAAGTGTGTATAGTATTATAAAATATTGTTTGGTGCATCCAGCACTAAGACAAAAAAAATAGTTTAGAATACTTAATATACTTAAAAAAATATTTTAAAGTGTAATTTTAACCCTTTAATTTACATAAAGAAAAAAGAAATTAATTCGCAAGTCTTTATAATTTACTTCAAATGTAAAATTAGGTCCCTGTAGTTAATTTTGTTTGAAGTTGGCTTTTATTGTTTGATCTCATGATTTTAATTTAAAGTGCTTACAAAAATTTGTTTATAGTAATGTATGTGTGTTAAAATGATGTCAAATGCAAAGTAGGAAACTTCATAAGGTCCATAAAATTTTATTGGAACAAACAAAAACTTTATAAATCTAAATTAATTATTGGGTCAGGTGCAAAAATACACATGAACTTGTTCTTTAGGAGTGCCTAGCACCACGTGTTTTTTTTTTGGAGTAAAAATACACATGTGGTTACCATTTTAGAGCAAAAATCACATTCTACCGTTAAGTCACTGTTCACCGCCATTAAGTTATTGTTCACTTCATCTCTTTCTCTCTCATCACGATAAATAGTGATTTAACGGTGATATGTGACTTTTGCTCAAAAATAGTAACCACGTGTGTATTTTTACTTCAAAAAAAAGCACGTGGTGCTGGGCATTTTTAGGGAAAAAACTAATGTATATTTTTGCACCTTAACCCATTTACCCCTCAAGGACAAATGCTTATAATGGATCAAATCATAAAAGCCCAATTTAAACAAAATAAACTATAATAACTTGATTTAAAATTGAGATAACCTTTTTTTTTTGTCAGATAAAATTGAGATAAACTATGGGCCCTTACGGATTAATGTTTCCTTGATTAAAACACTGTTTCAGTTTTAAGACTTTTTTAGAGTAGTAAAAATAAAAAAAAAGGGGTTAAGGTGCAAAAATACATATGAGTTTTTTTCCCAGGAGCGCCCAACATCACGTTCTTTTTTTGGGAGCAAAAATACACACGTGGTTATCATTTTGGAGCAAAAGTCACATACCACCGTTATGTTACTGTTCACCATGATGAGAGAGAAAGAGATGAAGTGAACAGTACCGGTGGGATGTAACTTTTACTCCAAAATAGTAACCACATGTATATTTTTGCTTCAAAAAAATGTACGTGGTACTGGGCGCTCATGGGAAAAAAGTTCATGTATATTTTTTCACTTTAACCCTAAAAAAAGAAAATCCTTGTTTTATTATCTCCATGCAAAAGCATGCTGGTGCTGCCATTATTGTCAATGACAATGGACGAAGAAGCTGTTTACACCCGATTAAAAGAATAAACTTATAAAATATGAGATAAAACTCCTTTTATAAATTTATTTTTTTACTGCTAACCCAAACTAACAAGCCACAACCACTACTGTCACCATTGCTGCCAATATTTACCATTAGTGTTTTTGAAATTTACAACTCCCTTACAATATTTTTATGACTATTTTTTTGAAAATTATAATTTCTATGCATTGGTTAAATACATGCTCAAACAACCATTTGCAACAGATGTTTTGATATTTACAAGTCAATTATATCATATTTATGATTAGCTTCTAAAAATCTGTACGTGAAATGTGTCAAAATATGATCTTAGGCCTCTAAAAACAATGAAACAATCAATTTACAAGTGATATTTTGAAATTTACAACTCGCTCGTAACATTTTCACGTCCAACCTTTTGAAAATTAACAACTATCATGTACTGGAAGACGAAATTAGATTTTGTACACTAAAATAATATATTTAGAACAGTTAATTTGGGATTTATAACTCGTTTATAACATATTTACAACTAGATTTTTAAAATTTACAAGTGGCATATATATTAGAAGCTAAGCTTGGGTCGTTTACACCTAGATTTTAAAATTTTAGAGGCATATATTAAAAATTTACAAATGGCCTGTGCTGTGAGTTAATTGTCTAGCCCATTAATGTTTCAAGTGATCTATATTTAGTTGACGTAGATAAAAGTTGGGTCAGACACACAAGCCTATATGACGCAACCATCCAAAATTTAGATAAGAATGTGTTAAATTTGGTCGTTACAGTCAATTCAAATCAGAATGAAAAGAGTTTGACCACAAAAAACAATAACAAAAGATTATCCAATACTAAAACCATATACACAAATCAGAAATTACATTTCAGAACCAAATATAGCAACAGATTGTTCTTATCTTAACCAATATCAGTTTCTTATATTTATCTTCTGACATTTCATCTCCTCAATGTGAATTATATAACCCACGTTTCACAATCCCATAATCACAAGCCTCTAAGTCCAGAAAGAAAAGCTTTAATCTGGTTGCTTGTAACCAAAGTAACTCAATGGCCCTAAGCTGTCTTGCCTGCAGCCAGGTTCTTCAGAAGACAGATTCCTATAGGGAATATTCCTTTGAAAATCCCAGGCTTAAGAAAGTGCGTTGTGCGCCGGTGGATAGAATGTGGTCAGGGCATATTGTTTGGGAAGATCAGAACCAGAGAGAAGGATCTTTGGCGAAGATCAAGGGAGAACATCGCCGTGCTCACAGCACTGGATCTTCTGTTCTTCCAGGCAGCACCAAACCGAGGCTGGTGAGGAGCCCTGGGATGAGAAGAGATTGGAGTTTTGAGGATTTGTCAGACAAGTCTGAGGAGGGAGTCATGAGCCCTTAAATGTGATGAATCATCTCTCAAAGCATTTAAGAATGATGATTCATAACTTTCTTCTTCTTCTTTGGCCATTTCATTCATGTGTATAATTAAATTAAACCTGTATATTCAAGGGGTGGGGTTGGTTTGTTCATTGTACATTGGTGTTTCAAGCGCTTGATACAAATTTATCAAGCTACTTTTTTTCACACCATTGAAATATAATTCATATTCTTCAGCTTTCTTGAGTATGTAAGATCCGCTTAAAAACTCAATTTCCGAATTACATTGACATTTTAAAGCCTTTTGCAACTCAACTATGTTATATGTGTAAAAAGTATTCGAGTAGCATAATTAAGGCAATACAAATAAATGAACACAAAATGACATCACATGTGATTGTTTAAAGAAAAAGTTAGGGTGTATTTTTTTAGTACATAAAAGTTTAGATAAATTGAGTCTCAAGACTCACAAGAGACTGGACATGCGTCCAGGTTCAAAAAAGGTTTACCGAGGAATTTATGTATTGTTCACCAACACCAACAAAGTTCTCACATAAGTGAGTTTTGAACTCAACCCTTATGATTATTAGAAAACTCCTTACCTACTAGACTTGGGTGTTTTGGCAAGGAAGAAACAGATAAATGGAAGACACAGGTAAGTGGACTCTCTCGTTTTTCTATGACCTGATGATTACTTGCAATGGTTAGTGCTACTTCAGACCTTATCTGTTTATCTACTTGCAATGGTAATGTGATATCACATGTCTTTATGCAGCATTCTTTTACATCATATAATGTTCTATCATACAATAAAAGACCACTGGTAAAAGTGAATCTTTTCAGGAAAAAAAATACTAGGTTTTCTTTCTTCTTGCTTCTGCTTTCCAATCTCTTCGACTCAGTACAGTTCTAGGAGTTTCATTGTCACCAGGAGATCCAGACTGGATTTCCCTCTCCTGAGTCAGCTCTGCCTTCCCAGAGGTTAAGCATGCTGCTTCAGATTCACTGGTCAGTTTTGAAATATGATCAATAGATCCGTTAGGTGTCACTTCTTCGAGCCTAAGAGCTTGAGACGCCCGTCTTGCATCTCTTTTCCAATCTCTATTGCAATATACACGGGTCATAAAATTGTGATTGCCGTTTGATTGTGGTTCTTCTGGTGGTGTTATGGGTATCATGTCTCTTACCACAGAAGACTTCTTGGTTTCAGCTTCGAGACGCTTACGGGCTCTGTATCTACGTTGACGCTCTCGGTTCTTTAGGCGTCGAGTCAGGATGTCACTTCGGCCTTTAATATGTGCTCTTTGGTCAATAGGCTTCATCATAGAATTCTCTTGTGTATCAGAAGTACCCACAGTTTGCTTGTTTTCCATTTTCAGAATAGGGTTAGCATCTGCAAAAATCAAGTTAAATAAGATACTGAACAATCATTTCATATGTACTCCACTCTTTATGCAGGTAACATTTCCAGTGTCCGAGATAATCACATAATATGATGACCAATGAACAAAGGGCACCGTTGCAAGTTGCAACTAAATGCCCTAAATCACAATAAATTTCTTTGGACCTGATAATTGTCTGAAAATGACAGTCTAGAAAAAAAAGCAGTATTTGGAGAATTAATCATGACAAAAGATGTCATCATCTGCAATGATAAGAAAATATAACAAATCAAACTAAAACTAACCCTGTCAACATCAAGCAATTAGTATCCTAGAGAGGGGGGGAAAAACTTTCCATGATGTGAGCTTCCTCTCAAAATCGTCAAGTGGAATTAAATAACTTTCAAATGCCAACCCTTGAAAATGCTTTTCAGCGGAGTTGAAATATAGAGAAACAAAGAAAAAAATAGTGCCTATTAAAGAAGAAGAAGAAGAAATGCTGCTAGCAGCAAGAGAGAGAAGGGAGATGAATTTAATTTGCAAACTACAAGGATTTTTACCTTAGCCCCTAAACATCTTATTTACAGTAGTAGATCAGGGAAGCAAGGGCAATGATACAACAAATTTCAGGGTATTCCATAATAAATCCCTGGAATCACTCAATCTCATGCACTAGTGACCAGTTTATTGATAGCTCACTCAATCATACTTGCTGATTAGTCAACACTCCTCGGCCTCTTTCTCTCATTAATTACTTTTCTTTTAACCAACTCAATCAATAATTCTTGAACTTGATCATCCAACTCTCTCCCATAAGAAGGAGCATGGATTTTTCATTTTCCACACTTGCAAACATTGGTCTACAACTCGAACAGGAAGCAGGGTGAAACATTGAAGCAATCCAGGCTACTTGTAAACCCCCTGAGCAGGACAGCTTCTAAAACTCTTACATTGCAGCAACATCATTGGCATTCCTCAGGTTCTTCTCCTATGGACAACTCTCTAGTCTTTTTTTTTTTTTTTTTGATACAGCTCTCCATTGTATTTTGTTAAATACCTTTTGGCTGCTACACTAAACTCAATAAAAAGGTTTCTCAAGCTCCTCAATCCACTGCTCTTCAGTGGCCCTTTCAACTTTATCCCACAGCTAGTTGAACCTCTAACTTTTCTGGAGGCATTACTGTAGTCTGTTGATGAAGGAAAAGGGTTGTATTAGGCTCTTGACTGCCAAAGCTAAACTCTGTCGAATCTCTATGGGATGGATCAGGATGTTCAATACTGACCCCCTAGAAAAGTTGAGTATACTAGTAATCAAGGCAAGTGATATTGTGAATCCCGGAATATGCCTGCCAGATATCTCATTTCCTTTTCTTCTAAATCATCTTTCAGATCACTCAATTATTCATACATAACAAATATTCTTTAACTAATCAACCTCCTGCTTCTTTCTCTCCCTCATTATTCTTGATCATCCAACAATTCAAATAATTGAAGTGAAATATTTATTTATTAATCTTAAGGCAATATAACCCTGTCTAAATTTGGAAATACACCGCATGGAAGAAGATCATAAACTATTATGCAAACTATAGTGTCAAGTAGAGAGGCGTTACTTGTCTGGAAATACTTCTAATGTGGTCCTTAAGAACGCATACATTATAATGTGGGTGCAGAATGCGAAAGCATCAGTAATATGGGAAAGTCATCACCACCTTGATTCCCCGCCCCACTGAATCAAAGGCATTGCAAAAGGAAGACATGCAATCAGCCAGCTCCAACTTCATTTAATTCGTCTAATTTAAGGCCACTTGAATCAAATTGCTAAACTAAACAGCCGTAACACAATGCCTTTTGTAAGAGAAAGCAGCAGCAAATCCAGAAATGAAAATAAAACGAAAGAAAGAGGAACTTCCCAGACAACAAGCATATAGAAATCGACAGACCAGGACTAAAAAAGTTTACAATAGAACTGCAGAAACTGGAAGAGGACAGTTACGATCAGGGGATTTCCCTTCCAGTAATCAGAACCAAAGCTACGAACACAAATTTCAAGGTAAAATGAGATGAATTTAAAACTATAGGCGCGAGTGAAAATAGCAAGCACAAAGCTGGCGCATTACCTTCCGAGCGCAGATCTGTACTTGGTCTTTGAGATTCTTGCATGCCCAGAGTTACACGAAGCTCTGACACGCTAACTGAGGGAAGGTGGACTTGGGGGCTGGTGAAAACAGACCATGGGAATGGAAGAAGGTAAGAAGGAGAGCTAACTAGTATTATTTTGAAGCAGGGCATAACATCAAAGGGGTGGTGGCGCAGTTGGCTAGCGCGTAGGTCTCATAGCTTCTGAGTTATCCTGAGGTCGAGAGTTCGAACCTCTCTCACCCCAATAATTTTTCTTCTGCTCTATATGAAGTTATGCATTATTATTTTTCTTCCAATAATTTTTCATGAAGTTATGCGTTATTTGATGACCTAAAAAAATTGCAAAGATGCATTTTATTATTCTGGCATTAATAATAACTCGTTAAATAGATTTAGGGCTTCTCCATACACTACGTAAGGAGTACTTGGAACCATATGAAACAATTGAGGTGGGCAAAAATTTGGTTGACAACTTATTGTGCAAGTGCCTCTGGTTGAGAATGTTAGAAGTGGGGTCACAATAAGGACATTAAGATAGATACGAAGTCTGATCTTTCACTTATATTTGCTTTTCTTTTTTACATACTTTCTGAAAAGTTTAAAACTTTTTCCTCTACATGTGACACTCGTGTTTGTGTGATCAATGCAACCAAGAAAAAGGTGAAACATTAAGCATGGATATGGAGTGTGCTTGGGATGACTTTTCTGGGCATAAAGAGACGCATTTAAACTAAAAGGAGAACTTGAGTCTAATAGATATTCGAGTTGTATCCCGTGATTGTAATAGGATAGTAGATGCCTTAGCTAAATTGGGTATTGCTAATTCCTCAATTTTAAATATGTGTCCTTCCCATTTATATTCATGGTTGGACTAAGAGTGTCTAGGATTAAATTCCTCTTTTATGTAATTTCCTTCTTTGTAATGTAGGTTTTTAGCCTCCTTTTATATAAAAAAAAGTTGAGTCTAATAGAAGCAGTTAGTCTCTTATAACTTGAAAAACTAAGATTTAAATTCCCACTGGGATAAAGAGTGTGTTCAAGACAACTTTTCAAACCCAAGCAGACTTATTTAAACCAAAAGGCTAGTTTGGATACAAGGGCGGATTTAGCCACCCTTAGCCCCCCCTATTTTTTTTTTTAAAATATATATATATATATATATATATGTATATATGTATGTATGTATGTATGTATATATGTATGTATGTATGTATGTATAAGGAGATGTATTTCTTTGTATGCGCCTTATATTAATATTTTGATTACACACTAACAAACTCACACACAAGAGAAATGTATTATGTATAATTTGTTTATCTTTTAATCTCAATATATAGTAATTTCACATAATCTTAGATTACATTTGATCCTTAACTTTTGAGTTTAAAAATATCATACGTTAACAAAATATAAGGGGATATCTACACACACACACACACACACACAAGCTTAATAAGAGAAGCTTGTTCGATTCTATTGTATTTTAAAAATTTAGTTAATACACCTTCCGTCTTAAATATAAGACATATTTACCTAATTTAAATAGATTAAGGAAGTTGGTTGAGTAAATTGATTTGGTATTTATTTCTAAAACACCCTAATCATCATATTTCCTAATTTTTCCATTCACTATCTTCTGTAACATCCCAATTTCCAAAAGCGAAATAAATTTTTCATCATTTAAAATCATTTCAAATCATCACAGTAGAGCATTTGAGCGGAAGAGTAACTGATATTTATATTTCAAAATGTCATAAGTCTGTCTGGATACAATAGCGGTATAGTAACCGCATGGCTCAAAAGTGAAGTAAATAACAAAAGGAAGGCTTCCGCCGGAACGTCAAAATGAAATTTTTAGCCGGGTCTCTAAGCGTGCTGCTTTCCCCTCGCCTCCGTCCTTGGTTCTCCTGACCCTGATGCTATGTTAAGAGCTGAGGTCCCATGCATACGGACCCCAGGTAATGGTTAACCTCATGCTTATATACACAAAATGTGGATGACATATACCACAACATCAACAACATATACAAACAATCCATCACAATCAATGCATATGTATCGCTCCCAGCATGCAACCATATCGCTCCCAGCATATAGACATATCGCTCCCAGCATTCAGACATATCGCTCCCAACATTCAGACATATTGCCCCCAGCATTACAGATACCCTCTAACCTTTATATGCATTTCACGCCCTTTTTCCCAAAGTGCCCTTTTTTAGGAAACTATTTACCAAAATGCCCCGACTTTGAAACTATTTCCCATTATACCCTTCTCTGGAAACATATGCCCTCTCTGCCTCCATTTAGTCGACTAAAACAGAGTTTTAGTCGACTAAATGTCGAGCCTCTTTTTTTTGAATTTTGTCGACATTTAGTCGACTAAATCCTGAGATTTAGTCGACTAAATGTCGTAGGATTCAAATTTTTTTAAATTCCCCCGACATTTAGTCGACTAAATCCCAAGATTTAGTCAACTAAATATCGACAGTAGGCTTTTTTAATCTATCACAACCAATTTTCCTTTATTCTTAGATCCCTTTTCTCAATATTATCTTTTTATTTATCTTCTTTATTTTGTATTATGAGTTAGATAATATAGGAATTAGTTAGTTAGTTTAGATCCTATTATTTAGGAACAATTTAATTCAAATCCTATCTTTCTGATTTTCCCGATATTATATTAGAAGAATAACTTCTTATATATTTATTTAGTTATATTGATATATAGGTAATTTATCCCTACAATCTCTCAATATCTTTTTTGTTCGTATATTTGAATTTGAATGCACTTATTTTGTATTTTGTGTTGAAGATAACAATCCCAGCTTTTTTCCGAAAGTTTAACAAATTAATGCATTCAAATTCAAATATACGAACAAAAAAGATATTGAGAGATTGTAGGGATAAATTACCTATATATCGGTATAACTAAATAAATATATAAGAAGTTATTCTTCTAATATAATATCGGAAAAATCAGAAAGATAGGATTTGAATTAAATTGTTCCTAAATAATAGGATCTAAACTAACTAACTAATTCCTATATTATCTAACTCATAATACAAAATAAAGAAGATAAATAAAAAGATAATATTGAGAAAAAAGATTAAAGAATAAAGGAAAATTGGTTATGATAGATTAAAAAAGCTTACTGTCGACATTTAGTCGACTAAATCTTGGGATTTAGTCGACTAAATGTCGGGGGAATTTAAAAAAATTTGAACCTCACGACATTTAGTCGACTAAATCCCAAGATTTAGTCAACTAAATGTCGACAAAATTCAAAAAAAAAATAGGCTCGAAATTTAGTCGACTAAAGCTCTGTTTTAGTCGACTAAATGGGGGCAGAGAGGGAAAATGTTTCCAGAGAAGGGCATAATGGGAAATAGTTTCAAAGTCGGGACATTTTGGTAAATAGTTTCCTAAAAAAGGGCACTTTGGGAAAAAAGCCGCATTTCACAGTATAAACACTTTATACATACAACACACATATCACATATATGCATAACATAAACATCAGAGTTAGTGTTACAGTACGCGAACGTACCTTCGTTGATGACTTTCGGTACGTTTCGACAGAAAGCGATCACAGATATCCTATAAGGATAATATCATCTCTATTAATTCAAAAATATTATTTCAAGAGGTATTTTGGCTATATAAGACCATTTTACCCCTGGTGGATTTATTATTTACAATTCTGCCCTTACATTTATTCAAAAACACAGTGCAGTATTTTCTGGGCAGATTTTTCGGTAACTTTGAAAAATCATAACTAATTCTAGAAAAATCATTTTGAGGTGCTGTAAAATTCCTCATGACCCATGGCATGTTTATTTTCAAGGAAAAATATTCCTAGAACCTATAACATTATGAATCATTCCCAGTTTTAAATTTTCTTAACATTGCCCAGATTTTATTCCAACAAAAATGACTTAACTTCAAAAATTCATATCTCCTTGACCAGAGATCAAAATGTTACATATTTTATATATTTGGCAAGCCCTACATGTCTACTTTATTTCTGAAAAATTTCATGATTTTATAACTTCATTTGCTTCATAAAATCATAGCATCTTTTTCGCTGCCTGATAAGGACTTAAGAACCGAAAATTCTGTAACTCTTACAAATTTAATCTAAGGACTCCCAAACATTATTTCCTATCATGTTTTTACCTCTTTAGGCATTTTTCAATGCAATGAGGCCTAAAAACAAGTATAGGAATTCATTCTCTAATTTTCTAGATTAAACTAACATTTATACTAAGAACTTATAAAAACTAAAGACTAAAAATTTAAATACTAGAACTTACCTCTTGAAGACTCTTGAACTCCTTCCTCCTTCTTGCTTCACTCTCCTCTTAAACTCTCCAATAATTGGTATGAGTTTGGTGTGAAGAAGGAAGAGAGGAGAGCTCTCTATTTATAGACAATCCTTGGTTAACTTCCTAGCAACTTTCATTCTATTTTAACCCTTAGATTAAACTTAACTAGGAAGTTTAAATCTAGCCCTTACACCTGCTACAAAAATGCCACCTCCCCCCTTTTCTAGATTCATCTTTTCTCTTTCCTCCACTACACACACACACATGCACAACACTTAGGCACACACACACTCACAACATACGCATGTGCTCTTGTGATGTCATCTTGATGACATAATCAAGGCTTAGGTGTCATTGTTGACTTTTCAACACTAATTAGCAATTCTTAATTATCATGTTAATCAAGTGTTTACATGCTCCTTAATTATATTTTGCCATTAGCTAACTCAATTATATGAAGATTTAGACTTAATTTCTTGAGATATTATTTCATTCTCTTTGACTTAATTATTTTTAAATATAATTAGTCCTCTTTTAATTTGTTTCTAATCATCTTGAAGAATTATGCAACTAATCTCAATTAGTGCAAGCTTATTTTGTTAAGGATAATTGTAATTCACTTAATATGCCTCTTAATTATACTAAATTAATTAGCAACACTCTTTATGCCAACCTTGACCCTTCATTGGTCATTAATATCAAATTAAGAGTTTCATATAATTAACTTTGGATATCCCCTTTTATTCATGTTTAAACAATCAACAATTAATTACTTATTTAATCACCTACTAATTATTGAAAATTTTCTTAATTAGGATTAATTATTTTCTCACAACTATTTTACTGAAATTGATAATTTATTCATTATGCAAAATATTAAAAACCATGGGGTAATTTATGTTCCCCAAAATGATATTTAATTTTGCCTCATTATTTCCCAAGGAAAATAATCTCATAAATTACCTAAATTAGAGACAACATACTTTCTAATTTTTAATAAATATTTAGTTGCCTCTTAGGATTTTATCATAATTTTCTCAGGGTATTTGATGACCCACAAATATTTCAGGGACCTATTTGTAAATTATCTAATGTTTTAGAGCCCTTTTCGCACATTGCTTAATCTTAGGAGAAATTGTCCTAATAATAAGGTAAATTTAATACAAGGTGTTTGAGACCTCATATTCACTTATTTTCAATAGCTATTATTTACTAAATTATGATACTTATCCTAAGTAGAATTTTTTTAGGGTATTACATCTTCCTTGATTATTATTAACAAATATGGAAAATATGTCTTATATTTAGGAGAAAAATCAACTCCCTAAATAAGTTTTATATTATGGATTGGAGGGAGTAATTTGTCAGAATATACATATACATAGTTCATTCTTGGTGGATTAGGGTCATTCAAGCCCAATGCAAATGGGGCTATTATTTGATGTATTTCTTTCATTTTTTTTATATATTAAATCTGTATTGTATTTCAAATATTTTTATTTATGATATAATATCTTTTATTTCCTCCCCGTCATTAAAATTCCCTCTGCCATTGTTTGGGTCTGAACCATATGTTTAGGATGGCTTTAGAAATAAGGGTTAAGGTGTAAAAATACACATAAGATTTTTTTCCTAGAACGCCCAGCACCACGTGTTTTTTTTTTTTTGAAGAAAAAATACACACGTAGCTACCATTTTGGAGCAAAAATCACATCTCACCGTTAAGTTACTGTTCACCGTGATGAGAGAGAAAGAGATAAAGTGACCAATAATATAAAGGCGGTGAATAGTAACTTAACGGTGGGATGTGACTTTTGCTCTAAAATGATAACCGCGTGTGTAGTTTTGCTCCAAGAAAAAGCACATGGTGTTGGGCGCTCCTGAGGAAAAAGCTCATGCGTATTTTTGCACCTTAACCCTAGAAATAAAACACTCATACCCCAAAGTTCAATTGAAGTATTAATGAGAGTTAAGTTTAACAAAAGAGATTAGTTTCTCACAACATAATGAACCAAGGTTTAAATTTCTGTTGGGAGGGTAACCATATTTAATATCCATCAGTGCCTCAAACAAGATTGCCTCTGAGAAGAGGATACCAATGCTTAGAAGAAGAAAAAAAGTTCAGGTGAAATTAAAGCCATGCTTGTATGTCACGATCCGGTGTAGGGATCAGGTGCAGATGGCCGTGGGCTTCAAAAATTATGCCTCCCTTGTAGTCCTTGCTCAACCCAACCCCATCCCCACTTTAATCTTATTTTTCATGTTATAGATCAATTCGCATTTCACTGCCTGAAACTTAATTCATCAAGAGTTTCAGAGGATTGAATATATAAATTATGTCTATACATAATATATGTACACATAAATTATAGAATAATTTGATTTATTTGTTACATATCATACACCACAAAAAAATCTTCCTAATTACTCATCATGTCCTTCATATAAGATATATTTGGCTAGTTAATTTTGGTCATAAGTATAAAACATAGTTTTATATTTGTTAATCTTTTTTCTAATTTACCTTTATTGATGCTCTTTTAACAATATAATCAGTAAGGAGAAGGAATGGAGAATTAAGGAAGATATATAAGATGTTTTAGAAAATACATTCATATTAACTAACTCAATTAACATCTTTAATCTAATCAAATTATATAAATATGTCTTATATTAAAGAGAGGAGTGAGTAACATTTATAAAGAACAACATGTATCTCAAAAGATTGAACTTTGTTTTGGTAGGACATAAAACGATTCATTAAGACTAAGAGCCCATTTGGATGGGCTTATATATATATATATATATATATATATATATATATATATAGAAAAGGTCTTTTTTTTTCAAAAATAAAGATTTTTTTTACTAATTTATATGTTTGGATGAGGGCTGCAAAAAAAAAAGTCAAAATTCTCCTTTTTTTTTTAAGCTACAATTGTAACTTAAAAAAAAACAAATGTAAAAAAAGAGAGAATAAAAAAAACAAATGATCGGCTATTCTTTAGTGATTTGTTTTGACACCAATCACCCTTCATTTTCAACAAAATGACAATTCATATCCCTAAACCTTTTTGTATGCCCATTTCAGTAATCTTACTGATAAAAAAGTGCTTTTTTAATTTAACACCCAAACAGTTTTTTATTTTAAAATTCTTCTTAAATGGTGTATCCAAACACAAAATAATTTTAGCTTCTAATTAAATTAGTTTTTTAAAAAACAATGTGAAAAAAGTATTTTTCTTAAAAACCCATCCAAGCGGGCTCTAAGTGTGTGTCTAAGAGCCCATAAATAAGTATTTTTGCGGGTGAAGCTTGAAACTTGAAAGTAAGGTCTAAGTTTAATGCAATAATAGAGCATTGAGTAGGTTATTACCCAACAATGGGCATGTTGACACTTGAAAGGGAGGTATAAGTTTAATGCATGTGATGATAGGCTAGCTCCATTTACTATATACACAAAATATTTAATTCAAATGTTGTTGTGTAAGCTCATCCACGAATTGCTGAAAATGACCAACATATAGACTTCATGTCCGAGGTTTGTTCTCCTCCCTTGTCCTTTGAGATTAATTTACGAAGCTTAAATATATTATATTTTTTCCCTTCAATGATTTCACTTAAATTGTACATATTTTTCATTATATGTAAGCTATATACATATCTCCCTTCAAACATAAAGAAACACAAAGTGATTTTCATTTTAAGAAATTTATTAGCTGTCAAACATCATTCGATATTAGGAAAGGCAACAATCTTTTTTTTTTTTTTTTTTATAAATTTCGTGACATATTTGCAATTGTGATCATTATTTAGTATTTATGTTTAAAGAGGGGTATTTTGGGATCATCATTATAACTTAACATTGTTACGTGAACCAAGGTTATTAAACTAAACTAGTAAGTTAAGGATCAGTGGGTCAAATTGAAGTCAAACCGGATTAAGACATGGGCTAAAGCAGTGAAAAAGTGAAGATTTCAATATAACTAATATAAAATTATAAAAAAATTGAAAAAATGAATTTTTTAAGAAAGTGAACCGCGTTGATGTCCAAACCGAATTGGCTTAGTGATTGATTTGCCAATTTTTGAGCTAAGTCGGTTGGTCTTATCTAAGTTTAATAACACTATTGTTGGCTAACAATTGAGCATATGAAAATGAAATTTAAACATAAAATAAAGGCTTATATATTATGTAACTATTGAATCAGAAAAGATTTGTTTGTTTTTTTAAGAAAAAGAAAATATGTATTTATAATTAAACAAAATAGAGGAGAGGCAAGTGTATTTTATTCTAAAAATTTTAACTTACAAGCCCACTTTTTTATAAATCATGAGTAATGAAAATACTCGTATGCTGCTATTTATAAATTATTTTTAGCATATTTTATATTGAATAGCAAAAATTTTAAACTTTATTAACTCTCTTAAAATTTAGGGTTAATGTGCAAAAATATCCACGAGTTTTTATCAAAAGTGAATCCAATACCCTATGTTTTTCAAATATGTAAAAGCACTCATAAACTTGTAAAACCAAAGCAAAAATATCATCACAGTTAAATTGCCTTAACAAACATTAAATACATTATGAAAATACCAAAATGTCACTCATCTTAAAAAGACACCTTCTCTCTTCCAACCTTCATCCTCTGCAACTCTTTCTTCCATCCAAGAATAGTGACAATACCACACATCAAAGGAAATAGCAGTTGCGAAAATCTACCCAAGGATCGAATTAAACACAACAAAATTCTAGAATATTTCCAAAAGGATAGCAAGTTCTTATTTAATGCTCCATGACTCAGTGACAATCTACATGATTCATTTACTTGTGCATGTATGACTTAAATCATTGATAAGAAATCCCACAAGAATACAGGTTAAATCATGAACATTATATTGTGGGACATTGTAGCGCATCATCCCTTCTGAAATGAAGAACAGAAAAATAAAAAATAAAGAAAAAAAAACACCCATTAAAGCCACCATGAACTCTACACACCCTGGATCTTGCCTCTCTCCCCTTCCCAACCTCTAATTCATCAATCTGAAAATTCACCCATCGGAGCCACCATGAACCACCTTTAGCCAAGGCTTACTACAGACAACAAGGTAAAGGAAAAAATCAGTGCGTCAAAATCTCTCTTTCTAAATCAATCCTTCTATCCTCCACCTTCTACGTAGAAAAAAATCAGTGCGTCAAAGTCTCTCTCTTTCTGAATCAATCCTTCTATCCTCCACCTTCTACGTCTCCCTCCAGCCTCCCCGCCGCCATGATGTGCACCTTTTTGTGGTGGTGGTTGGGGTGGGTCAAATTCGACCTAATTTGGACAATTAAAAAGGCTTTCATTGCTCTTAGATCTATAAGAAGTTGGAAGAGACAAGAATCATCGTGATTGCTAATGGAGGATAGTTGTTGTCACTATCGAGATGTCATCGTCATAGGTGGAGGCCACCGTTGCATTTTAGAAGAGAATGGAGAAAATGAAGGAGGAATGAGAGTTTCAAGGTTCAAAGAGTTAAAGTGAAGGGCAGAAGAGTTTCATTGTAGACATTTTTATTTTTTAAATAATGTGGGTCTCAGTAACAAAGGTTAGCTAAACGGCATGAGCATTTTTGAAATAGTTTTACAAATCTATGAGTATTTTTACATCTCCAAAAAACATATGATATTGGGTGCACTTTTGATAAAAACTCATGGGTATTTTTACATCTTAACCCTAAAATTTAACAACTTTTCAACTTTACCCTTATTTAATATACATTATACCCCATAAGAATAAAGTTAATATAATAATAAATGAAGAACAAAATTATAGTCCATCCAATCTTTTTTGTGAGTGACATCCCCTTTCTCCTTTCTTAGAGTGATGGTCCATTTTATAAGGAACAAATCCTACTTATATAAAATTTTAAACTGATCTTCTCATTTTTACCCTCATCATTAGATATATACCACTCTTTATCTCTGCAATAAATTTACACCCACTATCTCTCATATACACTCTTTCTTAACAAGAGTATAATTGGAAACAAAGGCATATAAGTTACATATTTATTATTTTTAACTAACATTTTAAACTGTCTAATTTTAATAATTATTCCGTATAAAATAGACCAGAAGGGATAAAACAATTTCGTTCTGTGTCTTGTAAATAAAAAAAAAGAAAAAAAATCTTCTTTTTGTTCTAAAAATAGGAGGAGATAAGTATTAGGTAACGCACGGGCCCATACCAATTAATGAAAATGTTTTGGATAAAACTAAAACTAAAAAGGCAAAGAGTGAGGTCAAGCATTTGTATTTGTGGCCACTAGTTTGGCACAAGAGAACCAATAATGAAATAGGCAAAAGGGGAAAAAAGCAGTGCCTCAAATTGAGCAATAACATAATTAGTTGAAGAATCTCAAAGTAAGCAAAGCAGACATCGTAGTTTCTATTCCTTTCCTCTCATCAAGTTTTCTTCTTTGTTAATTAGTTTATAGTCCTTCAAGTTGCCAACTTGCCATTATCCCAATCCATCACCCTAGCTTCTTTGTATTATTATAAGCCTTAAGGGTCCCGATGAAGTCCCACCCTAGCTTCTTTGTATTATTATAAGCCTTAAGGGTCCCAATGAAGTCCCTTTCCTCAGACTTTTCTTGTTGCTCTTCACGTGCTTCTTTCTCCTTCTCCCCTCCAATCTGTGGCCTCAATGTAAAGCTCTCTTTATAAGCAACAACAATCATAATTATATAAAATGAACTGGTGGTTAAAATTAGTTAAAAGTAATGAATATATAAGAAATATTTTTCCTGCCAAACAAACACCCTTATTTATGCCAAACAAACACCCTTATTTATGAAGATGGTGAGTGAGAAAGAATGATCGAGTGGGAAAAAGAGATAAGAGATATATATAAAAAAAAAAAAAACAAACAAAATTGCTTTATCTATAGAATATGACCAAGCCCATAAGAGACAATTTTGGTTGTAAATAGGATCAATGAGTGTATACCCCTAAGTGTCTAGTTATAAGTCATTTGTATCCCATTTTGGTAAATCAAGAAAGTATTAAATGGATGATTTTTATTTTTTATTTTATATATTTGGCTTTATTTATGAAATGATGCATATTTTCTATCACATCCCACCTTCTCTTTTATTAATTTATTAATATAGGTAAAATTGACTAAACCCTATGTAATACCATACAAGTGACTAATATTTTAAACAAGATTTTTTAAGTACAAGTGACTTATAAATAAACACTAAATGATACTTCCTCATAAGTAATTTTATCTCTTTTGGTGCTGGTCTTTAATATAAGCAACTATTTTCTTGTGTTTCAAAAGTTAAACTATATTTTTTTCTATCCCTATTAAATACATGTATTTATATTAATTATCTCACATTCATCATTAATTCCTCTCTCATATTCTATATTCATTCTCTCTTATTTACCCCTTTCATCAATATGGGTATATTTTGAAAAAAAGATAACATTTTTAACACATTTATTATTCTTAACTAATCTTAACCGTTAAAAAAAAGGTATTTATAAAATGGATGGTGAAATATTATATGCGTATCCCACCACTAAAAGCCTCCATCCACGTCGGATCCTACGGGACTCTTTGTCATCCCTCTCCTACTTTTCCCAGGAATTTCACTGTTCCCTTCCCCCAACTTATTATTTTTCTTTTCTGCAGATCTCATCTTCATGTCATGACTCTCCTGTGACTCTCCACTTGAAATAATTAAATTTTATTCGTAGTATATATATAAATATATTTGTATTTAATAGGGTCCCATTATATTCATGGCCATATATATCATCATCTTCTTGGGTAGTCCTAGTCCAAGACAGAGACTGAATTTGCCGAATGTATTAAATTCTGAGGTTTCTTCAACCAGGTAGAAAACAAGACACGGTTCTATGGTTCATGAACTCTGGCTCGTAGATTGTTGTTTAGCTGCAACTTCAACGGAAGTTATTCATCCAAGTCAATCCTCATATGATAATACTCCATCCGCATGATGTAAAATATATTTACCTAAGTTAACTAGATTAAAAAAATTAGTTAAATTAGTTTATATAATATATATTTTTTAAAACATTATACTTATTAAAAAAGCTTGTAGATTATACATAGCAGATCAATCCAATTTATTATATAGGATCTGACTTAAAACATAAAAGAAACATGGAGCGGTCAAGAGTTTGTTATATAGAGAGTAGGGAATTGAATGCAACATGTAGATATGACACTGTCTCACCATCGGAGATTGTCCTATCACATGATATATATTACTATCTCCTGTTTTAACTATAAGAGTCACTTGTGGGTGAATTATATATATTGAACCTCGATCCGTTTTGTTTCCTCGTATTTATCTTTCTTTTCCTGCGCAATCCTATCAATTGCACATGTTGAGAGAGTTTGTAAAAAAAAAAAAAAAAACCTAACACACATGTTTTAACAAATAATTAGGAGTTAAGGGGTAATTTTATCTTAAAAGTTAATTGTGGCAATTTTGCCTTGAAAGTGTTTAAAAGAGAGCAATTTTACTCTAACTATTATTTCAATTAATTTTAACTGTTAGTTGATCAAATATGCTAAGCTAACAGTCTACATATCATCCACATAATATTTTTAAGGTGTAAATTTACCCATGAAGTCTATATTGTCATATACTTTTTTTAAAAAATTCAAAGTTAGATTTAAAACTTTTAGGATAAATTTTCATTTTAACAAAAATGTAGGGTTTTGAAACCTAGACCGAATGGTCACGTTTGGTAAATCGGTCAAGTCGGGTATCAACTTGGTTTACCTTTTTTTCTTTTTAAAAAATTTATTTTTTTTAAAATTTTATATTAATAACCCTAAAATCTTCAATTTCTCACAATTGACTCTTGGTTAGTTCCGGTTTGACTCCGATCTAACTCAATGACCCTTGACCCAATACCCCAACTAGTTCAGTGGCTAGTCCATATTAATAACTTTGAAAAAAAATGTGAATGGCATATAGACTATCAGTTCAATATATTTGATCAACTAACGATCAAAGTTAACTAAGATAACAGTCAAGGAAAAATTACTCATTTTTTTTACACTTTGAAGGCAAAATTGCCACCAAGAAAACTTCTGAGGCTCCCTTGTTGATAACTTCTAGAGCAAAAATTTCCCTTTAACCAAAAAATTAATTTAACTAATTTTTTTTAACCCACCCAAGGTCAGTTAAATAAATCCAACAAGTCCAATTCTGTGGATACACACACAAGTAGCTCCCACCATTTTTTTTATAAGGACCCTACAACCTGAAAACCGATAAATAACCAGACATGGAGACGTTGACAGTATCAATATCTATGAATAGCGACAACTTTAGCCCTTTAAAAATAATACCATCAGGTACACACGACGAGAAGCCCTCCTTTTGCTATGTCCACAAAGTAAAGAATAAAGATGCTGCATCCTGAATTTGAAGCCCTGCTTAGGCTATAAAGTATAAACGGATATGATAGAGAAAATCACTAGAAGTCCCAAAATCATTAAAAAAAGTCACAATAATAAGTGACGAGCAACGTGAAGTTGCATTATTTCTTGCACTAAAATTTATTGTTATGTATTACTCATTCATTCAGGATGAGACTTTTTAGTTATTACATTTTTTTTTTTAAGATTTCATAATAATTTTTCTAATATAATACACTTCCTCTAATCATTAATATAAGACATATTTGAGGAATTGATTTTAATTATAAATATAAGACATAATTTTCATATTTTTTATTTTTTTACTAATTTATAGATGCTCCCTCAACAAATTAACCTCAACAATAATTAGGAAAAAGAGGGAATGAATGAATTAAGAAAGATGACCATGATGTTTTGAAAATTACATGTCATATTAACTAACTTAATAGTTTTTTTAATATAATCAAATTAGGTAAATACTTCGTTTAGTTTTTATTATAGAGTACCGACTACAAATTCTTATAAATAAATAGAAACAGTAAAATTGTCCTAAAATTTAAATGATTTCTAATATTACCTTTATCAACTACACAAAACTCAAATATCACCTTATATTATTACTCTCTCCTCCAACCTTATTAAATATTGGCATAGATGAGAAAATAAATTTAATCTCGATCGTTAAAAACTTACAAGTGCATTATAAAAAATCAAGAATTTTTTATTAGTTGATATATTATAATAAGAATACAAGAAACTATGACTTAAAGTAAGGATGAAAGTGAGTAAAAATATACATACTACTCCAGCTAGAATGGGGCCCTTATTATTATGCATAACTCAACCATGACCACAGACGAGACAACATGAGGGGCTCATGATTGTGAACGGACGGTGAAGATGCCTGAGTGATCTGGTGGTACAGTTCCTGAGCAATGAGGGACCCATTGAGCGTACAAGTAAAGGCATATTGGGGTTTTAACCTCAAGCTCAAAATGGAAGCAAGCCAAGATCAAAGCTGCCACAAGTTCATGGTGTCCCTTTTCATCTCCAATTCCCATATATATCGTAATGCTTGTCCATTTTATTTCTATTCAACTATTAACAGTATAGTTGTTTTGGTGACATATATAGTAATTAAGGATCGTCCAATGTTGAGACTAGAAAGAAAAATCGGTTAAGTTAGTTGAACATGTTTTGGTTACTATATGGATACATTCTTCCCGTGGAAGGAAAGACAAAATGAATATGGAAGTTTATTTATTACATGAATGGTTGTTGCATTTGGTTTTAAAATTAAAGGCAATATTATATTTATTCTTAATATTTCCACTTTAATGAAGAAACTTTTGTAGCATTGATTCCTATGTATGACATTGCATTGCACAAAACCTAGCTAGCTAGCGATACAATGCCTTGGGATAGGAGAAGAACAATATGTCCAAATTCGATGCAAAAGACAAAAAGCATTGATTCTTCTGACCACAACACTGTAAAAAGAGGCACGATATGAGTTCTTCTCTCTGTTTTTTTTTTTTTTGGTTAGTAGAAAATTAATTTTTTAATTCTCATATATATATATATATGCTATATGGGGATTTACTTTTTTGATATTTATTTTATTTCCTCTTTTAAGACTGGAAATTGAATTCTCTTTATAAATTTGATTAAGGAGGATTGAAATGAGGGTGGAAAATGCTGGAGGAGGAGAAAGAAAAAGAAATAAAGATGAAGATAAGAAAGTTTAAACTTGAAACACATCAACATCCAGAAGTCAACATTTCCTGTACACATGCATTGACTCAAATGCCCTCACACTCTGGTGTAACAGCCATATAACAACAATTTTTCAACGTTACAACGCAGAAAGAAATTAAAATTAAACTTGTCTTAATTAACCACGGGCATCACAGTCAATCCACTCCAAAACAAAAAGGATAGCTTGGTGATTTATATATAAATTAATATTAACTTGACAAGCTCACCCAAAATTAAACCCCACAGAAAATTAAAAACAAAGCTTCTGCATGAAAGTTCTTTCCCCTTTTTAACTTTTTTTTTTTTTTTTCCAATGAGGTTTCAATTCAACCCTCAATTCGTGTTATTTTTTTCAAAATAAAACGGGAAAAAAAAAAATTGGGATCACCGTTCACCCCATCTGCGACTTACCGTCACCGTCACGGCTCATCGCTTCGGTGAAGGAGGCGAGCTTCTGCAGATTCAACTTCACGACGGTATCTGCGAACAGACGAGCGTCCTCCTCGGTGTTACCCTCCGGCACATCCACGATGTATGATTCCAAAACCACGGTCCAGATCTTACCCTCGCCCTCGAATCCGTGCACCGTCGTGACGGACCGGTAATTCCTCAGCCGGTGTTCCCCTCCGATGATGGTAAAACCAGTCACGTGCCGCTCGTCATCGAGTATATCGAGCCTCTCGGTGCTGGTGGCGGCCGGCAGACCGGAGATGACATTCACCTCCCTCGTGCAGCCCACCGTCATTTGGAAACCCTCCGGGACAGCGCAGCTCCTGATGAAGTGCTTGTAGGTCTGGGGGTTGTCGAAACGGCGGACGACGGACCACACGATGTCCTCCGGCGCGTTGATTCGCTGAGCCAGTAAGGAGGAGCATTGAGCCGGTCCCGCCAAGTAGTTGTGGTACTCCGTGACGAAGTGCTTGAGCCGCTCGAACTCGTCGGCGGTCAAACCCGACGGGATGGTGAGGTGGTGTTGGGTCGGGTGCTTTGCCTCCGATTCTTGTTGCTCCGATGTGGAGCTCTCGCCCTTCTCCATTACACACACACAGAGATCAGAAGTAGAGACACTGGGAAAGGGGCGTCATGGTTTGCATTTGAAAAGGAGATTTTGAGGGATGGCCAGGGGTAGTTTTGGAAATTGAATTTTACTGCGGTTTTATTACCCTTATAATATTTAAAAGGGAGGGATTTTTCCCTATTACCTCGTTTAAATGAGTGGAGCTTAAGAATCAGAAAAGATTAAAAAAATTACAACAAATTGTGATAATATAAGTTCTTATTTGAAAGATTTATTGGACAAAAGACATGTACAAAAAGTATCAATATAATACAATGTAGGATTTTATATACACAAAATATCAATACTCGAATTTAAATCCTTCTAATGAATAAACTTTTTAAACACTGAGTTTTTACTGATTTTTTCAAAAAATCAATATCAAAGATATCAATACTTTAAAATGATGAGGTATAAAAAATATGAATGCACATAATTCATTATTCTACATTGACATACTATTATATCAAATATCAATGTATTCATATAATGAATTTTTTTCCATAACATATAATGATTATAATTTATATGTCTGAAAATATGTATAGATGTATATAATTAAAATAATGATAATTTTCTTTTTCTCTCTGTGCAATATATAGATATGCACATGGAATCATGTATAATTTAATTTAAAAATAGTAAAATTGGAAGGTGGACGATCCCATTTGGGGAATGATACATGCACAGATCGCCTGCCTCCTTAGCATATTTCAGTTTACTTATTATTATTATTATTATTAAAAATGATTATAATCATGTTCTTTTTTGTTTTTTACATAAAGGCTTAGGTGGGCCACTGAGTTGGATCTCGATACTCAATAGGTTCAAGATATGCCTCTAAACTAAAAGATTACTTATAAATATATTTAAAAATCATCAATTAACAAGGTCATCACATCAAAAATATTTAAATTTGGGTCACAACATTATGGTTATAAGCTAAATCCTTTAATAACTAAACTAGTTGGCTCATACTCTTTTTCATAAGGCAGTTATTTATAAATTGAAATTATATAAATAGGGGGTTCACCCATAATAAAAAAGGCTTTATCTATTTAAATTCAGGTCTTAAGTTTGAATTCGTAAAAATAATGAATACTTGAATTTTATACAATTATATATATATATATATATATATATATATATATATATATATATATATAAATAATTGATACTCTATTTTTTTATATGATGGAGAACTAATCTATCATGCAACAAGTTTCTGCTTAATGAATTTCTTCTGGCAGAAGAAATAAATTATTAAGGTTGCATTATTAGTTGGTGCTGATCTCATTGTCATTTTTTTTTGAACAAAATGATATCCGAAAGAAACCCATTTCATACTTCAATAGCTACAATAATCTCTCTCTCATCACTCTACTCACGATTCAAGGGAGCGAAATCTCCTTCCTCCTAGGTGATACTAATGTTGGGCAGGGCGAGGTGTCTATTACCCTCAGGCGTTTACCTAGGCACCCAGGAGCTAAGATGCCTCCCTCAGCGCCTTAACTAACTTCAGGATCAAACCCCCTCCCTTTAGTGAGAGTATCCGACTCTATGCCAATTGGACCCAAAGACGAGGAGCTATCTCTCAAGCAATTAAGCATTCATTGATATGCACACATATTAACAAAAAAAATTAAATGTGAAGAATGACGTTCGGATCCCAACTAAAAGAAATTGTATATTAACAAGTCTCATAATTTGTTAATATATAGTAAGAGTCCGTATTCCCTCCTTTTCTCATCCTTTTCTTTGAAAAGGAGTGAAAAAGTGATTTTTTTTTTTTTTTTCAACTGATGTTTCCACTTTCTCACTCCTTTTCAAAGAAAAAGATGAGAAAATGAAATAAGGAAAAGGAAGGAACGTGGACTCACTATAGTAACTACTAAATTTATTAATCCCTTGTTCACTTGTCAATATGATCTTTTCTAACATATTTTTTTATTAAGACCTTCAAATCATTTTCTCAATTAAATATATATGCACACATATTTGCATGGCCTAGTTGATCCATATATTCAAATAACGTGGCAATGGGGTAAGGTAAGTAAACATCCAGCTGCAAAAAGAGAAGTTGAGTCTGTGAACTTGTTTATAAGAGTTCATTCCCACCACAAATTGAAATGATATGGCCTCATTAATACCTCTCATTTTCTTTTCTTTTCTTTAAATTTTAATGATTCACTTTCTTTCTTCACTTTCTTACGTCTAATCAACTCTCTCCCATTGATCAAAAAAAAAAAAAAAAAATCAACTCTCTCCCCAGTTCATCCAATTAAATTGCTCGTTTTCTCTTTTGTTCCTACTCATTAGGAGCTAGTCCTATTTGATTTGTCTGGCATATATAAATCCAAAATTTATGCTTCATCCAATTTATAATAATATAAAATATTTATAAGCAAGTCACTAAAAAAAAAAAAAAAATCTACCGTATCTGTAAAGTCCTTGGAAAGTTGTTTTTATTACTCCTAATAAATATCATAAATTTAAAAAATATATACTTCCTATCTATTTTCCCCACCACACTTCAATTCCTATCTACTCATTGAAAAAACGAAGAATGACTTATTTGAAATAAAACACTTATTCCTATAAAAATTTGTGTGACTTATATTCACTGGTGGATCTCCTAAGGAATAAGGGGGCCATGGCCCCCGCCAAAAAAAAAAAAAAAAAAAAAAATCTATTCAGAATTTTTTAAAAAATTTAATATAATGTAAAATCTTATATTTTAGACTTGTTAAAATACTTATATTATACATTTGGCCCCTCCAAATATTTTTTTAATTAGTTAATGAGTATATATTTAACCTCTTCAAATATATATTTGTTTAATTAGTTAACGAATATACATTTGGCCCCCCTAAATATTACTGCTTATATTTAAGATCATATCTACTCCTTCATTTTAAATAATTACAATAATATGCAATAGAAACAATTGGCAAAAACAACGTACCAATATTAATTGTAAGTGAAGATTTTAAAGTTTTTTTTTTTTTTTACTTTATCATTAATATTCTTTAAATGTAAGTAACGAGTTAAATACCAACACATGATTGGTTTAGTAGTATAAAGCCTAGCAAAAAAAAAATTAGCCTCAAATTTCAGGCTTAGAGGTGACAAATGTGTTGGGATGAGTAGCCACAAACGTTAAGCCAGATTTATAATGAGTTAGTAGACTGATAAAGGAGGTCAGTAATTTTAATATTGAAACATGAAGACATGCTATATAATAACTAATCATTAGTGTGATATAATACAATATTAGTTGGTATTGAGTTCCATCCTTAGATATATACAGAAAACTTGCCCTTGGTTAGTCCATTGATCCAGATTAATCAATTACTCAGTTACTTAGCGATAGGGAGAAAAAAAAAAAAAGATATTGGTGGTTTCATTTAAACAAAAAAAAAAAAGTAACTGGCATTTACCCATATTGTTTCTATGCCTATAAATAATTGAAAATCTGAGATATATTTAGAAAAATAGAGTTAACAAAGAAAAAAAAATTATAAAATGCACGTAATTTAATAATAAGGCTAAATTTAAAAATGAAAAAAAAAATCTATAGAACTCCGGTTATATACAAATGATCATGAATAGCAAAAGTAATTATGAATATTTCAATATAAGTTTATTATATAAATCAAGTCAACGAAACTCTAAGAGTTGGCTTGGCATCTATTTTTAGCATATTAACAGACATAAACTTTTGCTCTTTCTATAAATATTAGGGTGTCTACGTCATTCCATGAATATTCTAGCATCACTTCCCATTATTTCAACCTTGGTATTCTCACCTAAATGCCTAATTGTGGACCACATTTATTTGCCCTGCATTCTCCTTTTTAAGCCATTCATATAAGATTCACATTTCATTTTTAATTTAGTTGACTTTTAAATGCTACTAATCATGTTTCTTGAACAATATTTTCCTTTAAAAAAGCTGTTTTATTTCATATTTAATATTGAAATAAAGTGTCTATAAAAAATATTAAAATAAAATCATACTGATTTCAATCCTAGCTTATTTATTATGTAGACTGAGAGATAGTATTACTATTTTAACTGAAAAAAAAAAACCAAGAATATCCTATTTTCATTTTAGTTTTGTTTCTTTGAGAAAATTAATGTGTGCTTCTTCACAAGCAATTTAATCATTAATCATTAACAAAGTCTCACAACAAATAAACTAAACAGCGTGTAATCTGTTGTAATTTTCTTAATCGAATTTTATAATTGAATTCTATTCTTGTCAAATTTTTAAAGATTAAATGATTTATGTGAGATAATCCTCTTCAAGAAGACCCATTGGAAATATTCATCAAGAATGGGGTCACATTCACTGTACCTTTTTATGAATTTCTTTATGCATATTTTTTATTTATAAAAAAAGAGACGTAAAGGAAAGAGAAAATATCTGTATGTAAATTCACAAGATCTATTCCCCTCAGGGTAAAATTTTTTCTAACACCCAAAAAGTTAACAAAATAAGACATATTGATTAATTAAGGAAGGGTTAAGGTGTAAATTTATTCCAAAAGTTTATGCTAAGTAGTAATGTTGCTTTAAGAGTTGTTTTAAGTTCAATGTTGCACAGAAAAATATTAAAATAGAGTAATATTGCCCTGATAAAATATTAATGGTTAACGTCAATTTTTTAACAATCAATGTTATTTTTTTAAATGGTGTGTGACAAGGTTTTTATGTTTTACACCTTTTGTAGTGACATTAAATCTAAAAATCCTTCCGGGACAATATTACTTTTCGATAAATACTTCTATAACAATTTTACATGTTAACCCATTAAAAAAACACACCCTCACATTTTATTATTGTAAGAAAATAATAAGTGGACACGAAAGGGGCAACATAGTGATGGCAACTAGCAAATGCGCTGGCTTTTTTTTATTTTAATAATTATTCATTTTGTGAGTTGTTGATTAGTGGGCGACTTTTTTTGGTTGATACCATGTAAAGTAATAAATAAAAAAGAATATCATATATTATTCCAATTATTTAAGGCCGTTAATACGGCATAGCAGCTCCCATATGACTATCAACTTGTCTTTTGCTCTTTTTATTAGTGGGTGTATCTGATTCCATTCGCTAATTATTTATTTATTAATTCATTGATTCAAAATTTTAATTAAAAATATTATTCTGTCTTGTTTAATTGTTCTTCAGGATATTATAAACTTCTCCAAATTATATGGCCTTATATTTTTTTTTTCTTAATCAAGTATTTTGTCAACGTCATTGAATACGCATGCAATATACAAAAAATAATTAAAAATAATATTCTTTGAGTAAGCTTGTAATTTTGACCTTCATGGATTGAAAAAGATTATGTTAGAAAATTATATAGCTATTAATTAAAAAAAAAAAAAAACTGAGGGAGATCCAGAGATGCATACGCATTTCAATAATTTAACATAAATAATTCGGAAGAAGATAAGATGTGCTATCGCTGTTCATGGTTTCACATGCAAGTCTGACCCTCAAACAGTGCTGGTACGATTCCCCATATATTCTAACAAACTTTGTTTAATTTAAGGAAGATACACTAGTACAATATTATCTAATTTATTGAATGTACGAATTTTTTTTTGGCCCAAATATTAATTGCACGTAAATAATCTAAGTCAAGTTCAAATAAATTTAATTTTAATTACTCCTACGATTATCATTCTTACATACTCCTATTTATTATTTATTCTAAATTTTTTGATTAAGGTGTAAAAATCTCAACACTGACTGTCTTTTAAATATGCGAAAGTTACAACAATAGCAATGTTGTCGTTAAAAAAAAAAAGAAGAGGCCAACCTCTGTCAGTAGGACCTTCACTATTTAAAAAATAAAAATATTTATATTTTTTAATTTCCAATGTTGCCCTCCCCTTGTCTCTACCATCTCCACCCCGACTCTCTCCCTCGCTCCATCTCTCTGTTCTCCTCTCAGATGCCAATGGCGGCGGTGGCGGTCGTCTCCGCCAACGACGACGACATCTCCATAGCAGCAACGACAACTATCCTCCAATACTGATCGTGTTGATTCTCGTATCTCCCAACTTCTTGTGGATCCGAGGCTTTGAACGATGAAAACTTGTTCGGTGGTTTAAATCCGGTCGAATTCGACCCACCGCAAGAGGATGCGCGCCATGGCCGCAGGAAGGCCGAAGGGAGATGGAGAAGGCGGAGGATAGAGGGATCGATTTTGGAAGAGAGAGAAAGTGATGGGTTTCTTGGCGATGAAACACGATGGATTTTGGAAGAGAGATTTTGATGCCTAGATTTTTTTGCCTTCCAATTTCTTGTCTGCAACATGCATGCCTTGTCCGACGGTGGTTCATGGTGGGATTGGTGGCTCACTCAAAACACAAATTATCCCAACTCTATGCTATGAACGAGGAACCACGGTGGGGTGACTAGTAAGCACACACAAATTATTTCAAGCTCTATTCTACTGAACGAGGAACACAGCAAAGACAAGTTTCTTTCATTTTTATTAATGGGTTCTCATTGGCAAGAACCAAAAAAAAAAATAATAATAATGGGTGGTCACTTTTCAAGTTCAATCTTATCTTTTCTCAGAAATTAGAATCTTATATGCTAAAGACCACATATTGCTGTTTCCAGCTCCATTCTACTGAAAGAATTAGAACCATGGTAGCTCACTTCAAGCTGCTCTGTTTTTCACTCTTTCTCCTTTCCTTCCTCGTCATTCTCATGTTCTTTCCTTTTTTATCCCTACCTAGGTGCTATAGCTCTCCCAAATGTTTAATCTCCAATGGGTATAATTTAAAATCGGAACTTGCTGTTATTTCCTCAAATGGGTATGTTTCCAAAAATCCAAGCTTGAGGCTTTTTCCTCTGGGAGTGGAAGAGAAGAAGATAAAATAGGGGACTCGGAGTTTTGGAAGTAGTCATATGGATTGGGATATAGACCATGTTTATGTTTCAGGAAGGAGATTCGGAGAGAGAGTGAAATGATCATGAAGGAAAAGAGAAAGTATTCGATGGTTGTGGGTGTTGGAGGATGGAATCAACAGAGGATGCATAAAGAGGATCTGGCTGGCCAATCCCATCCTTTTCCTCTCCTTTGTTCTCTTCTTCCCTCAACCTTTAGATCAAAATTTCAATGTTCCTGATTTAGCATTCTCTAAAAATATCATAATAATTTTACTTAAAAATTACATAAATAAATATGAACAGTTACAATTCAATCTAAACAGTTGGCAACTGTAATGAAAAAATGGGAAAAATTCTAGGGTTTAATGTTTTTGCATAAACATTTTATCTTCTTCACTCATATAAAAGTGAGTAGGTATCACTATCAAATATATCTCTCTTCAGATTAAATTTCCGCTATGAGAGCAAAAAGATGGAAATCACGATGGAGAGTAGCCCACTCCGAATAAAGAGGAGGGGAGATTTGTTGTTGTTGTTGGTTTTTTTTTTTTTTGTTTTGAGATGAGGGCCATTTCAATATTTTCAAATTGTGTTTAACATCTGTTAAGACAATTTAACGGTATTGATATTTTTACTTTGATTGTATAAGTTCATGAGTAATTTTGCACCATAAAAAAAATATTTGGCATTATGTGCATTTTTGGTTTAAAGCTTATGAGTATTTTTGTATATTAACCTAAATTTTATTAGCTCTTTTTTAAAATTTAATAATTTCCTAACTTTATCCATACTTGTCTGGTCATATATATAGTGGAGGGACAGAGAAAGAGAGAAGTTTTTTATATCTTACTTATAAGGCATTTCACTACATTTTGAAGTGAATGTATAATTTAATCATTCACTTATTATTAAGTGAACTTTGTTTTTATTTATTATTGTGTACATTAAATAAAAGTAGTATTGTAAAATTATAGAATTTTATGGCAGCGTTTGTTAATGATATTTAAGATTTTTATTGGTCTTATTACAAAAATATTAGAAATACTCTATAAATAAGACCATATAAATATTTAATATCCACATTATGCATTTAAAGAAAAAAAAAAGTCTAGATAATAATAAATAAATGATAAGAGTGATCTTTACACTCTTAGAGGAATAATAAACGCGTAATGTAAAAAATGAAAAAAGAAAAAGAAAAAGAAAAAAAGCGATCGATTGGGAACATATCTCGGTTTCTCATTAAAAATAACAAATAAAAATAGCAACTGAAAGGTAGAATTGTGGGTTGACATGAAAAAATTAATGATTTGACATGTTAATATAATTAATTTTTTTTTCTATCTTATACTCCCTTCGGTTTTTATTGTAAGACACTAATTATAAGTTAATTTTTTCTTTTTATAAAGCATTTACTTGTTTCTAAGAAGCATTATTTTTTTCCCCATGTATGTCCCTAATTAATAAGGATAGTTGAAAATAAGCAAATGTCTTATAAAAATGATCAAATACACTTGTTAGTAATGGCAACCAGAATTTTTTTTTAGCCTGAGCCAAAAAACAAACATATTGAACTACTCCCTTTGGTTTTAATTATAAGGTATCAAATAACAAGTGTATTTGGTTCTTTTCATAAGGTATTTGCCTGTTTCCAAAGTGTATTAAATATTTTATTTTTCATGTACACCTATAATTAAAAAAGGCAGTGAGTGAGAGTAATAAATAATATGATATTAGAGTTTAGTGTAATTAATATGGATAATATTGAAAATTACTTAAATTTTAGGACAGATTTAATGATTTTAACTATTTTATTAGCTTGTGAGAATTGTTAGTTGGTGTCTTATAATAAAAACTAGAGGGAGTATTTACTAAATAGTATCATATAACATTGAAAATAAAAATAAATAATAACCAACAATTATAAATCAAAACAAGATATAAGATGATACTAATCATTTTAATAGTTATCTTAAACAAGAATTTTACTTTCATCTCATAGCCCAATGAGTAATGAACCAAACATTATCCTTATAAAGAAGATAAAAAATTAGATGGGGGCCAAAGTATTAGCCAAATAAAATATCATATAATATATACATATATGTTAACAAATTTTAGAAGGTCAACTCAGGGCAGCTAGGGCTTGGCCAAAAGCTAGATTTGCCACTGCTTATTAATTGATGTTTTATAATAAAGATCAGAGGGAGTATAATGTCAAAATACAAATGATCATATCCTCTCATCTTTGTTCTAAAACTCTTTTAACTATTTCAAATAGTTTACAAAATTCTAGTAAAGTTAATAACAAATTTATTACAACAAAATTGTCTTTTTTATGAGAGATTAAAGAAACTAAATAAATTATTTAATCATATAATATGTTATTTATCATTAGATAATAAATCAGTTTATTAGTCAAACTAATTAGTTTAAAGAAAAAAAAAATCTAAATATAAATATTCTAAAGTAACTTAATTAACTTTCTTAATCTTTTAAAAAAATCAACTTTGTCTTATATTTAAGACAAGAGAGAGTAACTTTTACCAATAATTGAATCGGAATTAGTTTATAAATTATGCTTAATTATTATCTATCTCCACTTGATTAATCCCTCTTAGTATTAATCTTCCATCCCACATGCAAGAGAATTTTTGAAGCTTAATCTGGTCTTATACTCTTATATTACAACAACAACACCACTTTATCCTATTGGATAGAGTTGGTTACATGAATCAAAAGACGTTGTTGAGTTTGATCAAAAGCTAAATTTTGAGATAAATTGTTAATAAAGAGATCTCCATTTAAATCATTCTGCTTGAATTTTTCATCGTCATTTAGAAGAATTGATCCCAAAAATTCGAACTTTATCACTTGTAGAATAGCCCGATCTCCCATTTTAAAAGGTCAAATTATTTCTTACACCCCTCTTATAAAAAATATGATACATATCGAAAGCCTTTCAATAGGTGCTTCTCCATAGCTAATAAGTAAATAATAAGTAATATATGGTATATTAATTGAAACATTCCAACTATGTCCCATCATAGTTATATTCCAGGGTTTGAGGCACCTACTATTTTTCATACGTGTGGAGTTAGTGCACACTGCATGCAATTAAATGGGAGTATTTTATGGAAAATGAATTTTGTTTGGGGAAAAATTATATTAAAATTTTAAAATATTTTAAACCAATTTTAATAGTTTACGAATGTTATATATATATATATAAAAGATCGGAAAGAAGGAGTACAGTATTAAACTTGACCAAATAAAAAAAAAAGGAGTATAATATTAAAAAAGAAAATGAAAATTTTGGTTGACTAATTCATAGACATAGCCGTTTAAAAAAAATAATAATTTCAAGGACACTTTATAAAGTGAGTCTTAGTTAACATATGTCATTAGAGAAACAATGTAGAGAAGAAGAAGAATCATGCATTAAGCTCATTAAGGCAACATGCTCATACACAAAAATAACCCACTTGATGAGTTATCCCTAATCTACCCTTATTCAACAAATCATGGTAAATATTACCAACTTCAGCAGGCGTAATTCTTTAGTTATCCCTAATTAATATAACATGTCTATTCCCACACTGATTTGTTTTGTTTCTTTTTTTTTTTCTTTTTTAATAATTTGGACAGCAGGCGTAATTCTTGAGGAGCCATGGCATCGAACTCCAAACCTAACGCCTCTAGATCTAAAGAGTCTTCGCCAATGATTTGTTTTTCTAAGAACATGACCCAGTGTGACAATCCAAACTTGTAGGATGAGATTTTCAATCTTATCGCAAAACACATAAATATTTACCTCAAAAAAGAAAGATTTAAAAGGAATATGATAGGAATGAATCTAAAAGAAGTTATTTAAAATTGATCACATCACTCACTTGTATCCGCAATATGTTTTCACTATATAGTATGAAAGGCAAAAGACCATAGGAGTATATAAATAACGAATGTAATTAAAATCGGATCGGTTGAACTGGTTGGAGTACTGGCTTAAGGGTCAATGAGTGAGATCAGAGTTAAATCGGAGCTAACCTGAGATCAAATCGCTGATAAAGTGAAGATTTCAGGTTATTAATATAAAATTATAAAAAAAAAATCGATTATAAAAAAAGTAAATTGAGTTAATATTCAGATCGGACCGGTTTTCCAATTTCTAGTCTGAGTTTAATATAACCTTGTGAGTAACTAAACCCATAACTAGAATTAAAATTAACTTGAAATGATTGTTGCAATATCTCTCCAGCTTGAGTCTCTCTCTCTCTCTTCAAATGAAGACAAAATCAATTATTGAACTTGATTACGATTTAGGGTGGAGCCAAGGAAACTTGTAATAAACAACGCATAAGCTCAATTATTGGACATACCATATCTTTATAATGCTCACTTCTTGAAGATTTGATAGACTAAAAAATTATTAAGTAAAAACCTAATTAAACTATTGAAAGCTGGAAATTATCAGTTGAAAACATTCTCTCTCATGATTGTGTTTGGTTAGGAGAGGGAGGAGAGATTTTAAGTTAAGCCATGTTTGGTATAATGGAAGCTTTTTCTTTTTCTTTTTTTCATTGAAGAGAAATCCTTTATTGTTCCTTGTCTAAAGATGCAGTGTAATATGATGTCCTTATTATGCTAAAATATTTTATTATAGTTTATATTATGACGAATAATTATGTTTTCTTTTATAGTTTAGATTATTATTTGTGTACTACTTCTGCATTACAGTCCTTTTTATCTTCATAATATTTGTCTTTTTCTAAAAAGGAAGGGGGTAGGGGAGAGGGGTAAAGGTAAAAAGAGGTTCAAACTTCAAATCATGTTTGGTAATTGGTACAAATGAAAATACAAGGTAAATGTGGAATAAAAAAAAATATAAATACCCCAAATCTGATCCAATTTAAAGGAAAAAATATATCCAAGAAAACTAAATATATTCAATAATTATATTTGTTATCAAATAAAAATAGCGACAATCATCTAATCTAATTTAAAGAAGTAAAATATGTTAAGAATAAAATTTAGTAATTATATTTCTAATACACACATTATATATATATATATATATATATATATATATATATATATATATATGATCTGACGAAGCAAAAAAGAAATAAAGCAACGGGGATTAGATAAATATGTACACGATCCATAAAAAAAAAAGAGAGAGACAAACCTGCAGACATGTTTTCTATCAATCACATTAAATAATTGGGAAATTCGCCAAAAATACCTAAAAAAAAAAAAATTTGTCGAACTAGATCACTGTGCAAACATTTTATCAAAATAACTCATTTTGTGGCGCCACGTCAGATGGCGCCACTGGCCATGTGGCGGCGCCACTTGTGGCGTGCCATACATAAGTGGCGCCACTTTAACAAATATATATTTTTTAATTTTTAATTATTATAATTATATATTATTATATTTAATATATATTAAATATTATATATATTATTCTATATAATATATTTTATATAATATATATTTTTTTAATTATTTTTTTATTTTTAATTATTATAATTATATATTTCAAAAATTTTATGAAATATTCTTTTTAAAATGATGTTCTATTTTCGAAAAAATTTTCTAAACGCGGCGCTGCCACGCACCCTGCAAGAGGTGCCGCCCCTTGACCCCGCCTGCTAACCGGCTAGCGGGACTACTGTGCTAGCTGTTTATAGCGCGATTAAATCGTTGTGATATAGTATCGCGCCATTAAATCGTAGCGATTAAATCGTAGGTCTTCGTAGCGCGATTTAATTATTAATTTTTTAACCTTCATATATATTTAATATAATATACTCCAAAAAGATCAACAGGCAAACCAGCAGGATCAAGTTCAAAAGATCCACAAGGGACACCATCTCTTTCATCACCAGTTATTTAATGGCGCGATACTATATCACTATGATTTAATCGCGTTACGAACAGTTAGCACGGCGGTTCCGCTAGCCGGTTAGCAGGCGGGGTCAGGGGCAACGCCTCGTCTAGAAATTTTTTTCAAAAATAGAACATCATTTTAAAAGGAATATTTCATAAAATTTTCGAAATATATAATTATAATAATTAAAAATAAAAAAATAATTAAAATAATATATATTAAATATAATAATATATAATTATAATAATTAAAAATTTTAAAAAATATTTGTTAAAGTGGAGCCAGTTATGTGGCGTGCCACGTTGGCATGCCACACATGGCAACGCCATATGGCCAGTGGCGTCATTTGACGTGGCGCCACAAAATAGGTTATTTTGGCAAAATGTTTGTACAGTAGTCTAGTTTGACAATTTTTTTTTTAGGTTATTTTTGGTGAATTTCCCTAAATAATTGGGAAGAATGGTAATAACGTATTTGTAATAAGGTTATTCTTGTCCAGAATTTTACCCTTTCACAGTGACTACAACTTTTCCATCCATATCTTGAAGGAAAGTAGTTTCCCTTTTATTTGTGACTTCCTTCACACCAGACAAAAATAACTCTCCCTCAACCTTTCTCTTTCCACACCCCTACTTTCAATTTTACCAAACATAGTATTTTAGGGTTTTTAATATTAGATATATTTATCTAATTTAATTAGATTAAGAGAGTTAATTAATATGATATATATTTTCTAAAATATTCTAGTTATCCTCTTTAATTACCCCTCCTCTTTTAATTATTGTTGTTAAAGAGTTAAATTAGGAAAATATTGACAAAAATGAAAAATATTTCTCATATTTAAGATCAAGATTAACTCCTCAAATATCTTATATGTTTGATATTAAGGATATGAGGTAGTATCTAAAACTTTCACATGGAGTATATATGTACACAGACACAGAGAGAGAGAGAGAGATTCTTCTTCTTCTTATCTATCAAGGAGCAATGGTAACATAATCTACTGGGAGAATCACTATAAGGTACTCAGAAAGAAATGCAATAACGGAAAAGTCCTAATAACAAGAGAGTAACATGGAACCTCGTAGTGATTCTCTCTAATCTAATCACTGATGAAAAAAGATTGCTTGAATTGATGTGTCATAAACAAAGATAAAGAATCAACCCAGGGCTGATCTAGTCATCTCATAAGCCAAGAAGCAAGCTGCATTTGCAGGAACACTACGAGCTATGGCAGGACCAAAGCCTTTGTACAGACCTTTTAACCCTTCTGAAGCCAAAATCTTCCTGCAAGCATCAATGGAACCAGAAAACTTTGGGTTTCTGTAATCATCCACTTGAATCACACTCTTAACCACATCAGTTGGGTAAACCGCTAACCACACTGAAGCCCCAGCCAAGCCTCCAGAAACAATCAATGAGCCTCTACTTAGCCCAGATGTATCAGAACCTCCTGCTAGGAACTGCTTTGTTGCTTCATATACACCAAACATGACCGCGTTTCCCGGTACTTCTCGTGCCATCGTTGGAACCATGCCCTTGAATAGACCTCTCACCCCGCCTTCGGATCTTAAGACTTGCCTGGCCACATCCATGGGCCCTCCATACTTAACAGCCACAGCAGCTGTTCCAGAACCTGCAAGAACACTCTGTGCTTGCAACCTGAAGAGACAAACCTAATTATCAGAGGATCAAGATATCTATGTATCTGTAATATATTATACAAAATCTAATGGAAGGTTGCATTATTCACGAGTCATACATATCTTAGTTAACTTCAAAATCCATGCAAAGCATAGATCCAGTGTAGTTTCAAGTAGAAGTTAAGGAGACAACTGGTATGTTGATGACAAGCTTTAAAGGAGGTACTTGTTTGGATCTTACTCTCTTCCTCTTCATACTTTTAAGAGAAACATGTTAGAAAGAAAAAGCAATGTATGGTGCATGGTTAGAGGCCACTGAGCTCTATGCCCGAGCTCTCCTCCTTTCTTTTTCCCCTGAGTACTAGATTTTTGCCGTTTTACTCTTGCTTTCTAGAGGAAGGGTTCTTTTAATCCTGGAGAGTTCTGCCTTCTATTCTTACCTTGTGTGGCAGAATAAATTTTAAGGCTAGTGTCTTGAAAGCACTGACTTGGACCATATATTGTGTTTTGTGTAGGCATTTTCAACAAAACACTAGGGGGGAAAAAGAAACTTGAACTTGGAACTAACCCTATGTTTGGATGGAGAGAAAAGTGAGGGGAAAATAGGGGGAAGAGAATACTAGGAATGAAAACTTCCTAAAATGGTAAACAATTTACTATTTTTGAGAGTTTTCCCTCTTAGTATTCCTTCTCTCCTAATTTTCTCTCCATCAAAACATAAGGTAAATGTAGGTGATTACTTATAGATCAATCAAACCATGGAAAACATAGAAACATGTTGGAGCCCAGTCACAAAAGAGACAACATGTCAGGTAAGTCTAATTATGATTAACGTGGTCTACTAATTTCCTATGGATCAGTGCTACAAAAAGAATCTCTATAGAAAATGACAACAGAAGGGTGATGATCATTGACCTGCATTTGATGAGTTCAGTGGGGCAAGCTAGAATGGAAACCACCACTCCAGCACCAGCACCACAAACAACCTGCTGTTTGATGGTAAGGGGGGCACCGGGATGGGACCTCAATAAGGCCTCCATTTGTCCCCTGGCCGAGAACAGGACAGCGTTAAATGCTGCTACCGTGGCGAGTGGTGCGCCCATACCTTTGTATAACCCTCTGGGACCTTCAGCAGCTAACGTCTTCTTGACAGCATCAATGGCACCAGAATACTTGGGAAGCTGTCCAGGAAGTGGTGTGGGCTGGCTTTGAAGTTTGACCTTGATGGTGTCAAAAGGGTGTCCACATACTAATTGTGCTATGCCTCCAACTGTGCCAGCAGTAAGGTCCTTAGCTACATCCATCTGCAAAAAATATAGCTCCAATCTTGAAGAAAATCTTATATTTACTCAGACGATCGAATGTAGGTCGAAAATAAATGATGTCATTGCCTTTCACCAGCTAAGCTGACTTCCATTGATTTGAGGGGAGAAATGATGAAGCGCGATCATTTACACAATGAATGAGATCAATTACAAATATCTTTCGATATAAGCATTAACAGCTTTGCAGCAGAACAAATATGATGGTTGACTTTTTTCGAGTGTGAATTTGTTGGTTGCTTAAAGCTTCAATCTTAAATAATAAGGAGATGGAAGTTGGAGGAATATATTTTTCTCGGGGGTACACATTTCACCTCGAAAGAAATCTAAATTTCACGACGTATAATGCTGGCATTAATAATTTCAGACTGCAAACAACACACAGTCAATTAATTTTGTCACAACTGATGCTTCCATTCTCATCTTTGTCTGATACTATGACAATTGACAAGAAGCAGAGACTCAGATGAACATTAACATCACTTACCTTTATCAGAACATAGAAGCTATATATCTCAATTCCAAAACAGCTCAATAAAGTTTAGCAACAATCTAGATTCTTTACTTTGTTTTGTATCTTATAGGTTCAGAACGCAATACTAGCAGGAAATCATTTGAAACGGATGGTAAAAGAAATCAGAAATTATACCAAGCCTCTGAAATCAACCAAAGCTGATAAAAGTAATTTCCTAATAGTGGGCAAATTAAATTGATCCAAAAAAATTTTTTTGGGGCACTAGTCCCTTGATTCATGTGCATGTTGAGCTTATACTCTCAAGAAAATTTTGTCTTGATATAAAAGTGGGTCTGCTGCTGGCTTTGAAAGAGTTAATAATCTTACAACCCAGCCATGCAATGCATAATTTTGGAAATCCAAACTCAAAAGAAATAGCAAATGGTAAAAGAGAAGAAAAATAGAGAATTTTTAAAAATAGTTGTTAGCTCTAAACTGCCACAATTTCAGATCACCAGCTCCAATTTTAAGAAAACAAAAGTAGCCAGCAATAGCTATATAGCATACAGTTCAAGGTTGCTTGATACATTCCAAAATGACACCTAACCATATGCAATCTATGAAATACACTTCCAGCAAACATACATAAATCCATTGTACTACACTGCATTAGTTTGTTCTTTAACCTTAAAGAAAAAAATTTGGACCCAGGCCTACATCTAACAATAACAAACTATGGGGGATTTGAAAAGCCAAGCAAAGGATATGCTGATCCCTTTTCATGCTTGAGATCTCAATTTGAGGATGTAGACATGCCCACATTGTCCCCAAATACGATCCTACTGACTGATATATTAAGATTTCCTGAGCAAGTGTTCACTGATTTCCATTAAATGCAATAATACTTGACGAAATTATACAACAAACTCACCGAACATTAAAAAAAAAAAAAGGCAAGAAAATTCTGTAAAAAGGAGCTTTTAATCAAAAGTTTAGAATCTTACCGAGCTTTTGGTAGCTCCCGAAGAACTTGACGTAAAAAAAAAAAAAAAAGGAACCAAATTGAATCCCCAACGTCCTTTGCAAAAGAGCTATTCCCTAGCTAAATAGAGAAATCACAATACAACGTTGAAACTCGGACATGGGTTTTGGTAAATTCAAACAAAATCAACAGTAACAAAAGCAGAGAGGGAGGAAGATCGTGGAGAGAACTGAAGAAGAAACAGCCAAAGTTTGTTTCAAATGCTAATTCATACGAGGGAGTTTAATGTGGACCCCAGTTGATTAAGGCATTAAATTCAACTAATCTAGACATAAGTCTGATAGAAATAGCTTGTCACTGTCTTGCTTTTTCAATAGACCAAGGCGGCAAAATACCCACTGGTGGCTAAGCTAGTGCTTCCCACTTCTTTTTAATTAGGAAATGTGTTTCCCGGTTCACAATTATATATTTAAGGGAAAATTGCAGAAAGGGGACCTTTTAAAATAATCTCTTAAAATCTCAAAATTGCAATAAAATCTCGTAGAACTTTTTCTTCAATATTTCTCATATGTCAAAAGACACAAACAGTATATGGAGGGTTTTTTTAGGAAACTATTTACTAAAATGCCCCCACTTTCAAACTATTTCTCATTATGCCATTTCCTGGAAACATATTCCCTGTCTACCCCCATTTAGTTGACTAAATAAGAGCTTTAGTCGACTAAATGAGGGTTTAATTTTTGGAAAAATTAAAATGAAGGACAAAAATAAAATAATATTTAATTAGAAGGACCATAAAAATTATAATTATCAAGAAGGACCGAATAAGCTTAAAAGTACTAAATTACCCTTTTGCTTCCCTTACGCAAAAAATAAAGAACAAAGTACTTTCTTCCATTCTCCCCTGAATATCAGGGTGGGGCATTTTGCAAATCCAGTATTATAAGTTAAAAACAACAATTTTTTGTAATCCCCTAGAAACAAGAAGTTAATTAGAACAAAATTGTTCTTAAACTTCATTACTATGCATACACTTTTACCAAATATCGTCATTTTTTCAGAACATAAGGTAATTAACTTCATTTAGTCGACTAAATCTAGGATTTAGTCGACTAAATGTCGTGGAGGTGAAATTTTTTTCAATAACCTCGACATTTAGTCGACTAAATCCCAGGATTTAGTTGACTAAATGTCAACAATGGGTTTTTTCAATAATAATGGATAATAATGACTATTTATGAACAAATTAATTCAAGTCCTATTATTTAGGAATAAGTTGGATCATATCATTATCTTCTTGATTTCATGATTATCATTATTTTTACTTATATTATTATCCATTATCCATTATTATTATTATCATTATTATCTGATAATAATATAACATACATATATTCCCTACCTGTTAGTTGGTTAGATCCTATTATTTAGGGATACCTTAGATCAAATCCTATAATCTCTAATATATTTTATTCATCTCATTATTGCTTTCCTAATATTGTTATTATTATTATTATTCTTTTATAATTAATCTACTATCCATTATTTTTATCCATTATTGTAAAAATATGTATTCATCAATAACTTTGCAAAAACGCACGCATAGCTCTCTGGCTTTTTTTTTTTTGTTTCAGTTGACACGCACTCACAGTGATCATTATGATTATCTATAACTATGTTCTTCTTTTCTTTCCAGATCCTCGTCGTTTTCTTCTTCTTCTCTACATGATTATTTTTCTCTAAGTGCGTGTAAACTGAAAAAAAAAGCCAGAGAGTCATGCGTGCATTTTTGCAAAGTTATTGATGAATACATATTTTTACAATAATGGATAAAAATAGTGGATAGTAGATTAATTATGAAAGAATAATAATAATAATAACAATATTAGGAAAGCAATAATGAGATGAATAAAATATATTAGAGATTATAGGATTTGATCTAAGGTATCCCTAAATAATAGGATCTAACCAACTAACAGGTAGGGAATATATGTATATGTTATATTATTATCATATAATAATGATAATGGATAATGGATAATAATAGAAGTAAAAATAATGATAATTATGAAATCAAGAAGATAATGATATGATCTAACTTATTCCTAAATAATAGGACTTGAATTAATTTGTTCCTAAATAGTCATTATTATCCATTATTATTGAGAAAAAGCCCACTGTCGACATTTAGTCGATTAAATTCTGTCATTTAGTCGACTAAATGTCAGGGTTATTGAAAAAAAATTCACCCCCACGACATTTAGTCGACTAAATCCTGGATTTAGTCGACTAAATCCTGGATTTAGTCGACTAAATGTCGACAGTTTTCAAAAAAAAATTAAACCCCCATTTAGTCGACTAAAGCCCTTATTTAGTCGATTAAATGGGGGTAGACAGAGAATATGTTTTCAGGGAGGGGTATAATGGGAAATAGTTTGAAAGTAGGGGCATTCTGGTAAATAGTTTCCTAAAAGGGGTCACTTTGGGCAAAAAGCCGTATATGGAGGCTGATGTACTTGTTAAAATAGGCTCATAAACTAGTTAAAATATACTCATTTTTCAACACATGCATATGGACTTATCAAAACATGCATATAGATTTGTTAACACAGGCATTTAGAGGCACTTGTGTCTTTTCACATATGATAAATATTACAAAAAAATGTCTCATGGGACTTTATTATAATTTTGAGATTTTAAGGCGCCATTTTATCATAAATTCCCTTATTCAGACCTAAATGCAATTTTACCTATGCTTAATCCCAGTTTCGTAGCCAACTAGAAGTGGAATTGCTCTATTAGTAATTATATGCATGTGATAATTTCCTAACAATGTCTTGTGTCGCCAAGATATATTGTTTGAGATCCTTCCCCCCACATTAGAAAACCTGATTGGTTACCTGCCACACCCAACTTCTTTGCCAATGACAGAAAAGAGAAAGCAAGTCTTAATCTTTTGCGAGGAATACGTTAAAGTCATTACCATTAGTCTCAATTTTGTATATAAAGAGATTTTGCAAGATTTTCTGTAAAGAGGCTGTTGTGATACTATACGATGTAAAGTTATTTTTTTTGGCACAATACAATGTAATTTTTTTTTTTTATAGGTATATGTATTCTTCTATTAGAGATAATCATGTTTAAGATATTGTTGGGCATTACTCCTAACGGAGATTCAAACCTTAATTCGTCACATTATGAGGTGCTAAATGTAAAATTTGATTTTTATATTAAAACACAACTAAACACACTAAGAACCTGTTTGAATGGTTTTTTTTTTAATTTTATAGAAAAAAGTCATTTTTTAAAAAATAAAGTGTTTTGTTTTTTTTAATTTATGTGTTTGGACGAGAGCTTTAAAAAAAGTGATACAAAAAAAAAAAGCCAAAATTCTCCTTTTTTTAAAGCTACAATTTGTAGCTTAAAAAAAAAAACCAAATGCAAAAAGAAGAGAGAGAATAAAAAAAAATTGACTAACTATTCTTTAATTATTTGTTTTGATACCAATTATCCATGATTTTCAACAAAATGACAATTCATATATCTAGATCTTTTCATATGCCCATTTCAGTAATTTTACTGATAAAAAAGTGCTTATCTAATTTAACACCAAACAGTTTTTTTTTTAATTTAAAAATGATTTTTAAATGGTGTATCCAAACATAAAATAATTTTAACTTCTAATTAAAGTATTTTTACAAAAAATGAAAAAAAAACTATTTTTTAAAAGTCCATCCATACAGGGTTTTAGTGTGACCAGGGTCGTGGCCCGTGGGAGTGCAAGGCAAAAAAAGCGGCTGATGTATGTGTCATCGTTATACGTAGTCCATAATATATACTCCATACAATCTTTAATACTCCAACAAGCTTTTCGAGCCAAAAAAAAAAACACTCCTATAAGATTCACTATTTTGAACTGCAGCATTTTTATTATTAAGAATAAGTAGGTATCATCAGTTTTTTTTTTTTTTTGGTAAAAAAAAATTTTGGAGGAATTCGACATCAGTCCCTCACCAAGGCCAAGGCACGGCCCTGGGCTCTATGAGCACTTACTGGGGACTTACGAGATCGCTTACTAAAGGAGTCCACCAAAGGAGTCTCAACGACAACAGAAGGGATCGAACCCATGTCCCAAGGGATTAATCCTGAATCTTTTACCATCTGTGCCAACTCTCATTGGCATATCATCAATATTTTATACATAGTAAAAGTGTTAGATTAGGGCCAATTTAATTCGGGGCTCTTTTTTTTTTTTTTTTTTTTCTTTTGTGAATTGAGGATTGGAGAAAAGTTGTTGTTTTTAAAAATATATATATTTTTGCTCTAAGTTTTTCAAATATATTCGTTGCTTATAAGTATGAATGTATGATTGACAAGACTAATGATAGTTGCTTCCACTAAAAGAAGCTTTTCAAAATTAGAATTGTTTAAATCATATTTATGCTTCATTGTATTACAAGACAAATTGAATGTATTAGTCATATTATCAATTGAAGCTTAAGTGTTTGTATATTTAAAAACAAAAGTGAAATGTTTTAATTATTTTTTTATTATAATTATTCGCTAATAAAGATCTTATAAGTAATTTTGTAGCTCAAAAAGCTAGAAAAATAGAATGTTTGAAAAACAATAACTTTTTGCATAGACAAAATGTTGATAAGTTATATCGCCCGTTGGTTGTGATATAAGAAGCTTTAAATTATATTACCTCCTTATGCACGCAACGGAGGAGGCTTCAAGTAAGTTTCAAAACAATACCTAGCGTGCATAATTTAGACTGTTATAAAACTAAAGGAATTCTAGAGAGAAGTCAGAGGAAATTCTAGAGAGATGAAATGGATTCTCATTCAAGTCTGATGAATAGTTACAGGAGACCTCTATTTATAGAAGGATGCAAATAGTAGATTACTATGCATATATACCATGTCATCCTGTATTTGGAGATTATAGGTCAATGGACATCCACATAATAAGAATATTCATAACACTCCCCCTTGGATGTCCATTTATGAATGTGTCTCGTTAAAAACTTTAACTAGGAAAAACCCAGTGGGATAAAAACCTAGCCAAAGAAAAGAGTACAACATTCATTGATACACTGTTGAGTTTTGCCTCATTAAAAACCTTTCTAGGAAAACCCAGTGGGACAAAACCTAGATAAGGGAAAAAGAGTACAGCGTGTATCGTCTCCCCCTCTTGATTACATCAGACTTGCTCCCCCTGATGACCACATTGCTTCATTATCTTTCTATCATCAAGTATTCATTGTATACCTGCAAGATCTAAATCTTTCAAGTAAAATCATAAATATACATGTGCATAAATATTTATTCAGATAATAATTATCACATAAATATTCACATACTAATATAGTATGACTCATGATCCTCATTATCATCATTACAGCATATGCTATCATATAAACATAAATATCATCAATGTCGACTTTATTTTTCGGTCCCATCGGATTTCATTCATAATTTATTGAGATCTCATTATATTCACATATATTAGGTACTTGGGTCTCTTTTTAGACCACAATACACTCTTCTTGTAATATCACTTCTGGAGATAACATCTCTTTAGGAGATGGCTCTTCTGGAGCTTTTCTTACTTATCCTCGACTTGATCATCTATATTTTATTGCTCCTTTTCTCTTTTGAGGATTTTTATCTTTTAAAAACCAATGGACCTGCAACGCTTCAGGCATGCTTTATAACAATTCATATAGGAGCATTTGCAGTTGGGATATGTAACTTTGTCACTTTCTTTAGGTCAGTAAATGCTTCTGGCATTCGATTAACTAAACTCTGAAATTGAATTATCATATTGAACTTTTAGTGCACAATTCCTTGTACGATGATCAATATGAGCCAATGATAATTCATTCTAGTAAATCTTTACCCAATCTGCTTATTTTTCTCCCCCTCATCAAATCATCAATTTTCTTTGTATATCCATCTATGTGCATTGAAGTAGATTAATAATCATTGCACATTTAAAACATTTTAAGATTGAATTATTCTGGCTCCTGACCAAAAGCCAAATTTTACGGGGAGAATTCTGTTGACTTATATAATTGCTGCAAATATACACAACATATAAATTTTGTTCTCATAATCATTGATCTATCCATTCATGGATACTTTAATACATTATTTCTGGATCATTCAATCTGGAAATTACGCGCATAATATATTGCAAACTTCTGGTTGCAAACATCACTGCAAACTTTGCAGATTTATAATCTCATATGTAAACTTTCAATTTGATATATTTCCAGAGATCCAATTCCAATAATTATTTCTATCTGAGAACAAGCAGCACATAATATATGACTCGGATGATCAAACAAGTCATGCCAACTTTCCATATGATTTATCATCAAATCTAATATTCATTTTAGGGGAATCAACATAGAAACATTCACAAAGAATTATCACATAAATATTCACACTTGATATATATATCATTCTCCCCCTCAAGTGTGAGACCTTAAAAATTAATTCATGAAATTTCCATACAATATTCCATGATAATAGCATATATGATAATTAATGTATTATCAATGTATAATTTTGTTACTTCTGGTAACAAAATTTCCATTTTCCAGAATCAACAAACAAATATATATTAAATACAAAATCATCAGGTGTATAATTGCAGATTCACGAGCGCAATACTATGTAATCACAGGCGCATCACTGTGGAATCACAGGCGCAACAACTCAGATTGTCGTATGCATATAAAGTCAAAAAGATTCCAGGCTCGTGTTTTATAGGGAGCAGATCTGCAGAGATTTAACAGGACTACGCAAATCTGCAGAGATTCAATAGGATTTACTTTTATGTTATTGTTATTAATTTAACTTCAGATTGGAAGTTTAGATTTAATTTTTTTTAATTGTTTTAATTTGATATTTTATTATTGTTACTAACTTTATTGACATTTATTTTTATGTTACTAACATTTATTTTACGTATTTATTTTTATGTTCCTAACATTCATTTATCTTTCATGGTAGTAACACTAATATATATTAGTGGGCTCCATTTATTTATTTTATTATTTACTGCTCCATTTGTTTATTTAATTCTTTACTGCTTTATTTATTTTTCATGGTTGCGACACTATATATTAGTGGGCTCCATTTATTTATTTATTTATTTACAGCTTTATTTATGTTTTATGGTTGTAACACTATATATTAGTGGGAACCATTTGTTTAATTTAATTCTTTAATGCTTTATATTAGCGGCACACTAGTTTCTATTAGTGGGCTCTATTTATTTATTTTATTATGCTTTATTTATTCATGGTAGCAACACTATAGTGGGCTCCATTTATTTATTTACTGCTTTACTTATTTCTCATGGTTGCAACACTATATTAGTGGGCTCCATTTATTTATTTTATTATTTATTTACTGCTTTACTTATTTCTCATGGTTGCAACACTATAGTGGGCTCCATTTATTAATTTTAATTCTTTACTGCTTTATTTATTTCTCATGGTAACGACACTAATATTGTGGGCTCCATTTATTTATTTACTGCTTTATATATATATATATATATATATATATATATATATATATATATATATATATATTTGCATTTGCATATGCATCCTCTTTCTTACTTTTGGATGAAATAGGTCTCGCTGTGAGTTTACTACCATTCCTATTTCATCTGCTTTTTATTTATTTAGCATGTTTATTTCCAGTCATTTATTTATTTACTGCTTTATATCCCCCTTCCTTTTTATTTTTATTTATTTATTTACAATTTATATATTTCCCTTCCCTTTTATTATTCATGGCAACTACACTATTAGTAGGCTCTATCTATTTATTTTATTATGCTTATACTTTATTTATCCTGAAGATAAACTGTTAAAAGATCATATATATTATTATGAGATCAAAATGCCATAGAGAGATGAGGCATAGATTGGCTTGAGAGATGAGGTATAAATTGGCTAGAAGCTAAGATATAAATTAGCTTGAAGCTAAGAGGTAAGTTAACTTGAAGCCAAGAGACAAATTATGAAACAAAGTTTGATCCATAAATTTTGTATGTCATCGCCTCAAAATTGTATATTTGGCATTAAATACTCTCTCAAATTATGAGACAAAGGATTGTATGATTATGATTGTTATTATAAATAAATATATCTAATTTGCTATTGTAGTAGCAATATTGTGATAAAGTCAAGAAATATTGTGGATTAATTTCTTACTATATCAAATATATCAATGAGTTTTGGTTCATGAATTTCATCCAACTTCAATCCCATAAGTAAATGAAGTAATAAATAAATTTGTGATTATGGAAATATGGTTGTTTTACTATTATTATTGTTTTGTGTTTTCTATGTTTATAACAATTGTTGTGAATATAAGAGTGGAATATTCATAGATTAATTAAATAAAAGACAATATTATTTCATGAAATATAAAGTGATACAACTCCATTACAAAGCTTCACCATCTCATTTTGAAGATATCTTATTTCATCTTCTTTTGTTATTTTTGAGATGGGATCTTGATGAGGCATAACTTTTCTTAATAATGCAACACGCCTCATAAGTTTTTGAAACTTCTTGTATCAAGCATCAGGATATATCTTGATGCGTGATCCTGTATTAGCCTATCATGAGGTTCTCTGTGTTGGTTCGGAATGGGCTATAAATCCAAATGACCTCCATGGAAGTTCATTTCAAACCAATATTGAACACTCATTAGGCAAAGGAAAACAACCTGCAGTAAGTATACCCTATGATACTTCATCCCTTAACCAGGGTGAATTATATAGGTTATCTATGGAGCAACGAGAAAGAATAAAGAAAACAACGCTCCATGATTTAAGAAATTATTTTCACTTAACCCTTGATGAAGCGAGTAAACAATTAAATATGTCTACTCACACCATACAAAAAATCTATCAAAAAGGAGGGTTAACCGAGTGGCCACACAAAAAGCTCAAGAAACTTATGACGCAAATCTCGATATTACGAAGAGCTTTGCCTCATCTGGATCCCATCTCAAGAGAAGCAAAAGAAGAAGACATTAAATATCTTCAGAATGAAATGATTAAAGTTTGTAATGATGTTGAGCCACTCGCAATTAAACTTTGTTGAAATAATATTTCCTTTTGCTTAATTATTTTGTTTATGAATATGCTTTTCTCGTATTTATAAAAATTGTTATAATCATAGAAATCACATAACAACCATAATAATATATTTACTTCATTCACTTCTGGGAATGAAGTTGGATAAAAATTCATGATCCATAACTCACTGATTTGTTTGATCATGGCAAGAAATTAATCCACAATATTTCTTGACTTTACCACAATATTGCTACTGCAATAGCAAATTGAATATATTTATTTACAATCAACAATGATCATACAATCCCTTGTCTCATAATTTAAGGGAGTATTAAATGCCAAATATACAATATTGAAGCCTTTATACAATTGATGACATACAAAATTTATGGATCAAGCCTTATTTCATAATGTCTCTTAGATTCAGGCTAACTTGCCTCTTGGCTTCTAGCCAATTTATGCCTCATATCTCCATGGCATTTTAATCTCATAATATATATGGCCTTTTAACAGTTTATCTTCAGGATAAATAAAATATAAGCATAATAAAATAAATAGATGGAACCCACTAATATGTATATATTAGTGTGGTTGCCATAAATAATAAAAGGGAAGGGGGATTTATATAAAGCAGTAAATAAATAAATAAAAATAAAATAAATGACTGGAAATAAACGTGTTAAATAAATAAAAAGAAGATGAAATAGGAATGGGAGTAAACTCACAGCGAGACCTATCTCATTCAAAGGTAAGAAAGAAGATGCATATGCAAATGTAAATATATAAAACAATAAATAAATAAATAAAATAAAATAAATGACTGGAAATAAACATGCTAAATAAATAAAAAGAAGATGAGATAGGAATGGTAGTAAACTCACAGCGAGACCTATCTCATCCAAAGATAAGAAAGAGGATGCATATGCAAATGTAAATATATATATAATATATAGAAGGCAGTAAATAAAATTTAAATAAATGGAGTCCACTATATCAGTGTTACCACCATGAAAAATAAAGCAGTAAATAATAAAATAAATGGTGCCCACTATACTAGTGTTGCTACCATGAAAAAATAAATAAAGCAGTAAAGAATTAAAATAAAATAAATGGGGCCCACAAAGTGTCACCACCATAAAAGATAAATAAACGCTGAATAAAATAAATAAATTGAGCCCACTAATAGATATTAGTGTGCCTCCATGAAGAATAAATAAATGCATAATAAAATAAATAAATGGAGCTCACTAATAAAAAGTGTTGCCGCCATAAAAGATAAATAAAAGTAAATAACATAAAAATAAATGTTAGTTACAATAAAAATAAATGCACAAAAGTAAATGTTAGTGACAATAATAAAATCTCAAATTAAAACAATTTAAATAGAAAATTAATCTAGACTTCCAATCTGGAGTCAAATAAATAATAATAACATAAAAGTCAAATTAATTGACTTACCTCAATAGCTTTACCTCTTTTTTTTTTTTTTTTTTTTTGAGAAACTGTCGGCAGAAACAGTTTTTTTTTTTTTTTTTTTTTTGATGAAATCTGTCAGCACAAACAATGATTTTTTTTTTTAAATAATATATAAGATGACAAAAGAGAGACTTCACGTGAAGGGGGTGCAAATTTTTAGTGAGACATGTAGGGTCCATAGGTTTGAATCTGAAGGGAAAAGTAGGAGCTTGTAAAAGAATGGAGAAAATAATCATGCAGACACCGAACTAACAAAAATAGAGAAAAGTGGCTAATAATTAATTGTACATAAATAAAGAAAGAGGAAGCCATCACCGGATTGAGGATATCTCCAGCGACAGAAGGCGGTCAGGTATGAAAAGCAGAGAGAAGTAAAGTTGGGTGCTCGTGGTGGTCTTGCTCCTTCGTTTATGATGCCTCTGAGAAGTAAGGGAGACACACCTAGATCTAATGTTGAGCAGAGATGGGGGAGAGGGAAAAATAGATCTGAAACTGAAACTGAGAAGGAAGGGCGAAAATGATGCTGAAAAGTTGGAAGGGATGAGTTTGGTGAAAGAACGCATAGAGATCTGCAGAATGAAGAAAAGAAGAAGGTAGAAGCTATCAGCCGAAGGAAAAGTCATCGTGCTGATAACGTGTTATAAAACTAAAGGAATTCTAGAGAGAAGTCAGAGGAAATTCTAGAGAGATGAAATGGATTCTCATTCAAGTCTGATGAATAGTTACAGGAGACCTCTATTTATAGAAGGATGCAAATAGTAGATTACTATGCATATATACCATGTCATCCTGTATTTGGAGATTATAGGTCAATGGACATCCACATAATAAGAATATTCATAACATAGACTTCATTATTTAAGAGACAACTTAATTGCACAATTCAATGCACGAACAAAGTATACAAAAAGTTATCGTTAAAAAATACTCCCTCCGTTTGATCCTAGATATAGATATAAGACAATTTTTTTTTTGGAAAGATTAATAAAACTAAAAAAAAATACTTAATTATATTATATAGTGTATCATTATATCATATATCAGTTTATAAGTTAGGTAAAATAATTTGGAGAAAAAAAGATATACAAATATTTTAAAGTAATTTAACTAATATTCTTAATAAATAATTTGGAAAAAAAAGATATACAAATATTTTAAAGTAATTTAACTAATATTCTTAATAAATATCTTGGAGAAAAAAAAGATATACAAATATTTTAAAGTAATTCAACTAACATTCTTAATAAAGTCACCCCTATCTTGTTATATTTTTAAGACGAGGGAATAAGTATCAAGAAATGAACGTGTAATGGTAAAGGATTTGGTACAATAGGAGGCATCATGAGAAAATTAATTCTGTCCATCATCACATTTAAAATTTCTAACTACATTAACCAACTCAAAAAGGAATGGAGAGTATATGAACATCTTGTCATTTTACGTATATACATTTTAAACATCAGAAATATTAACAAACTGGGGACTTGCCACTCCATCAACAACAGACACCTCACCTGTTAGACATAACTTACAGTATATTTTTCACTTTTCAAGAGTTGTGTCGTCACCGGATTCCACATCGTCCTGACTTGTAATGTTGCCAAAGCCCTTCCATAAGATAATGCCGTAACCCGGTATTTTCTGCATTCGACAAAATTAACAGATTGAATGAGCAAGAAAGAATCACAATGCACAAGACAGGCTACAAGGAACTCGTGCCATATAAATTCATAAGCATAGTAATATAATCTTTTTACGGTGGGCGATAAATTAGGCTTCACTGGAATCATCTTCAAGTAATGGCTTCATTTTGTCTCTTCTAGATGTAGCAGGTTGCTCGTTAGCGTTTTCGATGAATAAAGCAGCTTGCTCGTCAGCATCTTCGTTGAATAAATCAACACTTTTCAGAAAAATCCCTGTAGAGTAGATAGGATTAACTCTCTTCTGTTTAAGAAAGAAGTTAACAAATAGGAGCAAGCGTCTTCAAGCAACAAATACCATCAGGAATTCTATCAAAATTGTTGCAATGTCTTTCTAGGTAATTAACACAAGGTTACTATCAGTTTCCAAACTATAGTTTTCAGACAAATTAACAATTACATTTAGAGCTGGGATTTTGACTCTATCATTCTCTAGAGCTTGTGCCTACATAAACTAAAGGCCAGCACAAGGTGACATGCATTGCTACATTTCTGGCCCAAAAAAATTCTCCATGCACAGGCAGTCGGGCACTCAATTTCTCCCCTCCAGTGAATTACATAATAATAGTCGCCAAATTTAATATTCCTCTTCATTAATTTTGACATGGTTCCGTATATGCTGAATACTATATCTGGTCTTTAATACAAGATCTCATTTCAGTGTAAAGTGTAGACGGCACTACGATAAAGATCTTATATAAATTATTGGAGGTAGTAGAATGTTTCTTCTTGGCTCTTAATAAAAGTTTCAAGGTCTAGTCATTCTAGTTGAGTTTTTTTCACAAATGCCCCCATTTATCTATCCTAATGGTATAAAGTTTAATCTTCAAGCAATAACAGAAAAAAGGATGCATTAATGGCCAGAGTATTTGAAAAAAACACCCATAAGTGTTTAAATTAACACTTTCTCCATAAAGTGTTCTGAAGATTTAGTTTACTTTGAAGATAAAATAAGTAAGATTTTCTAATTTGACGCATATATTGCAGAAGTTAAGAAAAGAAGATAACCACACGAAAAAAAAACTGCATGGCACTCACCTATGAACCATATCAAAGCAGCAAGGAAAAAAACGGAGGTTAGAATAAGGGCTGTCGTTCTCCAGTTATGAATGTGATCCTGTGAATGGAAATCCAATGTGACCTTATGTCAAAGGACTAAATGATGAATATAAATAAGACTAATATCAGTTACAGCCTAAACATGTAGAGAATGTTAGCAAGTCAGGAAATGATGGCACTGACAGATGCAGAATGGAGGGATATCACAATGGTGCAAGTAAAAATTGCTTTGAGATAAACTGGGAATATAGTTTATAGACAGATAATATCACAACAATTGACACCAGAACAGGTTAATACACAAGCAGAAACCACGTGTAAGAGATAGATTCTTGCATGGAAACATTCCTAGAATTTCCACCGTCTTTCGAACCAAAACTCATGGGGCAAATTGATAAGCTGTCTTCCAAGAAAAAAGGATCTAAAACTTTCACATTAAAGGGAGAAGCAAATAGGTACACACAAAGCATTTTAATCTTTTAAACCAGTTTAAGCAATCATCACAACAACTTTCCTGCGGTTGATATTATGAATCCCACATAGATTAGAAAATGAAAATAAATTAGAATTTAGAGTAAACTCCCCTAAATTTTATTGAAATTACAGTCCTCCCCCTTAGCCTAATAGAATAAGTGCTATCTTCTGCAGCTTTCGCATTATATATACTAGCCTCTCAGAAAAGAAAAAGCCATATATGAAAAAGATACTTTTATATTCAGTATTAACTCTACAAGCATATTTGGGGGGCATAAATAAGATATTCCGATCAAACTAAATGATTTAAGCATATATAACTGTGATCTATTAACATCCAAATATGAAAGTAACCAAAAAAGTCAAAAAAATCAAGTAAAAAAAGAGTAAACACCTGCAAGACCCCGACAAGTGGTGAGGAAGGTACATCTCCAAATACATGGATTGAAACAGTGGAGATTGCCATAGATAGTGGCCTCAAACTAGGTTTTACACAATGTAAGCAAATATAATTCACAGGAGCCTGCAAAAGTAATGTTATGTCATCAACCAAATATTTAAGCAGTAACGCAAACAAAGTAACAGACCATAACAATACAACTGAATAAAAATACCCAGCGTAAAGCAGTGGATCACCATATGAAATGTATAGGATGCCATTCTAAAAGATTTTGAATACATTATATTCATTCTGTCGCTTAATGTATTTTACAAGTGTTTAGGTCAATGAAGGAATTTAATTCATGGAGGTAATTCAAAATAAACAAATAAAAAAGGGTGGAAACAGATAGAGGGCAAGTAATTGAATCAAAAGAAAATTTTTGAAGACACAGCATATAGACTTGGGTGGATATAAATGATGTTGGTTACAACCAAAGAATCAATAAAGCAGCAGTAACATGGAGGATCAAAGAAGCTAAATATGAACATTTGAACGATAAATTGATTAAATTACGTTTACAACTACAATTGAATCAATCATAACAAGTAAATGAAGAAACTAAACAAATGTTCTATCCTGCATGAAGTTAATTTAACTTAAAATAGCTACCAAGCACCAACTACCAAGGAAGACCACCTTAAAATCTAAAGAAAGCAATGTAATGTAAAAAAAAAAAAAAAAATTATAAAAAAGGCACTAAATTTTTGTGGGGAAATCTGATGAAGGGTAGTTTCCATGTAACTAAGGAAGAAATAGAAGCGTGACATGATCAACTATCTAATCTCAAGTCGAATCATATATGGTCTCAAAAAATGATTAGGTGTTTTGGTTGAGAGCAACAGAACAATGTAAAACATGGAAAAATATTCAAATAAGACAGCTGATAAATCAATATTTTCATATATTTTATCTCACTTTATTCATATATTTTGGGGGTGATTTTAAGCTAATTTCGATTTATTAGAAAATATTTGGATCATTAGCCTATTTTAGGAAATAATATAAATCTGAATTAATTATGATATTATTGGAATTAAATTGTTAATATCTTAATTGCCTATTTTGTGACGGACTAATATTTCCTAATATATGATAGATCATGATCTTATTTAATTCTTGTAGATCAAGGAAAAGAAGATTATGAAATCCTATGGAGCAGAATTATTTTTAGAAGTTTGAAGAACATTTAAATTCTAATGGGCTCAAATTTTATACCTAAACCTCTCTCATTCTCTAATATGTAAAGATAATAATATGCATTTAGGGACCTAATTATAAGATAAACTTAGGGACCTAATTGTAAACTAGATAGTAAGTAGGTTAATTAGTCATAAATCATAAACCAGACATTAGTTAGGACTTGAAGGAGGCTATAGTGTTATAAATAGCCCATCCTCCCATTGTACATTCAGACTTAGACTTGTTATGGCATTGCAATAATACATTGTAAGAGAGCCTAGGAGCTCTCTTCTCTATCTCTATTCTAATATCTTTTCTTGCATCTCTATTCTACATCTCTTTTCTTAAACCTAGATCAATATTCACATCAGTGGTATAAGAGGAGTTCTTCCTTGGCTGCTTCTTCACTGTGAAATCTATTCTTTCTAAACCCCTCTCATCTGTTTCTGGGTTCAGCACCTTTCGGTAATCTTGGACCAGCAGCAATTACAAAACAAATTCTGATTCTGTTCTTCGATTCTGTTTCTGTTCTTTTGGTTTCTGGTTCTGTATTTCTGTTTCTGGGTTAGTCAGCCTCACAAACAGTGAAACCATCAAGAACTCATCAAGAAAGCTTCAAGAAACCACCAAGAAACAGTGGCTGGGTTTATTGCAGAATCTGTTCTCATCCTCTTCTGCTCTTTTCTGATTCAATTCTGGTTTTGGGTGGTTCTTGGCATTCTGGTTCCAGATTCTGCCATCATCTGTTTTTTACGACATTCTGTCATCTGATCAAGGTTCATGGTTGCTGATTTTGGATTCAGTCTGGTTCAGTTCTATCAAAGTCTGTATTTGGATTTTTCTTGGCTTTTGGCTCATGTCTTAGTAATCTTGGCATGCATTCTGCCACCTGCTGATTCTGCAATGATAAGTCAGACGCCATTTTTTAATTCTGTATTCAATGCATGGTCAGACGTCATCTTTCTTCTGTGTTCTTCTGCTGTCCTCTTGAAACAACAAAGATTTGTAATGTTGGTTCTTGTTGCTGGGTTTTGCGGTTCTGCCGCCAGTCATTTGTTCTTCTGATTTCTGGTTCTGTTTCATTCAAGAACCATTGGAAGTTGGTGTATGGTCCAGATCAGGTCAAGAATATCAAGAAATATGGAAGAAAGGGTGGTGGCTCTTGAAGAAAAACTGGAAAGACATAACAATGAATTGCAAGATATGGTGTGGGGCTTGAGAGATGAATTAAGAGTGCTAGTATTGGCAATGCAAGCAAATAATGGTGGGCAACGGTGGCCTCAGCAGCTTGGCAATGTGAAGGAGTATAATGAAATTTTTGATGATGTTGTCACAAGATTCCAGCTCCAAATGGCAGAAGAAGACCTGGTTGTAGCATATGTGGATGGATTGAAAGATGAAATCCGTGACTCAGTTGAACATTTTCAATCAAGAACAATGTGTAGGGCTCGTGCTTTTGCTCAAATGGAAGAATTAGATCTGCAGAGACAAGCTAAGAAAGCAGAGAAAGCAAGAAAGGACTCCATGGTTCAAGAAGAAAGCCTTGTTGACCATAAAGCATCTGATGTTGTTTATCAATGTGGCAACATGTTCAATATTGATATTCTTGGTAACCCCTATCCAGCTTCTATCGAATATGAATCAGCTGAACAAGACACTTCTGCTTGTCCAGAAAAGAATAAGACTCAGGAAGTGCACCTTGAAGCTTTGCTGCCACGGCGCTCTTGTGCTTCATCGATGTCTCTATTTGTTGTTCCCTCTTCATTTCGAGCTACGTGGCTGAGCAAAGATCACTTTGAAAAGTCAAATCCTCAGCTGGTTCCCACCATATCCGGCTGTCCTATATATTTTCATGACCCACTGGATTTTCTAATATTGGATGAGAATATGGGCTTTAAGTTTCAAGAAAATGGCCCAAGTTCATTGCAGCAGTGGGTGAATTTAGTCGAGCCTATATTCATGTATATTCATTGGTCTTTTCATGTTAAACTCTCTTGTACAAGAACTCTTCTACGGCTAGGGTTCAAGGGAAAGTTGATTGTAATGCTCTATGGAAGGTTTTGCTCTCTAGGAGGGAAAGATAAGAAAATGCCTAAAGGGGGTGAAGTGTGCAGCAGAATTAAACACAATCTGAAGGAACAAACTGCTGCTTCCCAGACTTTGAATCACATATTTCATCACTTACTAGCATAAGTTTTCAAGAATTTAGAAGATTATGAAGCCTGTGTTTTTGTTGTTTCAGCTTTGTATTTTTGAGGGTCAGTTTTGTGTCAATCATCCTTGAGGGCAAGCATGTTTTGGAGAGGGGGTATTGATATGTAAAGATAATAATATGCATTTAGGGACCTAATTGTAAGATAAACCTAAGGACCTAATTGTAAACTAGATAGTTAGTAGGTTAATTAGTCATAAATCATAAACTAGACTTTAGTTAGGACTTGAAGGAGGCTATAGTGTTTATAAATAGCCCATCCTCCCATTGTACATTCAGACTTAGACTTGTTATGGCATTGCAATAATACATTGTAAGAGAGCCTAGGAGCTCTCTTCTCTATCTCTATTCTAATCTCTTTTCTTGTGTCTCTATTCTACATCTCTTTTCTTAAACCTAGATCAATATTCACATCATTCTCCTATGAAGATTAACCTAGCCATCACATAATTCTACATGCTCTCCTTGGAGAAAGAGAGCTGACGCTCATTCTCAAGCTTTCATATAATCTCCTTTCATCTTCCACTCCATTCTAATTCTTCCACCACGCACTCACGTACTCCCACAACCACCTCTTCATATACCATTCAACCCTCCTCATACCTTGCTTCCACAATCACTCACGGACCCACACATAGGTTCCCCATCAATCATCATGTCCGTGACTTGGTCAAAGCTTGGAGGGAGGACAATTTCCATGGAAGCTTGAGTTAGCTTGGGAGATAACTAGGGAGGAGCATGGAGGAAGCTAGAGCCTAGTTGCTTACTCTTGAAGACCACAAAGGAGAATCTTTCCTTTTATCAATTTGTTTCAAAACTTGAAATTATTTAGTTTTAGATAATTTTGAGTTGTATTAATTGAGAACAATCTAGTTTTAGATTATATACATATCTCTTTTGGATTGATTTGTGTTTAGAGACAATTGTTGGAATTTTTGTTAGCAAACTTTTGATTGGCAGTTGAATTATTAATTGAGTTTAAATTATTAATTTAATTGTCAATTTGGTTTATGCTCTTTATTGTTTAATTGAGTTGGTTAATTTTCTAGTTGTTTAATTAGACAACTGCACACATGATTTCCAAAATTAATTTGAAATTATTAGTGAATATTGGTTTTAATGGGTTTAATTAACAAGCACTTATTCTATTATGAGTTCTCTAGTGGATTAAGTGTTATTGAACTCGAGGATTTCTCATGTTTCAATTAGATGATTAGATTTATTAATCCCTCCCTTTTACTAATCTCCTTTTGGTCTAATTAACTACTTTGGGCTAAGAAAATTTCATGTAAATCCTAAGTTGTTCCCTTCACCGTACATAAAGTAAACCTTCGTTATCTTTACATTTTCTATTTTCTTAGCTTTTATTTTTATTATTATTATTATTATTATTTTGCTAAGGATTTTAATTTCTCTACCATAAAAAACCCCTAAAAATTGCATTTGCATTTATTTAGATTAGTTTCATTCTCACATAGGTTTTAGAGTCATTTGCATTTTAAATTTAGGCAATAGTGTCTTTCATTTTAGTTTAGGTTCATTTCACTCAATTTTTTATCACCTAAATTCAATTCTAAAAAAAAAAAACCCACAAATTGCTCCTTGGGAGAATGATCTATGTTGCCTTTATATTGCATTATTAGTAGGTCCTAGTTCAATTGATTGCTTTAGCGACAAAAGCGACATCAACAGCATACACTGGTTTGTTTTACAATAGATAAGCATCTCCAAAGAATTAAGCAATTGATGGAGTTTTATTTTAACTTTTATATGTAAGGTGAGAAAAAGGGGTTCTAAGTAAAATTAAGAAAAAAAGCTAAAAAGGAGACGCAAGTTCTGAGACTAGATTATCAGCTTAAATCTAATTATCAAGTCCTAAAGCAAAGCATCTGAGACCATAATCCAATACAAAAACAATATCATACCATTGCTATGCAGGAGAAATAGCATGTCAAGCCTTAATAAAGTAGCAAATTTTACCTGTGTGGCAAAAATCAGTAGTTCACCTATAGTAAAAAACACCAAGAATCCAGACAATCTTTTAAAACAGAACGCACCCAAGCAAAATATTGCCCCAAGAAATGTTGCTCCAGAAAGAAGCTGCAATAGTGATAAATAAGTTAAGTAAATTAATAAATGTAAACAACAAAGATGATTATGCAATGAAGACCTACATACAATTAAAGCTAACTACAAATCCATGAAAAGGAACTCAAAGGACCTGGTCTCCAACCGCATTGGCTAACCGAAGGGAAAGATGCCTATGATATTTAAAATTTAACTTCTGATTTTTGTGAACTTATATTTAGTAGAATGACGTCTTAGAAGGTCGTCTAGATAGATAGATGAACAGAACATCCTCAATTTCGTAAATGTTATCCCAAAAAGAAGTGTTATTATAACAGTTACAGGAGCTGTGGAATACTTCATAACCGGAAACAAAAAGAAACAAAAGGAGGCAACAAATTTACCAGGGAACACAGCTGAGTTTTGGTTCAATAAAATGGACGTGTTTATGTGCAATAGTTCCCAAATACTCTTGTGAAAAGGAAAATTCCTAAAACAATTGACAGATAGCTAAAAACCATGGAGTTGTGTATCAAAAAGCATCAATTGGAAGAGAATAGACTGCTTTTGAAATAAACCAGGGTTAATAGCTCTATAAGCATCAAGTTCTTATACCAGATATAATGTTAATGGTAAAACTTGAATTCCTTGTTTCTTGGTTAAGATATTTACATATCTTAAGGAATTCGCCCTCTTATCAAGTATATAGTTTTAAGTAGGTCAGTCTTTACATTACAGGTAAATGAAATTCAATAATACCTTGAAAGCATTAGAGATTGTTGAAGACATCCTATCAAGAATCAAGCCTCCAGCCAGTGTACCCACAATCCCACAAACAATTGTCATACCTCCGAATAACAAGTCAGCATTACTCTGTCAAAAAAACTCAGTTAAACTAAAACATTGCCATATAGACCGAGTATCAAAGATAATAATAACAGGTTGCATTGAAGTGAAGGGATGTGGGCAATATTGAGTGAAAAGTATTTTCTCTCATTTGAATCTCTTAAGAATATTGAGATACAACTGCCAATTTATAAAGCAGGGAAGGAGACAAGATAGCAGAAGCTAAACTAACAACTACTAACTACTAATTAAGGCTGGAGGATATTTACAATAAATACACACTATTCCCACAAAGGAAAACACACAAGAAGCATAAAGAACAACACAAAAGGAAATAGAACTAAATTAAAAGGGCTACAAGTGACAATACCATATGGTAAATATTATATCCTGCTTTTGGCCCCCAGTATGAGTAAGCTCCAATGACAAAATTGTATAATATATACCCTGACAATCAACAACTTGATTTTTAATAAAGGAATTCATTTAACAGAAGTTAGAGAAATACAAAAAATGAGAATAAGAAATCCTTCTAGAGCAGCAAATAAAGAGAAGTAAAAGAAGAGCACATCAGCTCAAAAGACTAGACAACAAATAAACCATTATTGTCTCAAAAAAGAATTCAAATTGTTCCAAATTGACTATAAGTATGTCAATGTCTCAAAACTGAAATTATTCCAACTTATCAAGCGATAATGTTGATAAAAAATATTTTAAAAAAGTTTCAATTTTATAGATAGCTAACATGAAGCAAGGATTTTAGAATATGAAACAAGGGGAAAAGGTTAATTCACAAAAGAGTCAAGAACAAGGACGCACCTAGAACATTTATAACATACACTTGATCCTGCAAAAGAGTCTGCATGTCGTTACCAATTCTGGTGAACTGATTCCACAATTTTGAAGTTGACCTGACATCGCCCGTCATTAGAGGAAAGTAAGCACATATATGATTTCATAATAGAGGTAGTTAATATGCCATAATATCAGGAGAAGCAAACATGTTCACTAGTCTATTATGATCATATCATCAAGGTTTTTCTAGATTCAAAAGGACTCCCTTCAATGCTCTAAAGTATTGGTAGATATATTGGAAGACTAGCTATGATAGAAAAGTTAACAACTATACGAGCTATCTTTGCCTGCTCAACAAGTTAATCTACGTGCAATAGAGCCACAACTGCTTCACATGATATGGTTTCAACTTTTTAACAGGTTCACATTATTCGCTGGCTTCAATTTTAACATATTTTGTTATTGACGTGATCATCTCAAAGTGACATTTTTAAATTAAATAAATTTTCCCATTAGAATGTTATCTGTTCTCTGAAAGATTAAGAAAACGAACAAGATTGATGGTTACTTTAATTAACATTGTCACCCAGAACAAATCTGTAATGAATGGAGAAGGTAAAAGAACTCTATCTAAATTTCTTTTCTCCAATCTTTAGATTTTCTTTTCATTAATATGGGGGAAAAAAAGAGAAATCATAGGCACTGCTGAAACAAAAAAGCATAAACAAAAAGGGCCACTAACTTGGACTCTGTTATAGAAGCTTGGTTCCGAACAAGTGTGCCATCATCTACAAGGGAAATCTCAGATTTTGAGTATAAACATTATTTAGCACCTCATGAAAAGGCAATAATAATGGAAACAAATATGAAGCTTACAAACAGAATTATCCTGCATGGCATAGAGACATACTCCTTCAGTTCCTTTTATAAGGAACACTTGACCGATAACTTAGATCAAAGCAACGGTTAAAGACAATAAATATGTAAAAATTGCAACCTTTTTGACAAAAATACCCTTACTTATGAGGTGATAGGGAATAAGAGAGAGAATAAGGAAATTATTATAATAAAGAGGATTGTGGAAGAGGGAGAATAACAAAATTAATATCGTAGGAGTAATAAAGATGATTGCATAAGAGAGAATGTGTGGTGAAGAGAGATTAGGAAATCTGGGTAATTGAATAGGGGCAAAATGATAAAGAACCAAACAAAAATTAAGACATTCTCTTAATGTTTCTTGTAAATAGGAACCAAGTATATGTAGCGGTTGTTTCTCATAAAAAGGAATGGAGGGAGTAATAAACACAAGTTTTTTCAGGGAAATGAAAATTGGCGTTAAGAAACTATATGGTTAATTGAACAAGAAAAAATTTGAAATTTACAGATTTAGTGCTCATCCTGTCACACCATAGCTTTTCACTGAAAGTTAGGGCATATGGCAAAAGCCTGATCTAATGCTAAACCAGATAGTACATATTGAAACGGAAACATGAATTCACATGCAAGATTTGAAGGTATCCTTGTACTCCATGAATGACTGCAATTGATGTACTCCCTCCGACATTAAGATCCAGTTGACTTTTTTTAAAAGTAATAAAGAAGCTAAATATATCACTTAACCATAGCTGTTATGTATTTAGGTATTTAGGTTTAGAAAGAATAGAAGAAGAGATTAGAGATCAAGAAGAAGAGACTAGAAGAGAACTCCAATGGTTCTCACACAACTGAATTCTGCAAGGTCATGACTAACATGATTGTACAAGTATGAGGATTGGGCTATTTATAATGAGATAGCCTCCCTCTAATCCTAATCTAGTGGTTAGTAGGATATTATAACACTTATCCCACTAATTATGAATGTTTACATTAGGTCCCTATAGAATATTTACAATGTTTACAAATAGGTCCTTAGGTACATGTTATGACTATTTACATATCATTGCCCCCCCCCCTTTGAAACAACCCTTGTCCTCAAGGGTTTGGCACCTGAAACTCTGGAAATTGATGCTTCAAGTTGAACAAGGACACCCATGTAGCTTCCTCTTCCGGGTAACCTTGCCATTGAACTAGCACTTCGGTAATAATCCTCTTTTGTTTCCTCCCAACTCTTTGTGATAATATTTGTTGGGGATAGAGTGAACTTGGAACAACCGGCCAATCAATAGGAGGATGCCGTTGTTTAACACTCGGATCCGGGCACAATTTCAACAAGGATACATGAAAAGTAGAGTGAATCCTTGTTTCTGGAGGTAACTCTAGCTTGTATGCAACTGGTCCCACCTTTTACAACACTTTGTATGGACCATAGAAGCGAGGAGCAAGCTTTTGATTGCTTCTAGTAGCAGCTGAAACTTGTCGGTAGGGCTGCAATTTCAAAAACACCCATTGCCCCACCTCAAAATGCCTATACGAGCGTTTTTCATCAGCTTTTTGCTTCATTGAATTTGCTGATCTGTGAAGATAATGTTTCAAAACAGCTAACATCTTTTCCCTTGCTGTAAAACTTCGATCAACCGCTTCAACCATTGCTGTTCTAGGTATATACGGAGAGTAAACAGCTGGTTTTTGCCCATATAGAAGCTCATAGGGAGTGGCTTTGGTGGCTGTATGAAAAGATGTATTATACTACCATTCAGCTAGTGCTAACCAGTGACTCCACTCCTTGGGAACCTCCCAACACATGCACCTTAAGTATGATTCGAGGCATCTATTCAGGACCTCGGTTTGACCATCACTTTGGGGATGGTAGGCTAAAGATAGATTTTGCTTCACCTTCAAAATCTTCAAGAACTCCTTCCAAAAGTTGCTCAAAAACAAAGGATCTCGATCACTGATGATTTCAGCCGGTGCACCATGCAATTTATAAATCTGGTCTAAAAACACTTGAGCTAACGTAGAAGCTGAATAAGGGTGAGAAAGAGGGATAAAATGGACAAATTTAGTCAATCGATCCACAATTACCCATATTACCTCTTTACCTCCTGATTTCGGCAATCCTTCAATGAAATCCATGGAAATGCTCTCCCAAACCTTGCTAGGAATAGGAAGAGGCTGAAGCAATCCAGGTGATGCTACCGTTTCATACTTGCACTGAGCACATGTATCACATCCCCAAATGAATTCCTCAACATCCCTATGTAGGTGTTTCCACCAAAAGAGGCCTTTTACCTTGTAATAGGTAGCTTGAACCCCTGAATGGCCCCCTTGAGGGCTTGAATGCAACCATTCCAGCAACTTCGTTTTTAACTTAGCAACATTACCAACCACCAAACGGTTATTCTTCCGCAAACAAGTGCCATCCCATGTGTAGGAATGAAAGATGCCATCATTTTCCTTCACTTGCACTAGTATAGCAGCTATGTCCTGATCCACTTCCCAACTTTGCTTGATTTCCTCCATTAATTCAGGTGAGGAAGTGTCCAACGAAATCTGCAAAATTTGAGAACCATGCAATCTAGACAATGCATCAGCAACAACATTCTCATTGCCCTTTTTGTATTGAATCTCATAATCATACCCTAAGAGTTTGGCTATCCAATACATTTGAAAGGGAGTTTTCAATTTTTGTCCCAAGAGATATTGTAGGCTTTGTTGATCAGTTTTTATCACAAATTTACCTCTCTCAAGATATTGGTGTCAATGCTCTACCGCTTGCACCACAGCTAGTAATTCTTTCTCATAGATAGAGAGGCTCACATGTTTAGGAGCCAAAGCTTTGCTGAAATAGGCTAATGGCTGACATTGTTGCATCAAAACAGCACCTATTCCTCCTCCACATGCATCAGCCTCCACCACAAAGTCCTTAGAAAAGTCAGGTAAGGCCAAAACAGGTGCTGAAATAAGAGCTGATTGCAATTCCTTGAAGGATGCAGCAGCTGCCTCATCCCATTTGAACCCTTCTTTCCGCAACAAAAGAGTAAGAGGCTTAGCTATTGAGCCATACCCCTTAATAAACCTTCGGTAGTACCCAGCCAAGCCTAGGAAAGCCCTTAGTTGCTTTGCTGATTTTGGTTCAGGCCAATCAGCAACTGCTTGAATCTTCTTGGGATCCGTAGCTACCGTACCGTTGCTGATTATATGCCCCAAATACTCCACACTCTTGGCAGCAAAAGTGCACTTACTCTTCTTAACAAAGTAATGGTGCTTTTGCAAAATCTGCAACACTTCTTCAAGATGCTTAGCATGTTCTTGTAAATCAGCACTATATATCAATATATCATAAAAAAAAAACAAGAACAAACTTCCTTAATAGATGACGAAAAATGTCATTCATTGCACCTTGAAATGTAGCCGGGGCATTTGTCAATCCAAAAGGCATTACTAACCATTCAAAGTGTCCCGAGTGTGTTTTAAATGTTGTTTTATAGCAATCTTCTGGTTGCATTCTGATTTGATGGTAACCAGCCCTCAAATCAAGTTTAGTAAAACACCTAGCTGCATGTAGTTCATCTAATAGGTCTTCAACTAGGGGAATGGGGTATTGATTCTTTACCGTTTTCCTGTTGAGTTCCCGGAAGTCAATACACATCCTCCATGACCCATCCTTCTTCTTCACTAGCACAATAGGAGCTAAAAAAGGGGATGAACTCTCTTGAATCACACCGGTTTGAAGCAATTCAGTCACTTGCTTCTCAATTACATCCTTCTGGGCTGCTGAATATCAATAGGGCTTGAGACTTATGGGATTTGTACCCTCTTGGAGCCCAATTGGGTGGTTATGACCCACCCTTAGTGGAGGAAGGCCTCTAGGCTCATCAAATAAGTGCTCAAATCTTCCAGGTACCCTCTAAATCTCTAAGGGCAGATCTGTACTTCCTGCAACATTAGCATTACCAATAGCATAACAATCTGAAATTGTAGGTAAGGGTTGCAAGAGTTGTACCAAATACATTTGTGGACCAAGGTGCTTGTTACCCCCTAGTTTTGTAGATGAGACCACCTTTAGGGAGCTTGTGGGACTTGCTTGCAATTTACACAATTTTCCCCTATACCAAAATTGCATAGAGAGTGTCTCGTAATCCCATAAGGCACTTTTGATAGTTTTCAGCCATGTTAAGCCCAACACAATGTCAAATGTTTGTAACTTGATAATTCTAAGGTCACAAACAAAATCCAGACCTTGCATCTTCCACCTAAAACCATGCCAAACGCCAAAAACTTCTAATTTTCTGCCTCCTGCAACTTGTACAGCTGCAATAGGAGGCCCTGAACCCTTCCACCCCAATTTGATAGCAAAATCGAAATCCATGAAATCATGTGTGCTTCCATTATCAATTAGCACTTGAATAGGCCTCTTTCCCACATTCCCTTGAATTCTCATGGAGTCATTTGTATCTACCCCATTGATGGCATGAAGGGGAGCATGTTCATCGTCTATTTCTGGTTCAGTTTCTGCCTGAGCTGTAATTTCATCATCTTCAATCAATTCCATGAGTTGGAGTCTCATTCTTTGTCTTTGGGGACAAGAATGGTTTCTTGTGAATGGTTCATGGCAGTAAAAACACAAATTCCGGGCTCTGTGATCTGCTTCATCTTCAGCAGAAAGAATTCTTGAGGTTTTCCACGTTTTTGGTGCGTTTTTTTTCTGCTGTTATAGTGGTGTTTCGGTTTGCGGAGACTAAGGAATTACCTGGGTATGGTGTATTTACCCCTTTATCCTTCTGCTAGGTCCCACTGAACTGGCCGGAAGGCTTGACATTGCCAACGTTCAACGAATTCGTGGCATATCCCTGGGAGACCACCACGCCCGAGCCCGAAGCACTTCTGGAACTGGGCAACTTCGATTCCCTCCTCACATTCGACATCTCTTGAATCTTCGCCAGGCGTCGCGCTTCTCCCAAAGTTCTTGGGTCAAACATCTGCACGGAGTCCAAGATGTCGTCTCTCAATCCCGATAGGTATATTTCGATTAAGTATGCTTCATTCAGATCGACCTTGGCTGATAGTAAATCGAATCTGGTGTTGTATTCCGTTAATGAACCCGTCTGGCGCAATCTTGATAATTCGCCCATCGGCTTTTCAATCGGAAGGCCAAAGGTGTCGCGAAGCAGAACTGTGTATTCATTCCATCCCATCGGTCTTCTCCAGCGCCTTTCTGATGCAACGTGCCAAGCGAAACTTGTTTCATCCAACCCCATTGAAGCCATCGTTACTTTCTCGCCCTCAGGAGTTCCGTCCAGTCGAAAGAACCTCTCACATTTGGTAATCCAACTGTCGATGTCTCTTCCCTGGAATCTCGGAAATTCCATTTTGGTAAAATGGGCTGGCCAATGATGCGTGTCTCCGTGGACATTAACTCTCTCATTCGCCTGATGTCTTCGCTGATGGTCTTCATTCTGGGTTTGCATCGCTTGCACCAGATTCCGCAATTCATCTCTAAATTCCTGCCGAAAGCCCTGAACCGTGGCATGTAATTCATCTACTTGCTCCAACTTCCCTTCGATTGCATCTATCCTATTAAGCTTCTGGAGTTGCTCTTCGATGACTGAAACTCTGGTTTCCATATTGCTGGATCGAGTTTGCGCCATTTTCTTGGAGTCTTGCAATCGAATTTTGATTCTGTAATCAAGCACCAATGAAATATCCCCGGTTCTTTACTAATTCCTGCGTTTCTTGACTTACTAAGTCACCGAGAGTCCAGAAACAGAAGAAATTTCCTCTGTTTTTCACCTTTCTTTATCTTCTTTCTTGAATTCTTTTTATCGAATTCACTTACCCTACACGTTTCTGGGTCTTTACCAATGAATAGGAATACTAGGTAATGACCCCCTAAATCCAATTCTTCTTCTTTTTGAGTTTCTTGTGTCTGTCCCAACCAAACAAAGACAAGCAGAACCAGACGCCGGAACAGGGAAACAAAACAGAATAGAACAGAGACAGAAACATAATAGACGCAGAACAGAGAGCATAACAGCGAAAGAAGGCGGAAGAAGGAGACCTCTGATACCACTGTTATGTATTTGGTATTTAGGTTTAGAAAGAATAGAAGAAGAGATTAGAGATCAAGAAGAAGAGACTAGAAGAGAGATAGAGAAGAGAACTCCAATGGTTCTCACACAACTGAATTCTGCAAGGTCATGACTAACATGATTGTACAAGTATGAGGATTGGGCTATTTATAATGAGATAGCCTCCCTCTAATCCTAATCTAGTGGTTAGTAGGATATTATAACACTTATCCCACTAATTATGAATGTTTACAATTAGGTCCCTATAGAATATTTACAATGTTTACAAATAGGTCCTTAGGTACATGTTATGACTATTTATATATCAATAGCATATGTTGTGTATCATTACATTATATTAGTCTACAAGTCAAATGAATTAGTTTGAAGAAAAACAATAAATATAAATACTTTAATGTACTTTATTTTGCTTCCTTAGTCTCTCCAAGACAAAAAAGTCATCTGGATCTTATATTAAAAACCAAAGGTGATAGTATTTTATCCTCTTCTTTTTATTAAGGGAACATCTAGGATTCTTTATTTTTGGTTTTCTTGAGGATAATGGCCATTCCTTCATACTTTCTTTCAAGATTTGAGGTATTATGTAAAACATCAAGGTAAGTTGAGTTTCCTTCAGCAGAAGGATTTCTAAAAGGTACCCAAAAGATTTCAAACCAAAAAAATATTTTAGGGTTTAGTGACACCTTCAGCATCTGGAGCTACTGTTTCAACAGATCTTAGTGCCTCTCTGGATTCCATCGGAGTAAAGCCTGCGTGATTAAATAATGTATCAGTTACATGAATTCTTCACATTAACACATTACAAATAAAAAAAATACATACCTCTCAATGACAAAGGCTCAATTGCAAAACCCAGAATAGAAAAAGGAAGCATCAAAATTGCCTCGCCCCAAAATGCAATGCGCCAATTAAGATGGCTTCCAACCTACACAATTAAAATTTAGGATATAACCCAGTCAAGCACTAGTAAAGGAAAGCCGTCTAATGAATGATTGTAGAAACCGAGTTATTCAAGTAAATGACAATGGATAAGAGAATCATTACAGTATTTTCTATAACCAACATATTTCACCGTACAGCACCATTTCCCATAGTCACAGTATCATACAATTGCTGTATCGGTGTGCATGATTGAACAGGTGGATAACTAGTAGAATAAGGTACTCGCTGTCCAGTCAATCTTTTTTTTTTGGGGTGAAAAAATCATTTTCTTAGTAGAGAATAAAAAGATAAATGAGGAGGATTAGGTATTCTGATGAGAAAGCAAAATAATAGGATAGCAAGAAGTTAAAAAAAAAAAAACAAAAACTTAAGCATGCAACAACAACATTCAGTCCAGCTGAACATTCAAATTGGCCGCTCCCTTTAAGAAAGACGTCGTGAGGCCAACATTATGAAGAAGCTGTAAACAAGATTCTTGTTCATAGGTTATTCAATCTTAAGTTCTTTAATGTTGATAATAATTGCAAAATTTAAGATATTTTGGATATATTGAAGCACTTAGGTAAGCATTAATCAGTATTGTTTACAGACCATAGTATATTCTTTTGAGAGGTAAATTACATTATGAAGTTAATAAATCATGATATATCATTCTTGGTTAATTATTGCTAATACAAGAAAAACTAACTTTTGCAGCTAAGTTAATGGCTCTTGAGCAAACATAAAACTTAACCAAGATTATGCAAACCATGAACAAGTAAACTTACAATTCCACCATAAACATAGCCCAAAGCAGTCCCAGCTGGTATACACATGTAAAACATAGCTAGCCATGCTGTTTTCTGCAATCAATAAAGCGCTCTGTAAAGCTGCAGCTTTGCTACAATGGAAAAATAAGTTGAGCCAATTCTGAATGGGAGGGGGAAAACTGGACAAACCTGTGCAACTGGAGCATTATCATCTATAAATGGGGCTGCAAGACTTATGAATGATGCTTCACCGACACCAACTAGCCTACAAAACCATTGTCATCATAAGAAAATGGATTATGACTGCAAATACTCTATTTGTGCCTTGCAAGAACTGAAAATCTCCCTTACATGCGGCATATTGCAATAGACCAAAAATTAAAGGAACAACCACAACCAGCTACTGCAAATGTCCAAACAGATAAGCCAACTCCAATCAGCCGAAATGGATTATGACTGCAAATACAATAGCAAAGTAGATCACTGATCATCATACCGTTAAAAGGAAAACATCGAGATTGCAAAAATAAAATTAAGTACTAATCTCACTCCATAGCTAACTGGACATATTTGTTTAACCCACGAACATATGGTTTATATTATCACCTTCCTATGCATATAGTTTTCAATGTCTGCTAGCAATCCTTTTCTTTTGGCACTGAAGCGCAACTAAATGTTGAAACTAGTCATGCTTTTACCGAATGTTAACTTCCTCTCTATTCCATTAATAATTAGCTTGACCCAAAAAACACAAGTAAATCATTTTAAAACAGTGAACACAAAAATGGATGGATAAGTAGAGCAATAGACAGACACTGTGATAGGTATATTGTAGAGAAATTGAGAATTGAGAAGAATAGAAGAGGGAGAGACGAAGAACAGATAAGAACAGGAGAGGAGAGAGACCAACAGTACTGTTGCACTGTGATTCTACATACACAATCTGAATATCATCACCATACATGCATTAGCTTACGGTTTCCCATTTATATAGGTACTACCTTCGATTCCTAACTGTCAATAACTGTCTAACTGTCATAACAGATCAGTTGCTATTAAACTCATAACTGATCCTAACTAATTCCTAAACTACCCCTCTTATCTTGTAGCCTCATAGACTTAGTATTGTGCTACATATATAATTGGCCTTATAGAATTAACATGCCATTTAATCCCCAATTTAACCTAATCCCTTAACCCTAATTATTGTTTACATACTAAATAACAATGCCCCCCCTTAAGAACCCTTGTCCTCAAGGGTCACCAAGGACGAAATCTAGAAACTGTTGCTGAAAGCTGTATAATAACATCCATGTTGCTTCCACCTCTGGTAAATTCTTCCATTTCACCAAGATCTCTGTAACTATGCGGCCCTTCCTTCTGCCAATTCGTTTCTGCAAAATCTGATCTGGTTCCTTTATCGCTGGCGGTTCTGGCCAATCTAGTGGCGGATGACGTGGTCTTACTGATGGATTAGGGCACAATTTCAGTAAGGATATATGGAATGTATCATGTATCCTAGTGTCCTCCGGTAAATCCAGTTTATATGCTACTGGACCCACCTTCTATTTAATTCTGTAGGGTCCAAAAAACCTAGGAGCAAGCTTCTGATTTCTCCTTGAGGCTGCAGAGATTTGCCTGTAGGGTTGCAATTTAAGGAATACCCATTGTCCCTCCTGGAATTCGCTTTCAGTTCTATGAGAATCAACCCTTTGCTTCATCATATTAATGGCATGGTGTAGATGATGTTTAGCAACCAGCAAGGCTCCTTCTCTAGCAATGAAGGACCTGTCAACAGCATCTACTATTGCTGTTCTAGGTAGATATGGGCTGTACAAAGCTGGTTTCTGCCCATACAAGAGTTCATAGGGTGTAGCCTTTGTAGATGTGTGATAGGTGGTATTATATCACCATTCCGCAAGTGCCAACCATTTAGACCAATCCTTAGGATATTCCCAACACATGCATCTTAAATAGGTCTCCAAACACCTATTTAAGACTTCAGTTTGTCCATCTGTCTGTGGGTGGTAGGAGGATGATAACTTCTGCTCAATTTTCAGCACTTTCAAGAACTCTTGCCAAAAATGGCTGATAAAAAGAGGATCCCTGTCAGAAATAATTTCTGTTGGAGCTCCATGTAATTTATAAACTCCATCTAGAAATTGCTGAGCCAAATGAGAGGCAGAAAAAGGGTGAGATAGAGCTACAAAATGTGCATATTTAGTTAGCCTATCCACCATGACCCATATGGTGTCTTTCCCATTTGACTTGGGTAGACCTTCAATAAAATCCATGGATATGCTCTCCCAAACCTTATTAGGAATAGGTAAAGGTTGAAGGAGTCCCGGATAAGCAACCGTCTTATACTTACAGTGAGCACACACGTCACAGTGTTTAATAAATTCTTTAATATCAGCAAACATATTTTTCCACCAAAACAGTAACTTTACTCGCTGATAAGTAGCATGGATGCCTGAATGTCCTCCCAAGTACGAAGAATGAAGCCACTCCAGAATTTTCTGTCTTAACATAGGTATATTCCCTACCACCAATCTAAGTCCCCTACGTACGAGGCCATCAATCCAAGAGAATTTACCTTCTCTTCCACTGTTTTGCTGAAGTTGCTGAATCAGATCCTGTAATTCTGGATCAGCTGCCCAACTTTGTTTAATTTCCAGCAGCAACTCTTCTGAACAAGTGGAGAGTGTTATCTGAAATAGTTGCATTTTAGGCATTCTTGAGAGGGCATCAGCCACATTATTATTAGCCCCCTTTTCATATTGATTCTCATAGTCATATCCCATAAGCTTTGAGATCCAATACATCTGAAATGAAGTTTTTAACTTTTGATCCAGCAAGTATTTCAGGCTTTGCTGGTCTGTTTTGATAACGAAGTGTCTGCCCTCCAAGTATTGATGCCAATGTTCCACTCCCTGAACCACAGCAAGCAATTCTTTTTCATATATAGACAACCCATGGTGCCTTGGGGCCAATCCCTTGCTGAAAAACGCCAAAGGCTGCCCTCCTTGCATCAGGACAGCACCAATTCCAATGGAACAAGCATCAGTTTCCACTACAAAGGTCTTGGAAAAATCAGGTAATGTTAATACTGGTGCTGTACATAGAGTTGTCTGCAATTTCCTAAATGTATCAGCTGCTTCCCTAGACCATTTGAACTGATCTTTTCTGAGGAGGTCTGTTAGAGGCTTAGCCAAAATTCCATAGCCCTTAATAAATTTTCTGTAGTATCCTGCTAAGCCAAGGAATGAACGGAGCTGTTTTAAGGTGGTTGGTTCAGGCCATTCAGCAATGGCTTTAATCTTTTGGGGATCTGTGGACACACTCCCATTTTCTATAACATGACCAAGATACCCTACTCTTGTAGCAGCAAATGTACACTTAGATTCCTTAATGAAATAATGATGATTTCAAAGAGTAGAGAGTACTAACCGTAGGTGCTCTAGGTGTGAGGTCATGCTAGAGCTATATACAAGGTTATCATCAAAGAAGACTAGTACACACTTCCTCAATTGGTCTCGAAAAATGCTGTTCATAGCTCCTTGGAATGTTGCTGGTGCATTTGTAAGGCCAAAAGGCATAACCAGCCACTCATAATGTCCAAAATGAGTTCTGAATGCAGTTTTGTAAGTGTCTTCAGGCTCCATTCTGATTTGGTGATATCCAGCTCTAAGGTCCAGCTTTGTAAACCACCTAGCACTCTTCAATTCATCCAATAGCTCATCAACCAAGGGAATAGGATATTTATTCTTGATAGTCAGTTTGTTCACTTCCCTATAGTCAATGCACATTCTCCATGAACCATCTTTCTTCTTAACTAGTACTACCGGGGAAGAAAAAGGGTAGGAACTTTCCTGTATGACCCCCATCTCTAGGAGCCCCTCAACTTGCTTTTCAATCTCATCCTTTTGTATTGCCGGATAGCGATAGGGTCGTAAGTTGACTGGATCAGCACATTCTTTAAGGATAATAGGATGATTATGATTCTCTCGAAGAGGTGGGAGCGAAGTAGGTTCTGAAAAAACATCTCCAAACTCCTTTAGTAATTGTTTGACACACCCCAAAGCTTCTTCATTGCGATTAGTGAGTGAATAGGCAGCAGCTTCACCTTCGTCTAAAGAGTGTAGAAGAAATAATTGACTCTCTTCAGTCATGGAGTCATTAAGTTTACTGATCACATTACAACCAGGTGAGGGAGTTGGTTTCAAGGTACACATGGAACCTTTATATAAAAATGTCATTGATAGATCATCATAGTCCCATGAAGCATGATAAACCACTTCTTGCAGCCAATGTAATCCCAAGACAATGTCATATGTCTTAATTTCCATTACCCTCAAGTCGAACACAAAATCCTGACCCTGCATCCTCCATTTAAAACCCTTCCACACTCTATAAAGTTTCAGTTTTGCTCCTCCAGCCACCTCCACTTCTCCCTTGGCCGGTGAGGTACCCTTCCACCCCAATTTCTTAGCCAATTCATAGTCTAAGTAGCCATGAGAGGCTCCATTGTCAATCAGAATCTGAACCGTACGTTTGCCCACCAGACCTTGAATTCGCATTGAAATAACTCCAGCTGATCCTTGCATAGTGTGGAGAGAAATTTGCAGACACTCATCAATTTCAGGTTGATATTCCTCTGGATCAGCTTCATCACCGTCATCTAATGGTGCTGTTGTTTCCTCTATATCATCCGTATTTAATTCAATCAACTGAATTTGCATCTTATGGCGTTGGGGGCATGTGTGGTCCCTGGAGAAAGGCTTCCTGCAGTAGAAACATAAGTTCTTGGCCCTTAATTCATCCAACTCATCCTTGTTAAATCCGGATGATCGCTGATTCGTAAATTGCCCTGTTTTTGCTGCAGATGTGGTCGACGCTCCTGAATTATTTGATTTGCCCCAAGGTTCCTTGTTTCTGGATGACCCATTGCCTCCATAATCATTGGTCTGCCATCTGGCGGGTCCTGCGAGACCCTTTTGATTTTTCCATTGAAATTGGCTGTTGTAATCAGAGAAATGTCGCCGAGGCTGTCCCTTACTGTTCTCAATATTATATTCGAAAATTTTGGCAAATCTCCTGGCTTCAGATAAGGTTTGAGGACATTGGAGTCGCACTTGCTGAGCACAGTCACTTCGCAAGCCTTCAATATATGCCTAGACGACATGATCCTCTTGGAGCCGTAATTTGCAACGCAATACAACAAATTCATCGTTATAATCATCGAGAGATCCTGTCCAGTATAGCTTCTTGAAATCGCCCATCGGAGACTCACACGGAGATCCAAAACGAATGCGCAGTGCGTGTTTGTATTCAGTCCAAGAGATAGGTCGGCCTTCTTCTTCTTCCATATAGGCCTGATGCCATATATACCCCTTTTCGTCCAAATTAACACTAGCAAGGCGGACCTTCCAGTTGTCGGGTGTTCCGTCTAAGTCAAAATAGTGCTCACAATTGTAAATCCATAAGGATATCTTGACGCTGAAATCTTGGGAAGTCCATTTTTGTTAGCCGAGTTGGGGGAGTATACTCATCACGCTGTCGATGAAATCCTCGGCGTTCAGGAGGGGGACGTTCGTCACGATCCCATTGACCTTCTAGCTGTTGGTTCGCATTTGTGTCTCTTGCCATCACAGTCATTTGATCAGTAAGTGCTTGGACCGTAGCATGTAAATTTGCGAGCCCACGCAGCGTGTCCTCAATAGCCTGGAATCGCGCTTCGATGTGATCATTCATTGTAGTGACAGAAGATTGGGAGCAAGTAGTGGCCCCCATGCACCCTCTCAATGTGTCGGTGCAATCACAGAATATTCACCACTTCACAGATACAGAAATGCGCGTCGCTGAAACGCAATAATCTTCGGAATACAGTACGCCGATGACCCTGGTTATTTTGTCGATGAAGTGGGTCCCAATCTGTGTCTTATGATTAATCGCTGTAGTCACGAGAATGTGGGTTTCAATGCGCAGGTGTCCACTAATCCTTCTTGTCGGTTGAAGCGGTGCTATTTGTTAACCAGTGACTGATCACAGGCCGATAATGACAGACACGTCAATCACCAGTCTTGAATGTTCTTTGTCGGTCCAGATATCTCTTTCTTTATTTGCTTTTTCTGGTGTAATTCTTGAATGGAGACGGAACCGTAAGGAGGGAAGAAGGTTCAGCCGGAGTTCAAGAAATACAAAGGGCAACAGAAACAGGCGAGAATCGAAATCCTCTGATACCACTGATAGGTATATTGTAGAGAAATTGAGAATTGAGAAGAATAGAAGAGGGAGAGACAAAGAACAGATAAGAACAGGAGAGGAGAGAGACTAACAGTACTGTTGCACTGTGATTCTACATACACAATCTGAATATCATCACCATGCATGCATTAGCTTACGGTTTCCCATTTATATAGGTACTCCCTTCGATTCCTAACTGTCAATAACTGTCTAACTGTCATAACAGATCAGTTGCTATTAAACTCATAACTGATCCTAACTAATTCCTAAACTACCCCTCTTATCTTGTAGCCTCATAGACTTAGTATTGTGCTACATATATAATTGGCCTTATAGAATTAACATGTCATTTAATCCCCAATTTAACCTAATCCCTTAACCCTAATTATTGTTTACATACTACATAACACACAGATATGTAAAGCATAGAAAATATTAGAGTTAGTTAATTAGTTAGGAAGTTAGAGTTAGTTAGTGGCCCTATTTGGAGAGAGCTTTAATTAGCTTAAAGCCAGAAAGAAGCTCTAGTAGAAAAAAAGCCTTAAGCGCAGTGTTTGGGTAATATACAATTTATAAGCATATGGATTTCAGAACACTATCCCAAGACCCAAATGTAGAATTCTATTGGAAATCAGAATAGATCCCATAAATGGTGCAATTATTGCAAGAAGTGGCATACCAAAGAAGAATGTTGGAAACTATATGGCATGCCATTAATTGGAAAACAACACTTCCAACAAAGCTATCTCACTACAATTGAGAAGAAAGTTGAAGATGTTGATTCTCTAAGCCAAGAGGAATTGAAGGTTCTCCGCAAAATACTTGACAAACAGAATAAGTCAAACTTTAAGCCCAGAGTCAATCTAGTGCAATTAGGTAATTCTATTATACTCTTAATGCTATAAGAACTAGTGAGGATACATGGATTATTGACTCACAAGCTACAGATCACATTGTTTACAACTCTTAAATTGTGTCTTGAAAACCTCAAAGTCAAATTCTAATGATGTGTTCACGAAGGTTGAAGGAATTGGCATAGTCATACTATCTATTTATTTGAGAGTTCACAATGTTCTATTTGTACCTGCACTTAGTTGTAATATAATATTTGTGAGCAAATTAACTGAAGGGCGAATATGCCAAGTGATCTTTGATGATGATTTGGGTCTTTTTCAGAATTTAAACTCGGGAAAGACAATTGGGATTTCTAGAGAGTGGGATGGACTTTTCTACCTGGAAAAATTAGAGTTGAAGAATAAAGATACTTGGAATGCATGAAAGGCATGCTCAAATTCTTAAATAAAGATGCATTTTTATGGCATTGTCGCTCATGCCATCCTAATTTTGATTATATGAAACATGTGTTTCCAAGTTTATTTAATAAAAATTCTGTTCATTTTCATCATGAAACTTGTCAATTTGTTGAACAAACACAATCCTCATACCCAAAACAGCCTTACACACCCTCCACTCCTTTTCAACTAATTCATAGTGACATCTGGGGTCTTGCAAGAACAAAAACCCCAGCAAATGCCAAATGGTTTGTCACTTTCATAGATGATTGTACCAAAACCATGTGGGTTTACTTAATGACATCAGGGCACCTTAAACTTTGAGATGATTATTTAAAGTAGAGCATTAAGCATGGCTAATATTAGACCATACACAAATTTAAAATAGCATCTACATGAAACTGACACTTGTCATATGATTATTATCTTATTATATGGGCTAAGCATACAAAGTCTCCAAGAAAAAGGAAAGCTCTGATGTTGACATTAAATGAATCTACAAACTTCTACCCCATGCTAACTTGAAATGACTGCAGTTTCTGCAGGGATCCATGCAAGTGTTACTAAGATGCATAAAAACATGAAAAGCCAATGTATATCATAGTTTGAGAGAAACTTTATGGTCCCCTAACTTCCAAACCTGCCCCATAGATAACCTAAATCTCATCTCCTTAGGTTATAGCATGTTCAATTAGTTGCAAAAACCTTAGAAGGCTGGAGCTCAAGAATCAAGTTGTTTACCTTTTGGCCAGAGATGCAAATATAGGAGAAGCAACCAGAAGCCCAACCATAAACGCTGATGACAGAATTCCATCTTGAAAATTGCTCAACTTGAAATCCCCCCTGCAACACAAGCAGCAAGCCACCTTGAAATGATGCTAAGCCAATTAACAAGCAAAAATAAAATATATCATTGCATTATGTATAACAGTGATACCCACAATTTCAATTGGAAATCACAAGGAAAAAAAATATTTAAACAAAAAGACATATTGCAATAGCAACTGGTAGTGGCATCTCAGTATGGCATAACATGAAGGAAGTATGAGCAATGTCAAACCTATTTTACAAGAATGAACTTGTAGAATCTATTATATTAGAATATATTTTAATCCCATAATTATAGGGATTAACTAAAACTAGAGACAATAGGAGATTATTATTATTAGGATATTAGTTTTTCAAATTTTAAATCTAGATCTCATTAACAGATCTAAGTCTCTCTTTTGTGTATAAATGTAATCGACCTCTCATCTGAATAATATAACAAATATTCTCTATTTGACTCTCGTCATGGTATCACAATGCTTAGAAGAGATTAATTTAGAAGGAGCCAAATTATCACTATCTCTATTATCTTAAGCCCAATTGTCCATCTGGACTTAAAAATTAAAGAACATCAGTTGGCAAGTCAAAGAAGATGTAAGACAGCTGTGAAGCGATATTTGACTTTTCAAATTGTACTCTCTTCACCCACGTGAACCCAACTACTCTCTCATCCTCCTTCATTAAACCACGTCCACTCCTTAACTCTGGCCCCTCAACTCTGACACAAAAACTTTTATTTGAAGCACAACTCTTTCTCTCGGCTAGCGAAAAATCCCGAACTAGAACGATTGCATCAAATAGAGACAACGATGAAGGAAGACAACTTGACGGCGAGAAAGAAATAGAAACTTCCGGCGAAGAGCTTGAACTCAAAGGAAGAATGATATTCGGCGCCAATAAAGAAGAACTAGTTGTCGACGGCGCCGAAACTGAAGTCGTCTCCTCCAATGACTCGCAGCTCTCTCTCTCTCGACTTGCAAGGACAGTGAAAACATACCCAAAGAACTATCAAGAGTGTCAAAATGCGATGATTTACCAATTCCATTCCCTGGTTTCAAACACTTCCAAGTCTTTGGGTTGCAAAAATCAGAAACTAGATCAGATGTTGGAAACTTACTTCTATCAAAATGCATCTTCATCTCTTTATTCTTTTCGGTTGCAACCTCCATTTTGACCATTGCACTCGACTCATTCTGGGTAGACCCAAGGATATTCAAACTCGATGTGCCTTGAAAGTTGGTAGTTTTGAAACTCAAAGACCCAATAACACCAGATGTAGGCCTCGGACTCTTCTCTGTTTCTGGGTTACAAGAAGCAGAGATAACTCCATGTGTCCCATTTCAAAGCCTTGGAATAGAGCCACCATTGTTCCATGTTGACATTCTTGGGGTGTTTATTCTGTTCAGAGGCCTAAAACAAACCATTAGTGCACTTTTGTATTTCTACCAAGAAATCCGGTCGTCCACTTCTTCTTCCTTGAAGGCCAAGTGACATATGTAGACCCTTTCATCAAGACTCTCTTTAGCCAACCGGACCTTCCAACTTTCTAGAGTATTGTCAATTTCAAAATACCGTTCACACTAATAAATCCAACCAAAAATGTCGTTTCTTTGAAATCTTGGAAATTCCATCTTCCTTAATCAAATTGGAGGCATGTATAACGCCGGCGAACATCCTGATCGGCTATTAACCTTGCTAATTGGGCGGCGATGGTCTGAATAATTTTCTTGATTGTTTGAAACCAAACCTTTATTGAATCAGTCATAGCAACGGCTACATGTTGAGACGGGTTGCAGATGGATGCTCTTGACTAAATCTTTGAATTCTTGATATTTCTTTTTGGGGATTTTCTGGGTACTCTTGAATACAAATAAAGTCGTGAAGCAGAAGGTGGCTCTGGACTGAATCAAGATTTTCAGAGATGACAGCGGGAGAGCCGAGGATGACTCGCTCTGATACCACTGTTAGGATAGTTGTAGAAATGATAGAAGAATTGAGGAATAAGAAATCAGAGGGGGTGAGAAGAGAAATGTGAGGGAGAAGACAAGGCAGATGACAAAACTGTTGTCCTGTTATTCTTTCATACACAATGCAAAATTGATTATACAATTGACCTAGGTCTTTATATGTATAGCCTTAGGCACTTAATGGTTAATATGTCTTAATAGCTTTCCGTGAGTCATGCCATTCCCTTATTCTCCAACATCTAGTTTATTGTCTATTACTTATTCAGCCACTAATTCCAACAGCTACTAACTAACAGCCCTAACTAAACTAACTAACTTCTAACTTCCTAACTAACTAATACTTTCCACACCTTACATATCAGCCACAATCTGGTTCTAATGACAATCCATAATTCTTGATCTCGATCGAAGAGACAAGCTTGAATATATTAATGGTGTAAGCATAAATGTTCCCACAATCTGAATCCAAAGCCTTTTGAAAATGGAGGTTCGAAAAAGCATTAGTATCCTTTTGGTTAATTGACGCAATGTCCTCCTCACTCAAAAAGAGTTTCATGCATCTTCCATTAGCCTATGAAATTTGTGAGGCCTTCCATGAGACATATAGTCCTATAAGGAACCGGTCTCACATCTTTGATGTTAAGAAAAAGTTGTGGCAGCTAAACAGGACCACATATGGCTTGATGATTATTATCTTGAAAAATTGGCGCTTTGGCAACAGTTTGATGCCCTAACAAATAAAACCCATCATTGCGTTGTTGATGCTAAAAATGATCAAAAAGAAAAAGAAGAGGAAAGAGTCGACAAGTTGCTAGCTAGCCTTAATGTGATTTATGATGATGTTCAGGCTCGAATTCTCAGTCAGGCGCCCTTACCTTTTGTGCATGAAGTTTACACCAGTTTACGCAATGAAGAGAATAGGCACAAATTGATGCTTCAAAATCATAATAATTCTGCTGCTCCTCATGTACCTTTTGAGGCCTCTGCACTTACTGTTTGATTTACGAACTTCAAAGGTTTTAAAGGTGACCACTCTGTGATCATCGTAAGAAACTAAGGCACAAAAAAGACACATGCTGGAATCTCTATGGTATAATTGCTGGCTGGAAGCCAAAGAAAGGAGAGGACAAGGTTATGTAGCTGAAGTCTCCAAAGAATCATGGAAATGCTAACCGCACTACAGACTACGATACAGCCAACTGCCACAATAGTTCGGAGAGGTAATTTTTTCCAAGCTTTGGCTATGATAAAAGGTATATGTACAAGGGATTGTTGGATTGTTGACTCAAGTGCTTCGGATCATATGACTAACAATAAAACTCTCTTCTCATCCTATACTCTCATCACCAATGGAGTGATTGTGCGGATTGTTGATGACTTTGAGTCTGTAGTGATTGGAATTGGTTCTATCAAAATCTCTATTGCGCTTACTCTTCACTCTATATTACATGTTCCAAAGTAGAAATATAATTTATTATTAGTCAACTACTGATGTCAGGCTAACTTTTTTGCTACTTACTGTCTTTTTTAGGATCTACTGATAGGGACGATGATTGGTAGTGCTATAGAGCTTGATGGTCTTTATTACCTTGATGAAAATAATAGTCGTAGGATTAAATCTTCTAATAAAGTGTCTTTTCCTAGAATTAGTGAATTGGATTTATGGCACAAATATTTAGGTCATCTAAATTTCAATTACATGTCTCAAATGTTTCTATCTCTTGTTTCTAATAAAATTGCGTATGATTTTCATTGTGATTCATTTGAAAAGGCTAAACATCACCGTACTTCATTTCCAAAAATTCCATACCATGCATCAAAACCCTTTTTCATAATTCACAATGATTTATGGGGACTACCACGCAACGCACACTAAATAGATCAAAATCCAAATGGTTCATCACTTTCATCGATGACCATACGCATATCAGTTGGGTTTACCTATTGAAAGATAAAACAGAGGTGTATCAAACCTTCCTCCACTTCCATAATATGATCCAAACTCAATTCCAAACCCACATCCAAATCCTACACACTAATAACGGGACTGAATACTTCAAGCAGTCCTTGTCCACCTTCCTATCCGAAAATGACATTGTTCACAAAAGTACTCGTCCCAATACACCCCAACAAAATGGCATTGCCGAAAGGAAGAATCGCCATATTCTTAAAACTGCAAGAGCCATCATATTTAGTAGTAATGTTCAAAAAATATCATTGGAACGATGCTATTCTTACAGCCACATTCCTTATTAACCGAATGTCAAGGCGACTAATGTCCTATAAAACACCACTTCAGTTCTTATATCAATACAATAACCTCCCATACCTCAAAAATACTCTGCCACTCAGGGTGTTTAGTTGCACATCCTATGTTGACCTCCATCACACTAACAAACTTGACCCAAGAGCCCTTCATTGTGTCTTTCTTGGCTACTCTAATTCCCAAAAGGGATACAAGTATTATGAATGACCCGATTTCCAAACACTTTTTCATTACCTGTGATGTCACCTTCCATGAAACTACTCCCTATTATTTCCTATCTGCAATTCCAGACACCAAAAGATGACCAAAAGTTACAATCTACACATATCCAAACAAAACCGGATACCTCTGATAACCTTGATACTATGCCAGCTCTAGGGGGAGACACAAACAAGTGGGGTAATACCTACATACAACGAAAGAAAAAAGGTAATGAGTCACAAGCTATTAGCACTCACCAGGAGTCAGAACCAGAGGTAGGTCCAGGAGCAACAATAGTTAAAGGGGTAACAACCTTAATCTTCCCATTATGGTACAAAAAAAGGCTAGATCATGCACTCGAAATCCTATTGAGAGGTTTGTCTCCTATAAGGCGCCCTTTCATCTAAATACAGGGCATTTGTTTTTCATCTTGATAGTATCAAGGTACTAGACACAATTGATGAGGCCATGGCTATACCTAAATGAAGGCAAGCTGTCTTGGAAGAGACGGAGGATCTCAAAAGAAATAAGACATGGGATATAGTAGATCTACCTCAAGGAAAGAAGCCGGTTGGATGCAAATGGGTATTCCCCAAGTATAGAGTAGATGGAACACTTGAAAAATACAAAGCTAGACTAGTTGCAAAATGTTTCACTCAAATATACAGGGAAGAATGCACAGAAATGTTTGCTCCAATAGCCAAGTTGAATACCATCAAAATTCTCTTATCTATTGCAATAAATTTAGATTGGGATCTGCACCAACTCGATGTAAAGAATGCCTTCTTCAATGAAAACCTCAAGGAAGCAGTATACATGAAGTTACCTCTAGGGTTTCCAAGAAAAAAGGCGAACCAAGTCTGCAAGTTAAAGAGGCAATTATATGGGTTGAAACAATCTCCACATACTTGGTTTAACAGATTCACTCAAGTTCTAAAGAGACACGATTACACTCAAAGGCAGAGTGACCACACTTTGTTCATTAAACATCATAAGGGTGAGATGGCGGTTTTTAGCTGTGTATGTTGATGAGATGGTAGAGATTAATCAAATCAAGGTAGCTCTAGCACGAGAATTCCAAATGAAGGATCTTGCATAAATGAAGTACTTTCTTGGGATGGAAGTAGCTCAATCCAAGGGGGAATCTATATCACCCAAAGGAAGTATGCACTAGACCTCCTAAAGCAAACAGGGATGACAGGTTGCAAACCCAATGACACAACTATACAGGTTAATAAAATAGATGAAGAAGCAAATCTCGGTAAAGCAATGGACATAGGGAACTACCAACAGATGGAAGGCAAACTAATATATCTGTCTCATACAAGACCAGACATTGCATTCGCAGTAAGTGTTGCCAACCAGCATTCCTATGATCCTAAATAGAAACATTTAAATGAAGTCTATAGGATCTTTCGTTATTTGAAGGGATCTCCGGCACATGGCTTGGTATTTAAGAAAATTGACAAATGGAATATAGAGTTATTTACCAATGCTGATTGGGCAAGTGATCAAGATGACGGGAAATCCACATCTGAATATTGTACACATGTGTGAGGTAACTTGGTCACATGGAGAAGTAAAAAAGCAAAGTGTGGTTGCAAGAAGCAGCGCTAAAGCTGAATACAGGTTTGTAGCACTGGGAATCTGTGAAGGCATATGGATAAAGCGTGTCCTAGAAGATTTGAGGAAGTGTATAAATCTACCAATCAAGGTCTATTGTGATAATGTGGATGCAATTAATATTGCTCATATCCGGTTCAACATGACATAACCAAGTATGTAGAGATAGATAGACATTTTATAAGGGAAAAAGTTGATGAGGATATCATTCATCTGAGGGATATACTGTCTAAAGAACAGAATGCAAACATCCTCACTATAGGATTGCCCAAGGACAGGTTTGAGTATCTAATTGGCAAGTTGAACTTAATTAATATCTACAGTTTAACTTGAGGAGAAGTGTAGAATCTACTATATTAGGATATATTATAAATCCCATAATTATTTATAGGGATTAACTAAATCTAGAGATTATTGTTAGGATATTAGTTTTTTAAATTTGAAATCTAAATCTCATTTACAGATCTGATTCTCTCTTGTGTATAAATGTAATTTGCCCTCTCATCTGAATAATATAACAATTATTCTTTGTCTGATTCTCTTCAAAACTCTTGGGTACAAAAACTAAACAATGGTATGTACAAAAGCCTTAAGCCTCAATCCTCCATCAGTTTTACATTTACAGAAAGAAAAATGATCATGTAAGTCATAAATGCTTTAATTCTTGTCTTCTCCTTCATAGTCCATGCCAATACAGTATTGCACATAATCTCTTTTACGAATACACCACCACAGCTACAAGTTCAAATTTTACAAAGATCAAGCAACTAACATCATTTATATTTATGTAAGTCCCAATGGTCCACACAAATATCATTCTGATTGTTTGAAATTTAACAAAATTCGACCTGAACATCAGTAAATAAAACTATAAAAATTCATCAACGATTAGTAACATCAATATGCTCAAAGTATTCAAATGTTATTTCATAATCCAGAAAAGCATTACCAACAATCCTTAAGTCAGGGAACCATATATTAGGCCCCAACAAGGTGCATTTCACATGAATGGTGAGGTTCTGGAAACAGTATCAAACGTATGAATATATCCTGACAATTTTAAATGGTAAAACAAAGCTTACAAATAGAGCTTACTGAATTCCGCTACCCGAAGTACAAATCCCACTGTCTGTACAAGTTTCAAGACTTCCATTAACACCATTACTCGCTATGGCTCCTCGATCCACGTAGTTTATCAAATTAATGACACAAAATATAATAAGAAGCCTGAAACAGGAGACAAGTTTATCAAAATTCACAAAAAACACAGGAATAACCAGGGTTTTTCTACATAAATACATAGCATAAAATTGGAATTTTCTTTTGCAAATCAAACCATCCATAGTTTCATATGTATAGGTTTTTCATTTTCTTGGCTCCCATCATGTAGACATGAACAGCTAGCAATGAAACATCAATTGTTTTAGCGCCCCATTATACATAGAATCCCAAGTGCCAAAATACATGAGACATTAAACGTGTCTGAACCAAGTCCAACCTCCAAATATGGCTATTACCGACTTACGCACTAATTTTCCTGAAACACTCTTATGTTCAGTTTCACAAATTACTGGTTAGGAGGAATCCATCCATATATAATTGAAACCACAATATTCACTATTCACATCTTTAGAGCTTCGCGGGAGACAATGACAGCAAACATCACAATCCCCCTATATAGAAATCGCTCACAAAAACACGAGCAAAGACAATAACTATAGGAAACATTTAATTCAGATTAAAAACCACTTTTTCTCTTTCCTGATTAAGAACTTAAGACTGTTATCAGTGATAACGTTAGAAACGTAAGCTAAGATAACAAAGTACACCCAGGGTCTGGATATCGGTTCCTAATTTTACTTTTCCTTTCTCCAATTCGATCAGCAACCCCTTAATCCACCAAACATGCTACACCAGTCCTTTCGCCGCGCGAAAACAAGAGGGTCAAAACATAAAAGCGGCGGAAGCTGACTAGTTCACAGTGTAAATTTGAAAAAACGAACGCGAAATTAGGTTTCTTGAGCCCTTAAAAGAGATGAGAATTGCTTCCTTTGCCGCTAATTCACAATCTCATATGGAAAAAGAGAAACAATAAGAAATACCTTTTAGGCGTAAACCATAACGGAGAAGTTGACTTTGAGAGAGAATTATGTGCCATTGTAAATAAATGGAAGTAAATTGGAAGCAAGCAGTAGCAGAATTTGAGCAACTTTGATAAGTAAATTGGAAGAGTTTGGCTTCAATCCAAGCTTTCGCGCATGACTGGCAGACTGGCACAAGATATCGTTGTCAAATTTTGTTAAAATGTCTCCGCCGGGGCGCCGTGTGTGCATAAAATAATGCTTCTATCACACATATTTATGTCTTTTGAGCAACAACAAAAAATCACACATATTTATGTAATTTGACAAAGAAAGATATAACGGTTAATTAATATATGATGCATATTTTAAAATACTCAAATCAAAACATATTCCTTAATTCTTTATTTTTTTCGTTTTTCATGATTGATTAATGTTGTGGAAATATCAATAATGATGAATATAAAAAAGATGACAAATATAAAAAATAGGTCTTATATTTAAAAAAAGAAAAAAGATTTTATTAAATGACACAATTATGAAGGGAGGGGGGAAATTTTTGTGTGGTAGCATAATCTTTTTTTTTTCTTTTTTTTTTTGTCGATACCGGAATCTTACTCAATTTGAATTTTTCATGTCTATTTAGATTAGCAGTAGAAACTACTTTTTCAACATAATTTATAATATACAAGATAAGTCTGTGAGAAGAGTTTTGTCTCAACTTACGTAACGTCAACTCAAACAAATCCAAATCACTCATTTTGGGCCAGTGTTACTTAGTTTGTGCGAGCATGAAGATTAAAGATTTTCCCCTTACTTGCTTAATAGGAGGTCTCAGTTGGTTGGTGCATTTTTGTTTTAACTTTTTAAAAATGTTTTTATGATTTAGATGTAAGTATATAAAAAGAGTTTTATTTCAATTTGTTGAAAATGACTTTTGAAACTATGGTTTAAAAGTTTAACGAGGTTCTCACTCAATACACTTCAGTAAAAACTTATGGGTTAAAGTGCAAGATACACATGAGTTTTTTTTCCTAAAAATGCACCCAATACCAAATGTTTCTTTTAGAAGACAAATTGATTGTGAGCTTTCAATGCATAAGTCACATATTCCATTAGTTTACATTCGTTAGTTTAACATTATAGTGCCAAGTAAAGTCCAACCCTAAAATATTATGGGGCCAACATTGTTGATCCCAGAAATAAAGGCGGCGATAATGGGGACCTTTTATAGGGGTGGTCGCAGAGATTGATTCTCAAGTGTATATGAGGATGAGGAGGAAGGTGATGGTGAGGCGTGATATGAAAGCGAGAAGCCACATGCCATTGGAGATTCCTTGTTTTGGGATGCAAGGATGGAGGAGGAGGATTAATTGTTGAAACACATATATGATAAATTAAATAGGGAAGGATGGTGTTCATGACCATGAAGGAACACTAAACACTGGCCTCCATTTGATTGATGAGGTGTTCCCACAAGCCATCAGAAGGAAATATGAGGAATTGATCATGCTGCTGAAGTTCATGGATTGAAATAGATGATTCAAAGCTCAAAATTGGTCTTCTAAAAGGTTCACGAAGATGAAACTTAACATACAAAGGTTCCTTGTTAAATTATGCCCTTTTGAGATATTCATCGCCAATTGATCAAGGGTATGGTATAATAAAAACAAATAGATCCGTTAATAATATAGCAATTAAGCATTAATAGTTTCTTTCCTTCTCTAGTCCTGTTGAAGACGAAGCCATCAAGCTTCTCTGATTTGATTCTCGCTCATCCCTACTAGTCTGTGCTAATCAAAAAATGCTTACCCCTACTACTCGATTTAATCTGGATTAGCTCTTGTAGAATAGCTTTTACGATTTATGAGATGAATATATAAAAAGAGTTTTGTCTTGACTTATGAAACCGTAGTTTGAGTTACCCAAACACTCTATAGTTGATTGTGGTGGAGTTGGTGTGTGTTTAATGGATAAATCAGACCCCGCTAGTCCAACTACTTATCCCTAAATCAAATGAGTCAAATTATAGTTGGACTCCACTTAACACCATAATGTCAAAGTTAATGGAAGTCAATTTCAGGTAACTTATTATGTGACTTTTGGACCCATTTTAAAAGCTCATAGTTACCTTTGTCCCTTTAAAAAACATTTGATGTTGGGCCCACATTTAGAAAAAAAAAACACACATGTACTTTTATACTTTAACCCAAAGTTTATTTAATAATAAAGTTGCATAACTTAATAATGCCTCATTCTTAGTTGGAAAGGTCAACTCTCTTGAGGCTTTGACGCTCATTAAACAAGAACTCTCCCATACTCATATTCTCCTTGAAACTACAAAGAAGATCAGGGACCTTCTTATGAGAGATTGGACTATCACCTTTGACCATGTATTTAGAAAAGCAAATAAATGTGTTGATTGATTTGCTCACCAGGTCTCCCACCATAATTTAAATACTAGGTTGATACTTAATATAAGAGTTACTTGATTAATTTAAATATATTAAGGAGAAAAAAATTCATTCAATCCTCATAGAAGTGATTTAATTAGTTTCAGTCAACCCAAAAAAATTATGAAACTTTACTACACCTTTGAGTCAAAATAAAATTAAATTTTGTGAGTGAAAGACAATGATGCACTTACTTTATTTTCTTTTTTCAATAGAGCATTTACAAGAAAAATAAAGGGATTTACAAGATAAATAAAGGGATTCAAAAGAGATTAGAGAATTAACAAGAACATTTTAACCATTCACTAGACAAATAAGGAAATTCATAAGATAAAAAGGGCATTCATAAAACAAATAAAAAACAAATAATGGGATTCAAAAGAACCCATAAAGTTAAAAATACTTTTGCATTTTACAAGACAAATAAAGATGTTTTAAAAATAAAGCAAAGACACCATTAACTCATAAAACTTAATTTTATTGACAAAAGGATACGATGAAGTTTCATAATCTTTTAGGGTTGATTGAAATTTAGATTCCGTTTCATTTAATTGCATTGTATGCATACAATGTTAATCATGATTGCATTACTAAAATAAGAGTGTTTGGTTGCTCTTTAGCATGATAATAGGGTTTACCATGGTAATAATGATTACCAAAAAATTAATAATCCTTATTCGTACCTTCCCTTATGAATACCAATTACCAAATCAGGCATGGTTGAAAATTTCCAATTTACCCTTTAGTTTCATTTTTCTTTGTTTCACCTGTCTTATTTTACCTATCACACCATACCACGACCATCACCACCACTACCTCCTCCTCCTTCACTACCATTTTCAACACCCCCGGCAACCACCACCATCACCTCCAACATTGTGTCCACTGCCACTACCTCCTCCTCTTCCACCATCGTTGTTGCCACTTCACCACTAACACCTCTACCATTGCCACCATGCCACCAATAGCTCTTTCTCCTCCTCCACCTTTGTCACCACCACTACCTCCACCTCCACCCTGCCACCGTTGCTACCTCCTCCACCTTTGCCACCATCGCCACCACTACCTCCTCCTCTATCGTTGTAGCTATCACTACCTACCATTGCTACTGCCACATCATTGTGACTATCGCCTCCACCACCACAATCGACATCAGACAATCCTCGGCAAAATAGTATGACGGTTATTATGAGGCAACGTGATGACTCTTAACTATTTTTTATACAAAAAATTATATTAAGGGTAAAATAGAATTTATGTGATATATTAATTTTAAATAATTATTAAAAAAATAACTCATTGCACCCTACTTAAAAGTCAAACCAAACACTAGCCCTGTGATTAATATGGCATTGCATTACCATCACATTGCGTTGCACTCCATTGCAGGGTATAATGGGATTGAACTAAATGGGCTGAGGCTCTTCCATGGGGGCTAAATGAAATTTTCACTTAAGGAAATTAATTATTAATAACAAATATAAGTTAGTTTTTTTCTAAAATACCACTTTTCATCTTAACTACTTGTGAATAGAAAATCCTAAATATGTGCCATCAACATGATATTTTGAGGAAAAATTATAAATTTTCAAGATAAAATGGATTGGGGCCTTATATTTAAAATAAAATCCAACCCCAACTCACTTTTATATTAAGGAAGGTGAATACTCCAATGCTAAGTAGTAAAAGCTTTATAAGATCTTCACTTTTAAATGCTTTCCCCCCGACCTATTCCTTAGGCTAGGCAGAAAAACTTTCAAAAATTTTCATGACCTGATTTTGTTTTTTCTTTGTTGGGTTTATACATGGCCTTGTACTTAAAGAAAAATAACAACATAATTTGTTGTGTTATTATTTGTTGTGGCTCGAAAAAGTACATAGTGCCAATTTGAGTTAGTGGTTTAAACTGGCTACCTACCAAGTATGAAAAAGTACTGAAAACTTAAATGAATTACTATTTAACAATGAAAGACTTCAAAAATAATCTAAATTCTTTAAATTTTGACAAAACTAAATACCGGTATATTGTTAGAAGACATAGTGCCAATTTGAGTTAGTGGTTTAAACTGGCTTTTCAATAAAATTTATGATTTATAACAACTTAAACAGTCACATAGAGACTTATATGGGTTGCAACAACTCTTTCTTTTCTTTTTTTTTCTTTATCAATTTTTCATCTTGTTTCACCCCAAAATGTCTGCACAAAAAAAAAAAAAAAACTCTCTGGCGCACACCCTTCCAATAATCAATTTTAAAATTGCGCCAATGAAAATAGCAACAAAACCTTATTCCACAAAGTGGGGTCAGTTACATTAATCAAACAATATCATTGAACTTGGTCAAAAATCAAATATCGGGATAAATTATCAACTAAGAGATCTCACTCAATAATATTATTGAGTGTTCTCTTCAGTCTTCTTCTACCTTTTCTAATTGGACTCTAAACAACTTGATTTACCCTACCTCACCTTTTCTAATTGGACTCTAAACAACTTGATTTACCCTACCTCACTGGCACATCCAATGACATTCTTTGTATGTGTATAAACCACTTCAAACAATTTTTCACCATTTTTTCTTCAATTGGTGCCACTCCAACCCTTCTTTTTATAAGTTCATTTTGAATATTATCTTTTCTTGCATGACCACACATCCATCTTAACATTCTCATATCAACTGCCCCACTTTATGCTCATTCAACCCCTTTAAAACCTAGTATTAACTACCATAAAACACTTTTGGTGGTTAGCACGCCAATGAAAAATAATTAATAAAAATGTCAAAAAGAATAAAGTGCAATGCAACTTTCGAGAGATTCACATATAGTTTGATAATAAAAATTTATTTATTAATAAAATCCAAATAAAATCAATGTAATTTATTCAATAACATACAATCACTTATTCAACTGGCTAGAACCTATCATTACCAAGTAACCAAAGATCCGTGCATATATATACACACACCCACGCACACAGTCTTCACAAATTCTTTATAGCAGTATAAGCTGAAACATGAATGTCACAGCATTCCCCATCCCACGAGAAGTCCTGTCTCATTGCCTCCTTCATTCTTCGTTCCCACTTGGACGGGCTATTCCTCTACGGGCAAAATAAAAGAAGGATTTATAAGTTATGGCACTAATGTTTGGTCTTTATACTTTACCCTCATTTTGACTTTGATGCCGATAGTTTCATATCATAGGTTTTGGTCCCTCTAAAGGTAAAATGAAATTATTTTAAAATATAGGGACCAACCTTTTAGATGGAAAGAAATTTGAAGAACCAAAACCTATTTTTTGAAATTGTAAAGATTAAAACTAAAATGAAGGCAAACTATAAGGACCAAACATTGCATTAACCCTATATATTTTGATTTCTATGTGTGTATATAGAGCTATAGAGAGAGATATACTAGAGGAAAAACCATGAGAAATGACTTACAAATTCATCAATAGCAAGGTCAAGAGAAATGTTTCCATAGGTGGAGTTGATGAACTGCGAGTACTTGGTGGTCTCAGGATCGCGATTTATGAAGTGCCTGATGAAATATGATACCAATCGGATATATTTTTTTAGCATCCAATAAACAAGGATAAAAGAGATCATTCATTATTATTATTTTATTAGTATTCAAAGGAAAATGGTTACCTGTTAGCGGCAGCATCATGGTCAACTACTATTGGAGCTGTTCCATACCTTAAAGCCTTGAGCTACACATTTCAATTACAAAAAGTATTAAAAGGTTGAAAGATCATAAAACATAAAAAATGTCCAAAGAAAATGAATTTGCCTCATCTAAGGCGACATGCCCACACCAACTTATTACAGAAACATATTGTAATACTAGTAGATTAATAGGGGGGTTAAATTATCAAACCCACAAATCAGAAACAGATTGAAGCCACAAACAAGTTTCATGACAACAAGGAACATAATCTTCTTCAAGAAACTTCCATTTCCCCCAGAAGTAAACTACTGTCTTGAAGATGAATCAATTCTAGTTCACGTATACGTGTAACTTAAGCTTCAGATAATAGTGGGAAAAAAATATTACTAATGGGGGAAGATATGCACTTACTGGAACTTCTTCAACGGGATCATGAGAATGGCACAAAATAATGTCAGACCCAGCAAATGTTAAATGCAATAGAGCTTCATCATACGTGAGCACAAATTTCAGATTATCATCCTGCAGATTTTGAAAGCAAAAGTAGATATCATCAGAAGATGAGGCAAAATATTGAAGATAGGTTAGCTAAAACAGTTCATTATGATTTATGCTAGATAATGAAAATCAATCCTCAATGCTTTCCACAATAGCATATAGCATTTAATTGCGGCAATTAAGATGAAAAATGAAAAAGGGTCAGGAGCTACCTTTAGTTCCTTCTGAAGAGATTCCAGAGCCTGATTAGAGATGGATCTTTCACTATTCCCTATAAATACAATCTGCAGATAATCAATAGACAATTACCTTTAGTCTAAAAGAATCCTCCAAGAAAAGATCTTTCCCATAGTCAGATTTATTTTTAATAAGATTTACTAGCTCATGTTGCTCATAACGCGTTCTTCATCATAAAAGTATTAGCTCTATAAGCAAAATTTCTGCTTCAGAAAAGTAAATGTTATATGCATTCTTCTAACTTTGGAGGTTCCATTTTGATACCAGCAAAGGAAAAACTTAATTATGAGAAATGCTCGACTCAATTTGTGGGGCAAAAAGTACAAGTTCTGTAGGAGTAGCAACCTGAACATTGAATTCCATAGTTTTCCAGACAACGTCCTTCAGTTTGTTCACATCAATGTCTTCCCGTTCCGAAAAAATGCATCCAACCTGATAAACAATTTCAATAACAAACAGACAAGTAAAAAGAAAGCATCAGTTTCAAAACATATATGAAAGATTAGTTAGTCTGTAAGACACTGCTCTAAGAGAGTCTTGAGAAAGAAGATAAACGACTCTAAGAGAATCTTGAGAAAGAAGATAAACGAAAAAGAAAATACAGAATTATCGCAATATCAGAAATATTTTAGGCCTCCTTAAATTTAAACATGTACTTATGTGTTGAGGTACATAACCACACAAACGAAATATTTCTGACGACTGTAAATGTCTAATAGTTAAGCATTTATGCAACACCAATATATTACAAACACATCAAAGGCCCATGCTTGCTAAACACCAGGATAGTGTTTGCATAGAAGTCAGATAATAGTAGGTTAATCATTAATCATACAGCTTTGTTATTTTGAAGAGAATTAACGTCAAGGATGCTTTTCTAGACAATGTATGAAAAAGCATTCCAGATCCTAGGCTTTCGTTTTATTAGAACTATGCAATTCAATCTCCAGGGGCATCAGGATGGTGAAAATAAAATCATCAATATACATCTTGCAGACTAAATGCCAAATTTCAATATATTTTAAAAATATAGAATATAAACTGCTTGATTAATTCATTTTAATAGTCAAATTTTCAAAGGGACAGCTTGCAGTATTAACTTGATAACTATGCAATATTTGAAATTCAGATTGATCAAAATCATATTTTAAGGATATCATTGGATGGAAGAAGCGCATTAAGCTTTACTAAAACTGTCCAGTTTCAGCTTTTATATTTTTAACATGAGGTATAAGAATTAAAAGAGACCACAAGAGAGATACATACAAGAATATTAGAAGCATCTTTTGATAACCCCAGGCGCTTCTGCACTTCAACTTTGCAAACGGCTTTACCTTCCATATTTTCAGCATTAAAATTTTCAGGAAGAAAACAGTCAGTTGAAGGATCCCATAGTAATTTGTCTAATCCATAAGGAGAAATGACTAACTTGTCCCTACAATCACACGCAAAAACAATTATGTTATCCCTTTTGAGGGTGGGCTTTAGTACGAAGCCATATTAATTCAATATTATAACGGGGATCATCTTTAGAAGACATAAATCATAGATTAGGTCATATGCTATGTCCACAACTACGGAATATAATTTGAAGGAAGACAAGAAGAGACAACACATTGGACATTAAAGTATTAAACAAGATTGGGGACTGTTGTGATACAATGACAGCATGCTTACCTATGAACACCTAAAGTTGATTCCAGTCCGTGACTTGAACTATGAAGAATTCTGTGCTTTGAGTGGATGGACGACATTATAATCACACCATTAGAGTAGACAATTCCACCCTGCAAATTTCCACAAAATGATGATTCAATGTTGGGAAGTGATGGGCCAAAGCTTGATCACGTGAAACGTGTGGGGTGTGTGGGGTGCGTTAGGAGAGAGTGGGCCCTGGGTAATGAGGTTTAGGGAGGGTTTATCCAATTAGTGGGACGAATGTGAAGAGCCTCAAGTCTCTTGAATGCCAAATGAGCGTTCTCTGTGTGCTTGTTATTGTATTTTTCTGCTTATTTTTCAGTATTTGAATATCATTTGCGGCTCAGTTTCTATCAGAAAGCTAAAAGTGGCAAGGACTATCGCTTTTAAACAATTAGATTTTGCCACACAACATATGGTTATTTTCAACAACTGAAAAATGTTGCAAGATGATTATGAATAAGAAATAAGCAATTTGTTATAAAGATTGAAATTTGACCTTCCTTCAAAGAGAAATGATCAGATTTCTGAAACCAGCAGGCACAAGCAAGGAAGATAAATGTGCGCATGAGCGCACTTTTTTAGATGTGTGAAAAGACTGACTTGACACATTTAAAATGTATCTGTTCAATGTTTTAAGCATTATACTTACGATAATTCTGATGACATTTTACACTTTTACCAATATAAATATTATAAGGTGAGACCTTCATTCTTCCAGATTGAGAACCTAAGGCCTTTTTCATATTTATCCCTTCTCAAATGCATGGTCATTCTGTTACAATGTCACAATGTGTTGGTACGGGCAAGTGCATAATTAGATAGAGTGTCATAATATGTACAAATACCAAACTAGTATCATGAGGACTCAGAATTCCATCTTGGTAAAAAGGTGCCTCAATCATGAACATAATTGTGGCATAAAGTTCTCATCTTTAACTCTTTTCCCTTTACAATTCAAAATTCAAATTTACCAAAACAAAATAACATTCAAGCAATGTTCCACTCCTTCAAAGCATTCGAATTAATTAAAGACTAAGACTTTACATTGGTTAAACCCAATGACTACAACACACACACACAATAAGCATGCCAAGATCTGAGATGGGAGCAATAACGGTTGTCTTGACTTAAGAATAATTATCAACGTGATATACTAGTCCCAATATTCTTGGTTTCCTTAGAATCTTCAACAGTAAAAAACACCAACATAAAGCTACGGCTAGAAAACAAAGTCTTGACACTTTTCATTCACCATCATGGGACTGTTATAAGGAAACTGGGGAAAGAGAAAAGAGAAAAGAAAAGAGCATACCTTTAAAATATTGACAAGGTGTGTGCTTGAGTTATCTTGTAAACGATCAGAACGGTGAAGCCTCACAGGATCAAGCCCACATAAGGCCAATTTTTCTGGCTGCTCTAGACACTAAAATATATTGCACGTTCTATGGTCAAAAGATGGCACAACCAAAACAAAATCCAGTAGCAAATTATGTAAAAAAACAAAAATGGAAATATGTTAAAATTGAATTAACCTAACACAGAATAAAATACGATAGGGGAATATATTTTAACTTGCCTGCATACTTAAGTCTTGGCATGTCAGTAATATTTTTGTACTCTCCAGTCCCTAAACAAAATAAATAATAGAATATTGCAAACAATCTCCAAGCTAGGTCAATAGCCAAAATGAAAAAGCAATGCCAAAAATGACAGATTCAATTGGTTTATCTCATTATGTGAGGCTTTCCGGCCTATTCAAGGTACTTCAAAATTAGAATTACTTGACATAAAAATTTGAGAACATGCACCTGTTTAACAATTAAGTCCCAGAAAAGGGGCCCAACAATGGCAGTCTCCCAGTTATGTACATGCAAAACATCAGGTTTCTTTCCACATTTTACTATATAGTCAAGTGAAGCACGAGAAAAATAGGAAAACCTGATAACACAAGATAATGTATCAAGATTACTGACAATCCTATAAACCATACATAACAAATAAAGACATCTTGATTCAGTCAAATTCCACTTTCTTGTCATCTTAACCAGAAGAAAGTTGCTGTTGCTGACCAAATTATCAGATTGTTAGAGTTGCCTTTGGCTTCTCTTTCTCTCTGAAGATAGTTCTGGAGAACAAAGTGGTCAAAAAGGACTCCGAACCAGCATGTAATTAAGTAACATATTTGAATTCATTTCTTCCTGTTACCTTCTATTCTGAAAATCAACCTATTTTCTGCCCTATGTCAATTTATTGTGCTATAATTTTAACAAATTAATATTTGCTACTAGTTCTAACAGTGTTTTAGAAAGGATGAATAAAGCCCATTCTAGGAGAAATGCAAAATTCAAGTTTCAGTTTGAATATCCTTCTGTCACTGCCATATACTATTGATCCTTGACATAAACTTAACTTTGAAATTATTCTTGAAGTACCACAGTGGCAGATGAAAAGCTTATGGGCCACAATTATCAGTGATTCAATCTCACTTACCTTTCAAAATCATCGGGGTAGCCATATATTACTTCTCGGTTGAAAAGGGATGAGTACTGTAATGGCTCTATCAAAGTGACTCCAATGCCATATACAACACTGTCACATATTCAAGCAAGTATAAAGGCAAGAAAACACAACAAGCAAGGTGAACTTCATTTCTGACTTCATTCACAAGCTATTGACACCAACTCAAAAGCAACCTCTTGATTATGCACAAAAATGCCAAACTAACCCAGTCCAAACTCTGTTTCCATGTAATTGACCATTAAAATATGAATAAGCCTCAGCGTTAACTTCATGCAGCCCTTGCACTTCATCTAGATTCAAACAAGCATACCTATGTGAAAGTTAATACAGTAAAAGTGAGTTATCAGAAACGTCAGGTTAAAATTGAACTCATATTAGAGCAATTGACAAAAATACTTTTGAACCAAAAAAACAAAATTGATTTAGGATATGCACAACTTTTTCAGCAGGTAATCTTAGAAATTTTAAAGAAGAATCAAGGAACAAAAAATGGTTTCTCATTTTTACTTTGGCAATATGACCTCCACCAGATGACCCTTCCTTTGCAGAGCACAAGATATGCCTGTCACGTATGATGCTATAGATCCTCTAGAGACTAATGGAGCCATTTCTGTGCAAATGTGAACAATGTGAAAAGCATTCCTGAAGAAATTGATCAAACAAAAAAGAACAATCAGATTCTAAAAATCTTTATGAAAAGGGAAAATGCAAAAAGAAAAAAGAAAAGAATACCTGTGGGCAAAACAAATTTTTGTAGCACTAGTTTTAAGTTACTAAGACAGAACACAGCTAATCACATCAAACTCCAGAAGACTCTCTACCAAATGATGGCAGAAAATTTTCCAAACGTGTCTAAACATGAATTTAGTATCATATTAAACTCTAAGATTTATATAGCAGCCATATTCACCTGTTATATTTTTAGATTCAGATAGTCGTAGTTGATGCTTCTCAGTGATTTGCATACAAGGCATGACACAAATGTGAAGTGGGTGGCAATTTTGAAATAAACTTCAGAAAGCCTAGCATATCAAAATATACTTTATAATAGTCCCTTCAATCCTAAATGTAGAAGTTGGTTGAAGAGTTTGTTTTGGTTCTACATGTAAGACCTCAATCTCCTTTGTCTCTCACACTTATTATATTTTCTCCAAACTACCCTTATTGATTGTTAACATTAATGTATGCAATCAATAGGGATGATTTCTAATGTAACTGATTGAAAACAGGTTATTTTAGGAAAATCTACACATTTGTTACAAATAACTAACTTAATAAATTTTCCTAATTTGTATGAATTAGTTGTCTAGCTTCCACATTTAGGACTAGAAGGAATACGTTATTTATGAGGATATAAGGAAAGAACAAACTAGTAAACATTTGATTTACTTTTTGCTGATGTCTGACAATTCATGAAGTTCTTCTAAAAGCTCGGAGTCTCCTTTTCCTGGGATATCAGTAAAAATATCAGCCACGCTCAATTTGTGCTTTATCACCAATCTTCTCAATTCAGATGCCTCTCCAGGAGAAATCGTGTTGGTTAAAACCATAGAATCCATCCGAAGCAGCAACTCCCAACAAATTGACAAGTTGTCTGGGTTGACAAGATACAAGCAGAAATGTACAGTGCATCTAATTAACCAGTGAAAAAGTGGAGACTACTAAACTAGGAAAAAAATATTATTGATCTAATCAGAACAGCTGCTGCAACACAACAGCCTTTGCAACCTATTTTGTATATAATAGATTTATCAGCATTGCATATACTTCATTTAAGATGGATAATATTGCATTATCAAAAGAGGGAAGACAAATGCAAGAGCATGCACATGCCTCAACCACTCCCTCAAGAAGAAAAAATCAACTTGTAAATATGAACAACACAACAGCCTTTAAAACCTATTTTCTATATAATAGATTTATTAACATTGCATATACTTCATTTAAGATGGATGATATTGCATTATCAAAAGAGCGAAGACAAATGCAAGAGCATGCACATGCCTCAACCCATTCCCTCAAGCGGAAAAAATCAACTTGTCCCTCAAGCACTTGATCATTTCTTTGCCAAGCCAGGTCCCTAGGAGAGGCTGATATGGGTTTTCTGCCAAGTTGAGGTTTTGGAATTCGACCTCTCTAGCCTATAGTTATGGTCTTATGGATAGACTTATTTTATTCAGGCCAGCTAATTAAGTATATGGTTTGCAGTTTAAACTGGAAAACAACAGCATACTTGTGAATAATTAATTCATCATTGTTAAATGGAATCAACTAATTGTAAAATTTCAAAACAGCATGTATGTCAGCAAAAAAAGAAAATTTATAAACATACAAATAAGATGTATTGATCTATTTATCAATGATATGTAATAATGTACAAAATCACAGCCAAAATATCACCTTTTCCAGCACCAGCAAGTTTTTCTTCTTCCAACTTCTCTATCCTGTTGAGCAACGACTGCTTTTCTGTGTTAGTTTTGTTAAGTTCCTCTATGGCTGCAAGGCGTTGTTTGTTTAAGTACAGAATGTCTGTGTATACGAGAAAACACATCAAAGTTGCAAAATACTTCAATATAACGCACAAGAATCACTAAGGTGGACTCCCCAGAGAGCCCCAAAAACAAGGATGACAGGACGCAGAAACCAACAGAAGGAGGAAGGGAAAGACACAGAACGGGAATTATCTATGGAGAACCAAGTTAAGTCCGGTGGAGAACTGACTTTGCTGTGCTTCTGTGAACAACTTCCAAATATCATGTTGTTTCGCACCCTGATACTAAAATATTGGGGGAAAATAAGCAATGAGATACTTGTTAAGTAAGGAAAGACGCAAGAAATGTGTGTAAACTACACTGTATCATAGGCAAATCCATTCACCTGCATCTTTTCCACGTTATTAGTACCTTCAAACCTGAGATGCAAGTCGATTAAAGATTAGTAGAGAACTACTCCCAGCTGTATCGGCTAAAATATCAAACAAAAGGTTATATTATTGGATAAATGTTAAAGAAAACAGAACTCTTACCTTTGATCATCTTGGCAATCGTCATCTCCATTACTTCTGAAAAATGTAATATATGAATAACAGGTCGAGTGAATTTCAAGGTGAATTCACCTACTATTAATCCATTATTTCTATTCAACATGCCTTCAATCAATTACAAGGTGAATTTCACCCAGTATCAATGATCAATGCAAAAATGACGACTTATGATTCACACATACTAAGCTTCAAAGTTGCATTATGACAAGTCACAAACTGTGAGAAAGTAACAAAAGATTGCGGACCTTGGCTCTATCATCTAACATCATGTTGCTTTGAGCAAAAAAAAAACATCATGTTGCATTATAACCACACCCCACTCAATTTTTCCCAGAAAAACACAACCAACACCAATGCTCCTGACTTCCAAATTCATATTGTTTTGGAAACAAATAGACAAGCTAAATTGAGATGGCTGTGAGCTTGAAGGATGATTACTCAGCTTTCTAGCAGCATTCGATGCATTATGACTCAATCCAAGAGTCTCACCTCAAACAACGTAGTGGCAGAACAGTAATGCGTTTTCGGGACGAAATCGTGGTCCTTCTGGACGTTGGAATGCGACAAAGGGAAGGAACTCCGATCCCTGAACCTATCAATGTCCCCATTTTCCGTTTTCATACAGAGATAGAGAGGAAAAGAACAAGGAAGCTGCACTTGTACAAGTACAACTATCCCACTCGAGATCACGAGTCGCATGACGATTTAACAAAGGCATCCATATTGACGATACCAGTAATAATTATTGAAGGTGATTGCTTCCCCAAAAAAGGAGATTGCCTTTATCACTGAAAACTAGGGATTGCATTTTTAGTATTACTAGCCAGTAGGCTAGGGGATATGGGAAAAAATTCTTGTGGAGATTTGCACATTCTCGGTAAACAAGAAAATTGTCTTCACAGTAATTTCGCTCCATGACAAGAATTTGCGGTGGTTTTTTCAACAGATTTATGATTATATGTTAATGTCATCATTGAAATGAACTGTGGAATTTTGTTGAAGCGGCATTGCGTCAAAATCTCGATCACAGACTTGTTGAATTCTATGTTTTCTCAGACATGAAGTTACAAAAAAGAAAAAAACCGATATAACTTCAAAGGGGAACGAAGGATGTGCGTGAAATGAATGATCATGGGATTCTCTCTCTCGAATGACAGGGAAGCAAATAAATTTTTCGTGTTTTGCCAAAATAAGGCCACTCCCTCCCTTCCCCTTCAGTGTTTATTATAAAAATATTAGTTAATAATTTTCACAGACTAATAAAAATAATTAAAATTGTCTTATAATTGAAGTGATTTCTTATATTACCATTAAACTATAATATTATATTAATTATTACTCTCATATACTAATCTTATTAATTATGGATATACATAAAAAAAATAACTAATACTTTTTAAAAATAAACAAATACTTTATAAAAAGAACCAAATACATTTACTAATTTATGTTTTATAATAAAAACTAGAGGGGTAGTAGGCAGAAATTGTTGACTTGAAAAATAACAATAATGAAATAAACATATAAAAACGTTTTTGTCGTTTTTTTTTGTCCAATTGTAACTTTAAATACTGTATACATTTTTATTATTGTATAAATATCGGTACTATTAATAACTTAAATGGTTTATTTTTCAAAATAAAAATGTTTTTCCATTCTCCATCTTGTAACACCCAACCCTATGAGGCCTTTATCTATCATAATTGTCGCACACAGGTATTGAGATGATTTGAACAACTTAATTGTAGAATAAAAGTTTCTGAAAATAACAGTTTAAAAACACGAGGATAAATTTTTCACGATTCGAATCTATCCTATATTCGGATATTGATACAGTAACCCAAAAATAATAGACAAATGATAAATGATATACTAAAGTCCAACTACATATTTTTCCACAAAGTTCCTTTATTCACAGCTGCGTCTTTTCTCTTAATCCCGATCCACTACTTGTCTCTTTTCATACGGTCTGGAGTTTAAATGAATGAACCTCATAGTAACAATTAATCTTATATGCAAGTATAAAATATAAATGACGATATAACACATTTTAAGTATAGAATAATTTGCAGTAAACACAGTTATCGGCCAATGACCACAACCTTCTTGGACACGCAACCCTATTTTAGGACATATAGCTCTATTTTTAGAACACACAGCCCCAATCTATAGCTAGGATACACATATACAAATATTCTAGCAAACATGGTTAGTCATACATAAATATATATGCATACAAGCTAATAAAATAACAATTACCCACTTCAAACTTGAGTCCTTAATTTCGTTCAAAGGTGTTGGGATCAATAAAATTGTCAAGATATGTCTATAAGCTTTCATCGTTGTCATTAGTCACTTCTTGCTATCAAATTAACTAACTACACAAATTATTTTTAGGAGATTAAAAGCGGTTATTAATCCCTAAAAATTCTCTTTCCTAACAATAATAATAATAATATTTATTTACATTATTAATATTATTATTTTACTATTTATTATTTAAACTCTTAGAGGTTATCCTAACACTTTAAATTAGGAGTTTTTAAATGTCAATCATCCTATCAATACATTACATATTATGTTTCTCAAAATTTCAAAAGGTAGAATCTCATATAAAGATGGTTGAATTATCTAAACTTTAATTTGAGTTACTAAACTTAACAAATTATTAATTAGGTTATCTGACATAATTAAGGATTTAGAATTTGAACCAAATTACCTCTATATCCCTTAATTATGTAAAAAAAAAAACAAAAAACAAGATTGAAGACAAAATAATATTGTCTACACATCAAAATCCCATGAACCATAGTTTGATTAAATTTATTTCCCTAGGGTAGCAAGAAACTCTCCAAAACAAGGCAAATGAGCTAGAACACAAGATTATAAACAACGAACAAAATTTATGTGAATCAAACGGGAAATTGCAGACATATAGGTTATAACTTACTCAAGGTGAACGACAAGAACCATTCATTAGAATTGGGCTGACCCCCTCGAGTCTCGTCGTTCTGAGCTTCCACACTATGCGATGTGCCAGACTTAGAGGATCCATTCGTGGGGTTAAAAAACTTGGAGAACAAAAGCGGCCATGTCAATATGGGAGCAGGCGGAATTAGGTGTGTCATGAGAACAGGAAACGACATTGATGGAGAGATGTGATGTAACACTCCCAAATTTCTAGAAGTTATAATGACATAAGATAGCGATAGTTTTTATAAATAATACCGAAATTCAAAACAACCAAATTTAAGAAGTGTTACTATCGCACTTGTTCTAGGACAAGTGCAAGGCTATCTATTACATTAATATAAATGTAAACCTAAATAGAAACGTTTTACACGGAATATAAAAATTAAAAAGGCAATAAATAAAATTTAATTGGACGTCTTTCCTCACTTCTCACTGCTAGTCCAACCCTTGGCACATGTTTCACTGAAATTCTGCTCTCCCGAAGGATCGTCGCAACCTAAGAACACAAACATCAGTAAAGCTCGTAATCTTAATAAAACAAAGATAATATATATAAAATAAAATAAAATAATTATATAATAAAAATCTCACATACATGAATATAATTAAAAGGGAGATGTCAGTTGAGTTATTTTTTTTATGAAATTTACTTAGTGGGAAGAGAACCATGGTAGACCCGGATATCCTACCAGTCTACCCTGTGACTCGAGAACCCTGCCAGTCACAAATTATCAAATTGGCCATAACAACATTTCTTCCTAGTATGTACACCTCTTCCCAAAGTTGTTACTAGTGTCCCGGATATCCTGTCAGGCACCACTTTGGGAAAAAAAGATACTATCAGTTCATATCAAATAATATTTCAGAGGCAAAAAGTCTAAGGGTGTGTTCATCACTTTAGGAGGTACCATCCCAAAGCTATCCTCTCACTACTAAATTATCTTAAATAAATCATGATAAAATCCCTAAATTATTTCTATGACTACTTTGTTCTCTTCGATTAAGAGAAGAAGACTAGTTGGAGTGTTCTATTAGGGAGACAAAAATTTAAGAGATAGGAAAAGTATATATATTATAGTAGTATGACTATCATCACTTCAACTCTGCTATTCAGAAGTTATGTGAAAAAGGAATGTTTCAAGCAAATAAGTTTAACTCATATATATATATATTCACACCATCCCTGTCTAACTTACAGCCGGCGAGTCTCAAACCTAAGGGAATAAGAGACCAAAACGAAATTGCATTTTCCAGCGGAACCATACGCATAAATGTCGACAATTTCAATCACGTCATGGAGGATTCAATTAGTGAACAATATTGTGTAGATTTAATGAGATAGTTTTTATGTGGTAAAAATCTAGGGAGCAATAAAAATATTACGGAATGTTGAGGTAATAAGTAGGAACAAGCAAATGATATATTTAAGGAGAACCCAAAGTTAGCAAAGGTGAAAGAGGAAAAGCAAAGAAGATTTATAGTACCGAGTGGAAATCACGAGAAAGAATGAGATAAAAGAAAAGAATTGAAACATGTAGCAATGGATTTCTATTGTTCTTTTGATTAAGATTACTTGGTCTCTGTATTTTGCTAATCTCTTAAGAGAGCAGTTTGCCGCAGAGTTTACAGAAAAAGAAGGGGAGAAGGAGCAATAATACACATGAAGTTTGTCACCAGGAGTGCTCAGCACCACGAAGTTTTTTTTGGACAAAAAATACACACGACGTTACGTTTTGGGAGCGCCTAGCACCACGGGCCGTTAGTTGACTAATGTTGACTGTTAAGTCTTACGGAAATTACAATTTTGCCCCTAGTTTTAAGCTGAAATTACCATTTTGCCCTTAGTTTTAAATAATATTTTTTAAAAAAACAATAAAATAACTCCTCCCTCGGTGGCCCCACCGCCGGCCACAACACCGTCGGCCGCCCTTCCCACCACTGGATGCCGGCGGCGGCCGGCGACCACCTCCGGCGACTTTTTTTTTTTTTAAAAAACTAAGGGGAGTCTGGTGGACCTAATCACCGGCCACACCACTGCCGCCGGCCGCCCTCCCCACCGCCGTCCACCACCGGCGGCTACCTCCGGTGACTTTTTTTTTTAAAAAAAAAAGCTAAGGTGGTGGGGAGAAAATTATTATTATTCTTTTCTTTAAACAAAATCAACGAACACAAAAAGAAAAGAGAAACAATCGATTTATACAGTAACGTTTATTTATTTTCAATGAATAAAACTTAACAAAAAAAAGAGCACTCATCTAATAACGGTGAATGAAAGTACAACACACAAGGACACGATGATACTACTGTAGTATTTATTTTATTTTATAATTCTCACGATTCTATCATTCTCCTCCACATCCAGCGTGTAAAATTTAACATTAATTCTAATGGCACCGAAATTAAGATGCATATTTCATATTATTAATTGATCCCCAAATTCAATTATGAGGTGGGAAAACAATATAAAAAATATATATATTTTTTGGTGGAGTTAATAAAATTAGACATACTTTGCAGCTGAATTATTCCAGTTTTGTTTGGTGCTTGGACGGAGACGGGATCAGTGACCTGTTGTAATAATATGAATGATAGAATTTAAAAACCGGGTTCCCTTTAGTTTTTTTTTTAAAAAAATCTTTTTTAAAAAAAAAAAGTCGCCGGGGGTGGCCGGCGATGGGGTGGGCGGCCGGCGGTGGGGCCACTGGGGAGGGTTTATTTTATTGTTTTTTAAAAAAACATTATTTAAAATTAAGGGCAAAATGGTAATTTCAGCTTAAAACTAGGGGCAAAATTGTAATTTTAGTGGAATTACTGTTCATTTCAATCAGACTTAACGGTCAACGTTGGTCAACTAATGGCCCGTGGTATTGGGTGCTCCCAAAATGTATTTTTGGTCCAGAAAAAACTTTGTGTTGCTAGGCGCTCCTAGTGACAAACTTCATGTGTATTATTGCTCCTTCTCCCGAAAAAGAAGTAAAGAGAAGAGAAATAATGAGCGATAGCTAGGGTTAGGCGGCTAGACCTAAACATATAATTAAACTTTAGGGTTTAGCTATGGGCTGGGCTCTATAGGTTGAGCTCTTTATCTATTGCTAATTAATGAAAAATAATAATAAATCATTTATTAAATTCTAAATTTTTATTATTACTATATTATTTATTTTAATATTAATATCAATATTATCATTATTATTAAAAATAATAATAATAATCTAGGGTATTACATGTAATGTTTGGGGGGAAAGGCGAGAAGGTTTGGGAGGGCAGGACTTACGAGAAGCGCCACCATGACATTGCGGAGGGAGTCATCTTTGGTCCAATAGCGATACAGGATTTGCAAAAGTACCTAGGTTGGGAGAAGTTGTAGTTAGGGGTATAATGGGAAAATAATTAATATTTAAATATCCTAGATTGGATCATTCACCCAATTTAAGATTTGTTGAGTTTACTAACTTTATATAAAATTTCCTTTTTCAAAATGTATATATATAACTTGGCTCTTTACGTAGGATTTTGGGAGAATTACATTGTGGTTCCAAAGAACAGGAAAAATTACAAAAAGTCTCAGAATTCCAATATCAAAAAAGCCTCAGTTGTTAATATGACATTTCTAGTTGTTAAAATGACATTTCCTATTATTAATAAAAAAATAATCAATATTTAAATATTCTAAATTGGATCATTGACCCAATTTAAAATTTGTTGAATTTACTAACTTTATATAAGATTTTCATATTTCAATCGTCTTTATATGGGATTCTCCTATTTCAAAATGTGTATATATAACTTAACTCTTTACATAAGATTTTGGGAGAATTACACTGTGGTCCCAAGGAACAGAAAAAATTACAAAATGTCCCAGAATTCCAATTTCAAAAAAGTCTCAATTGTTAATATGGCATTTCTTATTGTTAAAATTTATGTAATTACTTTTTTTGATATTTTTTTCACTTCTTTGGGACCACAGTGTAATACTCTCTAGGATTTTTCATAATTTTGTGATTAAACTTTGAAAATTTGTAATTAATTTCATAAAAATCAAAATGAGGTGCTTCCAAAAAAATACGTGTTCTTTAGCATGTTTACTTTCACAGAAAAATAATACCAATAGCCATAACACATTATATGATTCCCAGATTCCAAAAACGTGATTATTGTCCAGATAACTTTCCAAAATTATGATTGAACTTCCAAAAATTATATCTCAAACTATAGACCTCCATTGAAGGTGATCTAAAGCTCGTTTTAAATATTACTATGTATACTATTAACACAAAAAATTTCATGGAAAAACTCAAAGTTTTACCATTCCAAAATGGAACCCGAAACTTATTATTATTTCTGGAACACAAAATTTGTCTAGATTTTTTGTTAAACTTCTGAAAATCATATCTCCCTTTCTACATGTCTGATTTAAGTGTTCTTCACTTCTTTGGCTCATTTCAAATATTAAGATGTCTACTATATCTTGACAAAATTTCATTGAAAAAATCAAACGTTTACTATTTCAAAGTTTTCCATTTTTCAGTGTCTGACTTTGAAAAATCATAACTCTCAATCTACACATTTGTTTTAGTTGTTCTTTTGCTTGTTTTAAAATTATTGAGTCTACTATTTAATTTAAAAAATTCAAGTAGAAACTCAAAGCTTTTCATTTCAAAATCAAGCCCGAAACCAATCTACTCTCTAGAAGTGCAGAAATATTCCAGGTTTTTTGGCTAAATTTTGGAAAATCCTATCTCTGGGCGGACCCAGGAATTTTATTAACAAGGGGTAAGAAAATAAAAAAAAGTCTATCATAAATAAAAATATTTGAAATACAATACAAACATAACATATAAAAAAAAAATTTAAAAAAATCTATTATAGAAATTAAGATCGATTTACTTAATTCTTATTCCACGTGTTTTCATATTATTAAATTCATCTATAATTGAATTAGTGTTAAAACTCAAAATAATTTCTTTTTCAATGAATGTAATTAAAGAATCATCAAGAAATTATTATTTCATTATATTTCGAAGCTTGTTCTTGATTATCTTCATAACAAAGAAAGATCTTTCAATAGTCGCTGTAAAAACTGAAAGAGTGAGTATAAATCTAATCACTTTATCAATAAAAGGGTAAATGATGGACTTTCCAGTTCTTACTAGCGCTTTATATAATTCAAATGTAATTGATAAAATAATGCATATTCTTTAGTATTATATTCTTTATCTTTTTAATGTATATTGTATATGAAAGAAAACAAAAGATCGGAAGAATCTGAGGGAGTTGAAATAAATATATACATAGGCCCCACATATTTATATATTTAGAGATTTCAAAAGAGCAAAATCACCTTTACTATTTTTGTATAAAAAACAAATTGTAATGGTAATTGGGATGTTAAAACAATAACCAACTTTTTTAAAAAAATAAAAAATTGGGGGGCCCACCCAAGCCCCAGGCCCGCCATTGCTCATTATACACATCCTTTATAGTTGTTTTTTTGACTCATTTTAAAGCTTAAGATATCTACTATTTACTTCCGAAATTTCATGAAAAAACAAGATGGTTTATTATTGGAACAGAAGCACACAAAATTCTTTGTTTTCTGCTCGAAAAACAGAGGTGTTTATGTCTTTGTTCGTTTTTCTTCTTTTTTTCCTTCCAACCAGACAACAAATCAGCATACTAGAGCCATGAAAATAAGGAGGAAAAGACTTAAAGAACTCACCTTGGTTGATTCCTCAATTTTGCATGCAATGTGAGCTTTGTTTCTTCCTTCATCCTTCAGTTCCTCGTCACTCTCTCTCTCTCTCTCGCTCTAACTTTCTGTCCCTCATTCTCAGTTCTCTCTCACATTGTTTCCTGTCTCTTGCCCTCTCTCAGCATGCTATGGAATGGCTGATGAGAGAATCGAGAATGAAGAACTCTCCTCTACGTCTCTGAATTGCTGTGTGAATGGCTGAATGATTTATAATGGAAAGAAGAAAAGTGGTGTTGGGCTCAAGAGGTAAGAGAAGAGTTTGAATTTGCTGACAGGAAACTACAACGCTGGGCTCGATATTTCTTACATGTTTGCGTTCTTCTGAGAAGGCGCTAAGATCTCTGGCTCTGATGGCGTGATTTACTTGTGTGAGGATACCTGATGGGCTGAGGAGATAGCAACTGATGTATTTTTATATATATACTTCCTTATTGCTCCTATCACATATTGGCTTAAGGGTTATAGGCTGGCTGAGTTTTGTTGAGTCTATTGGGCCGAGAACGTTAGGATGAGAATGAAATGGTTTGGGCTTTACTTGTTTTGCTAATGGGTGCTGCTTTATCCGATACATCTATATATATTTCCTGCTGTGTTTTGGTGGGAACGTGGGTGAGGAATAATGGGCTTTTATGTCTTTTGTCCATTTAGTTGCAATTATTAGATAAATACTAGAAATAAATCTTTAACTTCCATGTAAGGATTTTTCTTTCCCAATTAATTTTCCTAATCCTTAAAAAATTCTAAAATTTTTAGGCCTAATTTTTTTTTTTTGGAACAAATATTCCTTACTTAATTTTTTCCTGAAATAAATTTAAGGAAAAATAGGCCTTGCTCCCAATAATTAATTAGGCCAAAATCTCACAATTTAATTTTCCATTCAATATTCCAAATTTTCAAATTTTCAAACCCTAAAATTTAGAATGTTACACTCCGTCTTTTTTCTCTCCCCCCCCTCTTGCCTACTTGGGTAGTGGGAGCTCTTCTCTTGTTGTGAGCTTTTTCCATATCATCTCACTCCCTAGTTTCAGCTGGGGTGAAGACATCTAAAGTTTGTGTTAATCTCTGTTTATTTTCATGTTCCTTTGGGCTAGGTGATGTTGAAATTTTTTTTTTTTGGTTGTGGCAATAAATCAAGTTAGGTGCTTCAATGGTAGCAAATGTCACTGGATGGCTACATTTTACAGTTTTGGGATTGAGAATAAGTAACTATAGTCTTATATATTGTCGGCTTCATCTCTCAAAAGACTATTATGGATTGTTGGCAATGGCTAATATGAAGCGTATGTCATAGTCAAGACTGTATAGTTTATTGTGCAGTTGACGACTTTTATGTCTTCATCTTTTTTTATTGGTGTTAGTGGGGTGTTTTTCCTTCAATAAGATTTTCTCATGGAGTTTTTTCAACAAGCAATCACGTTGTTTTATTGATGATAAAAACAATGGATCCTTTAGGATGGTTAGTTGAATAAGTAGTTCTTACAATAACTTTGTTGCCAATGATAACGTTTTTCTACTCACATATTCCAATGAAAAGATTATGAAGGGGTAGGATTTTTTGTTGTGACAATGATTTACACTCACCTATTTTAAGGTTAGGTTATTTTTAGAATTCTTTATGTTATTATATATTTGGGCTTTCTTTTTACAAGCTTTTTATTTTGAGTTTGTATATCTCATTGGTTTACTTTTAATGAAATATATTTTCTGCCCAAAAAATAATTAAAAAAATAAATTAGTATATCTGTCTAGGACACATCTTACATAATAATAAATGTTAAAATATACTTTTAGTTATTTATGTTTGCATTAAAATTCATTTTAGTCATTTAAATTAGTTATTTAAAAGAAAATAGTTACTCACATTATTTTAATCCTAATTTTTTTGTTTTTTTTGATACACTATTTTAATCCTAATTCCCTGTCAGATCATCTCAAATTTTTGAACAAATTCATATTTTAATTATTAAATTTTTTAAATCTATTGTTCCTTCCCCCATTTTTGAACAAGATACATTCTGGCAATTTAGTAACAAAAATTCGATGGCGGATTATTGAGGATGGGAAATACGTTTCTTGGTCTGGGCGTCAAGGAGTGGCATTGCATCTGCTTGAACAAACCTTAAAGCTTAGGGGGCATCTATCAGTAGCAGGATATAAGGATCCAAGTCTGGTCGCTTCTTCCAAATTTATTAATCATTACCCGCTCATATCCACTCAACTTTCTGCTACTTTGACCTCGAGGTTGAAGCACAAGAAACTGCTAGCAGAAAAATTAATTAAATTAAATAATGCAAGTAAATATTATTTGTTAGTGTTAGGTTAAAAGAACTAAGTAATCAACGGCGGTTGGTACAAGTGGTAAGCGGCTTATGACTTGTAAGTACAGTCTTGAGTTTAAACCTTGTAAATGCAGAAAAGCCCCGTTGGGAGACTCACCATAGCTAAGTGCGCGACGCGAGTCAGATCTAGATTAATTAAGGTAAAGATCTAGATACCGAATAGGGGGGAAAAAGAACAACTAGGTACACTTTTTTAAATTGAAGGGACTAAAATAAATCTCAAAGTAAATATAAAGGATCTAATATATACTGTAGAGCCAAAAATAAAAATAGAATCCTGTATTCTTAGACCCAAATAGTTGAGTAAAAATAAATATTGCTTTATCTTTTAGGTTATTTTACATTATTCTAAAGCTTTGTTTCAGATTATATTTATTTGATATGAAAAATTGTAGGGAAAATGACATAAAAAACTTTAAAATTGTATAATCTCAAATCATATTTATTATCAAAAATTAACAAAGTAGCGACAAGACTTCACAAATAATTCACAATTCATTTTATAATAAATGTTTGATTTAGGATTTTACAATTTCAAAATTATGTTTTTATCATTTTCCCAAAATGTTTTTTTTAGGTCATTTTCCAAAAAAATGTAACACGTGTATATTCTATTGAAATATTAGCTCATGTGGGAATTAATTATATGTCAGTTCTATTGAATATTCTTTATTATATCAAAAAAGTAAAATACACCATCATTTCCATCCATCACACATTTTAAGTAAACATTTCAGTTAACCCCGTTAAACTCTGCCGTTACCCCATATCTAGTCCACCATAAGACCAAGAGGTAATTTTGATCATACATATAAGATATATGTTTCATGCTAATTTATATTTTTTAATTTATTATTATCAACACTCTCTCAATAATAATTAAGTGAAACATATAATGAATTAAAGAATAAAATTAGAATGTTTGTTTTATTTTTTTTAAAAAAGAACATATCATACTTAATATCATTAATCTTTAAGGACTTCAGTTGTTTAACCAAGAAGGGATTCCAAGAAGGGATTTCCAGTGTTTCTTCCCCCCCTCAAATGGGTTGTTTTTACCAAGAATTGGAAGACTGAAATGATTCTCATAAGTTTAAGACAGGATCATTGTTCCAAGGCATATGTCGAGATATCACAACACGCATGATGAGCTCAAGGCATATGTCGAGATATCACAACACACGTGTATCCCCTACACCAAGCACATCCTCATCTCCCATATCAAAAGTATATTTACCAGCTCAACTGACAAGAGTCAAACACTCTCATTAGAGAAAGGGAATTCAATCTTTGAGTTGGTTAAAACGCTCGAAGATGCATTTCAACTCCTAAGTGACCTGAAGGTAATAGATGACTTACTCTGCCCAACATTAGTATAACCTAAGAAGAGAGATTTCACCTTACCTTTAGATCCTGAATGAACCCAACCCCTTTTCTGAAATTTTTATATATATAAAAAAAGTATAATCATTTTTGTTTAAAAAAAAGAGAGAGAAAAGAAGAATCATCAGAACAAGTGCAATGGATTTTTTTTTTTGGGGGGGGGGGGGGACATATTACTATTCAATGAAGAATTGATTAAATACCATTCAAACGGGAATAATTATAAAGGAATGCCTCTATTTAAACTGATTACAAATATGGAAGGAAGATATGGTGTCAACGCTCTAGCCTACGCTTCTTTAACCTCGCCATCTTTCTCCTCTGTTCTTCTTCTTCCTCCTTCTCTATCAGCCGGAGTTGCTCTTCATCCTCCCTCCTGGCGATTATCGCACTGTATATATCACCAAAGCAAAATATCAATCCATGATTACCGAGGACTACTGTGGTCGGCATGCCAGGAATTAGAGATATAAAGGTGATTGATCCATAAATTTGCAAGGCTCGGCTCTTCATATTAAGGACAAATTTTGCACATGGCCAAGTGACTTCTCGGAGAAAAAAGTTTCACATGTTTGAGAAAGTTTCTTTCCAAAGTCCACATTATATGCTCATCCCTCTATTAGAGGGATAAGTATATTATTTTTTTATAATTTTTTATATATTGTATTTATTTATATTTAAATTATATGTTACTTTCTGAAATATTTTTTGCACCCAATATCTCAAATTAATTAGTTTCTAGTCTTACATTCAGTAATATTTATCTATTACACCAGTACCATGGAAATTAATTAATTTGAGATACCAGATGCAAAAAAAAATTCAAAAAAAGGCATATAATTTAAATATAAATAAATACAATATATAATTTTTTTTTAAAAAAAAACATGCTCATCCCTCTAATAGAGGGATGGACACATAATGGGCATCTGAGGGATGGGCACATAATGTGGACTCAGATGGAGTAGTAAATATCAAGTTAAAGCTTACAGAAACATACCTCCTCCTTTCCTCCCTCATGATGTCGTCAAAGCCTGCCTCCATATCAATATCATCCTCATCCTCATCAGCATATCTGTTGGGGTTGTAGCTGCAAAAGATTCCGCAAATTAATCACAAAAAAATTACTAGATTTGCAGCAAAACGTGCCCATTGCCATGCTAAAATTGAGAGCCTCCAATCAGACATATCAAACACCAAGAACACACCCTAGTAAAATACTTGGATTGAAATGACTCTCTTTAAAGGAAAAATAAATAAATTTAAAGATCAGTGAATATAAGACTGGGATGTCGAGATTCAGTCGAAGTCATTAACAGACTAAGAGGTGAACTCAAAACTGAAGGGGGAAATGGTTAAAAGAGGAATGAGAGAAATTAAAGAGGAATCCATCAAGCAAGATCTGTGTGATAATTTGGCTCCTTCTAGATTTATCAAAAACATCACAAGGAAATGGAGGATCACATGTTAATTGAAAACTGGCAAGACTTACTGAAACATTCTTCTGATCATGCTAATAGCCCTTTGATCCTCATCGTCGTCGTCTTCAAAGGGCCGTCTTACAGGTTTCTTCTTGGGCCGCTGATCTTGGATTGCACGTTGTGTTGGAACCTGTGAAGGTGGCTTTGATTTCTGTTGAAACAATAGGAAATAGAACATATTATCTTCAATAAGAAGCTAAAATTACTTGTACATGAACATGTACACAGCACCAAAAACCTGAGGAATTGAAGATAACACTGGCTGTTTGGGCGTCATTTTAGGCTTTTCCCTAGTGTCTTTTCTTTGTTGTAAACTCAGCTTTGAATCCCTAGCGTCTTTTCTTTGTTCTACACTCTGCTTTGAAATAGATGAATGTGCTTTGGAAATAGGCGGTCTCTGTGCCGCATTTACAGAGCCCTTTATTCCAGGCGCCAGAGACTTATTGCTCATGGTATCAGCAGGTGCCTTTGGAGGCAAGCCCTTTGGTCCCACTGGCCGGCCAGGTCCATTTACACTGTTGTTTCCAAGCTGTTTTCTTGAATCTGCTGATGCCATACCAGGCTTATTGGTAGAAGCTACCTTATTATTGGACCCCCCTTTAGGAGGTAGTTGGCCACCCGGAGAACCTATTTTTCTGTCCTCACGGCCACCATAAACATGCTTGCTGCCACTGCTTAAAGACTGTTTACTCTTTCCTTGTACTTGAGCTTGCCGAGCCTCTTCAAGATCAGCAAAAAACCTGTATAAGTTCTCTCAATCATAATAATATGTTTACACCCCCGACAAACATCCCATATAAAAAGGATCCCAAGCAGCAATGTACCAGAACTTCGAGCAGACATATTCCTAGATGGGGGCTCTTTTGTAGGAGCTGGAATCTCTGCATCATCAGACAAAAGAAAGGAGTAATCTCTTGTATCCTTAATCTTCTGCGCTTTAAGCTTCACCTGCATAACAGAGGAATTGACCACCATCATTTAGCTATCCCAAATGCTAGTTCACATTAGAGCAATTTCAAAAGAATAGCTTCAATACCTCACTGACTTTGGGTAGTGGATTATGAACTGCAGATTTTGATCCCCCATTAGATACTTTGTTTTTGTTCTTGTTCTGTAGACAAGATCATAGTTAGAACACTGATGCACCACATAATGTGGGAGCAGAAATATATTAGATAACATTTATCTTTTCCATAGGTTGCCATCAATAAAGCACCTGGTGACAGATACGAGGCAACAAAAAGAACAAATAGTCGGACGATGATTAAAAAACTCAGCTATACTACAACAGTTTTCCCTAGTTATATAGCTGATAAATCCCTATATTTAGTAACATTTGGGGTATTTTTGGGAGTACTTGGGGAGCCACAATTGCATTTTAACGAGTGTTTGATTAATTTCTCAAGAAAAGAAATCATTGACATTTAGTGAATTGCTTGTAAAAAATTTTAAAATTGCTGAAAGCATGGTTTAATTCAGACACTTATCATTAGTCTTTATGGTATTTGTAGGAAATAGTGAATTGTCCAAAGCAGGGGAAAATGAGTCCAGAAGAGAGAGAAACTAAGCTAAATTGCATTGGCTCCATGGCTGTGTCTTGTGAAGCCACACTGCCTCTGCTGATAATTTTTTCCAGAGAAATGCTTTCTGGTGCCATGGCTGTAGCATTAGCAAAGCAGCTTAGCAGTAAATCCAAAGAAGAGAATTAGCATTGGAGCTGCAGCAGTACCACCAGTTCCATGGCTGCTGTTCCCCCTACCCTTCCTCTTTCCCTAATCAATACCCACCCTAGGGACAGACAATGTGACATTTACAATGAGAACAAGATGGCCAATGTACCATGAGTTCAGTTCATGAATATGCCCAACAGAAGTAAGTCACAACGTATAAAAGTGATTACAATAGAATGAAAGTTGAAGCAATTCAATACAATATAAGAAATTAATATAATGGAAAAACTAGGCTTCTGAGTTCTTACAATATGAAGTGGATTAGAAAGCCTAGATGCCAAATGCTGGTTTTCTAGCAATGACTTGCTCTCTTGGATGACTCTTTGCGCAATAACAGGCTGAGAAGGACCAAAAAATGACCCATAACTGCGAGTGATCAACAAAATTGAGAAATACTACAATAAGTAATTCATCAGATGACTGCCAAATCCCAGCTGAACATGAATAATATGAATGATAAGCATAGAAATGTGAAAAAATATTGCATTCAACAACATATAAAGGGGGGAAAAGATAAACAAGTTGTAGCCGAACACGATAAGTAATGAACACGATAAATAATAAAATATATATCACTACTAGTATAAAGCAATTTGTCAAACAGCAAAGCATATATAGAGCTACTAAACACAGAAACATCACTCTAAACACATTTAAATATGGTAGAGGACAAATTTAAAGATTTGTTTTATTACAGAGAAAGGAAACATCAATTTATAAACATATCAATAAGCCTTGTCCCACTAGGTGGGTTCGGTTGCATAGATTGCACAAAGCAAATGTACTCTATCAACGGCAAAATCTTTAGATAAATTGCTAACAAAAAAGTATCACTCAATACCTTCATTTTCATTGAATGTTCTCATTCTTTGTTCACCACTATTCAAAAGACCTAATACTACTTAATCTACCCTCCTCATTAGTGCATCCAATGGCCTTCTTTGAACCCCCTCAAATGATTTTCTACAATCTTCTCTTCAATAGATGCCACTCTAACTCCTTTGTGTATATATTCATTATGAATTCTGTCTTCTCATGTATGACAACACATCCATCTCAACATAATCATTTCAACTAACCCCCACTTATGCTTATGTTATATTTTTAAATTCCAACATTCACTACCATAGAGCATTGTTGGTTTTATAGCAATGCGATAAACTTTCCTTTTACCTTACTAGTTACTTTTCGATCACAAAGAACTTCGGTAGCCTTTGTCCATTTAAACAGCCTAGCTTGAATTCTATAACTAACATCTCTATGAATTTCATCATCTTTTTGCATAATTAACCCCAAACATCTAACTTTGCCATTTATGGAATGATTTGATCTCCCATTTTAAACTGTTGGTCCCAAGCCCCCATAAAGGAAGACGGTTGAATTAGGCCCGCAAAAGCCAACGTAAAACTTTGCCAAATCTTTTATGACATAGATCAACGAAAAAATGGTGCAAATAATAGAGACTAATGAGAAAATATCCCAAGAACAAATGAGTACAAATTACCATTACAAATAATAAAAGGATTAACAAATAGATGCTGCACTGAAATTAAACCCCTGAATGAAATACGTAGTCAACATAAATATTTACAAATAATCCAAATTCAATTATGATTATAAGGTGACTCATGACTAAGACTCATTGATGCTCACATATGATATAAGGTCTTATCTCAACAAACCACAATGCAGTATATCCTAATTATAACATCAAATTTGCAAGTTTGCCACAGGTTGTAAATACCACATAATGTTAAATGAGAAGGCCAACTAATCCTCCAACAGAATTAAAAAAAATTAGGTTAACGATAGTTAAAAAGCGCACCCAATGCTAGCTAACCCAATCTGTAAATCCAAGGGCCTTCAGTAATCACTACATTCACATAAATCAAAATAGGCACGTGTTTGGAAGGCACAAAAGCTCAAACCAATTAGAAAATGACGCCTTATTGCCATTTCTTATTCTATTTGAATGCTCCTAAGAATATAAACAAATGATTAGAATAAGAATAGATATCAAAGTTCAATATAAAAGCATAACAGAAAAAATGTGATCGATGTCACAAAAGAAGCACTGAAACAACCGGATCATCATCCTTTGAAAACAAAATCAAAGATAAGAAGTTAAGAAAAAGCAAAAGCTCATTCCAAGAGGTGCAATACTCACTTATCGTAAGGAAGCTTTTTCTTTCTTTCACTGGAACTGGCATGTGATGTACTGCTCTCCTTCTTCATCTGTTTTCTAATCGATTCCTTCAACTTCTGCCTCAATTCAAGATACTCAAGTTCTTCTTTTGTCGGTTTACGAGGTTGTTCCTCTTTATATTCATCCCCTTCCTCCTCTTCATAGTCATATTCTTGCTCTTGTCCCTCATCCTCATAATCATCATAATCTTCATAACCCTGCAGAACGGGAATGGGAGGAATAATGAGGCCTAAAACTAGTAGCTCACAGGGATTAATAAATGTGAGAAGGAAACGAACAAAGAAACATGAAGGGGGAACAAGTAAAAAAGCTAACAATCAAAGGAATATTCTCCCTAAAGATGAGTCTGCTTACGTCTCTATCATATTCCTGCATTGCCGCTTGAAGAAGAAATAGACAGCCAACAATTATAAGTACCCAGAGTCACAAGCCGCAAATCTAAGAAACTTGATAGAAGGCCTGCTTTATTGATGCCCAAACACTGCAAATTAGGTTAGGAACGAAGCTGAATTTCTCCTCACTAAAACTGACAGAGTGTGTTGAGAGAGACGCAAGACCAAAAATAACAAAGAATAATTCCCATAACAAAATGGCTACAATATTCTCAGGAAAAAAAAAAGGTTATTAGGGTGAACAATTCGCTAGCGTTGAACAAAAATTTCTAATTTTTTTTGTTTATTCTCTAAATTGGCATTTACACGAGGAACTAAATGATATTCAATGCTTGGGCAGTAAGACCCAGGAGCAGATTCGCTCAAGTTCATCGGATGCAGTCGAATCGACTCAGATTTTGGGCCGAAATCTCCAGCGACAAAACATATATGAACAATAGCAACAGGCACAACGTGAAGTAATCAATTTAACAAATGGATTGATACCGTAAAAATTAAAAGGAAAAAACGAACAAAAGAAAGCTTACCGTGATCTCCTTCACAGCAAGAAGCCGTCGAATTAGGACAGAAGAAGGGGCAATCTTTAAGACCGAACGGCCTTTTATTTTCGTTGTTCGAGAAGCTGCTGCCACCGTGGGGCAATCCATGGACCTATGTGAACCCGATCGTACCCGCCCGACCCGAAACGTTATTTTTATATGCATTATATATTTTTTTAATTACATTGAAAAATTTAACTTTCCTATTAAAAAAATCTCATATAAAGCTACTTAAAATAGGAAAGTTTTAAACTAGGTTAGTAAATTTAAAAAAAAATTTAATTGAGTTATTAACCCAATTTAAAATTACTAAATGTGTGTAAAACTACTTTAATGCCCTCTCATTTTCTTAAAATATTTTTATTGCTCTATGTCTTTATGACTTATATATCAAAACTTACATATAATAAAAAAATATGACTTTCTAAATCAAGAGAATTTTTTTAATGTTCAAAAAGGGTCATGAAGAAAATCAAGGAAAAAAAAGCAATGTAACACATGTCATGACAGTATCATTGATATCAATTGAATGATTTAATTAAAAAATCAATTAACTGATACTAATGATACAAAATAAAAATAAATAAATAAATGTGAGTTTTTCTTAAAAAATATATAATTGTTTTTATCAACTAGGACAAGTAAAAAAAAATACATAACACATATCAATTCAATTTGCAAAAATCAATTAAAATTAAATTCATTTTACAAACATTAATCTAAACAATCTTTGAATAATTTTTCTAAACACATAAATGTGTGTGTTTTAAAAAATAATTTAATTAAGATTTCAATGTTTTAACTTTTTCATTCTTTAATAAACATCATTAATATTAATTATTTTTGGGTTAAGTATTAAATTTGCTTTGGAATTTTTCTTTGAGGAGCAATGTTATCATATTATGAGAGTTTTTCATATCTTAATATTACTCTGAAAGTTTTAAAACATAATAATGTTACCTTCTTTCGTTAAAACATAAACGGTCAAAGTTAGGTTTTTTAACATAATAGGGTAATATTACTACATTTTGAAAGTTTTGGGGTAACATTGAGACAACAACATTGCTCTTGACCCTATACTTCTAAAGTGGATTTCCTACTTAACCTTTTTCTTTCCTCTAATCAATGTAAATTTGATATACTCTTAAGGATATGTTAGATAAAAAGATATAAATGTACTTAAGATTTCATAAATTGCTTTACATGTTGACATATAGAACTTTGGGGGGAAAAACTTTATCTATGAAACAAATATAGTAAACAAAATTTTGAGAGAGAAAACTTATTCATGAGAATAAAATGAACTCCTTGTTGTACATTTTTCTCTTACTATTATATTAAATTATAGATGAATCATATTTTATTTTATTAAATATTATTGTGTGTGTGTTGAAAATTATAAGTTCAAAAGTAAATAAAACTGTTTAAGGAGAGGAGAAGGCATTAGAGTCATTTTATCCACATTTTGAAATCTTAAATTAGACTAATAACTCAAATAGGGATTTTTTTGAATTACTAACCTTATTTAGAAATGTTCTATTTTAAGTGGTTTTATATGAGATTTTCCCTTTCTTATTTATTATTTACAGTATCTACTTTATAATTACATTGGTGTATACTTTGCTAATATTTCTGTTTTTTTTTTTTAAGGAAAACTTTCCCAATCTTTCAAAATTTTGAATTATAGCCAAAAGAAAATTTTCAGATTTTTCACCTATATGAACATGTAAACTATTAAAGAGAGAAATGTCTACATTAGGTTTTTTCCCCCTCCTCCATTTGATAATCCCAATTTTTTTCCTTTTTGAATATACACACTACCATAATAAATAAAATAAATCTTAATCATTAAAATTTGACTGCATATATTAAATAGAGAGATCAGTAGAGATGTTTCCCTCCTAAAATAATAGCTCTTTGGGAACATTTCCATATTTGCATCCATTTTATATATTTAATTTAATCAACTTATATGCATGGCGGATAATTTTTTTTAATCCCCTTACATGTAAGAGAGACAATTATAAACATAGCAAAGAAAATAAATGAAGAAATTATAAAATTATAAATAATTTAAATTATAAATCTTATATTTTTACATGGAAGTCCTGGAATTTACTTATTCCCGCGTTGCCATCCGCCTGCCCACCTCTTAAATCGTTCCTGACGGCTGCCGCCGGGCCGTTGCAACTTGCGTCTCTTCCTTCCTCGTCTCTCTCCCACAACGCCGACCAGCACCCGACTCCATCTTCATCTTCTGCCTTCCTCAGTTCCGTGGGACCACCAGTCGTCATCGTCTACTCTTTCCGTAAACCTCTTGTGTGAGCTTCTCATCCTTGCTTGTTTCATCGCTTCGCTTCATTAGTAGCGAGATTTTCAGCCGAAAAATTTCATTCCCGCGGCTACCTTCTCGCGGCGAAGCTCTCCAGTCGTTCACGCGCCAAAAGTGCTCCACCGGCATCGTCCGTCCAGTGGTCGCCATCTTCTTCAGGTATCGTCGTCCTTCACTCCGTCTATTGTTTTGTTCCGGTACCCTGTTGCTGAGCCCTGATCTCTCTCTCTCTCTCTCTCTGGGTTCCTCCTCACTTCCTCCGTTGCAAACAAAGCTTATTCCTCTTTAGCTTGCTGTGAGCCTTGTCCTTTCTCCCTCAAGCTGATAGAGGTGGCCACTCGTTAGGTTGGGGTCCCTACTACAGTAGTTATTTTGCCCCATTCACTTTTTGAACTAAAATGGAAGCTTAGATTCTGAAAAATCCAACTCGTCTTTCTATATTTTATTTATGATTTCAGATGTTAACTGTTTTCCTTCTATTTTGTTTGTCGTCTGTGTTAATCATGTTTTATTTTCCTTTCATTTTTTATCAGAGCTTGAGTCCATTTCATTTTTGTTTGCCTTTGTTCTGCTTTATAGATTCACTGGGCTTGAATTAGTTATTCCATAGCAGATTAGTTTCCACATGTAAACATTTTATTAAACAAGTTATATGTTATGAAGCATGGACACATCTGGATTGAAGGTAAACCTGCATCCTAATTAGTACTAGTAGTTATTTGTTGCTCTTGGTTACTCCTAAATGAGTTTTTTTTGCAGTGTCGTTTTTCGAAATATTGGAGATATGTAGTGATTTTGTCAAGATAAACAGTGTCTTGCCAACAAAGTTTTGAAAGTATTCTTTATTTATTATATAGACGTGGTCTTTAAATAGTCTCTGTTTTTTCAATCCAATGGTCCTTAAGAGAGTAATGCCTACAAATGAATCTGGACACAAGGGCCTTACCACTCACAACTATAATAACCTGTAATAAGAATAGTTCTTATTCGTTGCAACATTGTGTGTGTGTTTGTATGGTTTTGGATTCTTCTATATACGAGCAACCAAAATAAGCAATGATTCATGAAGGATCTTGAGCGAGAAATGTTAGATTTTGAATCTACAGTTAAAGAGTTCACAAATTTTGAAGTGGCAACTCAAGGTCCTAACTTCAACTTCAACCACGTGTCACAAGATTGGGAATGCTGTAGCCTGTAGGCGAATATGTGTTTTACAATGTGTTTGTTATATTGTTCATGCAATATAATTGTTGGTAGAGGCATCAACACTAATAGATAGGCCTTTGGGTTATGGTAATGCTGAAAGAGAGAGCATGAGGAGAATATTCATGAAACAATTAGAAAAATAACTTCCCACTTTCTTTCCTCTCAACTTTTCTTCCCATCCAAGCATAGCATAAGAATTGTTTTCATGCTCCCATCACTGTTGAGGTAGCAGAATTTCGTAATAAAATAAAATGAAAAAAAAAAATAGCATGTAGCATATTTGTCCAACAAATTATAAATTCTTTCAAAGAGTGCATGTGATGCTAATGCCAGCCATGTTGTGTGTTTAAACTATGATTTTTTATTTTATAAACAGGTAATGAAGTGCTCTTATTGCTTGATATTTGTGCTCTTTTTGTTTGAATTACAGAATGGAAAGCATAGAAACCAAGTCAATTTCTGATATGAGAGAGAATATTTTGTGCATATTTAAAGATTTCATGACTGGGTAAATTGCAAATTTACTATTAATTCCTTAATTAATTAAATTGTCTGTAGTTGTACTCACAGTAATAGATTAGGAAGGGAAGGTCTTTTCTGGTTGTCTCTTTACCGAGAGCAAATAGATTACATGCTTGCATCTACAGACCCTTTAAAAGTGGGGAATTCTTTGAGATATCTTCCTAGAGGCCAAAAGTCCAAAACCAATTTTCCTGTAGTGCAAACTGTCAGAAGTGAAAAATGAGATGGGACAAATGAAAGGCTTCCTCCCTTGTAATAGGATATTTGAGTTGTGCTGAGTTTTATTGCATGAGCTACCAAAATAACTTAATTTTGACAATGAATTCACCTCAAGACGCATATTAATTGAAGGAAGAACCTTACTTGTGTAACAATATTGTATGTATGATTTAATTAGATTATAGGTTTATTCCAATTTGAAGTTTAAACTTTTTGCATAAGCAATACCATCTGAAGGCAAGCCAGGCAACAGTGGAAGTAATTAGGTCTGAACATTTAATAACTAATCCCTACACCCAGGGAATAGAGGAAGTAAAAAATTAAGGTGGTGTGGTATGAGAAAAAAAAATAAAATTTGAACATAATGAGAGAAAATAACGCGTCGTGAAAACATCAATGCATATTGAAAACTTTATTAGTATACGTTTCTTACTACTGACTACTGATGAAGCTGACTCTTGATATGCAAATATGTTTTTGCTCTCTCTCTCTCTCGGTTACTGAATTCTGGAAAAGCTTTATTTTGTTTTTCTCTTGTTCGTTTTATGTAATTGTTTCAATTTTTACGCTGTGGCAGGATTACAAAAATTGATGAGTTGGGGACTGCTGGAAGCAGGCTGCTAACTGGCTTTCAACAAGCACTTGGTAGTTTTAGAAAGCTATGTTTGCTATGTTTACCAGTGCAAAATATTAATTCTTGTCTCATAGCTCATTGATGTTATAACTTTTCATTTTGTCTTGCAGAGTACATTTGTAGACCTCCTATTGATGGAACTTCTGAATTAATTGACAAGATAATTAAAGCTAATGGAACACAGAGAATTAAAATGTATATTGCAGCGGGATGTAGGAATCCCCTTCATGGTGTCCAGAATGTAAACAAGAGTAAGGGCTGCTATTTTAACCTTAATTTGAGTGTCATAAATTTTGAAAGTAAACAAAAATGTCATCTAATACTCTCTCCAGTTGTATTTACAAGACCTTTTTTGGAAGCTTTTCGTACACCTTAGTATAAGATGATAGATTTCTTGTAGAAAATTAAGGGAATTGAGAAGAATAGAGAGAGAGGGAAAGAACTGAGGAGAGAGAGACAGCTAACAGTGCTGCTGCACTGTAATTCCTTCATACACAATCTGAATGTTTATCATACATGACTTAGCCTTGGTTTCCCCCTTATATAGGAACTTCCTTCGGTCTCACATTTCCTAACTATCACATAACAGATTCTAACGGCTAATTCAGTAGGCCTATCTGATAGCTAATCCTAATATATCATTTAACTAATTACTCAATCATTCTAATTACTAAACTACCCCCTCATTGTAGCCTCATAAACTTAATAGTGTGCCACATATATATAATCGGCCTCATAGAATTAATGTGCCATTACCCCCAAGATATCCCAATTCCTAACCCTAATTAATATTTACAATCTTCATAACAATGCACCCCTTAAGAACCCTTGTCCTCAAGGGCCAGCAAGGACAAAACTTGGAAATTGTTGCTGAAAACTATACAATAACATCCAAGTTGCTTCTTCCTCAGGTAGATGCTTTCATTTGACCAAGATTTCTGTGACTATGCGCCCTTTTCTTCTGCCAACTCGTTTCTGCAAAATCTGGTCTGGTTCCTTTATTGCTGGTGGTTCTGGCCAATCTAGTGGCGGATGGTGTGGTCTGACCGATGGATCAGGGCACAATTTTAGTAAGGATATATGGAATGTATCATGTATCCTTGTGTCTTCCGGTAAGTCCAGTTTATATGCTACCGGTCCCACTTTCTGTTTAATTCTGTAGGGACCAAAAAATCTCAGTGCAAGCTTCTAATTCCTTCTTGAGGCAGCTGATATTTGTCGATAGGGTTGTAATTTAAGGAAAACCCACTGTCCCTCCTGGAATTCCCTATCAGTTCGGTTAGAATCAGCCCTTTGCTTCATCATATTGATGGCACGGTGTAAGTGGTGTTTAGGAATCAGCAAAGCACCTTCTCTAGCAATGAAGGATCTGTCAATAGCATCTACCACTGCTGTCCTAGGCAAATACGGGCTATACAAAGCTGGTTTCCGCCCATATAATAGTTCATAGGGTGTGGCCTTTGTAGAAGTGTGATGTGTGGTATTATACCACCATTCTACAAGTGCCAGCCATTTAGACCAGTCCTTAGGTTGTTCCCAGCACATGCATCTTAAGTAGGTCTCCAAACACCTATTTAGGACTTCAGTTTGTCCATCTGTTTGTGGGTGGTAGGAGGAAGATAATTTCTACTCAATTTTCAGTATCTTCAAGAATTCTTGCCAAAAGTGGCTGATAAAAATAGGATCCCTGTCGAAAATAATTTCTATTGGAACTCCATGTAATTTAGAAACTCCATCTAGGAACTGCTGGGCCAAATGAGATGCTGAAAAGGGGTGAGATAGAGCTACAAAGTGTGCATATTTAGTTAGCCTATCCACCATGACCCATATGGTGTCTTTCCCATTTGACTTGGGAAGGCCTTCAATAAAGTCCATGGATATACTCTCCCAAACTTTATTAGGAACAGGTAAGGGTTGTAGGAGTCCCGGATAAGCCACGGTTTCGTACTTACAGGGAGCACATATGTCACAATGTTTAATAAATTCTTTTATATCAGCAAACATATATTTCCACCAAAATAGTAATTTTACTCGCTGATAGGTAGCATGGATACCTGAATGACCTCCCAAGTAAGAAGAATGAGCCCCTGCGTAATAGATCATCAATCCAAGAGAATTTAGCTTCCCTTCCATTGCCTTGTTTGAAGTCGCAAGATCAGGGCCTGTAATTCAGAATCAGTTGCCCAACTTTGTTTAATTGCCAGCAGCAAATCCTCTGAGCAAGTGGAGAGTGTTATCTGAAATAATTGCATTTTAGGCATTCTTGAGAGGGCATCAGCCACATTATTATTAGCCCATTTTTTATATTGAATCTCATAGTCATACCCCATAAGTTTTGAGATCCAGCACATCTGAAATGATGTTTTCAACTTCTGGTCTAGCAAGTATTTTAGACTTTGCTGGTCTGTTCTTATCACAAAATGTCTGCCCTCCAACTATTGATGCCAATGCTCCACTCCTTGAACCACAGCAAGTAATTCCTTTTCATAGATTGACAACCCATGATGTCGTGGAGCCAAGCCCTTGCTGAAAAATGCCAACGGTTGCCCTCCTTGCATCAGGACAGCACCAATTCTAGTGGAACAAGCATCAGTTTCCACTACAAATGTCTTAGAAAAATCAGGTAAGGTCAACACTGGTGCTGAACATAGAGTTGTCTGCAATTTCTTAAATGTACCAGCAGCTTCCTTAGACCATCTGAACTGATCTTTTCTGAGTAGGTCTGTTAGAGGCTTAGCCAAGATTCCATAGCCCTTAATAAATTTTCTGTAGTACCCTGCTAAGCCAAGGAAGGAACGGAGCTGTTTTAAAGTGGTTGGCTCAAAGCCATTCAGCAATGGCTTTAATCTTTTGGGGATCAGTGGACACACCCCAATTTTCTATAACATGACCAAGGTACCCTACTCTTGTAGCAGCAAATGTACACTTAGGTTCCTTAATGAAATAATGATGATGCCGAAGAGTAGATAGTACCAATCGTAGGTGCTCTAGGTGTAAGGTCATGTTGGAGCTATATACAAGGATATCATAAAAAAAAACCAACACAAATTTCCTTAATTGATCCCTAAAGATGCTGTTCATGGCCCCTTGGAATGTTGCTGGCGCATTTGTAAGGCCAAAGGGCATGACCAGCCACTCATAATGCCCGGAATGGGTTCTGAATGCAGTTTTATAAGTGTCTTCAGGTTCCATTCTGATTTGGTGGTATCCAGCTCTAAGATCCAGCTTTGTAAACCACCTGGCTCCCTTTAACTCATCCAATAACTCATCAACCAAAGGAATAGGATACTTATTCTTGATAGTCTGTTTGTTCACTTCCCTATAGTCAATGCACATTCTCCATGAGCCATCCTTTTTCTTGACTAGCACCACCAAGGAAGAGAAAGGTGATGAACTTTCCTGTATGACCCCCATCTCTAGGAGTCCTTTAACTTGCTTTTCAATCTCATCCTTTTGGATAGCCGGGTAGCGGTAGGGTCGTAAGTTAACTGGATCAGCACCCTCTTTAAGAATTAATGGGTGATTATGATTCTCATGAAGGGGTGGGAGTGATGTTGGTTTTGAAAAGACATCTCCAAACTCCCTCAATAACTGCTTAACACACCCAGAAGCTTCCTCATTGCTATTTGTGAGTGAGTAGGCAGCAGCTTCACCTTCTTCTAGAGAGTGCAGAAGAAATAACTGGCTCTTTTCAGCCATGGAATCACTAATTTTGTTGATTACCTTGCAGCTGGATGAGGGGGTGGGTTTCAAAGTACACATGGAGTCCTTGTACCAGAAAGTCATTGACAAGTCATCATAATTCCATGAAGCATGATGAACCACTTCTTGCAGCCAATGTAGACCCAAAACAATGTCATATGTCTTAATTCATCTAAATCATCCCTGTTCTAGAAGTCGGTGGCATCGATGCTCCCGAGTTAGTTGATCTGCCCCACGTTCCATTATTTCTGGATGGCCCATTCCTCCATATTCATTGGTCTGCGATTTGGAGGGTCTTGATGGGGTCTTGTAATTTTTCCATTGTGATTGATTGCCGTAATCATTGAAATTTCTTCGCGGCATTCCTTTGCTATTTTCATTATTGTAATAAAAAATCTTGGTAATGCTCCTTGCTTCGGACAGCGTCTGTGGACGTTGTAATCTGACTTGACGCGCACACTCATGACGTAGGCCTTCAATATATGCTTGAACCACGTGATCTTCTCGAAGTCATAGTTTGTAGCGTAAAACATCGAACTCGTCGTTATATTCATTAAGGGATCCAGTTTGGTAGAGCTTCTTGAAATCACCCATTGGGGAATCATATGGGGATCCGAACCGTGTGTGTAGCGCGTGCTTATACTCATTCCATGAAATTGCCCAACTATCTTCTTCCTCCATAAAGGCTTGGTGCCATATGTACCCCTTTTCGTCAAGATTTACGCTAGCCAATCGGACCTTCCAGTTGTCAGGCGTTCCATCCAAATCAAAGTAACACTCGCAATTATAAATCCAGCCAAGTATATAATGTCGCTGGAACCTTGGAAAATCAAGTTTTGTTAACCGAGTTGGGGGCGTATACTCATCACGTTGCCAGTGATATCCCCGGTGCTCAGGAGGAGGGCGTTCATTGTGATCCCAATGACCCTCTGGTTGTCGGTTTTGGTCTGGGTCCCTTGCTATCGCAGCTACTCGGTCGGTGAGAGCTTGGACCGCTGCTGGTAAATTCGCTAGTCCACGTAGAGTCTCTTCAATGGTTTGAAAACGTGCTTCATGAGGGTCATTCATTGTAGTGGTGGATGATTGGGAGCGAGTGGTGGCCCCCATGCAAACCGACAATTAGTTGGTGCAGCCCAAAAAAATTTTCAGGTGCCCGTTGAATTCACGTGTCGGTTCTGATTGATATCTCGTGATCAATCACGGGAATCTGCAAGTACTTCGATCACCAATCTCAAACGTTCTTGTCGGTCCGAGTGCTTCTTTATTGGTTTCTGGTTGAATTTCTTGAAAGAAAACAGAACCGTAAGGAGGGAAGAGGGTTCAGCCTGCGTTCAAGAAAAACAGAGAGCAGCAGAACAGTTGAGGATCAAAATCCTCTGATACCACTGATAGATTTCTTGTAGAAATTAAGGGAATTGAGAAGAATAGAGAGAGAGGGAAAGAACAGAGGAGAGAGAGACAGCTAACAGTGCTGCTGCACTGTAATTCCTTCATACACAATCTGAATGTTTGTCATACATGACTTAGCCTTGGTTTTCCCCTTATATAGGTACTTCCTTCGGTCTCGCATTTCCTAACTGTCACATAATAGATTCTAACGGTTAATTCAATAGACCTATCTGATAGCTAATCCTAATATATCATTTAACTAATTACTCAATCATTCTAATTACTAAACTACCCCCCATTGTAGCCTCGTAGACTTAATAGTGTGCCACATGTATATAATCGGCCTCATAGAATTAATGTGCCATTACCCCCGAGATATCCCAATTCCTAACCCTAATTAATATTTACAATCTTCATAACATAAGACGTTTTGTAGAATGTTTGAAGCATTTCTTAATATGTTCTGGATACGTTGGAAGTAGGAATTATGATGTATTTAGAGTGAAGTCACGAGATAATTCTGTTATTAAATATCAACTAAATTGTGAGTCCCTTCAATTTTATTGCTTTCTTTCCTGCCTGACAATAATAACTGTCATTATTTCAAATTTGCGCATATGGAAGTGAACTCATGCAAACTTGGACTTCTTGACCACATAAGCAAAGGTTAGCTCTCTTTTTCTTGTGATTTTTCACTTTCTTCCATATTCATAATAACAAAGGCTTTTGTTGAAATATATTTCTTCTTGAAGGATTTGGGACTGTCAGGTTGTTTTTTTTAACCATTTGGATTTTATAGCCTTAATCTATTCATTATAGTATCTGTAGAACGTTTACTGACTTGGGTCAAAGCAACTCCATACAGAGTACCAAGACATGATTCAACGTTGGCAATAAATTGAAGAAAATTGTGTAGTTAATATTTAACTGATGAAACATGTGTTCAAATACTAGTTTTTTATATTTTTTGTTTTGCCAGGGCTTTTTTTTTTAAAAAAATAAATAAATAAGTGATCAAGTTATATTGATTAAATGACAAGCCTCTTAGTAGGTCCTCAGGAGGGTATATAAAGCATGCCCGTGATCTCAAGCTTTTAGTTTTAAAATTATTCTTGACTGAGATGAAATAAACGCTATCTAATATCTCTTGATAAATTGTGTTATCATGTTTGATGAAGTGGCTATTATCACCTGGACCTGCTTTCCTGCAATAGGGAAAGAAGAACAAGTTGTTAGTCCAGTGTTATATTGATATTTGCCTTGATTTGTATTCTTGACATATAAGTAATGTCATCTCTCTCTATATATATATGGTCAGGCTGATTGAAATTTTCATTTGCAGCTCTCAGTGGTTTTTTCCCTTTTCCACTTGACTTTGACCGTAACTTTATGTTTTGACTTTTGACGGAGAGGAAATTAAGGGAGAAGGAATACTAAGAGGGAAAACTCTCAAATATAGCAAATTTCTTTACCATTTTTGGAAGTTTTCAATCGTAGTCCCTCCTATTGTCTCCTAACTTTTCTATCCATCTAAACATAGGTTTAGTGAAATGGTTGATTTTGTCTTGCAGCCAAAGTAGTTGTTGAAGAACTTGAAGGCCTTTTGGGTGATGTTACAAACTCCATACAAAGGACACGTGGAAATTTATTTCCCATTTCAGAGAAGGATTCTGATGATGAATTGAATGATCATGCAATCCATAATGATACGGTGAAATCTTTATTTCTTGCTTTTGGAAAGAATTTTCAATGCAATGGCCATCTTCTTACCCATGAAAGGTTGTGATTATATATAAACTATAAATATTTATCTTTTTTATCATGAAATTTTTAGCTATTTCGAGAATTCTGTCCATCTTTTCTCAGGAATCTAGTTCTCAAAATGTTGACGTCACACAATTAGCTGCCCTCATGAGCATCATATACAGTATGGTCAAGCAAGACTATCTGATGCAGGTACAATGAGGTTTTCTTAATATTGAAATCAGTCAAACACGAACCTTAAAAAAATCCCCCTTGTTGCAGGAAAAGATTGTTTCAGCTCTAAATCTCAAGTCTTCGTCAGGAGAACTCGAAAGCTATTGCCTATTGTGGTCATTGCGGCCGTTTATAAATGATGATATCATGCATCAAGCTTGGAGATTTATATCCTGACCCTCGTTGTGTTTCTAATTGCGGTTTTGTTTGTCATCAAGTTGTTCTAGTGTGAAATTTTATGCGCTGAACATTTAGAACCAACCTGAGAACATGCCTTGCTTTTGGATCTGAAGTTGGAAATTTGTCTATGTAATTACCCTTCCTGTCCTTAATATAAAACATATTTATTTATTTTGATTAGATTAGAGAAATTAATTAAATTAATTAACATGACATAGTTTTCTAAATCATTCTAATAATCTTCTATAAGTATCTATATCTTTCTCTCTTACTTGATTATAGTTTAGAGACATCAATAGGGATAAATTGGGGAAAGATTGATAGGTATTGAAAATAAGTCTTAAAGTCAATACCAAAATTATCTTCACAATTAGGTTTTATATTCAATGTCGGAAGAAGTAATACAATTGATTTCATCATTGCTCACAAGGCCAATGTGTGCGTTAGATGGATTCAATGTCATTGGATATGTTATAGAACAATAAAATACTGGAATATGTGGAGGCGTGTTGAAGAATACTTATGGGGGAATGTGATAGGATACTAAGTCACCCTCTTCTTGTTTATTCAAGGAAGAGGCATAAGGGTAGTTAGAAAGGGTAGTTAGGAAGTTTTATCTTATCTTTAGGAAGTTAAGTGAATCTTATCTTTAGGTAGTTATAGGGAAGTTATTATCAATTATGATATTTGTATTATGTCTGATGTCTATATATACATGTAAGTCAATGATAGAAATTAGGAATGAATATATACAGATTTGGATTTGTCTAATTGGTCAAGAATTCAGATTCTGGTTCTTGAATATGCTAAAGTTTCAAATTCTGGCTCTAATTTCCCTTTCTCTCTCCTAATTCTCTTAAATTCTATCATTTGATATCAGAGGAGTTCTTTCCAAACCTGTTGGGTACAAGGGTTACTACACGCAACTCTACTTATGATGAATATCTCTTTCTTTTAAACCTCGACCTAGAATCTTACCATAGTTCTCCTCCTCCCAATAATTCTTCAAACCCTTTGTCCACTAGACTTTTATCTCAGTAACTAACAACAATCATAACCAAATTAAATAATTTGGATGCTGAGATGACGGCCCTGAAACTTTTGAATTATCAACCACTGGTAACAAGGAGCAATATGATTGAATCGAAGAAGAATGGAGTACAGCCTTCTTCTGGACGTTTTTTAAGGAAAGTGCAAGTTCATGTGTTGCGGACAGCAATTACAATTTCAGGGAAAAGAAAGCAATTTTCTGAAGTAGTTATTACAGTAAGTTATTAGTCAAATTTGGGCAGTTACCACTACACAAATTTCTGAAACTGACAGCAGCAATTACATGGAGGTAGAGAGTTATGTTTCAGATGAGGGGATAAATTTAATTATGGTCATAAATGCAAAACTGCCTACTTATTTCTTTCTTATCGCCTTGAGGACAAGGCTGTTTTCCTAGGGGAGGGTGAAGAATATTGGATGAGAATAATTGATATATTATTCAGATGAGAGAACGATTATATTTATAGACAAAAGATCTAGATTTGAAATTTGAAAAATAACTAATATTCTAACAATACTCTCCTATAATCTCTAGGTTTAGTTAATCCCTATAATTATGGGACTAATAAAATATTCTAACAAATTCTACACTGCCCCTCAAGTTGGACGGTAGATGTTAATCAAGTCCAACTTGCCAATTAGATACTCAAATCTGTCTTTGGCCAATCCTTTGGTGAGGATGTCTGCACTTTGTTCTTTTGAAGGTATATACCTTAGATCAATGATACCCTCATCAATCTTTTCCCTTATAAAATGTCTGTCTATTTCCACATGCTTGGTTCTGTCATGTTGGACCTGGTTATGAGCAATGTGGATTGCAGCCATATTATCGCAATAGACCTTGATTGGTAGATTTATGCATTTCCTTAAGTCTTCTAGGACATGCTTTATCCATATGCCTTCACAGATCCCTAGTGCTACAGCCCTGTATTCAGCTTCAGCACTACTTCTTGCAACTACACTTTGCTTTTTACTTCTCCATGTAACCAAGTTACCCCAGACATATGTACAATACCCAGACGTTGATTTCCTGTCATCTTGATCGCCTGCCCAATCAGCATCTGTAAATAACTCTACATTTCGTTTGTCAGTTTTCTTAAATAGCAAACCACATCCTGGAGATCCCTTTAAGTAGCGAAGAATTCTGTAGACTTCATTTAAATGCTTCTGTTTAGGGTTATGCGAATGCTGGCTGACAACACTTACTGCAAATGCAATGTCTGGTCTGGTATGAGACAAATATATTAGTTTGCATACTATTTGTTGATAGTTCCCGATGTCCACCGCTTTACCGAGATCTGTGTCTTCATCTACTTTATTAACCTGTATAGGTGTGTCACTGGGTCTACAACCTGTCATCCCTGTCTCCTTGAGGAGGTCTAGTACATACTTCCTTTGGGAGATATAGATTCCTCTCTTGGATCGAGCTACTTCCATTCCAAGAAAGTATTTCATTTCTCCAAGATCCTTGATCTGGAATCCTCGTGCTAGGGCTGCCTTGATTTGATTAATTTCTACCTCGTCATATCCAGTAAGAATTATATCATCAACATACACGGCTAACACAGTCATCTTTCTCTTGTGATGTTTAACGAACAACGTATGGTCACTCTGCCCCTGAGTATACCCGTGTCTCTTCAGAACTCGAGTGAATCTGTCAAACCAGGCACGTGGAGATTGTTTCAACCCATATAATGATCTCTTTAGTTTGCAGACTTGATTAGCCTTTTTTCCTGGGAACCCTGGAGGAAACTTCATGTACACTTCTTCCTTGAGGTCTCCATTGAGGAAGGCATTTTTAACATCAAGTTGGTGTAGATCCCAATCTAGATTTACTGCAATTGATAAGAGAATTCTGATGGTATTCAACTTGGCTACCGGAGCAAACGTTTCAGTGTAGTCTTCCCCATATATTTGAGTGAAGCCTTTTGCAACCAATCTAGCTTTGTATTTTTCAAGTGTCCCATCTGCTCTATACTTTGGGGTGAATACCCATTTGCATCCAACGGGTTTCTTCCCTTGAGGTAGATCTACTATATCTCATGTCTTGTTTCTTTTTAGGGCCTCCATTTCTTCCAGGATAGCTTGTCTCCACTCAGGTATAGCCATGGCCTCATCAATAGTGTTTGGTACCCTTATGCTATCAAGGTGAGAAACAAATGCCCTGTATTTAGATGAAAGGGCTTTATATGAAACAAACTGCTCAATAGGATGTCAGGTGCATGATCTAGGATTTTTCCGTACTGCGAAGGGAAGATCAAGGTCAGAATTCTTTGTTACCTCTGTTTCTCCTGAACCTACCTCCGGTTCTGACTCCTGGAGAGTGCTAATAGCTTGTGACTCATTACCTTTTTTATTTCTTCGTACTAGGTCTTACCCCATTTGTTTGTATCTCCCCCTGGACTTGGCACATTATCAGGATTATCAGAGGTACCTGTTTCTGTTTGGACAAGTGTAGGAAGTGGAGGTGTATATATTGTAATTGTTTGGTCATCTTTTGGTGTCTGGAATTCACCATCTCTCTCCCCCTGAATTGCAGACAAGGAATAATAAGGAGTATTTTCATGAAAGGTGACATCACAGGTAACAAAGGAACGTTTGGAAACTGGGTCATAACACTTGTAGCCTTTTTGGGAATTAGAGTAGCCAAGGAAGACACAACGAAGAGCTCTAGGGTCAAGTTTGTTGGTATGATGGAGGTGAACATAGGAGGTGCAACCAAACACTCTAAGTGGTAGTGTTTTCGAGATATGGGAGGTTATAGTATTGATGTAGGAGCTGAAGTGGTGTTTTGTAAGATAGTGGTTGGCTTGGCATTCGGTTAATGAGGAATGTGGCAGTAAGAATAGCATCGTCCCAATGATATTTAGGAACGTTACTACTAAACATGATGGCTCTTGCAGTTTCGAGAATATTCGTTCGGCAATACCATTTTGTTGGGGTGTATTGGGACAAGTGCTTTTGTGAACAATGCCCTTTTCAGATAGGAAGGTAGATAGGGACTGATTGAAGTATTCAGTTCCATTATCAGTGTGTAGGATCTGGATATGGGTTTGGAACTGGGTTTGGATCATACTATGGAAGTTAAGGAAGGTTTGATACACATCCGTTTTATCTTTTAATAGGTAAACCCAACTGACACGTGTATGGTCATCAATGAATGTAATGAACCATTTGGATTTTGATCGGTTTGGTGTGCGGGATGGTCCCCATAAATCGCTATGAATTATGGAAAAAGGTTTTGATGCATGGTATGGAATCTTTGGAAATGAAGTACGATGATGTTTAGCCTTTTCACATGAATCACATTGAAAATCAGACGCAATTTTATTGGAAACAAGAGATGGAAACATCTTAGACATGTAATGGAAATTTGGATGACCTAAACGTTTGTGCCATAACTCCAAATCACTACTCCTAGGGAGAGACACTTTATTGCAAGATTTAATCCCACTACTGTCGTTTTCATCAAGGTAATAAAGACCATTAAGCTCTTTAGCACTCCCAATCGTCATCCCTATCAGCAGATCCTGAAAAATACAGTAAGTAGCAAAGAAGTTAGCCTGACATCGTTCATCATTAGCTAATTGACTCACTGATAATAAATTACACTTCAATTTTGGAACATGCAATACAGAGTGAAGAGTAAGTGTAGCAGAGATTTTGATAGAACCAATGCCAGTTACTATAGACTGAGAGTCATCAGCAATCCACACAGTTATTCCATTGGTGATAGGTGTGTAGGATTAAAAAAGAGCTTTATTGTCGGTCATATGATCTGAGGCACCTGAGTCAATAATCCAGCAATTCTCTATCACCGATCTTTAATTACAGCTAAGGCATGGAAAAAGTTACCTCGCTTGACGATTGTGGCAGTTGGTTGTTTTGTAGTTTGTAGTGCAGTTAACATTTCCATAATCTTGCTTAGCTAATCATTTTGGGATGGTTCTTTGGAGGCTTCAGGTACATAGCCTCTTCCTTTTCCTTTCTTTGGCTGCCAGTCAGCAGGCTTACCGTGAAGATCCCAGCAGGTGTCTTTAGTGTGTCCTGGTTTCTTACAATGGTCACAGAATGGCCGTCCTTTAGGTCCCTTTGATTCTATAGATCGAGCAGCAAGTGCTGAGGCTTCAGAAGGTACTTGAGAAGCAGTGGAATTATTTTGATTCTGAAACATTGATTTGCGTCTATCCTCTTCATCACGTAAAGTAGTATAAACTTCACGCACAGAAGGCAAGGGCTCTTGACTGAGGATTCGTGCCCGAACATCATCATAAATGACATTAAGACCAGCCAGCAACTCGTAGACTCTTTCCTCTTCTTTCTCTTAGTGATTTGCTTTAGCATCAGCCCCTCAATGATGAGTTTTATTTTGTAGGGCATCAAACTCTTGCCACAGAGCTGATTTTTCCAGATAATAATCATCAAGTGACATGTGGTCCTGTTTCAACTGCCATAATTTTTTCTTAACATCAAATATTCGGGAACGATTCCCTACAGGACTATAAGTCTCACGAAGAGCCTCCCAAATTTCACAAGCTGATGGAAGATACATGAAACTCTTCTTAAGTGGGGAGGACATAGCATTAATCAACCAAGAGGAAACCAAGGCATTTTCTGATTTCCACTTTCGAAATGCCTGGGTTTCTGATTTTTGTGGCATTACAGCTTTACCATTAATGTATTTAAGCTTGTCCCTTTCTTCTAGAGCAAGAATCATGGACCGAGACCATTCTCGATAATTATCACTGGTGAGTTTCTCAGAAACAATAAGGACAGTAGAGATGTCACTAGTCCCAGATCGTGACATAGAGGATGAGGCATCAGATTTAGTAGACATTTTTTTTTTTAAATTGCAGTGGAGAAAAAAAAAATCAACAATGCAATGAATCACAAAAAAACGTGGACAAATGAGCAATGAGCCACGGAACAGTCGTCGATGAGGTCACGGACGTGTGACGGAGATTGTCGTCGAGAAGGAGAATCGATCGGAATCAATGGTCAAATCTCAAATTGATTTCAGCAGAACTCAGCGTAGGACAGAGGCTGAGAACCAGATGACTCCAGATGAACCAGATGACGTACTGGTGGTTGAAGCTGGAGACGTTAACGTTGATTTCGGACAAGCCGAGGAGGTATGTGAGACTGGATTGAGACGCTTGGTAACGTTGATTGACAACAACGTTTTTTCGAGAAGAATGGTGACGTTACAGAGTCGGATGAGACTAGGTAACATTTGGACGAGTTATGATGATGTTGCAGTGGGCAACATCTCAGAATTTGAAGACGTTACAGTGGGCAACGTCGGATTAATCAATTAGTCTCTTCTTAGTCTTTGCTCTGATACTATGAAGAATATTGGATGAGAATAATTGATATATTATTCAGATGAGAGAACGATTACATTTATAGACAAAAGATCTAGATTTGAAATTTGAAAAATAACTAATATCCTAACAATATTCTCTTATAATCTCTAGGTTTAGTTAATCCCTATAATTATGGGACTAATAAAATATTCTAACAAATTCTACAGAGGGTAATGATATGATACCAAGTCACCCTCTTATTTATTCAAGGAAGAGGCATAAGGGTAGTTAGGAAGTTTTATCTTATCTTTAGAAAGTTAAGTGAATCTTATCTTTAGGTAGTTATAGGGAAGTTATTATCAGTTATGATATATGTATTATGTCTGATATCTACATATACATGTAAGTCAATGACAGAAATTAGGAATGAATATATATAGATTTGGATTTGTTTAATTGGTCAATAATTCAGATTTTGGTTCTTGAATATATTAGAGTTTCAAATTCTAGCTTTATTTTTCCTTTTTCTCTCCTAATTCCCTTAAATTCTATCAGAATGATGGTTTGAAGAAGATATGAACCCAATGACTTGATATCTGAGTATGTGTTATCTATGGTCGGTTGTGTAGTAAATAGATGATGAGACGTGATTGGTTTGTTCCAACATACTGTAATATACTTATAAATGATCTAATATAACTGTTCATATTATTGCATAGTCTTTAGAAGAGAGATATGTACTACTTCATTGATGTGGCTTCTATAGTAAAATGATGTGCTATGATTTTATCCCCACCTTTAAATAACATGTAATTTATATCAAGTTCAGAATCGATGGTGTAAACGAAAAGATGCTAAAAAAAGTCGTATATATTTTAAAAAAAAAAAATTGATGAAGTATAACTATGGATTCATGAAAAACTGAAAGCTACAAAGTATCTAAATAATATACATATATCCCCTATAAGGTAAGATAGAAGCTAAGGGAGATTTTTAGTCACAGTAATTATTTTTATATGGGATGGCCTTATAAGTTTACAATGTAGCCGGTGACGATGTGGAAGGTTGACTTGATGCTGCAGAGAGTGCAGGTCAAGGAATCCAACAGACCTTGTAGCTGCAAGTGTAGGAATCCAAATCTGATTGATGGAGACAATATCTATTCATGAAATATGACATCTGCAAAGTAGACTTTGATATGTAGATTCCGTGTGTCTTTGTTGGGAGTATGAGTATTGAAAATAACATTCCATCAAACGGAGGAATTTCAAAGATCATGACGTGCACTAGCATGCGATGGGACATAATCTCCCAGGAGCTAGTTATCCTCAAGTTGTTGATGTAACAGTAAAGATTTAGCAGCACCTGTTTTAGCTTGCGCCTCCTTGATGACTTGGTGTAAAATTATTCGTGTCCCAGCAGGAGAAATCTTGCTCCTTGCAAATCATAACAATTCTAGTAATTGAAAAGGCAAAAAAGTCAGAAAATTACTAGAATCTACATGGTTATCAAACCATGTAATTATCCAATGATTACGGTCAATATTAGAATCAACATCCATTCTAAAACCTGCAAGGCCTCCAAACCAATAGGCTCTGAAAAAAGGGAAACATAAGAACAAATGTTCCAATAATTCATCATTATTACCACAAAAATAACAAACTGCAGAAGCTACCAAATGTCTAGCTCAGAGTAATTAGGTTGTTGGTAAAATGTAGCAGCATACACCAAATGAGTTAGTGGCATGTCATGACAAGAAAGTCAAATCCTAGTCCACCACTGATAGTTTTCTAGTTGCCGAGACAAAACATTGGCACCAACAAATAAAAGATAAAGAGATAAAGAGTCTCCTTATCAAAGTCATTGCAATACAATAGATTGAACAAGCGTCCTAAAGAATCATTTAGGATGATTTGATAGGATATAGTTGAAATACTTTGCACGATTAAGAGAATTATGCTAGGAGGAAAATCCATCTACTCTACTATCTTACACAGAAAATTCTATGACACTTATCATATGCCTTTGTAATATCAAGCTTAATTGCACACTAACCATCTTTGTTTTTTGGTGTACCTTGAATTTTAGCCAGGCATTCTGAAGCCAAAATAATATTATCAGAAATGGGTCTCCCTTTAAGGAAAGCCCTTTGATTTGGAGTGTAATCTAGTCACCCAAAATCTCCTTCAAACGGATTGCGTGTGATTTTGGGAATGAGCTTGTATATGACATTGTATAAACTAATGGGTTGAAAATCTATAAAAGGACAAGGATTATTACACTTTGGCTGAAGCACTATAAAAGATCTTTTTAATTTCTTGAGAATATAGCCACATTGTAAGATTTGATAAACCATTCCAATGATATCGTGCTTAAGCGATGACCAAAACTTTTGATAAAACCGAGCGTAAAACCCATCCGGTCTTGGAGCACTATCAACCTTCAATATATTAAAATTTATTAATACTTTATCTGACTTCGAAAAGTTTGATTGAGTTTTATATCAATTTAATCTAATGTGGGATACAAGTTTGATAAATAAACTCGACCGTATATCATTTAATACCAATCAAGTGATGAATTCATATAACCACCATATTCCTTCGATTAAAAAAAATATCCACCATATTAATTCATCATATCAAGACATCTACAATATAAATGGCACAGAGAACATAACGATGCCTTGTTAAACCAAAATCTAAGGCATTGACTATTACTAAATTAGTGTTCCACAAAAAATAACTATTACAATATTGATATTGACTGTTGCAATTTTTTATTATGAACACTTCTTTTTTTTGGAAAAAATAAATATAATCACCAAAATAATCCCAAAAAAAAACGAAAAACATGGTTAGAGTAATATAAAAGTAAATAAGGTTTGGATACTGTATCCCCCCCCCCCCCCCTCTCCCCCAACCCAAAAAAAAAAAAAGAAAGAAAGAAAAAGTGGGGAACTGCACCTATGTGACCCGACCCGTCAATCAACATCCAGGCCCATTTCAAAAAATAATTTTCCTCATCCAAGGGAAAACCAAGGAGATGAAATATAAGTAAATATTCTTATCCTTCGACCGGTATCTTCTTCTAGCTTGCATCACTTTCCTCCCCTTTCGAATCCCTCAGACGCATTTCAACGAAGAGATTCTTTGTCCTGGATGAAACTTGTTCTTCTACGAAAGATCTCCCTTTACTCCTTCTCTTTTTGGTTCCTGCTTTCTACCTCTTTGACGACACAGTCTTTTTCATATCAACAGCAAGTAGAACTCAGTTTTCTGTCCATCTTCCCCGGGGCTCTGTGGTTTTAGTCCGTAGCTTGCAAGATACAAGGATAAGAAAATCGAGATCCCAAGTTAACGTCTTCTTAGCATCACTGGACCCATCCCAACTAAGGCAAGTTCAAAGAAATCGATGCTTCTTGGTCAAGACTCTAGAGTTTTATCTTTCTTGAGTCTTCTTATGTAAATTGAATTTATTGAACTTCAGGTTCACTTTACATTTGCGTAAACATCTGTTTCTTGACCCAAGATTGTGGCGTCTCTTTTGAGTTTGTGATTTGGTAATTTTGTATTTGATAAAATGTTGTGGAGAGCAGCTTTTGTTTGACTCTGTGGTCCAGGTGCTTGATTTTCTTGCCTAAATTTACACTCTGCAACTGATACTAACGCTTGCATTCGTTGGTATCTAGGAATTTCTCCTTTAACCCTGTATAATGACAAGTATTAATTGATTTGGGTAAACTAATGATTTAGTCTTTGTCTCCAATTAGGCCAGTCACGGTGAGACTAGCTGATGTATTACATAAATGTGAGCCTACCTGGTCATTAACTAATATTAATATGGATGGACTTGCCATCCTTGAAATGTTAAAAAGATGGAATTTTTTACCTAATTTCACACAAGTCAACTGACCTAGCCCAAGAATGGCATCGTTGCATATATTGGTTTTCTAAAATTAGACTAAAACACATCTTTTTGGGGCTACAAGATACTTGAGGGTTTATAACATAATCTACTGCTACTTGGGTTCCTGTTTATGCAGTATGTGAGTTTTTAAGTGACAATGAATCTGGTGACAGATGGATGATTTTGATATAGGGAAAATATTCAGGGGGCTAAATTGAGAGGACATCAATCTTTCAGAAACCAAATTATTAATTTAATCCTCATTGTTAAGCTAATTGGGATGTTCTTCCTGTCCAATTATATATACTGCATCCAAAATAAAATCTGTTTAATTTATATGATCTTCTTGTAAAGCACGTTTATTTAATTTTATCTTTCTTTAGCATGTGTAAGATGTCATTTTAATATCACTGATTTTTCTGTTATGTTTGAGTTTCTTTGAGGAAGAAGTATATGATATGTATTTATATTTTTATATATGTTTGTATGTCATAAATAGTGTCTTATCCCATGTTCAGAGATATTTGGTATAAGCCTTGCCTCTTGTAGGGTGGTACTTTAGAATTTTTTGTTTTTTATCATCATCCTCATTTTTTTCCAAATTGCGTATTCTGAATGGCATGCATATCAGTAAGCCAAGTGGTAGTCCAGTGAAAGTGTTTCATTCCTAGTGCATTTGGGAAACAAGATAAACAATTTGTAAACCTCATTATGTTCAGTTTCTGGATTCTTACTCATCTTAATAGAGTATTGCTTTGATGAAAAGTATCTTTTGCATCCCTTCCTCTACCATAAATTTTTAGAATGAACTGGAAATGATGTTATTGATTTTGTTGTGTGCTTTCATTCTCGTCACCTGAACTTGACTAAAATTGAAGAGTTTTGACTAAATGCAGAATTAACCAAATGCTTCCTCTTCATAATTTAGCATATTTTAATTTGTTAGGGAAAATAAAGCACCACAGTATTATAATTTTTAAAACGACATGTGCATTGTATTTTTATGACATTTTTTGGTACTATATGACAATGGCAAGGGAGGAGAAAGGAGAGGGAGACAAGAAGAGCTTAAGCTGTTGGTTTGTGGCGTTAACTATGCTTCTTGTTGTCTTGTTTTGCTGGTCTGCTGTAACCTGTTACATCTTGAATGAGCGATCCAACAGTGGCTCTCTTCTGTGAAGAGACATTTTACAGTTTTAGATAAATTCAGTTCCTCGTATCTTTGTTCAACTTGCATCAAAGCTCAATAGGCAGTCTCTTTAAGTCTTCTTAGTTGTTTCTTAGAGCATTTGGCTGACTGCATAGATGGCTCAACACACTCAAATGATTTTGGAACTTTTATAAAGCTTTTAGTGTAGGCTGTGACATGTATCTATTAGATTGAGAGGCATATTCTTGAAAGAATTGCTCGCATTTATAATCTTTCCCCCACTGATGTGTTTGTTTTACTAAGTCAAAAGGGCTAATAATTACAAAATTTTTGCACATTTATTATTTCAAAAATAGTGAAGAAGTGGCAGAAGTGTCTCCTTGGTAATCTCGTCAAAAATATAAATTGGTGATTTTGTTTATTCTAATTTCCTTTTATTTCCAAATTCATGATTATTTGTCTAAACCTGATTCTCTGCTCGTGGAATGTTCTTGAAATTATTATCTATAATCAATGAATTGCATTTAATCTATCACCAGCATTGTGAGTTCAGCTAGACCCACGTTAATGAGGGGATGATGTTGGACTAAGGTAATAAGTGGATTAACAATGATGCGTTTTTTTATGATTGGTCACCCATTGTGCTCAAATAACTATATATGTCCCTGTGGACTATTAAACATTTCCTGTTGTTAATCTCAATGCTGAGAAACATTGAACTCTGTAAAGAACAATAATTGAAAGATTAGTGGATCCAACTCAATTAGAACTAGTTTTCAAATTATTAGTTGCACTGATATTTAGAAAATCCTATATGAATAAATCCTTTTACCTATCCTGTACTCATTAGGTTAATCAAATTTTGTGTTCCTTAACCTATGCAATAAAATGTATCTATCTACAGATATTCATTTTTGATGTAATAAGTACATGTTTTATTTATGTAGAATTATAACAATATGTTGTCTTATCTTTCTCTTTATCACTCACTTGTGTGGCATCTACTTCTATTGTAGCCTCCTCCTGGATTTAGGGTCACAGACCTTTTCAAAATGTGTTCTGTTGTCTAATTCAAATAAGGAAAGTAGCTAATTTTGCCTGTTGAAATGATGTAATTGTTTTTTCCCCCTTGTTTCCTCTGTATTTTGGAGGATTTTTTCTCTCCTTTTATCCCTTTCTTTGCTCATGAATTGTTCTTTTATCTATGTAAGGATCTTACAATATAATTAGGGTATTTTAATATCGTGGGGCAACTTTTGCCGGAAACATTTGCTTGCTTAGATCTTAAAAGCTCATTTGAATTGCACTATGGAGTTTTGCAGGTCTTTGTGTTTTGACTTCTCATCATACACCACGAACTGTAGATACAGCTAATATTTTCAATATGGAGTTGAATAGCATTAAAGATGCATTTGACCGTGTCACTAAGAAGCAAAAGTTATATAGTTCTGAGATTCAAGAAGTGATTGACCAGATTAGCTATGAAATTGAGAAAGCTTTGGACATGATTCAGTCTGCCAATAGTCCTGACTCTGTAATTGATCACAGATCTGTCCTCAGTGAACTTCATACAAGTTTAAGTAATGCTGCTCCACTTTCCCGACTGGAAGGTCCACAAAAGGAGCTTAATGTCGCACTCACCAAGTATGTGAAGATCCTTGAGAAATCCTTCAACCCTGATATATCAAAGGCTTATAGAAATTATGATTTTGATATACACACACTAAATCAAACAATTGCGAGCCATTTCTATCACCAAGGCCTCTTTGATATTGGGGACCAATTTATAAGAGATGCTAGGGAATCAGAAGCTGCTGCCGTTATGAAATCTCCATTTCAGCAAATGTTCGGAATACTGGAGGCAATAAGGAACCATGACTTAAGGCCAGCCCTCAACTGGGCCAACACTGTTTCTGACAAGCTCACACAACATGGATCTACCCTTCTATTGAAACTTCACTCCGAGGAATTTTTAGAAATAGTTCGAAGCGGAAATAAAGATGAAGCTCTTGACTACGCTCGGGCTAATCTTGCTCCTTTTGCTTCCACTAACATGGATGCTGTCCAGAAGGTTATGGTCTGTATTCTATGGATTGGAAAGCTCGATCAGTGCCCATACCCTGACTTAGCATCACCTAAATGGGACTGGTTGGTTGAGGATTTCAAAAAGGAGTTCTGCAATCTCTCAGATCATTCATACAAGAGCCCATTGAGTACGACTGTGGAAGCAGGGGTGCAGGCTTTGCCTCCTCTTCTTAAATTTCTGAATGTTATGGCAGGGAAGAGGCAGGAATGGCAAACCGTGACCCAGCTGCCCATACCAGTCGAGTTGGATCGCGAATTCCAGTTTCATTCTATTTTTGTGTGCCCTGTGTCTAAGGAGTCATCAACTGAGGATAACCCTCCTATGTGGATGTCTTGTGGCCATGTCCTTTGTAAGCAGTCTATTGCAAAGATGTCCAAGAACAGCACAAAGTCGTTTAAGTGCCCATATTGTCCCTATGATATTGACGCAGCACAATGCATGCAGTTATACTTCTGAGTTCTGATTTTAATGAACTGTATGAAAAAAGACACACACACTCTCAGTACCCCTCATGTGTATCAATAGAATCTTGTTGTAGAAAAGCTCCACTATGAATCAGGGACGAATTATCGTCATGGCATAAACCCATGCCCTGTTCTGGTGTCTGTATGTTTGAACGCTACAAATTCTTTGTTTTTTTAGTTGGATCAAAAAGCAAGTTTGTCATTGTGACACTAGTATGCTTCATTAATATCTTCAAATTAGTCAACTTGATCTTATATTAAGGTCTGGAAGTATTAGTAAATACAGTATGAGCAAAGAGTCTTTGTCATGGTGTTCTAGCTTTAAGAATCCCAAGCTTTACTCTTAGCGCTCCATAAAAACTAATACTGCAACGATAAGGAGAGAAAGCTGTTCTAATTTAAAATGCTCAAACTTTATTGATCTGACTTCTAACCACACCTGTAAGACTCAAGATACGTAACCCTTTGCAATGAATAACATTTCTATATCACTACGAAGACAATTTCCAATCATAAATCTAGACGCAATTCTTAAACGCTGGATAGTAAATATTAGACTGCTGGGTGAACGGACAGACCCAACCTAGAATTTAAATCCTACACGGATTATAAATTACATAATCATAACATACTATATGATCTCTTTTAAATAATTGTGTGTATGATTAGATTATATATCAGTTTATAAGTTAGAAAAAACTATTTTAAAAAATGATAAATATAATCAAATGTCTCAAAATAATTCACTTCAATTCATTAATCTTCTTAAATTAATTAATTGAATCTTGTATTAAGAATACGAGATAATAGTAAAAAGAAAGCTGCAAGCTATACAAGAATTTGATGAATAATGCCAAGAGCTTATTGGGGCACTCTTTGAATACTCTCTCTTTTGGGCCTGGCCCATCTCATTTTTGGCCAGGGAAAAACACTAAGTGCCTATTTAGTTCAAGGAACCAGAACCAAAAGTAATGAAATGGAATGTAATGATAATTACATGAATTTGTTTGGTTTGTCATTAAGGAAAGGAAGGTGATGCATATGCATAAAAATGCTTAATTGGATTACATCGGATATGATAATATGAGAATAATATAGAAAGAGACGAAATTAACCCTATCTATACATATATGCATAATGTATACGTTGGGTTCTTAGTAATGTTTTCAATTTATGTACTTCACATGTTTGATTTAAAGTAATTTTTTAATATTTAACGGTGAAAATATTATGCAGTGTACATGTTAGGTTCTTGATCATTTTTTGACTTTTAATGGTGAGAATGTAATTTAATGAGATATTTTAATATTTTTAATGGTGGAATATAATTTTTTAATTTTTTAGTGGGGGAATATTTTTAAAATTTTTATATTATTAATTAATTTTGTTAATATTTAATGGTGGTAATTATTTAATATTTAACATTTATGGGTGGACGCTTTAATCATGTTAAAAATTATCATTTAATTACATGATTTCTACATCCTTATTCATGAGTCTTAGAGGTGTAATCTTAATTACATCAAATGATATAGTCATAATTATAAAATGTAATCCTCTTTACATTACATAAGCTCAACCAAACACTGTAATCGTCTGTTATATCATAATTACATGTAATCTTCTCCCATACCATCGAATAAAAATGGGTTATATCGGCTCCCTTTCTCTCTGGGATTGAAAACTAACGGTCCTTTCTTTGTTTCTGTGGAAACTTGAGACAATGGTTCTTTCCTAACCATAGCCAGTTCATTAACGGATCTAATGACAAAGAATAATCATGAAATAAATTATTAGTTAAAGGAAACTAACCTAATGCCTACATTTGTTGCAACGACTCTTACATATATATTGTACTCTTCATAGGCGATGAACAATGCTCTGTAATGGTTTGATTTAGAGAAACAAGTACTATCAATTCAAGGTCATAAAAGAGGATCAAATCTACAATCTCTCACATATAAAGAAAACTTCATGTAACTGAATTACAAAGCTTGTTGTCCTAGGTTTTCATCTTAAAAGTGAAGCAGAAGACATAAATCCTGATGAAAAATAAAGGATTAAATACCATATTTGTCATGAAAGTTTACCTTAAACGATACTGATCACCTAGAAGTTTTTTTAGTCTCAATTTTGCCTAGAAGTTTAAAAACAAAGTAAATATACCTGAAAGTTTTGTCTTTGAGTAAATTTGCCTCTAAAGATTTTTTGATGGGCAATTTTGTCCCTGAAAATTTACAAAGAAAAGGAACAATAAAATGGTTAAAATCAACGAATTGACAAGATTGCTACGTTTTAAAACTTCCAACGAAAAATTGACCATAAAAACTTTTGGGTGACTAATGTTCCCCAAGATAAATTTCTATAACAAAAATAGTATTTATCCAAAAAACAAAAAACACTAATCCCCAAATTTGCATAATGGTCCCCTTGGCGAAGCATTTATGCTTAGAAGTATAAGCAAAGACAGAACCTTTATTGGAATTTACATATATAATAATCTAAAAAAAATGAATAAAGAAGTGAATAAATAAACAAAAAGGTTCTTAGAGATGCACAAATGGAAAGTAGCAAGAAAAAGGAGACCATTCATGAACAGCACTTAACAGTGCTCCAAAAGTTTTTGCGCAATTTAAGGACATCTCTAGGAGCTCCCTCCAAAAGTGAAGGACAAAACACACAACAAACCCAAAAGATTTATATTATTATGAACCTTTTAAATGGGACCTCTCTCGTTGCTTAAAGTCTCATGTCATTCACTCATATTCCTTTTCACGCAGATTTAGGCTTCATATCACACCGCTTATCCTCTTCTTTTACTGAAAGTCATTTTTATTATTGTCTTCGTTTTGTTCCACTTAGTTGTTGACCACCCTTCTTTAATTGGTTTTCAATGGTTTTAGCGGATGGTCTTCATTTGTATTGATTTGGTCTATGATTTTAATCTAACTAGTCATTGTGATTTATTAGTTTTTTAGTTAAACTGGCTGGTTTGGTCTATTTTTTTCCCAATTTTAATGTAAAATTCTATCGTTTAATAGTATAGTTAGCTTTAGTTGTTGAGAAATGCTTTTCAATTCAACTGTTTGATTTTTAATAGGTTTAAAATATTTTAACGGGTTTCTATTTTGTATTAAGTCAAGCTCTAGTTCTATAGTTTTTCAATACAACTATCTACTTTGGTTTGATTTTTTTTTTTTTAAAAAAAAAAATCAATTTGGTTTATAATTTGAGTTGGATTAGGAACTAATATATCTAAATTTCAATTGACCAGATTCAATCTAGGTTTTTTAATCCTTGGTTTTCAATGAGTTTTAAAGTTTCTTTGGGTCTATATTATGACCCGTATTAAGCACTAATTCACTAGTTTTTCAACTAAACTAGCTAGTCTAATTTATTTTTCTTAATCAAGTGTATTAATTTCTACTCCCTCTGGTCTTTTTTTATAATAAACAACTATTAAAATCATACAATTTAAAATATTAGTTAAAAATAATAAATATGTTAAATATATATTTTTTTAAACATTGACGTCATCAATCAAGCAAGGCCCTACATGATTATATATACACATACACCATGAGAAAATGAGGAATTTAAATATGTTAAGCAGTAAAAGAAGAGGGATATGTTTAAAAGAAGTGGAAAATTTAATTAAGAGGTTCGTGACAATAAATTTAAATATTGTTTAGGATAAGACGAAGTGTGGTAGGGATAAGGATGTGGATTGATGTTGATGAGATATGCAAATTTAATTAATTAAATTAAATTAATTTCCGTAGCTTCAAAGTAAAGAAGATTATATATATTCAAATTCAAAGGTTACACATACAACACTACTAGCTTGAAAGTGTGCTGCAATAATGATTGTTTGGATATTAAGAATTGAGTGGGTCCAATTATAGTCTCCATTACCTTCCTTTTGTCAAATCTCACCAAATCCAACACATGCTTCCCCTATTGCTTCCTTTTATAATCCTTAGTACATATAGATGTTAAAAACTTAGACAATTAAATTAGTTATTTCTCTAAAATACTCTCTTTTGATCATTAACATTGTAATCATTAATGAAAGCTCCTTTAATATGTGTAATTTATAGGGATTGTTTGAAAACAAGAAATTATAAATTTAAGACATAAAGTAATGACCATGTGACTAGCTCCTAAATCTACAACTTGCTACAAGAGAGGTTCAATAATTTTCACCTTTCAATACTATGAGAATTACTTGCTTACTCCTAACTCACCACAATGAAAATTATTTTATAAATTTAATCTACTTAATATGAAGGGAGGATTTGGATGAACAAAATATAAAGTACATAACGAGGCGTGTTATCCACACCATATGTATTGACAATATAATGAGTTATTCAAATTCTATACTTCCTCTGCTACTAATTAAAAACATTTTTACTTAATTTTAGAGAAATTAAAGATAATAGTTAAATTAGTTAATTGTATTTATTTTTCTAAAATGTCCTTATTAAAAACTGGTTCTGCACTTCCACCCATCATCCCTTGCTAGTATAGCATCCTTGTTCAGCATTTTGTTTTGCTTCACTCTAGCGTCCCTTAAAAATGTAAAACACCCAACCACTATAAAAATGATTGGGGTATTTTGCGAAGAAATTGATAAAAATTAAAAATTTGTCCTATAATTAAAGTTAAGATTACCTCCTAAATGTTTGTCCTATAATTAGGACAAGAGGGAGTATAATATAGGGCAAATTTTAAAAAATAATGATAAAAAAAATTACTAAAATGAGGAACTATTCAAACATATTGCCCAACTAGGCCAATTTGTGGCGCCACGTCAGACGGCGCCACACGTAGCGCCACTGTACAGGTGGCGCTGCCACCTGGAGCGCCACCTTTTTTTAAAAAAAAAAATTAATAATCAGCTGCCGCAGGCAGCAATGCTGCCTGCGGCAGCCGTACTGACAGGGAGCTAACGCCCCCTGTCAGTTTATTTTATTTTTTTTAAAATTAAATTATATATATTATATTATATAATTATATATATTATTATATATATTATGTTATTAATTATAAAATAATTATATATTAATATTTTATTATATATATATATTATATTATTATTAATATATATTAATTATTATATTATAATTTAATTTAATTTTTACACTTACCTAAGTTGGCCTCCATTACTTTTTACATTAAAAGATTATTAATAATAAAAAATTATCTTTGAAAAGAAAGAGATAGGAGAGATGATAATTAAAGTAATAGAGATGGAATCTGATTCACCTTAAATCACGAAGTAAAATCCCTTAAAAAATGCAACAGCTTTCAATAAAGTTCTATAATTTTACGGGTTTGGGTTTTTCATTATCCTTTATATAATATTTTTTTTTTCAGAATCTTATCTTCATATCCATAAAGGATAATGAAAAACTCAAACCCGTAAAATTATAGTACTTTATTGAAAGCTGTTACATATTTTAAGGGATTTTACTTCATGATTTAAGGTGAATCAGATTCCATCTCCATTACTTTAATTATCAGCTCTCCTATCTCTTTCTTTTCGAAGATAATTTTTTATTATTAATAATATAATAATATATATTAATTAATATATATTAATATATAATTATATAATAATTCATAATATAATTATCAATAATTATATTATTAATATATTAATAATATATTAAATTATATAATATAATATATATAATTTAATTTTTTTAAAAAATTGACAGGTACGGCTACCGTAGGCAGCTGATTATAATTTTTTTTTTTAAAAAAAACAAGTGGCGCTGCCACCTGTGCAGTGGCACCACGCCACGTGGCGCCACGTGTGGTGCCGTCTGACGTGGCGCCACAAATTGGCCTAGTTGGGCAATATGTTTGAACAGTAACCCATTTTGGTAATTCTTTTTTTTTTTATCATTATTTTTAAAAATTTGCCTTAATATAGTAATATATGATAAAACACATCTAGTTGAATCTATATATTTTATTTTGTGAGAGGAGAATTTTATATTTTGTTGCTATGAATAAAACAAAAGATTGTTCTTTTTGCGAGCTATATCCATTAGTAATTAGTCAATTTTTAAATAAGTGATAGTACAAATGTTAGATTTTGTTGTTGTTGTTATCATTATTGAACTTGAAAATTTTCTTTACACTCAACTAAAGGAGTATTCATCGAAGAAATTTGGAAAGCTTAAGTTACAACTCATTTCTTAAATATAAGAGTTAATTAGGGAGTTAATTTTGGTTTTGAATATGAGACTCATACTCCATCAACAATAGTATCAATCAAATTCAAATAATTAGAAGTCATCTCTCACACACAAATATATATTAAAAACAGTATATCACATCCGTTACAATTAATTAAATTACCTAACCTCTTACATAACTGCTCCTCCAGTAATTACACTATAAATTATGTCCTATATTTAGGATTAGAGGCAATATTATATTAGTGATACCGTGACACAATAGCATGATAGGAATGACACACAAGAGAATATTGAAATGGAGAGGGACAGAGAACATGCATGCATCTTATCCACAAATCACTTGGATTTCAATTCCTGAATGGTCTCTCTCTCTCTCATCATAATGTACTTGCTTGCCAATTTGCCTAGACTTGACATTTTGGAGTTATTGTTTGGCACTATGGAAAGCACTCAGCACAAAACTAGGGAAATTCGTCAAAATTACTCAAAAAAAAAAATTGTCAGATTTGATCATTGGGGAAACATTTTGTCAAACTAACCCAGTTTATGGCGCCACGTCAGATGGCGCCACAGGTGGCACCACTGGCCATGTGGCGTTGCCACGTGCGTGGCAGCGCCACTCTTTGGCACTCCACATAAGTGGCGCTACTTTAACAATTTTTAATTATTATAATTATATATTATTATATTTAATATATATTATATTTTATATATAATATATATTATTTTAATTATTATAATTATATATTTCAAAAATTTTATGAAATATTCATTTTAAAATGATGTTCTATTTTCGAAAAAAATTTCTGGACGGAGTGCTGCCCCGCACCCCGCAAGGGGCGCTACCCCTTGACCACGCCCGCTAACCGACTAGCGGGACCGCCGTACTAGTTGTTCGTAGCGCGATTAAATCATAGTGATATATAATATAATATACTCCAAAAAGATCAACAGGCAAACCGACAGGATCATGTTCAAAAGATCCACAAGGGGCAGTGCCCCTTGTGGGGTGCGGGGCAACTAGCACGTTGATGGTCATGAAAGAGACGATGTCCCTTGTGGATCTTTTGAACTTGGTCCTGTCGGTTTGCCTGTTGATCTTTTTGGAGTATATTATATTAAATATATCACTACGATTTAATCGCGCTACGAACAGTTAGCACGACGGTCCCGCTAGCCGGTTAGCAGGCAGGGTCAAGGGGCAGCGCCCTGTCCAGAAAATTTTTTCAAAAATAGAACATCATTTTAAAAGAAATATTTCATAAAATTTTCGAAATATATAATTATAATAATTAAAAATAATTAAAATAATATATATTATATAAAATATATATTATATTTAATATATATTAAATATAATAATATATAATTATAAAAATTTAAAAAAAAAATTGTTAAAGTGGCGCCACTGGCTATGTGGCGCTGCCACACGTGGCACACCACATAAATGGCGCCATCTGACGTGTCGCCACAAACTGGGTTAGTTTGACAAAATGTTTCCCTAGTGGTCCAATCTGACAAATTTTTTTTGGGGGGGTTATTTTAGCGAATTTCCCCACAAAACCACATTGAAAAAGATAAGAAAAGAAGGAAAAGGCTTTTGTTTTACTGATGATAGTGTCAGAAAATCTCACATGTCTTGTTCTCACTTGGCAAAACAATCTCCTTCTTTACCCACTCACTTACTTGGCCTTATTCCTTGTCTCATTCTCACTCAAATCTAACCCATCTTTTTACATCTCAACTTCCATACTTTTACTTTAGATGATCATTTTATAGCTTAATGGTTTGAAAACTCTCTTTAAGTGGATAAATTATAGATGGTGTATCACATCTAAACTGGGGTCAATGTACCAGTAAGGTTGTTGGATCTATTTATGGTGGAATGTGATATCTCATATTAGATGAAGAGGGAACAAATAACACCTTATATGGATTTAGATATCTTTTCATCTTAACGCATTTTAAAAATAAAAGTCAAATCAAACAATATCGAAAGACAACGATGGTCTATCTACCCTTCTAGTTGTTTTTTTAAAAACCACAAAACAAAAGAAAAGAAAACTTGATCCCTCTAGATGTTTTTTTTTTAAAAAAAAAAGAAAATAAAACTTGAACTTGTATGGGGCATTCAAATAAAATCTAGAATTCCAACCTTGGAATAGTCTACTCATTAAGTAGAGACAATCAAACAAGTCATTTCCAAAAAATTATACCCCTTGCTACTTTGAATCCAATACAAAGAAACGTCCCACTATTATTATTCCCACATTATTTGCTTAAAACAGTTTTGGTATTTTCGGGTATCATTAAACTGGGAAGGAGCCAAAGGACAACACTAAAGAGTCACAAAATAAAAAATACCAGCTTTTGGGATATACTCTGCCTTTTAATTTGCAGAAAAGGGCCTAGCCGTCCAGTATTGTTTGTCGTTTTATGGGCCTCATCACTGGGCCATGTTACTTTTGTATTTGTATTTTTATTCTTTAAAAAATTATAATTTTCTATTCATAATTTTTGTCTATTTACTACAAAATTATTTTTAAAACAAAATGAAAGAAAGTTATTACAACTAAAATCTGGCGTCCTCGAAGCCGTGTAAATCGCTGACTCTGTTCAAAGACTTCCTCATGATGGCCACTTTTGCCAGTCTCTCGGCGGCTCTCCAAGCTGATGTCGGCGTATTCGGCTCAGCTTTCTCCTCCGCACGGCTCGTCACTTTCTGCCGTTGGCTCTGCTGAAGCTGTTGCTGCCTACGCCGCTGCAGATCGATTTGCTCAGCTTCCAACCATCGCAAATACTCATCTGCCGATTTTGGACTCGACTGCATCAGCAAGGCGCGAGCCGATGTGAGCAAATAATAAGCTCCGGAGAGATCACTGTGCTCGGCAAGCCGCCTGGATTCGGCTACTCCTCGAGCCGTGACGTGGAGATTTCTCAACCGTTCGATTTTAGGGTCTGATGATCGAACGGTGTGTGGTCGAGGTATGACCAGTGCGTGGTCTTTGGAGGTTACTATCTCTTCGGTGGATGGGTCCCGATAGGAGGACCGTACGGACAGAACGTGGTGGGACCCAGCGGAAGCGGCGGGAACTTTCAGCTCCACCAGCAATTCTCTTTCTTCCTCGGCGTAGAGATCACCGAGTCGGACATTACTCGCTCCGAGAGCCGTTGGTCGACCAGAAAGAGAATATACGGCGGAGATCTCCACCGGGACGGAGCGGGATACAATCCCCAATTGAAGCTTCAAATCTTGAGCTACTACGCTGAGCAAATCGCCCATGCGCTTGGCAAGCGCGTCATCGGGCTGCACGTGGCCACAAGCTCCGCTGTCTTGGAATTGCACGGCGTGGAGTGGAATTTCCAGGTGAGAGAATCGGGAGGAAGAGACCAGTGAGGATTTCTGATTGGACGATGCGGCAGTGACGATTCGCTCACCCTGATCGTGAGAGAGGAGGATGACGCTGGTGAAAGGGTTTTTCTCGCGTCGATCTTCGATCACTTTCGCGGCCTTTTTCAGTGCGTCGTTCGTCATAGAAACTTCTTCTCGATTTTGATCAATTACGATTAATGCGTCCACAATCCGACGCGCCGATCTCTGGCCACTGCTGGTCATTCTCCGTAATGGCAAAATCCTCTTGGATCCTGACGAGAAGGCGATAATTGAGAGACGATCAGTAGACCCTAGCGACGAAATCACTACTCGCATTAAACGTTTCATCATCTGAAGCTTTTGACCGGCCATAGACCCACCCACATCCAGAACTGTCACCAGGTCTATTGGAGGTCGACGCGCCAACGACTTCGATGGTGGAGCCTTCACCTTCAACACCACAACGTAAGTTTCGTAGCTCCTATTTGCAGCCACAATAGCTGCCTCTGGTAATAAGCACACCTCAAGTGTTCTGATTCTGGGAGATGATAGAAGAGGACCAACAGGGGAGACATTGAATCCTTGGAACTCCATCGATTCCTCTTCTTGGTCTTCGTTTTCATCAGATTCAGGTATGGGGTTGAAGCGAGCAACAGAAGTGGGAGACATTAGAGGCTCATCATCGTTGTAGATTTTGAATGGCCGAGTTTTGATATCTCGTGCGAGGTTGTATGCTCTGTTTTCGTTGGCAACTTCATCTTTCTTCAGCTGCTTGTCGGTGCAGATAGCCAACACTGGCAGTTCCTTCCAATTTGCGTTGCAGATTGGGCAGATATGTATGTGCTGCTTTTTAACATGAGCAGCTATGCAAGGAAAGTGAAAGGTATGAGAGCATTCGGCCGTGAAAATTGCTGTCCCTTGCCCAGTTTTCACGCTCTGCGCACAGATTCCACATCTACTCTGCAGAATTGAAAAGGTTCAAAAGTTAGAGAAAAGTGAGAATTATTAGAATAGGCAGCAGCACAGCAATAACAGGATTTCACTGTACAGAATATGAAAAAACGAATCAAATCAAATATCAAACGTGGGGAAAATAAAGTCAAGAGTATAATGAACTTACTCTGGATAATCGTAAGCTGGCTCTGAGAAACGAGAAACTGGATGGGGACTTAGGAGAAGATGGATTGGAGAGCTGAAGAAGCGAGGGACTATTTTGCCTTTTGGGTGTCTTGGCATTACTGCATTGGAGTTTTGGGCTATTGGGAACGGAAGAAGTGGAAGTCGTCGCGGCCACCGTGGTCCGGCACCGGAGGGTGGGGCTGGTGACCGGCTGAGACCGTGAGCGTGGGGTTGAAGGATTGGAGAAGAACGCAAACTTGTTGCTGATTTTGGGACTCTGGTTTGTGATATTGTTGTCACAATGCTGCTGCTGCTTCTCTGTTAAAACCTTGGACTCTCTGTCTTTGGGAATGGATGTACAGAACGCCCTTCTCCACCCAGCAACCATCCTCTCACAAAATTCAATCTCAGTCTGTAAGGAATTGAATCGTTGATGATCTGTTTGTTGTTTGTTTACAGATGCTTTTGTGGAAGTGATCAGAAAGGCAAAAGAAGTCTCTTAGGTTCAAAGGGCTTTATAATCTCTCTCTTCTTTCCATCTCTCATCTCTTGTAGGACCTTCTATTTATCTATTGCTTGAAGTTGGCCTATTTGCGAGTATATCTCTCTTGCGAGCCCCCCAAAGAACCTCCACCCAATTGAAAGCCTTCCTGTTGCTACTAAATTGAAAACAGCCGCTCTCTCTCCCTCTCCTCCTTCTCTCTCTTCCTTCCTCTTTATATTACCATCATATACATGTAATATAACAGAGCCACTGAGTGAGGCCTTTACACAATAATGGAAATATTATTCTGATTGAATTATTGTTTATAAGGTAATAAAAATTTATACAAACTCCTCACATATTTATTTTAGAAACTGTAAATTACAATAAAAAAAAAAGTTTTTACCAAAATAAGTGAAGTTATAGTAACTGCCTTTGAAGAAAGTTTTAAACACTACTCTTCTGGTTCATTCATCTTTCTTATACAAGAATTTTTTTCTAAATCAAATTCCACAATTTTAGATGCAGATTCTTTCCTACTAAAGGACAAATTTTGAGCAACAAGAATGGTAACCGACAGATGGAGGTTGGCAAATGCCACAATAAGTCAACGAGAAAGGCTAACCTTTGGAACTGTGCCCCAGTCTCCATCTCTGGTTTTTTGCAGAGGGAGCTTCGTTTTCATTCATAAGTGACTGTGATTCAGCCCTTTCACCATAATCATAATCAGTTTTTTTCCTTCTTTTTCCTTTGATATTTGATTTGATTCTCTCTTTTTAATTTCTTCCCTTCAAGTTGCAATTCTCTTACTGGTAATAGCTATATCCTCACCTGCATCAATTACTGTGACTAGGTGAGGTTTCAATGACCTGTAATTCTGACCCCAACCATTAAGTAGCTGAACTATGCTGGGGCCCATTTCGTTTATGTTGTGTCTCTGTGTGTGTGGTGTTGTGAGTGTTACAGTGTTGTTGTGCAACGTAGTAGTAGCTTTGGGAAATTGTGTTGTTCGAGATGGAGACCAGTCCTTCTGGGCTGCTGCTATAAGGGTGAAAAAATGGAGCATTTAATTCAACTCTGTTGTTCTGTACTCTGTACTCTCATTAATTAGCATGCAATTATTATTATGAATTTTACTGCACGCCCCTCTCTTCATCTTTCTTTATATTATTGTTGTAGGAGTACATCGATCCCAAAACTAACTCTATTATTAAGATTAAGTTGGCGCTACGCCTTTGAATAAATTTCCAAAAAATAATTGTCCAATCTTTTTTGTGTTTCAGAATTCACTGTTCACACCTCACATTGATTGCTTGCTCTCTCGGCATCACATCTTTTAAATTTGCCACTTGGGGGACACGTTTTCATTGCCACAATGTTTGTATTCAGATTAGTTTTCAGAAAATAAATTTTATAAATAAAATAATTATGTGAAAAGAATATATTAATTTATAAAAAGATGGCTTAGAAAACTACAATTTTGTGGTTTGACAAATATTATAGAAGTTAGTAGAACTATAAGATCTCAAAAAAAATTAATTACGTAAAATTCTGATAACAAATGAAAAGCGTGGGAAATAATAATATATTTATACTGTTTGTTATTAAATTTTTTTTGTTATTAAACCATTTCATTGGGACTCATGTTAATTGCCCCTAAAATTTATCATACTCTTTCCATTTAAAATTCATTTCAAGCATCTTTCACATACAATATTTGAACTTCACTATAACACTATGTATTTTGTTATAATGGGAATAGGTCAGGGGCTTCTGACCTAACCTGTTTCATCCCTGGTTAGATCTGGCCTGTCAAACTAAATGGTCAAGCTAATGCCTCTTTCATCAAGGTCTGTTTTGCTTAACAGGCTAAGGCTAGACCTGATAATAAGCATGTTAGGCCTGTCAAACCTGCCTATTATGAAAATAAAATTGTAATTACTCCCTCCATCTTATGTAAGTAGGCCTATTTTTGACTTGTTTAAAGTGGGCTTATTTTTTGCCTTTGAAGTATGCATGTTTTCGATCTGTTTAAAGTATGTTTATTTTTTGCTTGTTTGAAGTATACCTGTTTTGAGGTAAGGCCTGTAGCCTGTTAGACTTCTTACAAAATTTTTAAAACTACAGGTCGTCTTAACAGACAGTAGGCCAAGCCTGTATACAGGCCAAACTGAGGTCGAAAAAAAAGCTTGTAACAAATCAGGCTCGGGTCACTTTGTTCCTTAACAGGTCAGGCCTATTAAAGGTGAAGTCTGACTTATTTTCACCTCTCGTTATAAGTCACTTATGCCCAAAAATTTTTCTCAACATTTAAGTCACTTGTAGGGTAATAACATGAGGTTTTGTCAATCTTACCCATATTCATTATTGGTTGGGTACATAGGAAAGAGTGAAAAGAGAGAGGTGTAAATGCATAGAGGTAAAAGGATATGAGAGAAAATATACAATATTTCATAAATAATGGCAAACTATATATATTTAAGATTTCTTTTAATACTAGTGACTTATAATAAGGTCCATAATGATACTCAATGAAAACAAAGCCGGCATGGTAATTACTAATGAAGCAAAGGGTAAAATTATTGTACATTCATAGAAAAAAGTATACTAATGTGATTTATGAACCCTATAAAATAAATAGGGTAAGAGAAGTTTTTATGTGAGACTCAATTCTTAAAAATAAAATAAATAAATAAAAAGGGATCAAAGTTGTCTCACAAATGTAAGCCATGAAGAAAAATTCTGCTACTACTTGGGTGTATATAATTGAGGATTGGACCGAACTTATTATAATTAGATCAAAAGTGAAAAAGAAGTCCAATGTTCCCATATGGCCTGAAGTAATGAAGCAAACACGTGGGTGAGGAATGTGAATGGGAGGCAATGAACGATAATTCAGACAAGTGTCACTAACAAAAAAACACATTAAATTAATTAAATCAATTAAGCCAATGATTAAAGTGGGAAATCTAGGGAAGCCTCAATTGGCAATTGGTGCCTTCCTTCACAAATGTTAAAAGTCTATGACCCAGCAAGGTTTATGGTGTTCTTAAAATGTGAGACTCTCTCAGGTGCCTTATTATATATCAATAACTCATTCCAAGAAATTGCCGATTTGCTTATGCTCGTAAAAAGCCAGGCCTATATCACTGTGAACCCTCTGTCACTGCCTATAGTTCTTTTTCTCTGTTTTTTTACTTCAAATGCACCTCAAGCTCCTCCGCTCTCATCGTAAAGTATTCTTATATAACCCTATATATATATATATATATATATATATATATAGTTGATCATTTTTTTTATTTCTCCCAAGGTATCACGTTACAATTAGGGGTGGAAATAAGTCAGAGACATGTGGCATGACCTGTTAAAAGTTTGGTCAAGTCTAGTCTATCAAGCAAAAAGGTCAAACCAAGGCTTCTTGTAAAGCATGTTTTTGTTTAACAGGCCAAACCTAGGCTTATTAAGAGGCATTTCAGGCCGACTTGTTTATATTATTAGTATTTATTTATATAATTTTGGTCTGTTTTTAACCTGTTTAAAGTAGACATGTTTTCGGCCTGTGGCCTATTAACTTAATCAAATGATAATAATAATAATAATATAATAATAATAATAATATAAAGAAATTTTTTAAAAAATTAAAATTAAAAAAAAGTGGCTTGTTAGTTTAAATAAATAATAATAATAATAATAATCATCATATATATATATATATATATAAAGGCCTCCTTAACATGCCATAAGTCAAGTTAGACCTATATACAGGTCAAGCTGGCCGAAAAATAGGCATGTAACAGGTTACAGGCTAGACTTAGGCCACTATATTGTAAAACAGGTCTAGCCTGTTAAGAGTGAAGTTTGGCCTGGTCTGACCTGTTTCCACCCCTAGTTACAATAAAAAAATCGGCTAATACACAATGGGAACCTTGCTATCTTTAAGTAATAATTGCGGCTACACATCTAAGACTTAAATACAAGACCACTAATCAAACTAATACATGGTAGAGTTATAACATAAAAGTTGGTATATCAAATGGAACAAAGTATCGTTGCTTGAGAAAAAATACAAATGTATATGTTACACCTTGTAATTTAGAGCTAGTAAATGGGTTAAAAAGAAGAGTGAGCTTGCTTGAACAATAACGGGCTATCAAGAGGTAAACACAATGAAAATCCGGGAATTTCTCTATGCAAGCTAGTTAAATACCTCTTGTCATATATAGTTGGGAAAAATCTAAAATTTATTTTATGGAAAATGGCTTATTGGGCACACCCAATTTTTTAAGCTTATGTGTTTTAGACCCTACCCTAATGTTTCGGTCACAAGGCCATAAATCAGGTTTTATCTTCCATTAACCAAGTGTCTTCTCAACATTCGAATATAATTCATGAGCTCTCAACATTCAGAACGGAAGGCTTACTACAGCTAACATTTGTAACTGTTACGAAATGCTGAAATGGGCCTGGAAGGCAGGCCCAATGAGAAAATCTTTTGTCGGGATTCCCTTAAGTAGGTAAAAACGCTAATCTCCACTAATCATGCCCCTAATATCGAACAGTACAAGTAGTGGAGCAGGCATACTTGGGTAAAGGAGCAGGCAGTGTCAGAACGTGGAGGCGCGCTGCCTGCATGTACTCCAAGAAGATGAAACCCAAGATAATCTCTATAAATAGGAGATTACCCTCAAAGTATGAGTACTTCTTTCATCTATTCTACATTCTGCCTCATAGTACACACACCCCACCCCTCTGTGGCGATAGCCACCATCGTGTAGCACTGTGATCTTTGGAAGCTTGGTGGTATCCTCTCTGTGGATACTCTTAGGCATTCTTCATTCCCTTGGTGTTCATCTTTGAACTCCTTGGGAGATTACCTTGATCCAACATAAACATTCACTAGCTCTCTAGAGCTAGACATCTGTATTCTTATTACAGAATAGTAACCAAGATTTAAAATGGCATTGAAACCTGCCCAACGGGTGGTTGGTGCCTTGGCTCAGAACCTATAGAAGGTAGAGTCTGCAAAGGTTCAAAGCACCTAGCTTAGAAATCTCAAGCACCTTCTTCCTCTCTAAGCTTTTCTCTTCATCTCATATTCTCTCTGCTCACTAGTTGTTTTATATTTTGCTATTTTTTTCACCTTGTACTTGCAAGAGAGGTCTCTTTTATCTAGAGGAGTGTCACTTTTTATCAGCTGGTGGTTATGGAATAGCTCTTAGAAACAACTTCCTTAAACCTGAATCGGATTACATAGTTTAGTTTAAGGAACCAAATGAATAGTATAACCTCAATCAACCCATCTAAATGCTTGGTGGTACTCCCTCTTACTTGTAATATAAGGCACTTCAACAAATTATGATAACTAAAAAGTGAAAGTTATCTCATTAAATATGTCTTAAATTGAAATTTCTTTCTAACTAGCTATACCCATATTAAATTATTTTAAAATGTGAGAGAAGATATAACCAAAAAAAAAAAAAATCATATTTAAGCATTAACTACATTGCCCAAGTTGACAAATAAATATTAATTACTCGCTGATAACTTATATAGTAAAACAATTTATGATTTTAAAAGTAACTTATATCATGCATCGAACGAAGTAAAAGCATCATTTCCTCCTCTTCTTCTTCTTCTCCTTCTGTAAAGAATCTGACCTGTTCATAAATCTGACCTATTTGTTCATAATTCCGAGTTATATTCATTATTTATTTTAGATGTCGGTGGTAAGATTAAAAGGGAAAATACTTGCTTATACATTATCTGTTATAAATATATATGTATGTCCATTATTCATTCACATTCATCAACTATTCATTCACATTCACTTCAACTATTATATCACATGTTTACTATAGTCTCACATGTGAATGTTTAGAGGGAAATTACCTCTTATGACCCTGAGGTGGAAATTACACTAAAGGCCCATTTTCCATCTATAAATAGAGGTCTTCTGTAAACATCCAGGTTACACTGGAATAAGAATTTCTCTATACTCTTTCTCTCTATCTTCTATCTCTTGTTCCTGTTCTAAATTCTCATCAGTTTTATATTACGTTATCAGCACGAAGACTCTACCAAGGTAAGATTTTAATATCATCTCCTTTACTATATGTTTATTTTATCTATCTGGGATAATCTTAACCATGATATGGAATTAAAGTTCTACTTTTACCGATTATTTTGAACATCGGGTTCCATGGTTAAGATTTGAGATTATTTACTATTTACTATTTATAGTAAATAGTAATTTTTACTATTCATGTTAATTTTACCTTTTTCAATAATTTTACATTTTTATTCATTTTGACTCCTATATGGAAGTTTAGATTTAATATTTCAGTAATTTTATTTATTCACTATTTACAGTGAATAGTAACTTTACTATTCACTGTAAATTTATATTTTACTATTTACAGTAAATTATTTATGTTTATATATTCTTCTCACTCCCTATTTATTAATTTCATGGTGGCAACACTAAGCTCCATTTATTTAATTTACTTTACTGCTTTATTTCATGGTGGCGATACTAAGCTCCATTTATTTAATTTACTTTACTGTTTTATTTATTTCATGGTGGCGATACTAAGCTCCATTTATTTAATTTACTTTATTGCTTTATTTATTTCATGGTGGCGACACTAGTATTAGTGGGCACCGTTTGTTAAATTTAATTTTAATTATTTATTGCTTTAATTATTATTCATGGTAGCGACACTGATATACATATTAGTGAGCTCCATTTGTTCAATTTAATTCTTTACTGCTTTTTATATATTATATATTAAATATGCATCCTCTTTCTTACATTCGGATGAGATAGGTCTCGCTGTAAGTTTACTACCATTCCTATCTCATCTTCTTTTTATTTTCTTAGCATGTTTATTTATAGTTCTTTAAATTATGTTTTAATTTATAAAAAGATTTTATAATATGATTCTAATTGTTATCATTATTTTTAGTTTGAATCATGTCTTCCAGCCTTTCAAATCTTGAATTTAATGCTCTTAACATCACTGGGAATAATTATCTATCATGGGTTTTAGATGCTGAAATTCATCTTCAAGCAAAGGACCTTGGAAAGGCTATATTGCCGGGAAATGATGCGTCCCCTCAAGTAAAGGCTAACACTATGATTTTTCTCCGACACCACATTCATGAAAGTTTGAAAACTGAATATTTAACGGTGAAAGATCCATTTGAATTGTGGACTAGTTTGAAAGATGGGTATGATCATCAGAAAACGGTGATTTTGCCTAGAGCTCGTTATGAATGGATTCATCTCAGGCTACAAGATTTTAAAACTGTAAGTGAGTATAACTCAGCTGTTTTTAAAATAAGTTCTCAGTTAAAATTATGTGGTGAAAAAATAACTGATGAGGACTTACTAGAGCAAACTTTTTCTACCTTTCATGCTTCGAATTTGCTTTTACAACAGCAATATCGAGAGAAAGGTTTTAAAAAAATATTCTGAGTTAATCTCATGTTTATTAGTAGCCGAGCAAAATAACGAGTTATTATTGAAAAATCATGAAAATCGTCCCACTGGATCTTCTCCATTTCCTGAAGCGAATGTGAGTGTACAGAATGATCATGGTCGTGGCCGTGGTCGTGGTCGTGGCCGTGGCCGTAGTCGTGGACGAGGACGTGGAAATCGTGGAGGCAGAAATTATCATGGTCCTTATCATGGTGGAAGATGTTATTATAGTTCTTATACCCACCAGAAAAAGATGAATAATGAAGGATAGAAGAATGATAAAGAAGGTCCTTCAAAAATTGTTGAACATAAATGTTATCGGTGTGGTATGAAGGGACACTGGGTACATAATTGTCGTACGCCAGAACATTTAGCGAAACTTTACCAAGCCTCTATAAAAAGGAGTGTTAATAATGTGGAATGTGATGATAAGGCTCATAAAGATAATGATATCAATGAGCCAAATGATGATGTTATGTCACTCTTGGAGGCGGAAGATTTTTATGATTAAACAAGTTATGCAGAAATTATAATAATTTTCTTGTATCATTCCGAACTTATTATCAAATACCAATTATGTATGTATTAATGCATTTTCTTTTCTTTTATGAAGCTCATGGATATTTCAAATATTGCACACAAGAATGAAGATATATGTCTCATTGATAGTGCAACGACACATACAATTCTTAAAGATAAGAAATATTTTTCACATCTAACAAATTGTAGTACAAGCATCAATACCATAGTGGGTAATACAAGATTGATTGAAGGCTCTGGAAGAGCAATAATAATATTATCCAATGGTACGAAATTTGTTATTAATGATGCTTTGTATTCCTCCAAGTCTCATAGAAATTTGTTAAGCTTTAAAGATATCCGCCGGAATGGATATCATATTGAGACTATAAATGAGGAAAATAAAGAATATCTACAAATTGTTAAGGTTAGATATGGTGAAAAATATGTTCTGGAGAAATTACCAATGTTATCTTATGGTTTGTACTATTCACATATTAGTACAATTGAGATAAATGTTATGGAAAACCAAAAGCATGCTGATAAAGGCATATTTAATGTTTGGCATGACTGGTTAGGCCATCCCGGGTCAATTATGATGCGACGTATAATAGATAATTCATGCGGACATAATTTGAAACAGAAACAAATACCAAAATCCCATGATTTCTCATGTGATGCATGTTCCAAGGGAAAATTAATTATTCGGCCATCACCAAGCAAAGTAGAAAGTGAGTCTCTCACATTTCTAGAACGGATACAGGGAGATATTTGTGGGCCAATACACCCACCATGCAGACCATTTAGGTATTATATGGTTTTAATTGATGCATCAACTAAATGGTCGCATGTGTGCTTACTATCTTCTCGAAACCTGACATTTGCGAGATTACTTGCTCAATTGACAAGATTAAGAGCACATTACCCTGATTATCCTATCAAGAAAATACGTCTTGGTAATGCTGGTGAATTTACTTCACAGACTTTTAATGAATATTGTATGTCCCTTGGAATTGATGTTGAACATCCTGTAGCACATGTTCATACGTAAAATGGACTTGCAGAATCATTGGTAAAACGTTTGCAACTTATTGCAAGACCTTTACTTTTGAAATCTAATTTACCAATTTCTGCTTGGGGCCATGCCATTTTGCATGTAGCAATGTTAATTCGCATCAGGCCAACTAGTTATTTAAAAGTTTCCCTCTTACAAATGGTTTTTGGTGAAGAACCTAATATTTCCCATATTCGGACCTTTAGATGTGCAGTATATGTGCCTATAACACCTCCACAACGTACTAAAATGGGTCCTCAAAGAAGAATGAGAATTTATGTTGGGTATAAATCTCCTTCAATTATAAAATATTTAGAACCATCTACAAGAGATTTATTTACTGCACGATTTGAAGATTGTCATTTTGATGAATCAGTCTACCCAACATTAGGGGGAGAAAATAAGCAGTTGAATAAAGAGATTAGCTGGAATGAATTATCATTGGCTCATTTTGATCCTCGTACAAAACAATGTGAACTAGAAGTTCAAAAGATAATTCATTTACAGAATTTAGCTAATCGAATGCCAGAAGCATTCACTAACCCAAAGAAAATGACAAAGTCACATATTCCAGCTGCTAATGCTCCTATTCGAATTGATGTCCCTGTAGGACAGCCGATGATAAATGAATCAAAAGCACGTCTGAAGTGTGGTAGACCTATCGGTTCCAAAGATAAAAATTCTTGAAAAAGAAAATGAGCTAAGATTATAGATGACCAAGTCGAGGATAATAAAAAAAAAAGTGTAGCTCTAGATGAGCCACTTCATGAAGAGAAATTATCTACAGAGGAGAATATTGAGGCCCCAGAAGAGATCCAGGTACCTGAAATGTATGAAAATAATGAGATCTCAATAAATTATGTCACAAATAATATCAAATGGAACCGTAATGAAGTCAACGTTGACGACATTTTTGCTAATCATATAGCATATGATGTGATGAATGAAGAAGAGGATCATGAGCCAAAATCCATTAAAGAGTGCCAACAGCGAAAGGATTGGCCTCTATGGAAAGATGTCATAAATGCAGAATTAAAATCACTAGCAAAACGAAAAGTATTTGGACCTATAGTCCATACACCTAAAGATGTAAAGCCAGTTGGATATAAATGGGTTTTTGTACGGAAAAGAAATGAAAAAGGTGAAATTACAAGGTATAAAGCACGCCTTGTAGCCCAAGGCTTTACACAAAGACCTAACATTGATTTTGAAGAAACATATTCACCAGTAGTAGATGCAACTACTTTTCATTATTTAATTAGCCTAGCAGCAAATGAAGGGCTTGATTTGCATCTAATGGATGTTGTGACTGCCTATTTATATGGCTCACTTGATGATGATATCTATATGAAAGTTCCTGAAGGACTCAAGATGCTAGAAACATTTAATTCAAATTCACGAGAACAATACTCGATCAAATTAAATAAGTCCCTGTATTGCTTGAAACAATCAGGGCGCATGTGGTATAATTGTCTTAAAGAATATTTGTTGAAAGAAGGGTATAAAAATGACCCGATATGCCCATGCATTTCTTTAAACAATTAATTGCTTTTGAAATCTCTTCAGGAGTTCCAATAATGTTGATATCATCAACATAAACAGCAATTATAGCAAATTCGTTTCTCGATTATGCCCATGCATTTTTATAAAAAGATCGAGAAACGAATTTGCTATAATTGCTGTTTATGTTGATGATATCAACATTATTGGAACTCCTGAAGAGATTTCAAAAGCAATTAATTGTTTAAAGAAAGAATTTGAAATGAAAGATTTGGGTAGAACAAAATTTTGTCTTAGGTTACAAATTGAGTACCTGAAGGATGAGATCTTTGTATATCAAGAAACTTATACAAAGAAGGTCCTAAAACGATTTTATATGGATAAGTCACATCCATTTTGTACTCCAATGGTTGTAAGGTCTTTGATAAAAGAAAAAGATCCATTCCAACCCCAAGTAATTAACGAAAAAGGTGTAGAACAATTACTTGGTCCAGAAGTACCATATCTTAGTGCTATTGGGGCACTAATGTATCTTGCTAATCACACAAGACCTGATATAACATTTGCTATTAATTTATTAGCAAGATATAGTTCTGCACCAACACAAAGGCATTGGAATGGTGTAAAGCGTATTTTTCGTTACCTCAGAGGTACTATGGATATGGGGTTATATTATTCAAATGTATCTAAACATGAACTAATTGGTTATTCAGATGCTGGATTTATGTCTGATCCACATGATGAAAAATCACAAACAGGTTATGTATTTACATGTGGAGGTACAACAATTTTATGGCGATCTATGAAACAAACTATATCAGCCACTTCATCTAATAATGCAGAAATCCTAGCAATGCATGAAACAAGTCGAGAATGTGTGTGGTTGAGGTTAGTAATTCATCATATACGAACTACTTGTTATTTATCTTCTAGTAAAATGGTTCCAACAGTTATATATGAGGATAATACTGCATTGTAACACCCCGGATTTCTAAAGTTCAAATAACATAAATATTTCAAATGTTTCCATAAATAATAATAGAAATCCAAGATATTCAACATCCGAGAGGTGTCACCGCCGCACTTGTATGGGACAAGTGCAAGGCTCTTTATTACATGAAGTAAATCTGAACTTAATCAGATTGTAAAAAAAAAATAAATAAATAAAATAAAGTAGATAACTAGGGTTTATTGTCCGTCATCCTCACTTCTCACTGCTAGCCCCAATCTTTGAATCCTGCTCACTGAAACTCTGCTCCCCCGAAGGATCATTGCAGCCCAAGAATACACACATCAGCAAACGCTGGTAATCCTAATTAAATAAGGATAAAATGAAATAAAGTAGAACAGAAATAAATAGATAGATAAATAAATTTGATATGAATTAAAATAAAATAAATAAATTATAAAATAAAATAAATTAATCATAAAATAAAATAATTTAATTCCAATATAAAATAATTATAAAATAAGATAAATTAATTACGAAATAAAATTAAATAATTGTAAAATAAATCAATTCCAACATAAAATAAAATAATATAAATAAATTAATTGCAAAATAAAATAGCATATAGGCATCATATGTGTATATGTATAAGCTAAAAGGTGTCATGGTTTTTAGAGTTTTCTAGTGGGAAGAGAACCATGGTAGACCCGGGAAACCCTGCCAGTCTACCCTGTGACCCGGGAAACCCTGTCAGTCACAAATCATCATAATTTGGCCATATCGTAATTTTTTTCCTAGTATGCACACCTTTTCCCAAAGTTGCTACTAGTATCCCGGGAAACCCTGTCAGACACTACTTTGGGAAGAACGGATATATCGGTTCACATCAAATAAATTTTCGAAGGCATAAAGCCTTAAAAATGTGTTCATCACTTTAGGAGGTACCGTCCCAAAGTTATCCTCCCACTGCTTATTTATTTTAAATGTTCTTAAAGAAAATAAAAGTAACATAAAATAAATCAAACAAAATAAAACAAAACAGCATCAGATAGATAAGAGCTTAATCTATGTCCAAAAGTATTATAATATTAAAATATATTAATATATCTGTGTGGAGGAATAAAGGAAAAGGAATCAAAGACGTTCTGCTTATCCAAAATATATATACCTGTATATATATACAGGTATAGGTATTTATGTTGGCCTATAAATCGAGTTTATTAAGTAAAACAATCGAAAAACCGAAGAGTACTCATGCGAGTCCAGAGGTGTATTGGGGTCATCATCCAATATCCAATAAAAGAGTCAAAGACATGGCGCTCATGCCCATATATATGAATATGTGAATTAAACAAAGTCAAAGTCCCATATATATGAATATGTGAATTAAACAAAGTTAAAGTCATCAGGAAAGTAAAAGGAGACGCAAAACCATTCAATAAATTTCGCAAAACGAGGTGGAGGAGTATATGGGTATTTCAACATGTGATGTTCATTCGCGCAAACCGAGACAAAGGAATGAATAAATGACTGTATCTACACGACGTATAATATTCTCACGCAAATCAATTTGGGGAAGGAGGTATATACATCAGTATGCAAAAGTAAATTATTCATATTGTCGTAATTTAATTCCCTAATTTTAGACCGACATAACACATCTTAAATTTCTATAGTCTGAGGGATTAGGATTACAATCAATTAATTCTAATCAACGTTCTAATGCTACCAATAATTAATTTTTATTGCTCAAGGGATTAGGATTACCTGGCCTCCGTGGTTGCAGAGCTCCTAGAAGAGAATTTCTACCGCAAAAATTTTTAGAGAGAGAACTGATAGGTGATGGCTAGGGTTAGATGACTAGTCCTAAGTTTATAATTGAAATTAGGGTTTTCTCTGGGTTGGGCTCTGTGGGTTGGGTTTTAACTATTACTAGTTTAAATAATAATGGCAAATCACCTATTAGATTCTAATTTAAATTTTTATCTTTACCTATCCATTTATTATTATTATTATGATATATATATATATATATATATATATATATATATATATATATATATATCTACACACACATTACTTTATTATAAATTATAAATTTTAATATTAGTATTATTAGTATTTATTATCATTATTATTATTATTAAAAATAAAATCTAGGGTATTACATGCATGTATTGTCAAACTTAAAGAAAGATACATCAAGGGCGATAGAACGAAGCATATTTCACCAAAATTTTTCTTTACTTGTGATGTTCAACAGAATGGTGAAATAGATATCCAGCAAATCAGTTCAAGTGAAAATTTAGCAGATTTATTTACCAAGTCACTTCCAGAAGCAATCTTTGAGAAGCTTGTTTATGGTATTGGTCATCGAAGATTCAAAGATCTCAACTGATGTTATCAGGGGGAGTAATACCGATGTTGTCAACAGAGGGAGTCAATACGCGCTATACTCTTTTTTCCTTATCTAGATTTTGTCCCATTGGGTTTTCCTAGAAAGGTTTTTAATGAGGCAGCATTGGATAGTGTATCAATTGATGATGTACTCTTTTCTTTGATTAGGTTTTTATCCCACTGGGTTTTTCCTAGTTAAAGTTTTTAATGAGGCACATTCATAATGGACATCCAAGGGGGAGTGTTATAAATATATATGTATGTCCATTATTTCATTCACATGCATCAACTATTCATTCACATTCACTTTAACTATTGTATCACATGTTTACTATAGTCTCACATGTGAATGTTTAGAGAGAAATTACCTCTTATGACCATGAGGTGGAAATTACACTAAAGGCCTATTTTCCATCTATAAATAGAGGTCTTCTGTAAACATTCAGGTTACACTGAAATAAAAATTTCTCTATACTCTTTCTCTCTATCTTCTATCTCTTGTTCCTGTTCTAAATTCTCATCAGTCAACGATTTGACCGATGCATCTTTGTCAAATTGGAGCACTTGGGGTTATTTTTAATTCATTGCTGGGGATGTAAATTACGGATCATCTCACCACTAGCTAGACTTGGAGCCTATTAATTCCTACATCCAGTCTATTTTCTGCTATTTGTATTTTTACTATGCCTATATTTATATTATGTTGTTGTTAATACTATATTCCGTAATCAATAATGAGCTTCTCAAATTACTTGTTAACCTAGCAGGCCTCTATCTCACACATGTGTTGTTGTTTAGCTTAATATAACTGTCTCATTATAAAAGAAAGCAATGAAAAACAATTTTTTTTAAAAAAAAAATCCGTAAATTGCTATAAACTCTAAATAAAATAATGTAATCATTAAAAAGTGTCATGACAAGTGAAAAACATGAATATACTATCATTTTCTACATTGGTATTTATCGTTGTATGTTGTTTAGTTATTATATGATTTTGTCGTAGTTACATTACTAACTTGATATATATATGATATTGATTCTCCCATTTTTTTAAAAAAAATAAAAAATAAACCCAAATGGTCTGCAACTTTAGAGGTTTAGGATGAAGAAGCCATGTCAACTTTAGAGGTATGTATAGTAGTGAAATTAAAAGAAGATTGAAATATAGGAAATTCTTTTAAAAGGTACAAAATATTACCCTTGTTCCCTATTATAACTATTATTTAGAGGAAATTTGCATTTTATTATAACACGATCCTTCATATAATATACTACCTTTAGTCTTAATTATAAGACAAAGTTGATTTTTTTTTGGAGGGATTAAAAAAACTAAATAAATTACTTAATCATTTCATATATTATGTATTCTTAGATTATATATTAGTTTATTAGTTAAACTAATTAGTTTGAAGAAAAAAATAGAAATAAAATTACTTTAAAGTAATTTAATTAACTTCCTTGATTTTTCAAAAAAAAAGTCATTATAATTAATTAGGATCGGATGGAGTACTGTTTATAGTACGAATTTGTACTTTAGTATTGGCTTTGTCCGGCTCTGATCAATAGTATTTACTTTAGTATTGGGGTACTTCCAAACCAACGATGGACCGATTCCTAATCCAACTAGTTGGTTGAACTGGCTGGTCTGATCTGATTAATTCTGGCAACACTAATTGACGTTCAATCAAAATGCTGTTATATGTCAAATTTACCTACTTATAGAGATGAACCATGCGAGAAAGATAATTAAATGGATATTAGCTCATTAATTATGTTTAGAAAAATGTGTAATGCTTCTCGAAGCTACAATTGTTAAAAGTTTAAAGACTAGCTACTTATATTTTAGACCAACATAAACTTTGAGAAAATCACCTATTTCATGAATCAAATTAAATGGGCATGTATGTTTATCCTTAAAAAAACATCTGATACACAGAAATTTGCTTGAACCTATTTTTCTGGTTCATTTCTCATTAAAACCACTTATATTTTAGGGATAGGATATTCTTACTACCATTTTTTCTTACTACCAATCTTACTACAACTTTTTCACTGTTAGATCAGAATCTCAATAAAAGAGAGAAATGATAAAAATAGATAAGATTCTGATCTAACGATGAAAAAGTTGTAGTAAGAAAAAATGGTAGTAAGAATATCCTATCTCTATATTTTAAAAGATACAAATGTTTTGAAAACATACATCAACTAATATAATCTTTTATGGATATGAAGTGATTTTAATTAATAGATATAACAATAAATAGTACTCACTCCTATTCAAATTATAAAATGTTTTTAACTAATTCAAACTATATCAATAAAAATTGTTGATAGCATTAAATTGGCCATAAAATTCGTATAATTTTCAATGTTTCCTAACTTTAACATCAAATTAATCATACTATAATCTCATATCATTACCCATATATATATATATATAATACGCATTGAAACTATCAGAATGTTTTATAAAAAGGGTCAAATTTTTTTCTAGAAACTTCCTATAAAATAGACCAATGGAGCATGTAATAAAGCACATAAAAGATATGGAAACGAGTGGATAAGTTTTTAGCATATATGAACTATCTATAAAAATACAGTAAATGGTTGCAATAATTTAAAGGAGGTGTATGCGTATGCATTTATATTGATATTAAAGTGACCATGGACTCTATCATTTTCTCAGTCAATGCGTCCTCCCATTATTGCAATACACGCATGTACACACGTAACGAACAAACAGCTAGATGTGTCTTGAACCAGAGAGCACACAAAATGAAAATATTGGCCCATTAAATTTAATTATTGCTGCCTAAAACCACAAAAGCAGCAACCTCACCATTTAATAAAAGACGGAGATATGAGTAGAGAGTTGAGCCAATCAAAATTAGCTAAAAATTAATTAATTAAAGAATTTAACATGACTAAAGGTTTTGAGCCCCAAAATAATAATGAATTGCTCCAAAAATTTGGTGCAGCATCATGGGCCTGAGAAGGACTTTGGTGATTAATGAAGCAGCATGCAGGGTCAGACCATATTGAGGTGTCTTTCAATTAATTATTATTTCATTTCCGTTCACAATTTTATTTTAAGAACAATAAATTAAACGAATGTTCATATCATACCTCCAAAGTTCTGGTCTCTTCTCATAATTATTCGCGTATTGTTATACCAACTCCAACCACCCGTGTGTGAGCGTGTACGTGAGATATGATTTAATATTTGTGTGTGTATGATGATTTGTTCGTCTAAAAACAGTGAAAAGGATAAAAAATATATATATATTGGAGAAAAGTCCTCATATTATCAAGGAATTGGAGCTTGAGTAAAAGGTCATGAAGAGGCTATTAGTATTTTCAAAGCTGAGCCGAATGGACGTTTCTTTTTTTTTAAAAAAAAAAATGTGAGAGAGAAGAAGAAGAAGATGACTAATATTTTCTTTCAAGCCGAATTTTTAGTTTGGCATATGATCGATCTTGCCCTTCTTGGGGTTACCACCTACAAACATGTATGATTATAATTTAGTAAATAACATGGTTATCAAAATCGGATTCGACCAGCTAATTTGATTAGGAAACTAGCAAATCGGTCATCTAACCAGTTCGGTCAAAAAGGTTCAATATTTATTTAGAATTTTATAACTTTAAAAATTCACACTTAATTTTACATATTTTCAAAAATTATAATTAAGAAATTATTGAAAGTTTGAGATATCTAATTTCTAATAGAAAAAGAATCACTTAAAAATCTTTTCATTTGATCTTCAAAAATTCTCAAATTTCAAATTATTAAAAAAAAAATATTATCATTTAAGTTTACTTTCTCACTAGTCTAGTCTAAGGTTAGCTTCAATTTGATTTCAATTTGACCCATTGATCCTAAACTAGTACTTAGATTGGTTTAGACCGATTTAGATTTTATAACCTTGGTAAATAGTGATCCACACTTTCCGTTCATTCCCAATTCTACATTCCACTTTTGTTTACAAAAGTAGATCTTAGTTTTCAAATTTTTTCATAAAGATGTTTACATTAGTGTTTATAAAGCATACTAGGAGTTTTTTCCCGCCTATGACATAGGCTTACCCAACTTAAAATGGTTAGGATTTCTATTGGTCAAGTCGAGTAGAGTGCTGCAAAATGCAACATGCTCGCCCTTTAGATTTGGCATCGGGGAGAATGGCCTTGCGCTACTTATAAAACAGCTCGATTTACATTACACTTATTTGTCTCGATTTGTTGTTACAAGATAAATATGTAATTTTAAAAAATAGAAAATATTATAGAAAAATATATTCAAAATATCAAAATTTCTAATCAAATTTATTTCCTACAATATATTAGGTATTAAGTGCACTTGATTAGCAATTCAACTTTCATTTTAGTAAGAAATCATTAATTTTATTTTTTTTTTCAAATTTTGAAGGTATTTTTCTTGAATTCTCCCAAAATTTTATCTAGAATAGTAAAAAATATTTTAAAAAATCTGAAACAAAGATGTATCACACTAATGTTTGTTTGGAAAGCGTCTCAAACTTAAGTTTTATGTAAATCAAGATAAAATTCATCTCACATACTTACTTCGTAAATCTTAAAACATAGGTTTTAGAATGTTTCAAACACTATCTAATATGCTACCTAATATGGCATGAAAGCTGTTAGATAAATTGTCAGTGTTCGAATATTAACTATCGGTCTTTTGACGATGTCATTCCATTTCTCATTTAAATTGGACAGAGTCTGATGAAAAAGTTTTGGAATTGGCTTAGGTCCTTTGCGGGTTATATCCGCTGGCGTTCGCTGCATCAAAATGACACCGTTTTGATGCAGTGCAGTGCACCTGGTCCCTCAATAAAAAAAAAAGGTACCATTGGATAGTAAAAAAGATAATTCAGAATACTAAATACTACTAAAAAAATTTCCTTGATCTTGAAAAACGATATTAGGATCTTGAAAAAACATTTTATGGTACTGATTGCCACTAAAAGGATACTTCAGGATACTGACTTATACTGAAAAAATAACTCATGATCTTAAAAATTATTTTAGGAGATTGAAAAAGTAATTCATGTACTGACTACTATTAAAAATATACTTCAAAATATTTTTTCAAGCTTCTAAAATAATTTTTTTAAGATAATAAATTATTTTTTCTGTATAAGTTAGTATTCTTAAGTATCCTTTTAGTAGAAGTCAGTGCCCTAAAATATTTTTTCAAGTTCAAGGAAATGTTTTTGGTACCATTTAGTATTTTGAATTATCTTTTTTACTATCCAGTGGTGCCTAATTTTTTTTTTTTTTTTTTTTTAACAGAGGAACCAGGTGTGCTGCACTGCATCAAAACGGCGTCATTTTGATGCAGCGGACGCCAGCGGATATAACCCGCAAAGGACCTAAGCCAGTTCCAAAAGTTTCATGGTTCAGTTCATGTTGAATTTGTTAGGATATTTTATATTCTTTTTAAAAAGAAAACCATTTTTGACTATATTATTAATACAGAGGGGGAGAGAGGAGGACAGAGATTTGACTGAAGGGCGGAAGCAGAACAGGGAATAAAAGGTCAGGCAAGGCCTCGTAAGGTACATATGCTGTGTGGATCAGTATCACGGTCATGTACCTTTTTATTCTTCTTTTCATTTCATGGCTTCATTTTATCCTATTCTTTTAATTATTATTATTATATTAATTAATCCTTAATATTCCTAGTTTAAAATTTTTTAAAAATAATACCATGTTTAAAAACCTCTCCTTCAATTATAATTACATTTGTAATTTACTTTAAACATCGCTCTCAATGTTTGTTATTCCATCACTTGCATTACATTTTTTGTCAAAGCCTACATCATTATAATTTCCCCACAGTCTTCCAAAAAGAAATAATTAAGCAAGGAAGTTTAGTAGGCTAATATAGTACACTATTATTACTTCCTTTTTTTCGCTAGACCGTGGTGGGATTATAGTAATTCAATAATATAACTGAAACTTAAGATTTGACAAAAATAGTGGGGTTAATACTCACGTAGTAATTCTATATTTATCACTAATAAAACGATGGGCAAAAAAGTTATTTAACCGTGCATAGTGACGTGTCAAAAAGGTTAAAGTGCCTTAGAAACTTTCGTAAATCAGCATTGGAAATCAGGAAATTTTTTTTAAGGGGGTAATTTTACCCAAAAAAGAAATTAAAAAACGGGGTAATATTACCTTGATTTAATAGATTTAAACAATAAATTATTAGTAGACTAATTACATTCATATCAACTTTTTTTTATTAAGTGGTATTTTTATCCCAAAAGTCGAGTTGTGGGTATTGAGAAGTTTATTGATGGTCAACAACACCCCATAAGTTACTTTTTTTTTTTTGGGTTATTTTTTCATATTAGGGACTAAGTTTCAAGTACCAAACAACTAAATAAATTGAAAAACCAGTAAAAATAAAGAATCTATAAATCAAAACATATATATATGAGTAGAGAAACCTTCAAACCATAAACGAGAAAACTCAAAATCAAAAAACAGAAACAGAAAATCTCAAATCCAGAAAGAACATAGAAGAGACAAAAACTCTCACCAGGAGACTCTTCACAAATTTGTCCTGTGAAGTAGGCCAATATCTTCTATCCCGTTGATGATAGACATGAGCCTCATTCATGAATTAATATAATATATGTGTGTGTGGGTTCCACCATTTTATGTGTCTATGACATGAGAAAACACTTCTTCTATAACATGAGAAATGTTTTTCCCATAAAGTTATCTTCAGATAAATTTCCTTAAGCTTAGTGCCCATTCACAAAAATTTTCAAGGCATTTTAGCCTTTAACGCCAAAAAGTAACTCAAATGACCCACTGTTACAAAAACTGTAGACTCTAAGATTGAATGAACTACTATTAAAGAATTGTTTTAAAGCTTATGAGGTTTTTTTCTTAAAAAAAAAGAATAATTAAAAAGAAAACACCCAGCTTGTTAGATAAACTTAATTACTCGACTCAACCAAATTATATATAACAAGAATTCTCCATACTCAACTTCCCTTTTTTAAATATTTTTTCAAAAAAATATACCCATTCATCTCTATTATATTCCTCTCCCCATCCAAGGATTCCAAGCAGCCTTAAATTCAAATCAAACTTAAAATAATTTGATTTGAAAACACAAGGCAAGGCATCAAATTAAATTAATCCTCAAGATCTCAACCTGGGTCCATCCAATCCAAGTCATGAATAATGCTCTCATATTTTAATCAACAAGTATAAATATTAAAAACGCATACTGTATATGAGAGGAAAAGATTTTTTTTTTAAAAAAAGAAATTTATTAACAATGCTCCTTTTAAAAATAAAAAGATAAAGGACGCAAATTTAGGTTGAGTAAACTTAAAGGCGTAACACGTACGCCAGTTTGGAACTATAAGGAATACATATATAGAAGTATACATTCTTGTCAAGCAATAGCAGTGACAATACAACAACTTCTCACTATATAAAATTAATGCACAAATGTGAAATAGATTTAAATGGGATCTAATGGTGTGTGAATTCAATCATTTAGATTTTACCATTTTAAAACAAGTTTATTAAATCATTGATTAACCCGTCTTTTAATTTCCACAACCATCTTGCCTTTAACTACAATCTTGTTCATTTCTTTAACCTAAAAACTAAACATACATGTCTGATGAAAAATCTACACACACACATACTTGTATTATATATAATAGTATATATATATTGGTACTATCAACGTTATATCTAAACCTACCCCATGTTGCTTTTGACCCACAATTGCAAGCATTATGTGAGGATATATTTAACTAATAAACCAGAAGGAATATAATAAAGAAAATTACCAAAGAGATATTCCAATAAATCTGATTTGGACTTAGATTTTGTATAGTGCCTTTTCCAATCATATATGGCAATGTGGAAAAGAGCTATAGCCACAAGCGAGACCTCCAAGGTGGGCATCACATTTTCTAACTCTTTTGTCAGATCTCTATCTATATATATTCCTTCTTTTAAATGCATGTTTCAAAAATCAGCCGTATGATCGATACACATTCGAGCACTACAAAATGTGAAACAATAATTGCCTTCCCAATTAAAGAACAAGTGGAGAGAGAGAAGCTTCTGGTTTTGTAGTTTTCCAATAGATCATTTGAACTTCGTTCCTTGCATGTTACTTTGCCAGCCACCTTTAGGTTTAATTCACGAAAAACCATGTAATTTGACTTGAAAAAAGGACTATATGACCAGAATATTAAGCTTGAAACCAGTTTAATTTTCAATATGCTGAGCTTATTACAGCTTATATATATATAATAAAATATAGACTTGTTAATAATTTTAAAGGTTAAGTATAAATTTATGTTAAAAGCTTTTGTTAAGAAGTAATATTGTCTTTCCTGTTAAAAAGTTAATACTTACCGTCATTTTTTAACAATCAGATATGAGTCTTTTCAACAATATGGGATAACATTACTAAATTTTTTAGTTAACTATAAAAAACTTTTGGGTTAACATTATTTTTTAACAAAAATTTTTTGGATAAATTTACACATTAACCCTAATTCACAGGGATAAGGCCATAAGGATGAGAGAGAGAGAAAAGAGCCCAGAAGGAATGAATAATGAGCAAAATGAGAGGCTTTCCCTAAAGTTTGTCAATTGTGTGGCCATCATCATTGGAGGCACATGCCATTGTTAGGATCGCCCCACCACCTTAACTATAATTAATCTCTCACATTATATATAATAATATTAGCGTACGCATATAATATAATAGACCACTCCTCAAAGATTATATATTTGATTAACGTTTATTTTTCTCTGTAATAATGCACCGATCTACTTTAATCTCCTCTAATTATGACCCAGCTTCTTCCTCACTTTTTACCTCTAGTAAAGTAAAATTAAAACTGAATCACACACACACACTTATCTATATATATCTAGCTAGCTTAGGTAGCGAGCAACAACAGTCCAAACTTATGTAAACGAACCTTTCTGAATCAACTCTGACGCATCAGGCAATATTGCATACATGTTTATATATATCATCAACAGTATCGCCATCAAGGTGTACCACAATTTCGGGCTTAGATAATCCAAACGAAGCGAAGAATCAAAAGCAAAAATGATCGAGGTACAGAAGAATGTTAGTGTCACATTGTTTTCAGAATGATAATGACCAGAATATTTGTTCATATATTTAATTAAAATGACAAATACTTACGAAGACAGTCCCATTATGGGACGTGGTTGCAGAAGAAACGCGTGGATTCATCAGTTGAAGAACACGAAGAGCCTTACCTTATTTCACGGATGGTGTTTGGAGTTACAATGTGCGATATGTGGCAGCTTACAGTACATAAGAAAACAGTGTCACGTTATATATATATATATATATAGACACACATATACATATTCATACATGTGTGGTTTCTATTTTGATGACCAAACAAAAGACTCGAAAGCATTTGAATTTAATGTCATTTTCATTATGTTTATAACGGGATATCACAGAGATAATCAAACACTTGTTATTTAATCAACCTACCTTGGCTTGTTATCTGTTTTGTTCTTCTTCTGCAGGTAACATGAACAAAGGAATTAGGGTTTCTAAAAGCTTACGAAAGAGCTAAGAGAAGCGACAAATTAGGTTTCATTGTCTTTTCCTCTATTAGAACATGCATGATGTGTAGTATTGGCTTTGAGTATATGCCAAATGGACGGTAATGAACGGCTCTAAAACATGAAGGCATTTAATGGTGACTTGATGCATTTGCCAGCGGATTTACGAAAGTGACCTCAACGGCAAATATAACCATGTCAAACGTCAAAGAGGAATTCATTTCTTTCTTCCTTCAGAAAATGAAAGGTGAAGTCTTTTAAAAGCCAATTGAGCTTTCTCAAGGGACTCTAAAATGAAGCGCACGCTTGGCAAGAGATAGAATGGGAATTAAGAGAAAAATATCAAAGGAGAATTAAATCCTTAATAAAAGTGTTAATTAACTAATTTAGGTAATTTAAAAAAATTAGTTGCATTAGTTATTTATAATAAGTATAGTTTGATTTTCTAAAAGTATCATATTTCATCATTACTATCCTTAAATAAAAACTTCACAATATGCGTAATCAATATAAATACTTTAAAAAAATATTATAAATTTAGAAGATAAAAGTGGAGTGAGATCTACTATTTAGGAACAAATTTAACCCCCAACTAGCTCTTCTTATATATTAAGAACATGAGGTTGTATAGCTCTTCTTATATATTAAGAACATGAGGTTGTATAATATATGATAAAAGAGCTTTCATTCTAGTAACCATACACACTTTACAACAAAGTTATGATTCATTTTCTGATGCGTGGTTTATATTAGAATTATGAAGTAAAAAATGGGTTATTTATGAGAGATTCATAGGTCCTTTTTTTAGGACAACATATCTTAGTCAAATAATGGCAAAGTACAGGGCTTTATATTCGAGTTGGTGAAAGGAAAAGATCAAAAAGCACCAACCAAATCTTGTGATTTTTAAAAACTCTTATCTTATAAACTGTTTAATAAACAGTATCAACATTACATTGAGTCCCACCCAATAATGAATTTGGCTCATCACCTTCTATGGCTCTCCTTAATTTAGCTTCTAATGTCAATTTTGTGGGCACCCTATTTTGATCAATATAATGTACTTTCATCAGGTACCCCATTTTTTCAAACTTAACCATATCTTGAAATTCCCACAGCCAAGTACTAGCCATATCTTAAAATTCCCACAACCAAGCGCGGAGAGAATGATAATGGGAAAATCACGGCAAGGTTACAACTAAAAAATTAATATTTGAAAAGTTTCATAACTTGTTAATTGTTAATGATACCACTTTTACTTGTTAGCGGTTTTACTTGTCATTTATAACTTATAAGACTTTTAATTTCATTTTTTTTACTGTTGGGACCTTGATGTAATTTTAGCAATAATAAAATTCTCACCACCATTTTTAATTTTCTTTAGGAGGATATATATCATTTAGATCCCAGACAAATGAAATAATATATTGATAAATCCCATAAGTTGTTAGTGGTCACTCTTCACTTGTTAATGAAGACTTTTCTAATATTATGGTTTTTTTAATGAGACCTAAATAATATTCTCCCATTCTCTTTCCCCCTCAAAACTGAAACTTTTGTCCTCTTATGGGCTAAAAGATTCTCAGATTATGTAATTAACGAGAAGGGTAATGATATTAGTTAATTCATGCACATCAATATCATATTCTGGGACCAACCCTGGACTAAGGGGGTGTTTGGAAACCTTCCAAAACCTAGATTTTGCATAGTACGAGGTAAGTATGTGAGAGGAGTTTTGTCTCGACTTGCGCAAAACCTAAGTTTTGGGCTTCTTCCAAACACCCCCTAAGACCTTAAAGAAAATCACAGATCTTCATAAAACGACAGAAAAAACACTTTGATATAGGCCATAGTTATCATTATCATTCATGCATTGAAGTGAGGCTCTACTCTATATCTAGCTAGGGTTTTAATTAATTACCAATAAGCATAATAAATTAAATTAGTGGGTAGTTGCTTGCAATTTTCAACAATGGAGAAAGGATCTGATCTTTGTGGTCATGAGCACTATGATGTGCGTAGTATCGAGTAGCAGCTAGGTTTCTCTTTTTCTTTCTTCCTTCTTTTTACTCGTTTTCTGAGTTTAATCAGTAGGGTTAATTCGCTTTTTAATCTTTCTGTTAAAAGGGGAAACACATCATCATGGTGGTGAATTATTCATAAAAAGGAGGTTTAAAGTTTAAACGTTCACACACCAATGTTAATTAAGTTGTGAGGTAACTTTACATCACATCCGTATAAGAATATTCTAAGCAATTAGTGACTACCCAACGTCAAGAATTCAATAATTTAATTTACATTTAAACATTCACAAATACAGCTTTCCTCCACTAATTAGGTAATGATTACAAATAATCCTATTACATCTATTTAAGGATCCTAGATTATAACATTCAAGTAACTAGACCTCAATGTTGGGAAACCCTAACCAATTGAAGTAGCAGTCTAGTATGAAATACTACTCCCTTTTATCATTAATATAAGACATATTTATTTAATTTAATTACATTAAGAAAGTTTGTTATGTTGGTTAAGTTAGTTAGTATAATATCTATTTTCTAAAATATCTTAGTTATCTTTTTTAATTTATTTGTTCCCTCTCCACTTTAGTTACGTTATTATTAATGGAACATCAATAAAGATGAATCAAGAAAAGATTAACAAATATGTAAAATATATTTTATATTTAGGATCCAAATCAACTTTTGAAATATGTCTTATATTAAAAAAATGGAGGATTGTAGAGTAAATCAATTCAGAAAAGAAGAATCCGTGAAAACTAAATAGAGTGACTAGATGTGTTGAGTACTAGTATTGTTTTCTGTATATAAAATATTATGTAATTATAACCAATAAAAAAATTTAATAAATAAATACTTTTCACCGATTTCCCGTTAAAAGTTAAAAAATTGGTAAAACCAGAACAAACGGTAGTGTAACTAGTCCATAAGATCTAGTTACTTTATTCCTCGTACGTTACTCAGCATTTTGGGTTCATGAATGAACTAAAGCACTTGCTAATTACGCTTAATCAATCTCTCAGTCATATTAATTAGCATTTTCTTAATGATTCTGTTTCTTCCTGTTTTTTTTTTTTCTTTTAATATTCCACAAGAGGAAGTTGTAAAGCACTAATGTAAAAAGATATCCTCAAGTAAAGTTAATGTCTCCTTGGGGTGCAACATCATCATCAACCATTTAGCAATACACGATTCAATTCACAGAATCTAGAAGAATGGGGAACCACTAGCTAAGTGCTTTTTGTGATTATTATTATTAAATGGGAGCTGGTTTTTAACAACAATAATTAATCCCTGCATTAACCTCAGAATAATTCTTCAAATCCATCATGCATCGTCGCTTAGCAATGCTTTAAGTAATAATTAGGCATTAAAATGGCAGATGTGCCGACAGCCTTAAAGGTCAACTTTACTAATGAAGCCTTGAAAAAAAGGAAGCATAATCATCAAGTCCAAACATTATATGTCTTACAAGATAACGCTGATGCATGAAAATAATCAAAGTCCGTGTAGTAAAACAATTATATATTAATGCAACCTGCTGTGTTATTGAGGATGACAAGGTATAATTTCATTATTTAATAATGTTGATATTAGTCTGATCTTTCAGATTTGGGGATAAATTGGCAGTTGTAGTAAATTAACAGTGCTGGTAAACTTTGATTAGAGCTTAACATTTTGAGCCTATAGCTTTTAGCCCAATTCAGAGTAATTATGGATCTTGGTTGGGCGAAGAAACCTGGCATCATGGGTATTACTAAAAGGGTTAAATTATGCCGAAGGAAGTTGGCATAGATGGTAAGGGATTTGGTCAAGTCCTAAAGGGATATGTGTTTGATCCCCACTGTCGTGGCCGAGACTCCTTCAGTAGGCGATCTCGTAAGTCTCCATTAAGTGTCAAAGAGCTCGGGGCTGTGCTTTGGCCTTATTGGAGGACTGATGTCGAACTCCCCCAAAACTTTTTTTATATATATAAAAAAGGGGGTTAAATTATCAAAGGGGCTAGGTCTAATAGAAGGGACTAACCCATCACAACGGGTGATAATTTCTGAATCGTTGTTGATAAATGCCTATATTTAATATTCGACCATGTCTTGAAAAAATTATCTCTAATAAAAAGATATTTATGCTTAGCCAAAAAAATGGGGGGCTAAATTACAATTTTGTCAGAGTACTAGATATTCTAAGGTTTTTGTGAAACAATCCTCTTGGAAGAAAGTACCCCCAATACAATAATTTTACCTCTAACCATTAAAAATATTAACAGCAGTTTGTAACGATTTTGCTTATTTTTTAATCCTTGTAAGGTGCAATTGCTCATTAAAGCCATAAAGCCATCAGCCCAGTTTCTTCCTTTATTTTGAGGCCATATTTAATACAGGACCATGCTATTCTTAAATACTCCTTCCAATCATCGATATACGACCCACTTTTTATTCAATAAAAGTGAATCTCAAGTAGAGCAAAACTGGTCGCGTATTTCCCACATTTCCGTTCAAAGTCATAGTATGACCAACAAAGCTGGGTGGCAGGGTTTTTTCTCGCCAACAAGATAGCCGAGTTTGACAGAACCAGATAGCACATTTTGACAAGAAATTGTGCTAAAAGTGTAATGAAGACGTACAGTCAGGGTTAGTGGGGAAGTAAGATGTCAAATTACTGAACAGTAAGCAGGCGATTCGTTCAAACAAACCAGTTCCTATTACGATAATAATAAGATTACAAACTCCACAATCACTAGCGATACTGAATTTTAACGTGGTAGGAGACCAAGACAACCTACAAACATGGATAAGGTTACAACATGATGATCCGCATTTCTCCATCAAAACCAGAGCATTGTCATGTATATCATATCCTTGGATCTCCACAATGGCAAACTAAAAGCAATCACTCATCTTTGATCCCGTCTTAGATCCTGCTCTTGGATTTTTCCATAGCTCTCGGGGCTGGGCTAAACAAGAAAAACCATTTAAACCAAACTAGGACTTATTCCAGAATGATTGAATAGTTCGAGGCATATTTCTAGCAGGCTTGCTGACATTTAACGTAATATATTGCCTCGTAAAGAGGAAGGAATCTGAAGTTGCCAATAATAAGCAATAAACCAGAGAAACTCATTCTCATTTGCCTAACCGTGTTACATGCACGCAAACTCATCCAACCACACAAGAAAACATCAACTTAATCCTCACAAAATAAGAGTCCCTTGAAAATTCATCCAATGATCTTGTTCTATTCCAGATAAAATAATTTAATTTCAAAAACAAAAGCAAGTTATTTTACTTACTACCTTGAGATGATTCCAACATAATGTTTAAGTAACCGTCCATATATAGAATCTACTGTCTTTTAGGGTGTTTTGGTTTGAGGGGAGGGAAGGGAGGGGAGACTAAACTTATGAGTTAGTTTAGCCTAAAAAATTAGTCTCCCATCCCATCCCATCCCCTCAAACCAAACACACCTCTAAGTTCAAGAAGGCCCCACTTCATCAATTCAATGCATAACCTTCATATAAAAGGAATAAATACTGTAAAATGAAGAATCAGTTAAAGTGCATACCCAAGCCAATGGCATCAGAACCCTTCATAATTTTCAGCCTCTTGCATGTGTCGATGAACATCCTGTGACAACAGTAAATAACAGTTAAAATTAGAATGCAAACCAGGCGCAGGTGAAGTTACTGTTATTTATCCAATCATCAATACTTAGATGCAAACAAAAAGCAAAATCTATGGTTACAAAATATGTCAGTCAAGTAATAAAAGAGATTAACACATGCAAAGAGGAATCATTGTCGGAGAACTGTAAAATCAAATACAGCAGCAAAATCTTTAACAAGCTCTTATTCTACTCTTCTAAGGAATTCCACAGCAAAAATCAACCATAAAACTCCTACATATTGCAACTTCCAAACAAATCGACTATATCCACTTCCACCTATGCAGCAATAATTGATAGTTAAATAATCCAATCATGCACTACAAATCAACTCGTCATGTTTTAAAGGCAATCTGAGCACAACCGGACCATACAGTTCAATTCACATGATGTTCACAAAAAGAAGCCCACAATAAAGTGTATGATAGAGAATCACAGATCAGAGTCACAAACTCCCTTTTAAAGTGAATAGTACAACTGATCACATGCTTAATGAGCAGGAGTCATGTTGCATGACTATAATAGATTCAAGTAAAACAATAAAAATTTTGCACATAAAAAAATTCACTTGTGAGGTGCTAACTTATCCATAAATCAATCTCAAGAAGGTAAAAACAAAATAGGCATCACATAAAAAAGAAAAAAAAATAGAGTTGACCTTTCAGAAAGGAAAACTAATTCAGAAATGCAATATGAAACCCATGGGTAGCATGTAATCACTAGTTATGCGTATGAACTTCGGCATAACAGGAAATCAACTGAGGTACTATATGACCAGCAAATTAAAATCTAATTTCTTTGCAACACACATTCACTTGTGAAATACTATGTTATCCACAGGTCAAAATCCAGTAAGTTAAGGTAAAGGAGGCATCACAAAAATAACAAGATGGCAGTCCTTTTTCAGAAAAATAGACATTCAGACGTGCAATATGTAACTCATATTTGTGGAATATTGCATAAAGATTTTGTAGGAGCCCAAGGCTTGTGTTTGATCAAATGACCATGCTTTAAGGAATAAAAGCTTAAACGGGATTACAAGTACAATATTTTGAACCTGTACACCACAAAGAGGTCTTAAGATCTTTCCTGCTAAATATGAAGGGAATGCAGTAGTCTACTAATTTCCACAGCTACTTTAACTTAGAATGCAAATGATTTAACTGGTTAAAAAAGCATACTATAAGACACATCACACAAATGAATGTGATTGAGTTATTTCGGCCTAATAAATTTTCTATCTGAATCTACTTATAAGGAGAACTATTATTACCTGTGAAAAATGACCGAAAGGCAAAGCGCAAAGGTTTAATAAGACTTACCCCCATGGAACATCCCCTACAAGCATCCAATCACCATCTTTATCTTCATAAGTGAGAACAAACTCAGAACCGTGTAGAAGATCCCTCAGCTTGCTCTCACTTAACATTTCTCTGCCTGGAGCACCATGAGAACCGCATTGACCTAAGATCATACACATTGCAAAAGCTCAGTAAATCCATGCCAAAGGGTGACGTACTTCATTAAACGATGAGTAAGAACAATTTCAAAATCAAGTAGAAATGCCACTACTCACCTAAGGTAAAACAGCTGAACATCTTCTCGAGGGCAGAAGACAGTTCTTGATATGTTGTATAATTCCTTAGATCTACCTTCCTTAAATAAGGAGCGCCATCCATGCTAACCTTCACAAAGAGGGTGGCAGGACCGGGTTTTCCATCAACTTCATCATTGTTCTTTGAAGTACTGGCCAATGAATTCTTCCTATATGATCTTATAGGAGGCCAACCAACAACTTGCGCCCTGTCATAGATGAGAACATATTGGCATAATTAGACTTCCAAGTAAATTCATCATAAGGTAATTATCCCAGTTCCAGTTTCTTTGAAATGAATAGGCCACTATTCTAGGTTGTACTTACTTAGCAGCTGGTGCACTGCCATTAGCAGGAGCACCCGTATGATTATGACTAAGGCCATTCGCAGGAGAAGGCTGTTCCTGTGGAACTTTGGCAGGCATTTCTTTCATAAAGGCTGGCTGAGGACCGGAAGATCTGGGCAACCTTACATTTATCCCTGAATTACCAGTAAAATTTCCCTGCACCACAGACTGATCAAGATTAGAGACAGAAGGGGCAAAAAAATTCCAATTCCCTTCGATATGTTAAACTCCTTAGTCCTTACCTCTGGAAAACCCTCCATTGTGTCAGAGAAACCTCTCTTGTTTCCTGAAACCACAGTTTTTTGGGATGATGAGCAGATTCCATCTTTTGTAGGAAGCAAAGGAAATAGCGGTTTCTCATCAAGCTCTGTTGAGTTTGATGCATAAAAATCTGAATCCCTTTCAGGAGACAGGGATCCAGGAAGACCCAACCTCAACTCTGTAGCCTTCAAATTCATGTTGTCCTTTTTCTCATCTGACATGCTTGGGACATTAGAACTGTCAACGGATGATGAACAATCAGACAATCCCAAGTAATTGCGCTCTTTTAAAGCAGTTCCATTATGGGAGATAGAGTCCAAGGATGGTGAAGATGCTAATGTTGAAATATTGCTCTGCCCCTCCTCCTCAGCAACCAGCAGCGGTGGAGACATCAGACTTCAATATACAAACGGCTTTAACTAAAAGCATAAACCAATAGTTTGCATAATTGGTTGTTAGGAAGAGATGCGGCATGTAAAAGACCGAATCAATAATCAGTAACAGAAGATATGTACGAATGAAAAATATATCCATGTCCGAAAATAAAGCTGAACAAAAGAAACCAGGGTTTCCATCCACTGTCAAGAACAAAACTATTCTACACAACTAAATTCAAAAAGCTATGGAGAACACCATGTCGTCGTTTTCTTTATTTCCCTTCCTCGTTTGTTCCAAAATTCGGAAAACTTCTTACTTAAGCTCCATAAGCTAATGTTTTTCCAAAAATAAACACAACATGAGAAAAACCATGACAACATTCCAGAAGCCATGGCACAACAGATCCAAAGCACCCCTTACCAAAACAGAACTAGCATCAAATAAGCCGGACAGGATGTAAAATAATAGAAGTCCAAAATCCAAATTATAATATTTCCCCGACCCAAAAAAAATAAATTAAAAGGCACATTCTGCTTGAAAGAGCGAAGGCAACTCAAAACTGAATCGATAAGCACTCGATTCGTGCAAAACAAAGAGCTGAACTGAACACGAGCAGGAACACCTCGAGAACCAAAAAAAAAACAAAAAACAAAAAACAAGAAGAAGAACAAACACAGAAGGCACGCAAATAGAAGGAGGATAAGAAAGGAAGATTTCAAAGGCTTACCAAACAAGGGATTGCTAGACCAGACAGAGAAGAAGTCCGATTATTCTTGAGAAAGTTTACAGGAAAATGCAAGGAAAACGGGGAGAGAGAGAGGTAGACGCTAAAGCGGAAAAGGAGAGAGAAAGCTTAGGGCCCTTCCATGAAGCAGAAAGCAACAAAAAGCTCGGCCGTGCTCGTTCGCTGAGAAGCTCAATGAATGTGGCAACTGGCAAGAAGGGGGAAAAAGTTAAAAAAAGCAGGAAGGGGGCAAAACAGACAATTCACTAAAAAGTCGATGTCGCGTTGCGGACATGAATATTCTGATTGCTAATAAATAATTAATAAATGTTATGCTCCAAAAATGAGGAGCGGGTATACGGTACGCGAATCTAGGAGGCAGAGGATCTAATCGGACGGCCGTGATTGATTGAGAGGGAAATATCAAGTATATCAATCTTTCGGAGACAGGGAAATAAATGCCTTGTCCCTGTTAACAGGTGCAAGGAATTATGATGCCTTTTTTATTTTGGGAAAAAAAATTTTAAGTTGATGCGTTTTTGGGATGAGCACTTGCCCTGTTGCACAGAACCTAGGCCCCGTGCGATTAAAATGACAAGTCTAACCTTGGTTTTTGTCTTTCGCTGATTAGCTATCTGGTGCTATTGAGATTCCGTCCTCCCATGAGTAGCCTGTCAAAATGAGTGGATTTTAGACTGAGTGAGCCTATGTTAAAAGGGCAGTCTGTACGGGTCAGCCTGCTTCATGGGTTAACCCTAAGCTAACCCGTTTTAAAAATATATTTCTTGAAGCAAGCAAAATAATAATATTTCTAGATATAAGTTTTTTAAAAAAATAATAAATATAAATATTGTAAAGTAATTTAATTAATTTTTTTAATATTTTTAAAAAAATTAAAAAAAATTGACTTGGAAGCCCAAATTATTAAGATATTAATAAAAAAGGCCCTATAAACTTTCCCATACCAGAAAAAACCCTATCTAGTATTAACTTTAAAGGGAAATGACAAAAACGCCTGATGTTAAATAGAAAGAGCATTGGAAGAAAAATTAATTCCTAAGAAACTAAAATTAAATTTTCATTTCAAGATTTTTTCTTTCTTTCTTTCTGGGTTTGGTTCATGATTTCGGATTTCCTGTTTGGTTTTTGCATTCTCCTTTCTCTCTTTTCAATGGCTTCAGCCAAATCCAGAAAGACCCAAACTTGAGTTTCTACTTTCCTAAATAGAAAATCCCCAATTTCATTTGAACAATGCCTTCTTTGGATTGGGTTTCTTCTTGTGTGTTAAAGCGGGGCATGTTTGACGTGTTAACCTCCTTCCCCAATTCTCACATTGTCTCTGATTCTTATAAAGTTCAAAGGTAACTATGCACAACCTCTCTTTGCCGTTATTTATTTCGCGTTCAAAGTCAAATTTTTCGTCTATCATCATCGCTCTCTCTCCCTATTTATGGATGATTTATCTCTTTTTGAGTTCTATGCGTTTGTGGGTTTTCCACGTGCTTGCTTCTTTATCGTTCCAGATTTTGATCGTGCTCTCAAGGTCTGTGCTTTGCTAATTAATTAATATGCCTTTTTTCTTAAGAATTTGAGGTTTTTTTTTTTGGGTCAGTGGTCTTGGTCATCCCATAGTGGGAACCGCGTCGGTTTGTAAACTGTCTTACTTTTCTACGTCCAACTGTATGTTTTATCATAACCTTCGGTAGTCAATAAAGAGATGGTTGGCGAAGATTTTTTTTTTTTTGAAGCACACAGTTGAATTTTCTTGACAGAATAAATAGAAGGAGGCTTTGTTTTGAGAACTTTCATAGTTTCATCAGTTTCAGGATTATATATATGCATCAAACTTTAGGAACCGAAAAGTTGGACTCTTCTTTTCCTTATTGTATTATCCATTGCTTTCCATTTCTCTTGTGATTTGGAATTTGAACTTGTTGAAATTGGGTATTCATGAAGGGTTTTGTGGCCGGAGAAGGAGGTGTAGGAAAACCGAAGATGGATTTGGAAGCAGGGGCTCTGGATTCCAAGATGAAGGGTGTTGGAAAAATTAGCAGTAATGATAAAATTTTCAGAGCTGTAAGATTGATCTCCAACATTTGGGTGTGCGGCTTGAAAACCACTTGAGTAGGGCTTGGTCCAGGACCATTGAGTCCAAAAGGCCTAAAGAAGAATGGGAGATTGATTTGGTCAAATTGAATCTCCGATACGTTGTAGCTCATGGGACCTATGGTACTGTTTAAAGAGGCACCTATGATAACCAAGATGTTGCAGGTAATTATGCCCTTTTATGCGCTATGAACATTTTTCTTGGTTCGTTATATTGTTTTGCTGAAAGAATGAATGGAGAGAAATTAGAATGTGTTACTCAACATGTTTGGACATTATCGGGTTCATTATCAATCAGGAACTTTTAAGTGTAGCCTACTTTTGAACTTTGAGGTTATGTTTGGATGGAGAAAAATGAGAGGAAAATAGGGGGATGGAATATTCGGATGGAAAACTTCCAAAAATGGTAAGAAAATTTACTATTTTTGGGAGTTTCCTCTCCTAATGTTATTTCCTCCCTAATCTTCTTCCCATCCAAACATGGGCTGATTGTTATCTTTACTTTTTTGACTTTTGTGCAATGTTCAATCAAAATTACGGGCAGTACAGGTTGCTTGTACTGGCAATAACCGTGTAGCCTAGTGACTTGAATATTTCCCAGTAAGTGGAAGGTTGTAGATTTGATCTAACTTGTGACTTGGTTTGATTCTTGGATACCAAGTATTACCACTTTGAGGGTTCTTTTTGTATGCATTTTTTTTTAGTGATAATGGTGTTCTAAAGCATCAAATTATCATGTAGATCTAATTGTAACTTCAAGTCGTTAGTGCATGCTCCTCTAAATAAAAAAATGAAATCTTTTGCTAAGAATCTGCATTTGTTGGTGTTCTTGTGCAGAATTTGAAGCCAGAAATCCCACAATGTTGTCCGACGTCTTTGGCTAATATCATGAGGAAATGTTGGGATGGGAACCCAGACAAGCGTCCAGAAATGGGCGAGGTGGTGAGTTTTCTGGAAGCCATAGATACAAGCAAATGAGGTGGAATGATACCAAAAGATGCTACACCCAAGTGCTTCTATTTTGCCCCATCTCGTGGTCCCTAACTCTTCAAATGCAAGTCAAAGCTAAACACACACACAGCGAGCGAAGGTGTTGTCTATGATCCGGGACTGTTAAGCGCGGAAGATGAGTCGCTAGTTTATGTTTATCTGAATTGGTTTTATGGACATAGGCTGACTTGGTTATTGCTGTATCTGAATTTCTGAATTTTTTTAGCTATTTGTCATATTAGATTACATAAATTGTACAAAACACTTGAGTTCATTTTTAGGAGATAGTTTTGTAAATTTGCTAATGTAGTTGACTTGACATTTTAGTATGAATGACAACCACAATTGGTTTTAGCAAATATTTTCTTTGTTGGTTGTGTATGTAGGAGCAGTAAAAATGAATATGATCAGGTACTCGGTTGCCAAAACCATCAATTATCTTTAACAATACCATCAGCCTCATTAGCAACACCATCAGCCCAATTAACAAGTATATATGCCACTTTGACAACAACACTATCAGCAAATAATATCAGCATCAAATGACAACATCAACAAAATATGACAACAATATCAGCACAATTAACAACACCATCAACCCTCTTTAACAACATCATCAGCCCCATTGTTAAAGGGGGTTGATGGTGTTGCTAATAGCGTTGATGATATTGTTAAAGGGGGCTAATGGTGTTGCTAATGGGGCTGATGATGTTGTTAAAGGGGGTTGATTGTGTTGCTAACCGGACTGATCGTGTTGTTAAAGGGGGTTGATGGTGTTGCTAATAGGGCTGATCGTGTTGTTAAAGGGGGCTGATGGGGTTGTTAAAGGAGGCTGATGGTGTTGTTAATCTGACTGATGGTGTTGTTAAAGGGGGCTAATGGGGTTGTTAAAGGAGGCTGATGGTGTTGCTAATCTGACTGATGGTGTTGTTAAAGGGGGCTGATGGGGTTGTTAAAGAGGGCTGATAGTGTTGCTAATCTAACTGATGGTGTTGTTAAAGGGGGCTGATGGTGTTGCTAACCGGGCTGATGGTGTTGCTAACTGGGCTGATCGTGTTGTTAAAGGGGGCTGATGGTGTTGCTAACTGGGCTGATCGTGTTGTTAAAGGGGGCTGATGGGGTTGTTAATCTGACTAATGGTGTTGTTAAAAGGGGCTGATAGTGTTGCTAACTGGGCTGATAGTGTTGTTAAAGAGGGCTGATGGGGTTGTTAAAGGGGCCTGATGGTGTTGCTAATCTGACTGATTGTGTTGTTAAAGAGGGTTGATCGTGTTGGTAAAGGGGGTTGATTGTGTTGCTAACCGGGCTGATGGTGTTGTTAAAGGGGGATGATGGTATAGCTAAGGGGGGCTGATGTTGCTGTCATATTTTGCTGATGTTGATATTATTCAGTGATATTGTTGTCAAAGTGGTTTATGTACTTGTTAATTGGGTTGGTGGTGTCTCTAATATGGCTAATGGTGTTGCTAAAGGGGACTGATTGTGTTGTTAAAGGGCCTGATGATGTTGCTAAAGGGGGCTGATTGTGTTGCTAACCGAGGCTGATGGTGTTGCTAATCTGACTAATTGTGTTGCTAAAGGGGGCTGATGGTGTTGTTAATATGGTTGATGGTATTGCTAAATGGGGCTGATTGTGTTGCTAAAGGGCCTGATGGTGTTGCTAAAGGGGGCTAATTGTGTTACTAACCGAGGTTGATGGTGTTGCTAATCTGACTGATTGTGTTGCTAAAGGGGGTTGATGGTGTTGCTAATATGGTTGATAGTGTTGCTAAATGGGACTGATTGTGTTGCTAAAGGGCCTGATGGTGTTGCTAAAGGGGGCTGATTGTGTTGCTAACCGAGGCTGATGGTGTTGCTAATCTGACTAATGGTGTTGCTAATATGGTTGATGGTGTTGTTAAAGGGGGCTAATGGTTTTGATAAACGGGTACCTGATCATATTTCTTTGTTACTGCTCATACATACACAACCAACAGATAAATAGCTGCTGGAACCAACTGTGATTGTCATTCATACTCAAGTGTTTTGTACAAGTTGTGTAATCTAATCTAACAGCCAGTCAATAAAATTCAAAAATTCAGTTACAAAACTTAACCAATTTAGACATAGACTATCGGCTCATTTTCTGCACTTGGGGTTTGTCCTTTAACTGTACAGCCACTTGCATGAAAGTGTTGGGTGCACATCTTATTAGGAATGACACATTGTATTTGTCCTGTGTTGCTTTGGCCAGGACTCTTAGTAGTTGGGCCCTCCTTTTGTATTTAGCTTTTTCAGAGGCACTTAAACCCTTCCATATTTCTCTCAGTTCTACACCTAAGTCTTGATAGGTTTTTTGACCTCCTTCACCTTTCTTTCCCTTGCCCTTCAACCTTTGTTTTTGGTCAGGTCGCTTGAAGAACTCTTCAGTGAACAGGTTGTACCCAGAAAACTTAGCAGCCCTCTTTGAACTACTCATTCTTATCAGCACTGCATTATGAAATTAAAAAAAATGAACTTCTTTTGGAAAGGTGAGATAAATATTCTTGTACAAAACAAACATGAAAATAAAACACACAGAACAACAAACATGAAAATAAAACACACAGAACAACAAACATGAAACTTGAATATACAGGAAATAAATATGGTAGAAACATAGATTCTAAGAGATACCTCAGCCACTTTAACAATGAAAGTAAGTGATACCATTGGATTGCATACAAAAGTTCAGTGTACAGATAAAAATGGCTAATTGAACAACTTAAGAATTAAGAGATACCTTAACCACTCTGCTCATGTTTTCATCCAATGATCTATTTGTGGATTCATCTACTTGCTTTTGGTTTTCCTCAGCACTTGACGTCCCAGAATCTCCAGCAGAGGACAAGGATGATTGAGCATCTAGTCCATTCACCAATGAACTACCCTTGAGTTTTACTTGAACAGAATCAGATTTATTGGCTGGAATGCTTTCAGTTCTTTTTGACTTACCCTCTGAAGGTTTTGTTCTGCTTGGTTGTTCCTTGACAGTATTTCCAGAGTCCAAATGTTTTCCATTGGAAGATTCCATGTGAGAAATATTTAGACCAGTCCCACTTTGTACAGTTGTCGAAATAACCAAAGATTTAGAAGTCATAGTCGGTGCTGGTTTCAAGTCAAGAAAACCCTTTCCAAATTCTTCATCAGTGACTCAAGAAGGCTGCAAAATTTAAAAATAATAAAGATAAAATAAATTGTGCTAGAACTTAACAACTCTAAGCTCATAGCTAAACTAACACCATACCTTTCGAGCAGCTAAAGCTGCGGCAACCCCGGTTGCCAAAACCTTAAGATCTTCCCTTTCATCACTTTTGATCTTAGCTACCTGCATTGATGACCCAGTAAGTAAAAAATACAACAATATTCTGAATTACTAGCAACCAAAAGAAAAGGGAAAAATTTACCCGTTTCTCAAGATTAATCCCACTCTTCCTTGTAACAGGGAAAACACTAGAAATTTTTGTCAACATTATGAGGGCGTTTCTAATCTCCATGTACTCACTAGATTCTAGACACTGAATGAGTAACCTTGTGATTCTCTGGCTCCATTTCTAATGTACCTATCAGCCAAAAAACACATTTCAACCCACATATAGCAGCACAAATAAAATTGTTATGAGCCATCAATTCAGATAGATGCTAAAACAAAAAAGATTTATACAAAGACATAAAGTTTTTAGAAAAAAAATCCAGCCTTTTGCGGCAACAAATGTACTAGGGATCTTACAAATTTGCACAGGCTCATACTTCATACACCATCAAGTTATATAAAATAAAATAAAATAAAAAATCATTTCAACAAGGCATGAGATATTTGTGCCAAGTATATAACAGCATGGATTGCATATGCACCACAAAGGCTAGGAGAAATACAGAACAGATGGAAATGAGTAAACCTGCCTTGATGAATTGCCCATATGTAACTTGTTGGCTGTTTGGATATCTGTAGTAAACAGCAAAGCCAGGCTTATTTCCACATTCATGTTCATATATAGTTTCATCACGCTGAAGGATACAATAGGAAAATATCAATTGACAATAATTAAAATTAGATGTGATAAATAAAACCACCAATGAAACATACCAACAGAATAAAAATGAAAAATTGCCGAAAGTAAATGACAGATAAGTAACTAATTACCTTCCAATAGTAAGCAATTTTCAATGTCTTGTATAGAAACCTGCTAAGCCTGCTTGCTTGCCTCATATTCAGTGCAGCAGCAAATCATCGGTTGTAGGGTCTTACATATCAGAACATCTATGTGGTTGACGGTATTAAAATATGGAGTTCCAAGAGAATGTAGAGTATGCACAAACATGGCACAATAGACAGCATCTAGCATATTGAAAGTGCAACGTGGAAAAATACATCTCTGAAGAAACTCCATATTGATTTTCAAAGTATCAAGACAGTTACTTAACCACTTGTCCTTCTCATGCGAAAGCTTTCTGCAAATAGATGCTACACTTTCTTCATGTTTACGGAGTTTCAACTCCACGCACACACGTCACTAATAATAACAATGGCAATGAGCAATGTTCAGCAGAAAACAAATCCAACGATAGAAGCTTGCCTTGTTGAAATGAATTTCGGACAAGCATTTCGAACAGAGAGAGAATAGGAAAATCAAATAATGAAATAACCTAATCACTAAAATGTAGATAGATTTTCCTACAAATCGAAAATCAAAAAACAGGAAAGCATTTCGGATATTTGGGTGAAGAACGAAAAACCTAATCACTAACCTTTCAGAGATTTGGACAATGTAGATACGCGACGGTGAGACTTTCCACGTGACACTTTCAGCTTTCTGCGGTGAGACGATCTAGCGGAGTGATAGCGAGTGTTGAGAGCACAGAGAGTAAGAGCGTGAAAGATGGTGGAGAGCCCAAAGACGCGAGAGTGAGAGTGAGAGTGAGAGAGATTGAGATTTCGGTTCTTATTTCACAGTTAGCACCAGGGGCGTTTTTGCAATTTCCCTTTGAAGTTAATACTAGAAAAGGCCCTAGTTCCTTTTCTGGTATGGGAAAGTTTATAGGGCCTTTTTTGCTAATATCTTAGTAATTTGGGCCTCCAGGTCAATTTTCCCAAAAACTTAATTGAATCTTATGTATAGATCAGAGGTAGTATGACCTAAGGGCATTTTCTTGTTATTTCCAGGAAGAGTAATTAAAGAATTCAAAAATAGTTTTAAATTGCTTATTGTAAGCTTTTTTATATAAATATAGTTATTTCTTCTTACATACTTACTTTTACACTAAATATATTATGATTGAAAGTTGAAAAATTACTTTTGAATGTTTGATCAGCCATTTCAAATTTCAAATAGGCTCCATATCTTGTGTAAGAGGCTCTATTATATACAAATTTTGCACACTGAGCGTTTATTTGGAATATTTATAAGAGTATTAAAAAATAGCTTTTTCAATTGTTATATATGATATAAAAGATAAATACGTGAGATGAGTTTTATCTCAATTTACATGAATAAACGTATTTAAAAATCTTAAACATGATCTCAAACAAATACTAACGTGCGAAATGAGAGGACGGGCATATGAAAACTAGCTTATTTTTTGGGTGGGTCAATCCGACCCAACAGTTCCCCATATAATTTCTTACTTGTCGTAGGTCAATTCATGTAACACATTGAAGGGGAAAAAACCGATTAATTCTATTCAATTTATTTAAACAATATGGGTGAGTGGTAAATTTTCAAAAAAGGGAAAGCCACATTGACCTTGTTATAAGTGGTAAGTGGAGTAGCTTTTTTTTTTTTAGTCAAAAGGTTGCCTTTTGATCTTGTTACATACATGTTTTTATCTTTTTCAACAAATAAATTTTGGGGATTTAATTTTATGTTTTTTTTAGGAGCAATGTCACTTACCACCCAGCAACTAGTGGGTGATAAGTGGAGTTCCTTAAGGATTTGAGAATTTTTTTTTATATATTATACTGGAATCAAAATGTCAATGAGACATTACAACAATTTCAACAAGTACGCATAAACTTCATCAACATCCACCTCTTGAATAAATCTTGAATAAAAAGAGGAGGTTGATGAAACAAACAAAAATTCTCATACATGTTGTAAGAGTATCTTGCTAATTGATCAGATATAGTTATGATCTCTCTATATCCATAAGTGACCTCAACTTGTAAATCCCTACAAAGAAGCATCTTAATATCATCCACAATGTTCTTAAAAAGATGATGATAATCACATCCTCTCAACATATAATTTCGGGCCTCTATAAAATTTGTAACCAACTTGATCTTCTTATACCCTTTAGACCAACACAATTGTAGACCTTGAATGCACCCAATGATTTTTGGGGGGAAAAACGAAGGAACATTAATAAGTTTGGAGCTGAAACCTGCAAGCCATCTATCATTTTGATCCTGAATGTAACCTCTGCATCTACTTCTTCCATCCTATAAGACTAAGCCATCAATTGTTACTTTGATGCAGTCCTCTTCATGTTGATTCTAATTTCCATGAGAAATATTAAACATTTTCTACATATCATCTTTCCTGAGAATTTCCTTATCCAAACTTGCTCTAAAAAAACTATATTGTGCATTAATTCCTGCATCAATTGCCTCACAATCAAACAACTTTTTAGAGCATGTCACCCATGCATCCCATCAAAGATACCCAAACAAAGTTGGCCACGGAACCTTCTTTGTATATTCTTTGCCAATCTCATGAATTAGATTCAATTTGATCCAATCTGCCCCCTTTAAAGAAGAGAATACGTTCCATTTTTCCTATTTGACCATTGACTTCTAGCACTCCCTAACAAAAGAGCAATCTCTCAACATATACATCAAGTCTTCATCCATCTCGCATCCAAAAGGGCAAGCAGTAGACATCTCTAAACCTCTCTGTATCCTCAACTTCAATGTATGGGTTCTTCCATTAGTAGCTAACCACATGAAGGTTTTAGTCTTCTCCGGAACAAACCATCTCCATATAATATTTCATGTTATCCTTAGCCTGTCAATTACCTGATAAAAGAAAATGATATGCCGATTTGACTTAGAAACAACCATCAGTGGATGGTTTCCAATATATTATGTCCTCTCTTCTCTCCTCACACGGGGATCTACATAGATAATTCGATTAATTAAATCAAAAGGAAACCAGTACTCCATCTTCCTTCTAATCCACTTACCCCATTCTATTATGTACTTAGCCACACTCTCATTTCGATCAATAAGATCCTCATAACCTTGAACAAAATCAATGAGAGGCCTATTCATGCCAGACCAATTATCCAGCCAGAAAAGCGAAGACCAACCATTCCCAATTTTTTTCCCATAACTATTTCGAAACTTTTCCTAAATAGTGATAATTCCTCTCCATATTAGGGACAAGCTCCTTTGCTTCTTAACATCTAAAATCTCATTATCACCATAGTTATATTTAGCTCTAAGCACTTGCACCATATTAGTCTCCAACATATCTTCATGATAATGGCTTTATTATGCTTCCGTAACTTTCTAATTCCTAGCCCTCCTAAATTTTTTTCTTGTTGTACCTGATCTCATGAAATTAAATGTAACTTTTGACTTTCTTCCGTATCCCCCATAGGAAACCTTTGCTACTCTATTCTAGTTCATTGACTATATGTTTCAGGAGCAACATGATTTACATGTAGTACGTGGGTAATACTACTAGCACAACCTTGATAAAGGTAGCCCTACGGTCTTACCATCAAGATTCAGATAACCTCTCTTCCACTCAGACAACCTCTTCTTAGTTTTTTCAATAAGTGGAGCGAATGTTAAATAAGCTCTTTTATGGATGATTGGCACACCTAAGTATTTCTCCAAATCTCCTATTAATCCAATCCCCATTTTCCTACTTAATTCCATGGTTCTCAGTGAATGAACATTTTGAGAGAAACATATTTTAATCTTTTCTCTATTCATTCTCTATCTCGATACACCACAAAAGACATCCAAACAATGAAGCACAGTCTCTACTTAAAAGATGGATGCTTCTCCAAAAAGGATCAAGCCGTCGGCAAAGAATAAATAAGATAGTGGTGGCCCTCTTGTATTAAGCCCAATAGGAGTCCATATACTTTCATCAACTGCATCTTGTATTATATGATGCAATTGCTCCATACAAAGAGTGAAAATGTAGGGAAAATTGGGGCACCCTGCTTGATCCCTCTAGATAGGCAAAAAGGTTCAATAGGTTCACCATTCCAAAGCACTTAAAGTGAAGAAGAGGAGACACGTGACATCATAAACTCAAACATTTTTCCTTCAATACCGATTGCCCTAAAAGTATCATTGATTAGTATCCATCCCAATATATCCATAGGCTTTCTCTGAATCAACTTTCACGGCTAACTGCCTAGAAGAACCTTTTTTTTCATTGAATTGAGTTGATTACTTCTTGTGTGATGATTATATTATCACTATCGTATCTACCTACGATAAAACCACACTAATAATTCCCAACCACCTTGCCCATGATCAATTGAAGCCTCTTGTTGAGTACTTTAGTGATCACTTTGTAACTTATATTGTACAAGGAAATCGGTCTGAAGTCTTGGATTGTGTTTGGGTTATCCATCTTGGGATAAGTACAATATTGGTATCATGCATTCCCCTAATTTGGACGAATCATCAAAAATTTATTGCACCATTATTTATAGCGAATCACTGATAAGAAGCCAGTATTCATGGTAGAAGAAGACTTGAATTCCATCATGTCCCAGAGCCTTAAATGCATCAAAATTGAAGACTGCAGGCTTAATTCCCTCAATACTAATATTCCCATAAAGCATGATCGCTTCTTCTACAAAGAGACTAGGAATACCATGATGGGGGTTAAGATCAATCTCTATAGTTGAAGCGTTGCAATAGAGCTGTCAATAAAAATCTATTGTCATCTTCTTAAGATTCTTGTGATAAAAAATGTATTCTCCATAATCATTAATTAGACCTTCAATTGAGTTCTTTCGCCATCTAAAAATGGTAGATTAATGAAAAAATTTACTATTCTTATCTTTCATTTGAGAATTTACAAAGCTAATTACAAACGTGACAAAATTTATATAACTAATTAAAAACACAAACCTATTTGGCCCAAAAACTAAAAACGCAATAGAAAACAAGCCAATTTTAAAAACTTGGCGATTTGATGGACATGATTGAGAATGAGAAGAAAAGGAGAAGGCATGTGAAGAGAGGATACTAATTTTCGGGTTAAGATGCAAAAATATACATATGTTTTTCCTCCAGGAGCGCCCAGCACCATATGTTTTTTTTTTTGTGCAAAAATACACATGCCGTTAGGTTTTAGGAGCAAAAATATCACTTCCGTTAGTTGACAGTTAACTGACTGTTAGTTGACCGTTAACCATGGTGAAATTACCATTTTGCCCTTAACCCTTTTCTTTTTTAATTATTTTAAACTAAGGGCAAAAAGGTAATTTCACCATGGTTAACGATTAACTAACGGTCAGTTAACGGAAATGGTATTTTTGCTCCTAAAACCTAACGGCGTGTGTATTTTTGCACAAAAAAAAAAACATATGGTGCTGGGCGCTCTTGGAGGAAAAACATATGTGTATTTTTACACTTTAACCCTACTAAATTTGAAGAAAAGGAGAAGGCATGTGAAGAGAGGATACTAAATTTGACTTCAGAGTGTGACAGTTGAATGATGGGAAGGTGATATTTCTGGGGAACAAGACAGAAGATGAGTGAAAAAAGGAGTAAAACCAGGAAGCATATTTATGTTTACTAGGTCAACTCATTTGCAGGCCACCAGCCTCACTTCACTTTTGTATGAAATATAAACTTATTTTTTAAAAATAAATAAATTAATAAATTAATCATATGATGTGTTATATATTATTTGATTATATATTAGTTTATAAATAAGGTAAATTAGCTTATTACAAAAAAATAAACATAAATATTTTAAAATAATTTATTAAACTTTTTTAATATTTTAAAAAAATAATTTTGTCTTATATTAAAAACAGGTTGTTTATATATATATATATATATATATATATATATATATATATATATATATAAACAGGTTGTGGTACTATTATTATGGTTCATCATTATACATCAGTGATTATTTGTTTTTTTAAGTCTTGCCATGTGAAGGGAAGGTGGCATTTTGTATGCCAATGACCAAGCACCAACCTCCTCCTCAGGCTTGTTGCCACTTTCTACTAATACTAACATGTTAATTATTTAAAGGAAAAATAAATCCCGCAATAAAAATTAAGAGAAATTGAAAACCATAACCCCAAAATCTTATCTCTTTGTGATATATTCAAAAAGGTCAACCAACATTATCTGTTGAGGGGTATATTAATGCCTTTTGCTTAATCATGGAGCTACCTAATATCCCCCTCATTTAGTTTTATTTTTATTTTTTTTATCAACATCATTTGTGGAAATGGTATGATTGATGAGTTATAAATAATATTCCTCTTGTCTTTAAGATATGACATTTTTTCCTTTTCATAAATATTAGACTCATAATAGCGTTTGTTGTGCCCTCCACCAAAGTAACATACTGATTATTTTGTCTCAAACCATTTCAAATGGGAGAAAAATTATATCAATAAGAGAGTCATATATTATAGATAGAAAGGAATACAATATAATTTATACATATTCCATGTAATATAACTCCTAAATGTAAGACTCAGTTCATTTTTCTTAGGAGATTAAGGAATATAATTAAATTATATTAAAATATTATATTTATCGTTTTTCTCTAAATTAATTTGTCTATTTTATAAATTGATGTCGGGATATAATTTAATCATACATAACATATGATATAATTAAGTAATTTATTTATTTTCATTAATCTCTGAAAAAAAAGTAATTATGTCTTATATTTAGATACAAATTACACTATATGTGTGTGTGTATTTTGGTGAAAACGGATGAAAAGTCCTTGTCTAAAAATTCTTTTGCTTAGAAGGACTTAAATAAGTAAATTCAATTACTTGGTTCTTTGGCTGTACTGAGATTATTTTGATATGATAATCTAATTGGATTATATTCAAATATTATCAGGTTAAATTGGAAATAACTCTTCCTGAATCCTCTTTTTTATTTGCATGGACTCAAACCAAAATTCTTATTTTTAAGTGCTTAAAACTCATTTGAGGGCTATTTAGATTATTGGTGATAAAAGTGAATTTTTTTTCTAATCTAACTTTTGTAAATTTAAAATAGGATAAAATTCATATTATCAATGAGATTTATATTTGAATTGACAATAGTAAGAAAATATATCTTAATGGCTTTTTGTTAAAAGTAGTTTTTGACTTAAAATTCTATTTAAGAAAATGCCAATCATAACACTTCATTTTACTCCCTCTTTATTTTAATTCTTCCAACCATACTTTTTCAGTCCCAGCCGTAGTATGTTTTATCAATCCACCAATATCATACTTTTTCATTAATCAACGCTTGTTCTTGTTGAATAAAATTCTCAAATGGATTTTGTTTTTTCAAAAGTATAATCTGGTTTTTGTAAGAAAATAAAAAAAATACAAGTAGAAAAAACGTGGAAGGAAGAAATAAGGAGTTGAAAGGAGAAAAGTGGGGGGACAAGAAAGCGGCAGGACAAGAAAGTTTGCCGGGTGATGAGCCGACAATTAATATTCTCTCTCTTCTTTTTATTACTTTATTTCTTATCTTTAATTCCTTTTGATTTAATCTAATTAATTAATTAATATTGAGGCAGGTCTTCGTCTTCTCTCTGCCACCATGTCTAGCCGCGAGTCGGCTACAGCTAAGTTAAGTTATGTCCTCCGTCGTCATCCTCTCGTCACCTTTCGTCACTCTCTTAATTCTTAATCTTCATTTTTAAAAATGTTTAATTTAACTTTTTCCATTGTAAATAATTTTTTCAGAAACTACAAGTTGTTACTTACCCTTGCTCACGTGTTTACTCCATGTCTGGAAAAGATGACTAAACCAATGGCAGTGAGATGAATGCTTCTTTATTTTATTTTTTTTTCTCAAAAGGTAGTAGTACATGAAAGCAAACTGAACATGAAACACAAACAAAGTTAAACCAAATAAAACAAACCAAATCAAATATAAGGAAAACCAGTCACTACCTATTTAAGAGTTAGGAATATAAATAGAAAAATCCACTACACCAGCTTCCTAGACATCCAGAGTTAAAATCGACATAAAAAAAAGAGTTGGTTGCAAAACTCACCTTATAGAGCGCAACTTTTATAAATATTAGCTGCAATTAGATTAGTTACATAATTGCTTCGTCTTAGGGTAAAGATTATAGAAAACACAACCTTAGAAGAAAAAGGACCCGTGATAGAACGCTTCTTCTCCTCTGTTCAAATAAAAATGGTGATGTCAACCACACACCGAACACCACCTCTTGAATCCTTCCCTTAAGAATGCGAATCTGAGTCACCAAATAAAAATTAGATCTAATAACGTTTAAATAATCATCCAACCAAGAGAAGTTATAAGTAGATCTATTTATTACTTGAGAAACCAAGAACACCACCATGAAAACCTAGTACCACAGGAAAAGTAAGAAAAGACGAAGAGCTCGCACAAATATGAGGAAGAGAGCTCTCACCGCTATAGGACAAATTTAGAGAGGGAGAGGAAAAACTCGCTCCAAAGACGAGAGCATACCACAATCAATAAAAATCACAAGGAGGAGGCCACAATTGGAAGATTTGAGCTTTGATCTACCTCTCTAATATGGTTGTGATGCAAAAGGATGGTCTCCGACATATGAAGGTTTTATACAATCATCCAACCAATTAGATGAATGCTTCTTTGTGAGTCATGGGTTTTATATTGCTTTTTCCCCCTTGAAAAAAGACAAAATCATATAAATTATAGGGTTAATGTGTAAAAATATACATGATTTTTTTCCCCAGGAGCGCCCAGCACCATGTGCTTTTATTTGGAGTAAAAATACACACGTGATTACTATTTTAGAGCAAAAGTCATATCCCACCATTAAATTACTATTGACTGTCGTTATTTTACTGTTCACTTAATCTCTTTCTCTCTCATTACAGTAAACAGTAACTTAACAGTGAGATGTGACTTTTGCTCCAAAATGATAACCACATGTGTATTGTTGCTTCAAAAAAAACACGTGATGCTGGGTGCTCCTAGGAAAAAAGCTCATGTGTATTTTTACACCTTAATCCTAAATTATATTATCAAGTCCTATAGAGCCATAAAAGAAATAGAACTCAAATGTAAGAGATTGAGTGTGATCAAATAATAAAAGTGGAAAAATTCCTAAACATATCTTAAATATCTTTTATGACTACATTAGTGTGATATGCTTGAATGGTTACTAAGGAGATGAATGGCACGCCCAGTGAGGGATTTTAGAATAAATATTTGGGGGCTAAATATATTATCCCTCTTATCTTTATTATAAGGCACCAACTACCAACATTTTTTTGTCCTTATTATAAGGCACCAACTTCTTTTAACCAACTCATTTATTACTATTTTCTAATTATACCCTCATTTTTAACCAACTCTTTAAATTCACATCATTAAAGTAGGGGCAAAGTTGGAAATATTTATCAATTTTAGACTAATTTAATGACTCAACTTCCATTCCTTGGTTTGCGAAAAAAGGTGGTTGGTGCCTTATAATAAGGACTAGAGGGAGTACTCATTAACTAATTTTAAAAAATATATATTTGGGGGGCCAAATGTATAAATTTTTGAGACAAATATATAACTTTTGGGTCAAATATATAAAAAACTCTAATTTACATAAAAAACTTAGGACAAATTTTTTTTGGGGGCCTCTTGTCCTAATGAAGATCCGCCCTTGGGCATGCCTATGCACCAAATTGATAATGGCTTCTTACTAATTGTGTAGTGTTTCTTTAAACCTCAAGAAGGGATGATTTGAAAGCAGGAAGAAGAGTCTCTTTGGTCAATTTTCCTACTACTAAATTGATAAATGATTCTACCCTCAAAATAAAATATATTATATTATAGAACCAGTAATATGGGCTTAACCCACTAGGCCGCAGGTTGGGATTTTCCAACCCTCTCCACATGACCCAAGGGATTGGACCCACACTTTTTTTCCCCTTTTCTATATGATAATTTTACAAAACTTATAAGTTACACATTTCCACCTTGGTATCTCTCAATTCTAAGGAGAAAAACTTTCAGCCTCCTCCCTTCTTCTTTGATAAAATTAGTATATCTTAATTGTAAGAGGATAATTTGGTGTTTTTTGTTTATAAAATTTAGCTAAATTGATAATTTTATCTTAACAAATTTGATAACTTTATCCTTTGAATTATGGATTATGTTCTTAAATTTTTATAAGAAAAATGATTGATTCTAGGAATATAAATTTAATAACTCGTATATATAGGTCTTAGACTTTTGGCCACCTTAAGAAAATATGGAAATTTTTTCAAAAAAAAAATGTGGACCCTCATGCTGGCCTACCAACTTGCCACTACGGGTGATTTGACTGAGTTAGGAAAAAAATATTATTTTAACTAACTTAACTAACATTCTTAATCCACTCAATGCATTTAATTAGGCCTTATATTATGGATAAGAGAACTAACAATTATGAAGAAGAAATAGGTAAACCAGGTAAAAATACACATATCCTAATTTATTGGAAATAAGTATTTTAAGTATAATATCAAGTATCTAAGTTTCTATTCTAACAATAATATAAAAACAACAGCAACAACAAAAATAATCCTCTCCAAAATACTCTTTTGATCTTATCTATTCCTATAAGACACTTCCAACATGTTTCATATAGATTAAAAAAAAGCCTTAAATTTATTAACTTTATATTAAAATTTATCAACTTTTCAACTTTATCATTGATACACATAAAACCCAATGAGAATAAAGTCAAATCAATAATAAATTAACGATAAAATTATTCATTTAGATGAAAAAAATATAATGAATTGTCTTATAAGTAAAACTAAAATATTTTTCCCTCTCTATCAATGAGTAGGACCGGAGGAGTAGAGGACAATGAATGATAGCCATAAAAATTGTGGGGTGAATAGAGGACAAAGGGACCCAGAACTGGAAGGATCCGCCTCAAGCACTTAACCTTTTTATCCTAAATCACATTAATTATTAAGAAAAATATTAAAAAAATATCATTTGAATTTCAAGATCTTAAATAAGTCATTTCTTAATAAAATGAGTTACCAATTACTTTACTATTCTTATTAATCTCATTACTGTTGTTGTTAATAAGATTTTAAAGTTTAAGTAATGTTTTTCTATCATTTTTTGTTAATTATTTGAAAAAAATGTTAAACTATTTTTTTTGGTAATAAATGTTAAACTATTTTAATTGGCACTTTAGGAGCCGATGAAAAATAAAATAAGGCCCTTGGAATGGACGCATCACTGTGGACATAAGTGGGCATTATAGTGAGGGTGACGAGGAGGAAGGGAAGGCCATGTTTGGCGGTACAAGCAGCCCATTCATTAATATAGTCAATGGCTTTACCTAATTTTTGGTCCCATCGTGTGACCTATATTTCTGGTCCCATTCACTTTAGGAGTCAATTAAAAAAAGAAAAAAACGATTGATTTGAATAGGAGAATTTTCTTTGAAGAGGAAGAAAAAAAAGGAAAAAATTTGTTTAGGCCCCAAGAGACTAAGAAAATTTCAAAAAAAAATCCCAAGAGAAATTCAGATGTTAGAAAAATGCTATAAAATTGTTAATTCGACTGATAAAGTTGTTAATCTCATAAATGAGAGTTATTAATCTGACTAAAAGGGTTGTTATGAGACTTTTTTGACATTTGAAGACTTTTTTGAGAATTTTTTGATTCCATGGGACTTGAACATAATTTTCCCAACAAAATAAAAAACTAATAGTTTGATATTATTATTTTTTTGGGCAGGGTGAGTCGTCTATTACCCGCAGGCGTTTACCTAGGCACTCAGGAGCTAGGATACCTCCCCTAGGACTTTGACCAACTCCAGGATTAAACCCTCTTCATTTGGTATCAACTAGGAAAAAGGAAGATTTCGCCCTGCCCTTGGATTATAGGTGAATCCAACATCTTTTCTAAAATTTTATGGATCTTGATATTAATTTTGTAAGAAATGTATTATGAATAATTTTAACTATGTTTTTCTATGAATTGCACGGGCCTACCATCATATTGGAGTGAAACCCGGCCCAACATTGCCCTTATGCAGCCCTAAATTCTGATGTCTCATGTCAATATTCCTAAATATCTAATTTTTTATTTTTCTTTTTCTGCTAAAAGACCATCTCATGATTTTTATAAAATGAATACCTCATATTTAATATTAATGGTCTAGGTTAATTTTTTTCAGTATTATCAAGCCTGATTGAAAATAGCTCTTTCAACTTGATTTTTAAGTCACCAGGTTTAAACCCTTATTCTTTTATAAAAATCATTGTTATGTCGTAATTATATTTCTCAAAGTACTACATTTTAGGCTAATGAAATTTGATGCCATAAAAATTTTGAACGCAAATGAAAAATAAATTGGAGGCAAAATTTTAGAGTTAATGGCAATTATTTGTTTGGCAACAAACTTCTTTGGAATTTTATTAGGGCCTTCGAAATTGATCCAATATTCAAGAATCATAATTTTTTTTTTTTTTTGGATATTAGTCAAGAATCATAATGGGGACAAAGAAATGGCTCTCGTGCTCAAAAAGAAAAGCGTTGCGTTAGTTCCCCCTTCGTCTGAGGAGGAGGACCTGCTACTTAGAAGTTCAAAGAAGATGAAAAATGGGGCGCCTTTTGGTATGGAGGAAGATTGGCCCAGGCTTGGTGGCGAAGGTGGCAAGGTGTGGGGGGAAGGTCAATCCTTTGCTGATAAACTTCAAGGCATTAATAGGGCAGGAAGTCCAAAAGAAGATGATTTGCAGGGAGGGGAGAATGCCTTGTCGGATGATGATATTTCTCAGTCTGAGACGAAGAAGGATGATGGTATGCCTTTGTGTAAAATCATTGAGGATCCCCTACGGAATTTTCCCAAGTTTGCTTTCTCTGGGAAAATGAAGAAGAGACTTCACAAAGCATGGAGCAACGCGGTGATAGTAAAGCTTTTGGGAAAGAGTATTGGATATAAAATATTACTTTCCATTCTTCAATCTCTGTGGGTAAAGAGAGGGGTCATTAATTTAATTAATATAGGTAATGGTTTTTTTATTGTGAAACTATCTAACAGAGATGACTTTGTTAATGCTTTAACCGGTGGGCCTTGGATGGTCTTTGATCATTATCTCATTGTGCGTCCATGGGAGCCTCTCTTCAATCCTTGGCGAGCTTCCATCAGCAAGGTAGTGGTTTGGGTTCGAATGCCAAATATCGCGTTGGAATACTATAACAAGGAAGCTTTAACTTGGATCGGGGATAGAATAGGTGAGACTATCAAAGTGGATTTTAATACCTCTTGCCAGTTACGAGGTCGTTATGCTAGATTGTGTGTTCTTGTGGACCTGGAAAAACAATTGATGCTTGGGTTCTCGCTGGACGGTGATGACTATTTTGTTGAATATGAAGGCCTCCATGACCTCTGTACTCGATGTGGTATTTACGGTCATAAAGCAGAGGAGTGTAAATCAGGGGTAGAGGTTGGTGGAACAGGGATGAATGTTGATGGTAATGTTGTTCATAGTGAGAAGGAAGTTTCGGCTATGAAAGAAGTGAGTAGCAAGGAGTTGGATGGTTGGAGGGTGGTCCATAGGCCACGACAGTAGAAACAGGGGCCAAAGGGCAAGGTGGCCGGTAATCCTAGTCAGCAGGGAAAGGGTTCTCGGTTCAATGTGTTGGCTATCGAGGAGGGGAGACATGACACTATAATGGCTGGGCAGTTGGAGGATCCTTTGGGCAGTGAGCATGACGTTCGTATAGTAGGAGTGGAGGTGTAGAGAAGCATTTATGAGAGTTGTACTGAGAAGAAAAATAAAGGAGGAGGTGGACAAAGTAAGCAGAATAGGAAGAAGTATTTGATGGGGGAAACTTCCTTGGAAGGGACAGCTAGGAGGGATAGTAGGAAGGAGAAGAGGTCTAGGGACCAGGTGTTATTGGCGGCGGGAAAGAAGGATTTTTCAAGAGACAGATACCTGTGTGTGCCTATGGAAGGAAATAAGACTGAGGATTTGAAGCGGGTTGATGGGTCTGGCCTTGATTCAGTGGGCCACGTTTCTTGGGCTGTAGATGGCCCTTGTGACCCGAATCCTGATCCAGGTGATCCAGCTTTGGAGTTTAGGCCATTAAGCAAGTTTTGGGCTGACTTTTCCCAAGAGGATCCAAACGGGTTGATGGAAGTAGAGTCTCCCCACGATGAATTAGATTGCGCCATGGTTGCAGAATCTCTAGTTATTCAATTGTGATCTCAAGTTGGGCCTGAAGACCAAGCCATCTAGTTGTGCAGTGTTTTCTAGTCTTTGGTTTCCACTTTTAGTAGCCCAATGTCAAAATTCCTTTATTGGAATTGTAGAGGAGCGTGTGGGAAGAGTCTTTTATAGAACCTTCGCCTTCTTGATAGTCGGTATCATTTTGGTCTTATTGTTCTTGCGGAGACCAAGTGTGAGGTTGAAGTAAGGCTCAAACATCTTGAATCTCTGGGTATTGATGGATTTAGTTTTGTTCCAAGTATTGGAAGATCGGGGGGAATGGTGGCTTTATGGAAGAGCAGTTTGATGGATATTTTGATCATCCTAAAAGAGCGCCAATTTATTCATCTCAGTTGCTTGATGGCGAATAAACCAAAATTCTTTTTGATGGCGGTCTATGCAATTCCCAGTTATGATTCGAAGCAGCTCTTATGGGCTAGTTTAGCAAGTATAGCGTCGACTATGGTTGAGCCCTAGGTGGCTTTGGGGGATTTCAATGATATCATTTCTCCTATGGAGAGGTCAGGTGGTGCTGGGGGAGATGAAGCCAGGTGCAATCTGTTCCTATATCGTATCCAAAGCTGCGGATTATCTGATTTGGGCTTGGTTGGTCCTAAATTTACCTGGAAAGGTCAGAGAGTTTCTGGGGGAAGAAGGTTGTATCAGCGGCTTGATCGAGCTTTGGCGAATAATGCTTTTATGTCTGATTTGTCATCTGCTACTGTCCAGGTATTACCTAGGTGTAAATTCTCATATCATAATCCTGTTTGTTTGAATTTTATGGATAATGGTAGGGGTTTAATTAAGGATTGCCCATTTCGTTTTGAGGCTATGTGGGTCTAGCAAGAGAATTATCCTGATTTTTTTGGCTAATTCGTGGTCTGATAGGGATGGATTGAACTGCGCTTTGTCGAATTTTCAAGCTTCCTTAGGCGTTTGGAATAGAAATGTTTTCGGTTTGATAGAACGTGATAAACAGAGTATTTTGTCTAGTTTGGAAGGGATTCAGTGCTCAAATGCTTACCCTTTCTCTGATTATCTGTGTAACCTGGAATTAGAGCTTCAAGATTGGTTGAAAGAATTTTGAGGCTGGAGGAAATTAAATGGTTTCAGAAGTCGCGTACTGATTGGATCTCTCAAGGGGACCGTAATACTAGGTATTATCACCTTAAGTCGAAGATGCATAGACGTAGGAATAATATTTTTATGTTGAAGGATGATCATGGTGGCTGGGTTCAGGAGGATTCTGAGCTTAAGAGAATGGTTATTTCTTATTTCAAGAGTTTATACTGTGCTAACCCAGTGGGGTCATCGGTCTTGATAACCAATTCCAATTTCCCTGCAATTGATAAGTTCTTGCTAGTTGATGTTTCCAAAATTCCTGGGGATGAAGAAATTAGGCTAGCTCTTTTTGCTATGGGTAATTTTAAAGCCCCTGGTTTTGATGGGTTTCCCCCTTTTTTCTATAAATCTAATTGGAAAACTGTGGGGCCTGTCTTGTGTAAGTTTGTGAAGAAGGTGTTTCAAGATGGCTTTATGAGGCCAGAGGCCAACAAAACTCTTATTTTTCTTATTCCGAAAAAGGATAATGTTGAGCTAGTTTCCCATTTTAGGCCTATTTCCCTATGTTCAGTGCATTATAAGTGTGTCACAAAATTAATAGCGTTGCGATTGAAAGGTGTTATGGATAGAATTGTTTCCCCTTTCCAGAATAGCTTTATCAAGGGTAGGAATATTCAAGACAATATTATTGTAGGATAGGAAATTCTACATATTATGAAAAAGAATAAAAGCAAAAAAGGGCTTATGGCCTGGAAGATTGATTTTGAGAAAGCTTACGATAGGATTAGCTGGGATTTTCTTCGACAAGTTTTATTGGATGTCAGTTTTGAAGCTGATTTTGTTAATCTCATTATTAGCTGTGTATCGTCTGTTTCTTATAATGTGCTGTGGAATGGTGCTCAAACGGAATATTTTTCCCCGACTAGGGGTCTTCGGTAGGGGGATCCTATATCGCCATTCCTTTTTGTTTTGTGTATGGATAGACTCTCCCATCTTATATGTGATTCTGTGGAGGGTGGAGTTTGGAAACCTATTTTTGTTTCTAGGGAAGGGCCCAAAATTTTGCATCTTATGTTTGCAGACGATTTACTATTGTTTGGTGTGGCTACTGAAATCCAAGCAGAAAATATGTTGTGTTGTTTGAATAAATTCATGATGGCTTCAGGGGGAAAAATTAATATGTCAAAGTCATCTATATTCTTTTCTCCTAAGGTGCCTTTGCATATTAGATTGAAAATTTCAGCCATGACGCAGATGCACATATCTTGTGAAATTGGTAAGTATCTTGGCTTTCCTATCTCTCGATGTAGGAAAAGGAAGGAAGATTTCCTATATGTCATAGATCATGTGAGAGTTAAGCTGGGAACATGGAAAGCTAATTGTCTCTCGATGGCTGGTGATATAACTTTGGCTAAGGCTGTGGTTAGTGTTGTTCCGATTTATCCTATGCAAGTGGCCAAGCTTTCGGTTAATGTGTGTTTGGAAGTAGAGAGACTCCAACGCAATTTTGTTTGGGGACATGATGACCATTCTAGGCATTTTCACCCTATTTGGTGGGATCAAATGACAAAGCCTAAGGAGTTTGGGGGCTGGGATTTAGGAGGTTGGCTGCTGTAAACAGGGCTTATGGGGCGAAACTGGCTTGGAAACTTACTCTTGGGTGTAAAGGTTTATGGTATGATATTTTATTCAGAAAATATATGATAAGGGATGAGAACTCTTTGCTGAATTTTAGGGTTGGGGACTCTAAACTTTGGCGCTTTATCTGTGCCCAAAGTGATCTGATTGATCAAGGTGCTAAATGGCAGATCCGAGATGGGCATTCAGTGAATTTCTTCTTTGATTGTTGGGTGGGAGCTGGCATTATTTTGAAGGACTTTTGTATCAGGGATTTATCGAGTGATGAGGAATCCTCTTGTGTAAAAGATTGGATTAAGGAGGAAGCATGGGATTTTGACAGACTTGCTACAATTCTAAGTATTGATGGCATAAATAGAATTGCCCTAATTCTTGCCTCGAGGATGGATGCTGGTCATGATTTGCTAACTTGGGGAGTGACAGGGGATGGCTCTTTCTCAATTAAAAGTGCATATTTCCTTGTGGAGTCTCATCATCATCTTAGTAGAGATAACCTATTTAAGGATGTTTGGAAGTGGGGAGGTGTGGAAAGAATTAGGTTTTTTTGTGGAGAGTCTTATTAAATAGGCTTCCTACGAATCTATGGCGTAGCTCCTGGTCTCTAATTTCTCCTCTCTGTGGTGATTGTAACTCAGGAGTGGAAGATGCTTTGCACATTTTTCGAGACTGCCCATATGCTCAAAATATCTGTGGAATAAGCTCATTGATGACATGTATATTTCCTCCTTTTATTCATCTAATCTGAAATCTTGGCTGTCTATGAATTTAAGGAAAAATCTAGGGTCTTTGGTAGGAGGACGTTGGAATTTAATTTTTGGTGTTGCTTTATGGAAACTTTGGGAAATGGAGGAATTGTTGTATCTTTGTCTGTAATTTTTCTAAGCCTGTTGATCCTGCTGGTTCGGTTCTGTCTATATGGGAGAAATACTGTATAGTGTCTGATATGGGGAGCTCTGCGGGTCCTTTAGCTGTGCCTAGCATTTCAGGTTGGGTGAGTCCCCCTATAGGGTGGACCAAAGTCAATGTGGATGGGGCTGTAGTTATTAATTCCTCGTTGGCAGGCTGTGGGGGAGTTTTCAGAAATAATTCTGGTTCTTGGCTGATGGGTTTTACTAAGAAATTAGGAGTTTGTAGTGCTCATATGGCTTAGAAGTGGGCTATCTTTGAGGCCTTATTAATAGCTTGGGAAATGGGGTTGCGAAGGGTTCTCTTAGAATTTGATGCAGAGGAAGTGGTGGACCTGGATAATTCATTCATGTCTGGTAGCTCTGTGTTGCTGAATATCAGGGATCTGCTTTGTCGAGATTGGCAAGTTCAATTGATTGTAATAGATAGGGGCTCTAATAGAATTGTTGATGCTTTAGCTAAGTTAGGTTTATCTAATTCCGCTATTTTAGAGGAGTGCCCTCCTCGCTTAAGGTCTTGGATTTTCCAAGAGACTTTGGGATTTAGTTCCCCATTGATGTAATTTGAGTTTTAATATATCGGGCTTATAGCCCTCGTCTTGTTATAAAAAAAAAAATAATAATGGGGACAAAGAGATAATACCAAAAATAGTATTTCAAGTATTTAAATTGATTTGGGCTTAGGCCCATTTCGACTTAAAAAGAAAAATTTGTTTCATAAATATCTATGATAATTTAACATCTCCATCTCTTGATCATGCACCCAGAGAATAATTAATTAATACATCAAATTAAAACAGAAACATGTGTCATTATCTTTGTTTTTATTTAACTTCTTCAGATTACTGGCGAGAAAATATTCAAATAAATTAACCTTGAGGATATACTTGGGTGATCTTTTATTGAAAATTCTCAAATGCTAAATACTGGTGGGCTTGGGGGGTTGATACTTTTCCTTCATAGGCCCATTTTTTTAATACATAAGGCCCATTTATAGGCTGTGTTAAAGAAAGGTGCTTCTTGCTGAGTATTGAAATCGCATTGCTATATTTCGAGAAAAAAAAATCGCATTGCTATACCAAAAAAAAAAAAAAAAAATCGCATTGCTAAGCCAATCTTGCACTAAATAAAGTTGTAATTTTATTTTTAATAATTTGTAAAAGTTTTGCAAGAGTTGGGTTAGATAAAAAGGTTACCCCAACATCACAAATTAAAGTTTAAATCCACTTGAAAGATGTGTTCACATACAGTGTTTGACATTGTATTGAATAAGATTGCCTCTATAAGAGAATATATATGCTTAGGAAAAAAAATTGTAAAATATTTTGACTAGTCTGTTTCCATTTTAATTCAATTCTCTTAATTTTTTAAATTTATTATTTTATAATTCATGTAACTAATTAAATTTTATTTTTTTTCCAAGAAAATATTTGCCATTTTATGTTATATTGAAATATCACGCACGATATATATATATTTTTTTTAAAAAATGCAGTTCTGTCATTTCAATGAGGCCGCTTTTAATTATTTCCTTTCTCTTCAACATCAAATCGGGAAAAAGTCCATTCTTCATCTTTCACCGCCAAAACATTTAAAGCTCTATCTAACTAAATAAGACATAGTTGATTTTTTTGGAGAAATTAAAGAAGCTAATTAAATTACTTTAGAGTATTTTTATTTTTATTTTTTTCTTTACATTAATTAGTTTGACTACTAAACTAATATATAATCTAACAATATATAACATATAAAATGATTAAGTAACTTATTTAGCTTCCTTAATCCCTAAAAAAAAAGTCAACTTTATCTTATAATTAGAACCGGAGGTAGGATCACCTAAAAGTTGACTAACCTAGTTAGGTATGAGTCAACATCAAATAAAGCTATTGTAATTCCTAACGGGACTACTACAACAAAGGGTTTTTACGTCCCTAAAAGGCGTTCTATTTTTTAAAAAGGAAGTAAAAAGTAAAGACGGTGACATTTTTGTAATTATATATGATAAAAGTTGACTTTTGGCGTCTAAGACCAGAAATTAGACGCCAAAAGTGATGCTTTTGGCGTCTAATCCTAGGACTTAGACGCCAAAAGCCTGCTTTTGGAGTCTAACTTAATACTTAAACTCCAAAAGTCTTGACGAACTTTTTTTTTTTTAAAAAAATCACTTTTTGGCGTCTAAGTTTTGAACTTAGACGCCAAAAGTAGTTTCATTTCCCGCCCAACTTTTAATTTGCCGCCCAATTTTTTTTTTTAAAATTCACTTTTGGCATTTAATCTGAGGACTTAGACGCCAAAAGCCTGCTTTTGGAGTTTAACTTAATACTTAGACTCCAAAAGTCCTGTTGAACTTTTTTTTTTAAAAAAAAAACATCACTTTTGGCGTCTAAGTTTTGAACTTAAACGTCAAAAGTATTTTCATTTCCCGCCCAACTTTTAATTTGCCACCCAATTTTTTTTTTTTTAAAAAAAATTCACTTTGGCGTCTAATTTGATGACTTAGACGCCAAAAGTCTGCTTTTAGAGTCTAACTTAATACTTAGATCCCAAAAGTCCCGTCGAACTTTTTTTTTTAAAAAAAAAAACATCACTTTTGGCGTCTAAGTTTTGAACTTAGACGCCAAAAGTATTTTCATTTCTAGCCCAACTTTTAATTTGCCGCCCAATTTTTTTTTTAAATTCACTTTTGGCATCTAATCTGAGGACTTAGACGCCAAAAGTCTGCTTTTGGAGTCTAACTTAATACTTAGACTCCAAAAGTCCCGAAAAAACATCACTGCAAACATCCCATCGAACTTAAGTTCTCACAAAGCCTAGCTCAAATCATAAATCAAAGTTCTCTAGAATTCTCCCCGCACACGCAAAGCTCAGCTCTCTCTAAGTTTCTTAGCTCAAATTCCCGCTTGTCTCTCAGCTCTCTCTTCAGCTTTGTCACGGTAACGGCATAAATCGAAGGTGTAGGCGACGACAGACATTGAAGGCAGAGGTGACGCCAGACATCGAAGGCGATTTGCGGACGGTGAATGTGAATAAGATCGGTTTTCTTGCATTTCGATTTCAAATCTATGGCATCGGTTTCTGTAGATCTACTACGACAGTTTCAGATCTAAGGTTGGCGACTTTGATTTTTTTACTACTTGCTCTTTTGATCTGCAATAGGGGTTTTAGATCTGTGAACAGTGACTTTGATTTGGTTACCTTATTTGCTTGATTTGGTTTTCTTTCAGATCTGCGAACAACTTTTTTGTTCCAGACATCGAAGCCGAGCCGAAGTTTCAAGTCGTCAAGCATTGGGGAGCTTGAAGTTTCAAGTCGTTGAGCATTGATATTATTAATTGAAATTTCTGATTTTGTGCGGATTTGATTAGGGAGTATGTTGATTGTCGATTTTTGTTTTTGGTAATCTGTCTTCTGTCTTCTTATCTGATCGTCGATTCTTCTTCATCTAGTCACCGGTTCTTCTTCCACAGCCAACCTCCGGAACCTGAGGTTTGGGGTTTTATTTTTTTTTAAAAAAATAGCATAAGGCGTCTAAGAAAATGGTTAGACGCCTTAAGTTTTGATTTTCTACGCCCCTGGAAAGGTGTCCACACAAAATAAGACGTAAAAAGTTGGAAAAATAGGTCGTGAAAGGGCTTTTTTGTAGTAGTGGGAGTGAGTTGTTTCTTGTCACGTGCATTTTTAAAATATGGCATATGCATAATAGTCATAAAACCCAGGATAACCAATCGTATAAAATTAGAGAATAATATAACCTAGGAGTTTATCATTAAAGGCAATTTAAAAGCAACCAAAAAAAAACATAATAAAGCACGAATCATTTGCAGATATTTCCCCCCTTCAGCTTTCTATGCCTCCGTGAAATATTCATTTGTTCGTATATATACGGTAAAAAATTTGTTAGTTTCATCGAAAAGTCACATCATTAAATTGTTTATATGAGTGTATAATTTTACCTCCATTTATTAATGTGTTGCATGGGATGATATCTATATTAAATAGGAAGTAAAGTTAAAAAGTTGTTGAATTTTGAGGTAGAGTTAATAAAGTTTAAGGTTTTTGTTTAAGGTGAAGGTGTAAATTTGTTTCTGAAAGTATTCGTTATTGAGCAATATCGTTCTAAAATTTTTTTCAAGTTTAATATTATCTCGCAAGTTTTAAACAGTTGCAACAGTGCTTAAAAAACTAATGTAATTGTTAAAAAGTTGATGTATCCTATTAACTTTTTAGCAGTAAAAGACAATATTGCTCTATTTTATTATTTATAGGATAATTTTAATCCTAAAAAAACTTTCAAAGACTGAACTGGATGGTGTTGATAGGACACCAACAAGAACAAGTTGGAGTACGAGATATTTGTGCGTGGAGGCAAGATTTTGCCGCCCCAAAAGCGAGACACAGAAGAAAAAAGAGAGATTGAAGATAGCAAGGGGAGTCCAAGAAGAAGGACAGCACAGAAGTATAGTGGCATTTCACTTTTTTTTTTTGTTTGCTTGTGAGTTAAGTCTGTCAAACTAAAAATGGTCCCAAAAGCCAGCCATGAAACTGAAAGGATCATTGGCATCATTCAGTAGCTATGTTATTGTGTTTGTATTGTATTGCACATCCACATTAGAATCCACTACTATATATATATATATATATATATATATTGCTCTCATTACAAATATCTAGAGTAGAAGATGGGTGAGAGATGGAATATACTACCTCTTATCTTAAATATAAAATTTAATTGATTTTTTTTAAAGATTAAATAAGTTAAATAAGTTACTTAATTATATAATTGTGTATGAAAGAATTATATATTAATTTATAAGTGAGACATATTAGTTTGGAGGAAAAAAATAAGTATAAATATTTTAAAATAATTTAATTAATTTTCTTAATCTTCTATAAAAATTAACGAAATCTTATATTTAGAACTGAAGATACCATCATAGTGCCATTGCCCTCTTTGCAAGTTGGAAAGCTAGCAAAACCAAAATCCACTTGGTCCCCTTCCACTATTATCCTTAGACTTTGGATAAGACTATAAAAAAGATCGCTTTTTGACTGGGTTAAGTGAAAGAAATTCGATATGTCTTGATTAAGATCATATATTGGGTCAAATTTTGAGAACCGAGAAAATCACACTAGAAAAAGTACCCCTAAGTTATTTGTAAGGTAGGCTTTTAATGATGTGGAGGAAGTTTTTTTTTTTGGTCCTCACGTTGAAATAGAGTAATTTTAGTTATGATGATTATAAAAGATCTTAACACTTATTATCAATTTTTTAATAATCAACATTAATATTTTAGTGCAATCAAGTAAAATTGTTATATTTTGAAGCTTTTAGAGAGACAAACTTAGAATACATTTTAAGAAATATTGTTCTTGAATAAAAAACTTTCGAGACAAATTTATATCTTAACCTTATATTGTGTTGTTTTAGAGGGGGGAAAACCCTTATTTGTGTTGGGAACTACTATCAATGAGCATGATTTAAAAAAAAAATTATAAGGACGACTGATCCAGAAGGTATAAGATAATCAAACAAATCTCTGGTGGGTTGAGTGGAAATGATCGAACACATCTAAAATAAGAAACTGGAAGGGAGGGGTGGGAAATTTTAATAATATCGATTTTAAAAAAATTGAACAAGTGGGCTTAAATGCTTTTAAGTATTTTTCTTTCGTATATTTTCTTTATCAAACATTAAACGGTTGTTAGGTACAAATCTTAGAAACCCAACAAATAAATGGAATTGAAAGGTGATAATACATTATGATTCCAGCTAGCAGGGACTAAACATGTAACTTTTCTTCTTTTTTCAAATAGGGGTCCCGCTTATTTGACCCAAAAAAGAAAGGAAAAAAAAAATAGGGGTCCCTCTCCTACGTATCACCCCTCTCTCTTTTTTGATCCCCATCACAAAGTAGAACTCTGTAATCGAAGGAGATCAATGCATATTTTTTACTCTACTAATTGATTAATTTCTCTGAATAGTTTTTTTTTTTTTAATTACAAAAATGGAGCTTAGGTAGAGGGACAAGTGAAGTACATAAGTTGTTTCCCAAACCCCCCCTCCCCCCCCCCCAAAAAAAAAAGATACTTACGAGAGAGGGAGACCTCTCCTTTTTCTAACCATATAAGATCAATATTTTAACAGTCCAAACTAAGTTTTATAAAAAGTATTTCTCTTATTTTTTTTTATTGTAGTATAGAATTATTCAGATCAAAATTTAGAAGCTCGTATTTAATTAATTATTTTTTATAATTTAACAATAATTTTATAAGATATCAAATTTGAACCCTTAAAATGTTAATCTCATAATTATAAAAAGAGAAGATGAGGGAACACCAGTATAAAAAAGGTTTTTTAAATCGGACAAAAAATGTCTCTTAGACTGGATTTGGAACCAGTCTCAATACAATACAAGTGGTTTAAAAAGTTTGTTACTTCTAAGATCGGTTGAGTAATCAATCTTAAAAGTAAATTTTTTAGACTGAATTTTTTAAACACCCAGTGTTAAAAGCAAGTTTTTTTTTTTTAAAAGAAAAACCCTTCCTAGCCGCAACCGCCATTGATCCAAATCGCCGTTGTCACTGCTTCCCTCCGCCACTCACCGCTTGCTGCTACTCGCTCATATTTGCCTTCGGCTCTAGCCCTAGTAACGACTCTAGGTTTGATATATGCTAATTTAGCTCCAGATTGGCTTGATACGTTGTCAGTGGCCCTATCTAGTGGCTGCTCGCCTCACTCACCTTTGGGCTTAGGTAGCACTTCTTGGCGGGTGGCTCTTGTGGTGTGGTAGGTACAACGGCTGAAAGTTGAGCTTGGGCTTATTGTCGCAGATGCGCTTGGCATCGTAGGTCCTAGCAGCTTGCTCGGCGGTGTTGTAGGTGTTGAGACACACTTGGACGCATAGGTGAAGGAGCCCAAGAACTGAAAGAAATACCATATAATTGGAACAGTCACAGCCACCGCATAGGTGAATCCAAAATGACGTAAGGGAGTGTTTGGACCAGTGAATCCAATATTAAATATTTGAAAAAAATGAAGAGTATGAGGGAGGATACATAACAATATGACAGAGGAGGAGGAAATGATCAAGAGTTCATTGGAGGGCGTAGGTGCTGCGATCGTGAAGAATTAGGACCAAATTTGAATTCTCAAATCTACAAGCTTATGCTTTTGAATTCTCAATGGCGTAGGACTCAATGGAAATTTGCAGATTTTGAGACCTGATTTTCTAATACTTTGCTTTCATACATATAGCATACTGCATTCTACCATAATCTCATATACCGTGCGATTTCTTTAGCATTCGGTTGTGTTCGTGGGGGTTCTTGATTGATAGTGCCTTCCAAAATCATTCTGGAGACGTAATTTGTTCTATCTTATGAGACAATTGTTCACTATCCTTAGGCATCAATATAGAGTAAACAAATTGTTTTAAAGAGACAACATCTGTTAGACTTGGATTTCATTAATTACTTTTTCTGCATATGATTCTCATATACTGGGAGTTTTATTGTTTATTTTCTTGTACATAATTGTTATATGTTCATAGATAATCCCATCTTTATTACACTTTTGACCTATTGTGAAAATTCTAATTCTAGAGTATTCTCGATAACAATTTTTTTTCCTAATTACCCCCATTGAAGCTCCATCAACAATAATTAAGGGGAAAGAAAATGAATGAATTAAGAAAGATGATTAGGGTGTTTTACAAAATACATATCATATTAACTAGGGTTATTAAAACCATGCTAGACCGCACGTTTGATCAGCAAATCCGCAAACTAGTCACCTAACTAGTTTAGTACCACCGATTTAGCTGGTTAAATGTTTATTCAGAATTTCAGAATTTCAAAAATTTATATCTAATTCTACATATTTCTAAAAATTACAAATTAAGATTCAAAGTTTGAAATGTCTACTTTCTGCAAAAAGAATCACTCAAAAATAATATTATTTGATCCCTCAAAAATTCTAAAATTTCAAAACTATTACAAAAATATTATCATTCAAGTTTACTTCCTCACTTGTCTAGCCTTGAGTTAGCTCTGATTTGAACCACTACTCAAACTTGTTTAATGGCCGATCTTAGTTTAATTACTTTAATATTAACCAACTTAACTAATTTCTTTAATACAGAAGGAGAAGGAGAGGGAGCAGTTCCAATCCCTCACGGCATTTAAACTTACATGTTGGTCCTAACTTGAAGCCGTCACCCTTTGTTTTCCTCTTTTCTGGCGCGGCCGATCTTACGTAACCCTAATTGTCCCCACATTTTAAAAACTATTACTGATGGAACTTTACTTGTAAATCGCAACCATCTTTATTTACTTTAACATATTGGTCTTGTGATTAATGATGTTATTCCTGAATGATGCCAACAATTCGGATAAGTTCAGAGCAGGACATGTATTTTGTAAGTGACATTATTATTAAGGCTGCTGGCTTTGTAACCAATGAGGTTTATAATACAGCACCGAAAAGACAGGATAGCATATATGTTTCCATGGTTTAATAATGTCGACAATTACTTATCGAAACAATTTGCTAGCGATCCTTTGTATAATCTCATTCGATCATTGTTATTGGAGCACTATGAAGATATTTTGTTGCTGATTTCTTTACAAGCAATATGGAGTTACTGCTCAATTCTAAATATAAAAACTAGTTAGAGCATTTATTTTGATTATAAAGATAAGACTTTTATATAATATTTTTTCAAAATTGATCTTTTCTTGTAAACTATCTATATTGAGTGTTCTTATTAAGGGAATTAATAAGTAGTTCCAATGTAGATGGCGATGAAAGGAGTGTTTTAGAAAAATTAACATACCATTTTATTAATAATTAAACAACTTAACTAATTTATTTAACTTAAATAGACCAGCCCTGAAGGGCCTCGGGCCAGCCTTGCTGACCTTTTTCACTGTAGCTTTTTCTTTTTAAATTTATTATAATATATATATATATATATATATATATATATATATATATATATATATTGTATTTGTTATAGAGTTATTTATCCATTTAACTACAAAAACATAATAACTATACTCTAATTTTATGATTTGATTTATTATTTATTGCAAATAAAGATTATGGATATGTTCATGATGCGGAAGAAGAATTTCATGATATTCTTACACATGAGTTAGAGGCTACTACTCAAAGTGAAGAACAATCAAATATCGTTAAAATCATGATAGTGACAAAGATGACGACAATAATAGTCATTGTACTAATGTCTCTTAGTGATATGCTTTTTATATTTTATGTGAGTTATTTGTGAACATAGTTTGCTTTTGATTATGAATTAGTGACTGTGTTTATTTATTAGATGATTCGTGTTGTAATTTACTAATTATATTTTTTTAAAAAAAAGTGAAGGAAAAAATAGTTAAAATTTGGGATAGGAATTTTCGGGTGGGCGGTCTTGGCCCTTATGCTCTCGAGCCGGACTTTGAAAAACAGGTGTTTTTCTTACTCCAAGCCTTAAAGGCCGGGCCAGCCCTGATTGCTAGCTCTAGGAGAGAGATTAGCGTTCCACCTAGACCAGGGTACTCTTGATTTATCAAATGCACCATTGAAAAAAAATATATACTGATTACTTAAAATATTTTGCAAATGATTTATAAATAATAATAAGAAATTTTTTTAGGAATAAAAATAATTTTTATAAAAAAGTCTAATACATAAGAACATATGAGTAATAAAATGGGAATCTAATCTCATGAATATGTTTTATTATATACTCCCTCTACTTATCATATAATATATAGAGCTAATGTGTAAAAATACACATGTGGTCTTTTTAAAATTGCACTCAACACCAATTGTTTTTTATTTTTTTGGGTATAAAGTGACTATGTGGTTACAAAAGTGGAGCAAAAATACACACTAACCGTTAGTTTGACTTTTTTATATTTTAAAGACTGACATGGACAATGATTCAACTAAATTTCATCCCAACTGGTAATGAAAAACTGGAGAAAATTACAGAAAATGGCACATATAGTTTTGAAAATTACAGAAAAGCTGCAATGGCGGTGAGGAGGTGGAGATGGGCGGCTCAATGGGTAAGATTGAGATTGAGAAGGGCTGAACTATAATTTCCAAAATATCTATGTCATTTTATGTAATGTTATCCAGTTTTTTTACTGTCAGCTGTGATGAAATTTAGTCGAGTCATCATTGATGTCAGTCTTAAAAATACAAAAAAATCAAACTAATGGTTAACGGGTATTTTTTGCTCTATTTTTGTAACCATGTAGCAACTTTTGCACCAAAAAAAAAAACTTGTTGTTGGGTGTACTTTTGTGAAGATCACATGTGTATTTTTGCACTCTAACTCTAATATTTATTTACTTAATTTGATTAGATTAAGATAGTTAATTGACTTAGTTAAGACGATGTACTTTTTTCCTCTAAAACATCTCAATTATCTTCCTTAATTCTCTTAATAATATGTCCCTTACTTGATTATTGTTGAGGGATAAGTAAATTAGGAAAGTATTGATAAATATAAAAAATATGTTCTTACATTAAGGATCAAAATCAACTTTCTTATATTAAAGACGGAAGGAAGTATATGATAAAAACTCTAATAAATTAAATTATTTATAAGTAAAAAACATTAAATTACTATCATTCCTTAAATTCCAAAGTAAATGAAGAGGAAAGCGAGGGAATGGCGTTAAAGGGAGGAGAATAAAGGAGAAGGGTACAGGGAAGTCAAAAGGAATTAAGTACAGAAGTTTCAAGAAGGAAAAAGAGAAATTGGCAAAGCAAAGCATGGAAGCAAAGAATTTGAATTCCACACGACATTTATATATATGTGAACGCTTTAGCATTGTAATGACACTTTTAGCCCCTAAATCACCTATAACCTGCTACCTACAAATGTGAATATTGTTATAAAACTGATAAAAATAATAAGAAGAAGAGCAGAGGTTCTAGAGAGATAAAGTAGAGAGATAGATTCTCATTTCATTCAATTGATGAACAGTTACAGAAAACCTCTATTTATAGAAGAAAAATGGGACTTTAGTGTAATTTCTACCTCTGGGTCATTTGGTGTAGTTTTCCCCAAAAACCTAAACTATTCACTCACGGATTTCCTTCCCGTGAGTGATTGTATAATTGTGTGCGGGTCCCACCAAATAGTAAACTACTATGCGTGGTACTATGCAAATAGTAAATCACTATGCGTGGGTCCCATATCATCTTTTAATATTTGGAAACCGGGAGTCAATGGACATCCACATAATAAGTATATTCATAACACTCCCCCTTGGATGTCCATTTATGAATGTGCCTCGTTAAAAACTTTAACTAGGAAAAACCCGGTGGGATAAAAACCTAGCCAAAGAAAAGAGTACAACATCCATTGATACACTTTCTAGTGCTGCCTCATTAAAAACCTTTCTAGGAAAAACCCAGTGGGATAAAACCCAGATAAGGGAAAAAGAGTACAGCGTGTATCGTCTCCCCCTCTTGATTACATCGGTGTTGCTCCCCCTGATGACTATATTGCTTCAATGTCTTTCTGAGCATATTATACTTTCTGTCATCAAATATTCTGTTAGAAACACCCAATCTGATTGTTCATTATATACCTGCAAGATCTAAATCTGTCAAGTAAAGTCATAATAATCTTTTCATAAATATATATGTGCATATAGAAATTCAATAAATGTTTATTCAGATAATGATGCTATATGCACTATCATCTTGAGTCCTTTTGGGACATATGTGTTTTTGGCGCCTTATGTGCTTCTAGCACATACAAATATATTGTGGCTCATGATCCTCATTATCATTCATTGTAGCATATGCTATCATAGATATTATTAACGTCGACTTCATTTTCAATCCCATTGGATTTCATTCATAATTTATTGAGATCTCATAATGTAAATACCTGGGTCTCTTCTTAGACCACAATACACTTTACTTGTAATATCTCTTCTAGAGATAACATCTCTTCAGGAGATGGCTCTTCTAGAGCTTTTCTTAATTATCCTCAACATGATCATCTATATTCTTATAGCTCCTTTTCTCTTTTGAGGATTTTTATCTTTAAAATCAATGGACTTGCAACACTTCTGGTGTGCTTTATAACAATTCATATAGGAGCATTTGCAGTTGGCACATGTGACTTTGTCACTTTCTTTAGGTCAGTAAATGCTTCTGGCATTCGATTAACTAAACTCAGCAACTGAATTATCATTTTGAATTTTTAGTGCACATTCCTTTGTACGAGGATCAATAAGAGCCAATGATAATTCATTTCACTTTATCTTTACCCAATCTGCTTATTTTTCTCCCCCTCATCAAATCATCAATTTTCTTTGTATATCCATCTTTGTATATCCATCTATGTGCATTGAAGTAGATTAATAATCATTGCACATTTAAAACATTTTAAGATGGAATTATTCTGGCTCCTGAACAAAAGCTAAATTTTACGGGGAGAATTTTGTTGGATTATAAGCTGCAAATATACACGTATGAACAATGTTCTCATAATCATTGATCTATCCATTCATAGATACTTTAATACATGATTTATGGATCATTCAATCTGGAAATTGCGCGCATAATATATTGCAAACATCTGGTTGCAATCATCACTGCAAACTTTGCAGATCAATAATTTCATATGTACTCTTTCAATTTAATATATTTCTAGAGATCCGTTTCCAATAATATTTTCATAATCATGTCTATTTGAGAACAAGCAGCACATAATATGACTCGGATGATCAAACAAGTCATGCCAACATTTCATATAATTTATCATCAAATCCAATATCAATCTTGGGGGAATCAACACACAAACATTCACAGAAAATTAACACAAAAACACTCACACTTGATATATATCAATCTCCCCCTCAAGTGTGAGTCTGTAGAAATTAATTCATGTAATGTCATACAATATTCCATATATGATATCTATTTCTACAGATATCATGAAAATTCCACAAATGCATTATCAATGCATTATTCTGTTACTTCTGGTAACAAAATTTCAATTTTCCAGAAACAACAATCAAATAAATACAAAATCATTGAAATTATCAAAATACTGTGGAATCACAGATGCATTACTGTGGAATCACAGGCGCAACATGTATCACTGTGGAATTGTCGTATGCATATATAGTCAAAAAGTGTCTAAGCTCGTGCTTGACAGGGTGCAGATCTGTAAAGATTCAACAGGACTGCGCATATCTGCAGAGATTCAATAGGATTTTTTTCTTCTATAAATAGAGGAAGGCAAACGAACATGCCTCACAAACACTCAAGCATCTGATAATATCAACTACCAGATACTCACACATATTTTTCTAAATTCTATTGCCATGGCAGGACCAAGCAGTTTTATCCCAGTTTCTGATACATCCGAAACAGCATTACTTGATGCTTTGTTGTATGATGATCAGCATAACATGTCATTTACTTCTCTGTTATCTCCTAATCCCTTTGAAATGTTTATTCCTCCTTCTACTATTCCTCCTTCTGCTTCAAATGTACCTACTTCTCCCCCTAGAACAAGTGTTCTTCCTCAATCTACAAGGATTGAAGGTACAACTGAAGCAGGTTCATCAAGGAGGCCTGTTAAGAGGTGTAGAACTATGGCAGAACTAATGGAGTCTACCAATCCAGTTCAGCCAATAGTGTCGGCAGTTAATCAACCAGCATTCACTAGCCAGCAAACTATCATCAGTTTGCCAGCAACAACCAGCCCGACAACAACAATCAGCCAACCAACAACCACTAGCCAGCCAGCAACAATTAGCCAGCCAACAGCTACAAGCCAATTAGCAACTACTAGCTTATTGGAATGTAGTTGCTGTCATGTTTTACGGGAAATTATTCATACCAACGGACTTCAGTACCATAAACTTGAAGTTCACGGAAGAAGAACAGGTATGATTACCCATGCTGTTTTATTTGAAAAAGTACAGGATAAATCTTATAATACTGACAGGCTTCCAATGTTTGATTTCACAAAGAAAAATTTTGAAGAAATCAAACAATTTCTGACACAGTATTGTATAGATTTACAAGCATCAGGATATATCTTGATGCGTGATCCTGTATTAGCCTATCATGAGGTTCTCTGTGTTGGTTCGGAATGGGCTATAAATCCAAATGACCTCCATGGAAGTTCATTTCAAACCAATATTGAACACTCATTAGGCAAAGGAAAACAACCTGCAGTAAGTATACCCTATGATACTTCATCCCTTAACCAGGGTGAATTATATAGGTTATCTATGGAGCAAAGAGAAAGAATAAAGAAAACAACGCTCCATGATTTAAGAAATTATTTTCACTTAACCCTTGATGAAGCGAGTAAACAATTAAATATGTCTACTCACACCATACAAAAAATCTATCAAAAAGGAGGGTTAACTGAGTGGCCACACAAGAAGCTCAAGAAACTTATGACGCAAATCTCGATATTACGAAGAGCTTTGCCTCATCTGGATCCCATCTCAAGAGAAGCAAAAGAAGAAGACATTAAATATCTTCAGAATGAGATGATTAAAGTTTGTAATGATGTTGAGCCACTCGCAATTAAACTTTGTTGAAATAATATTTCCTTTTGCTTAATTATTTTGTTTATGAATATTCTTTTCTCGTATTTATAAAAATTGTTATAATCATAGAAATCACATAACAACTATAATAATATATTTGCTTCATTCACTTCTGGGAATGAAGTTGGATAAAAATTCATGATCCATAACTCACTGATTTGTTTGATCATGGCAAGAAATTAATCCACAATATTGCTACTACAATAGCAAATTGAATATATTTATTTATAATATCAATCATGATCATACAATCCCTTGTCTCATAATTTAAGGGAATATTTTATGCCAAATATACAATTTTGAGGCCTTTATACAACTGATAACATACAAAATTTATGGATCAAATATTGTTTCATAATTTGTCTCTTGTTATCAGGCTAACTTGCCTCTTGGCTTCAGGCAATCTTGCCTATGAAATTAAGGCTATCTTGCCTCTTAGGCTCAAGCCAATTTATGCCTCATCTCTCAAGCCAATCTATGCCTCATATTTCTATGGCATTTTGATCTCATAATAATATATATGATCTTTTAACAGTTTATCTTCAAGATAAATAAAATATAAGCATAATAAAATAAATAGATGGAACCCACTAATAGTGTGGTTGCCATAAATAATAAGAAGGGAGAGGGATATATATATATATAGCAATAAATAAATAAAATAAAATAAATGACTGGAAATAAACATGCTAGATTAATAAAAAGAAGATGAGATAGGAATGGTAGTAAACTCACAGCGAGACCTATCTCATCCAAAGATAAGAAAGAAGATGCATATGCAAATGTAAATATATATATATATATATATATATATATATATAATATATAGAAAACGGTAAAATAAAAAGGGAAGGGGATTTAAAGCAGTAAATAAATAATAAATAAATGGAGTCCACTATACAAGTGTTACCACCATGAAAAATAAAGCAGTAAATAATAAATGGTGCCCACTATACTAGTGTTGCTACCATGAAAGATGAATAAAGCAGTAAAGAATTAAAATAAAATAAATAGGGCCCACAAAATGTCACCACCATAAAAGATAAATAAACTCTAAATAAAATAAATAAATAGAGCCCACTAATAGATACTAGTGTGCCTCCATGAAGAATAAATAAATGTAAAATAAAATAAATAAATGGAGCCCACTAATAAATAATGTTGCCGCCATAAAAAATAAATAAATGTTAAAATAAATAAATAGAACCCACTAGTAAATATACTAATGTGCTATCATAAAAGATAAATAAATGTTAGTAACAATAAAATAAATGTTAGTGACATAAAACTAAATATTAGTAAAGTCAGTATGGAGCTTAGTATAGCCACCATGAGATAAATAAATAAAGCAGTAAGTAAAGAATTACAAATGGAGCTTAATGACGCCACCATGAAATAAATGAATAGGAAGTGGGAAGAATATATAAACATAAATAAATTACTGTAAATAATAAAATATAAATTTACCGTGAATAGTAAAATTACTATTCACTATAAATAGTGAATAAAGTAAAATTACAGAAAGATTAATCTAGACTTCCATGTAGGAGTCAAATGAATAAAATGTAAAAATTACTGAAAAATGGGTAAATTTACTGTGAATAGTAAATTACTATTTACCGTAGTAAAATAGTAAATAATCTCAAATCTTAACCATGGAACCCGATGTTAAAATAATCGGTAAGAATAGATATTTAATTCCATATAATGGTTAAGATCATCCCAGATAAATAAAATGGAAATATGAAATAGATGGTGAGAAAATCTTACCTTGGTAGAGTCTTCGTGCTGATAACGTGTTATAAAACTGATAAAAATAATAAGAAGAAGAGCAGAGGTTCTAGAGAGATAAAGTAGAGAGATAGATTCTCATTTCATTCAATTGATGAACAGTTACAGAAAACCTCTATTTATAGAAGAAAAATGGGACTTTAGTGTAATTTCTACCTCTGGGTCATTTGGTGTAGTTTTCCCCAAAAACCTAAACTATTCACTCACGGATTTCCTTCCCGTGAGTGATTGTATAATTGTGTGCGGGTCCCACCAAATAGTAAACTACTATGCGTGGTACTATGCAAATAGTAAATCACTATGCGTGGGTCCCATATCATCTTTTAATATTTGGAAACCGGGAGTCAATGGACATCCACATAATAAGTATATTCATAACAAATATATATTTATTTGATGCTACTGTTATTTATTAAGTGGCTTTTTTTTTGGCGGTGCTTCTCATCATTTTTTCCTTTTCTTCCTCACCCCTTCTTCCTTATACGCTTTATTAAAACTTTGTTCAGAAAATCAATGCCAACACCCAAATAGCCATTGCCTGCCCAGCCACACCTAAACCCCTCATTCCCTCCTCTAAATGACAAGGGAAGCCTTATCTCATCTCTTTTATGAATTTTGATTTTGTGTTTTTCTCCGTAAATAATATTATCTCATGTCCTTAATACAAGAGGTTGATGATTAATTTGGGTAGATTAAAAAAAATTCAATTATGTTATTATCTTGAGTAATTTTGGATCTAAGGAAGCCATTGCCATATGGTTTTTGGCTACCTAGACCGGATGGAAAAAATATCTGGCTCTTGATTTGTTATGAAAAACTACAGAGTTTCTGTTATACTTGTGGGAAAGTAGGTCATGATAATCGTAGCTGTGGTATGGAAAGAAGGAAGTTAGCGGTTAAACCATCAGATCCTTGTTTTGGTGCATGGCTTACCATGAATTCATGCCGGAATTGGGATAAAGTAATGGTTGTAGTGAAACAGGATTGGGCAGAGGCTGAATATGTGAGGAAAAAGAAGGAAGATGCAATAAGAAGGAGAAAGGATGAGGAAGCGAAGAAATCCAATGTGCACTCTTCTTCATCGGATGAAGATTTCTTCTTCATCCAATTAAATAAGCCTGGGGAAAGGAGAGGGATGTTGAAGAGAATTTATCAACTGATCCTTCAGTAGCAGAGGATATAGTGAATATTACGGATGTTAGAAGCAGCTGGAAAGCAATACCTGACAATGAAAGAAGAGAGTTTTGGAAGAAGGAGAAGGAGGAAGAAATTGTGATAAATAAATCTAACTCTAGCTATTCATCAGCGAAAAAGAAGGCAACGTCCCTTGATGTGCCAAGTATTGCGACTGAGGAAGATCTGGAGGATAGGAAGGAGTTGCCTGAATTGGAGCAGAAGAATATCACAATGGCCATGATTCCATACAATGGTCCGGCCCTGAACGAGGTAATTAATAAGCTGGATATTCTTGGCCTTAAGCACCATGCCTTAGAGAATGGAGGACCTTTGGATACCAAAAGAAGGAGGATAATCAAATCAGAATCTAATTTGGACCAAGACATTTTTGGTTATGTTACTAATCTAAGGAAAGTTAAAGCTAGAGCTAAAAGATATGCTAGGCGAAAGAAAGTACAGGGGAAGGAGAATTTTCTTGAAGAGAATGGGAATCATGATATAGTAATGAATGAAATGGGATCTGTATGTATGAACAAATCAGAGTTTATCTTCTAAGCGGGTACTATCAGAACTTAGAAGACTAATCCTGAAGGTGATGGTGGCTGGCCATTAACAGCCACCAAGAAACCATGAAGTGCATCTCCTGGAACTGTCAAGGCTTAGGAAGAGCCTTGACAGTTAAAAATCTAAGGGATTTGGTGAAGAAATATCATCCCTCAATAATCTTCCTAATGGAGACTAAAATGATCAGTTCTAAGGTAAGGAAAATGTGGTTTTAACCAGGATCTGTATGTGGAACCTAGAGGATTAACAGGTGGTTTGGCGGTCTGGTGGAAAGACAATATTTCTGTGACAATTCTGTATAAAACAAAGAACATCATCCACACAATTGTTGAATCAAATAGCTTGAAAATGCCAAAATTCCTCACTTTCATCTATGGCCTTCCAAAAGAAGGTGAGAGGAGAATTGTTTGGGAAGAATTAAGGAAGCTTGCTACTAATGTTGATAATTCTTGCTTGCCATTGGTGACTTCAATGACCTTCTATCCCAGGCTGAGAAAGAAGGAGGCAATCCACGTTCAATGTGTAAAATAATTAATTTTCAACTATTACTTTCTTATTGTAAGCTACTGGACCTTGAGTTCAAAGGCTCCAAATTTACATGGGGCAATAATAGAGATGATGCTATTGTAAGGGAAAGATTAGACAGAGCAGGTGGGAATGTGGAATTTAGAGAGGAGTTTGAACATGTTATGGTATTCCATGTAGAACCTATAGGTTCGGATCATCATGCCTTGATGATTGATTGTTGTTATTGTGAGGAAATCAGATCCAGAACCTTTAAATTTGAGGTTGTTTGGGCTGAACATGTGGATTTTTTACAGATCATGAGCAAGGAATGGAATGGAGTGGGTGATATTCTGGGGGACAGAATTCAAGATGTTGTGAGGAGGTTGAAAGCTTGCAGCCTAAAACTCATGAGATGGAGTAAAATAGCATTTCCAAATTCCAGAAAGGAAATAGACCAACTTCGGTCTAAACTGCACAAGTGTACAGAAGGTCCATTAACTGTTAAGAGAATGATGGAAGCTGAGGAGACTATAAGGAAAATTGAAGTTGCCTGGGATAAAGAAGAAGCATATTGGTGGCAAAGATCTAGAATTGATTGGCTGAGATGTGGGGATAGAAACTCTAAGTTCTTTCACAGTAGTGTAATTCAGTGAAGACAAAGGAATAAAATTTTGAGATTGAATGATGAGAATGGTATATGGTTAGAGGAGAAGGAAGCCATCAATAAATCTTTTTCATCCTTCTATTAGAATCTTTTCAGCTCTACGGGCAGCAGGGCCATGGACCAAGCCTTAGACTATATCAAAAAGGTAGTCACCGATGATGATAATGCTAGACTTATGGAACCTGTGACAGATCAGGAAATCGAGATTGCAGTTTTTCTGTTGGGTGCCAATAAAGCTCTAGGGCCAGATGGTTTTTCTGCTTTGTTTTATCAAAGTGCTTGGAAAGAGATACATAAGGAAGTTTGTGGTCTGGTACATGAGTTTTTTGAAGATAAATCAGCCTTGAATCAGATAAATGCCACCAACATTGTGCTCATCCCGAAAATTAACATGCTAGAAGGAGTGCATCATTTTAGGCCAATAGGCCTATGCAATGTGTCTTATAATATCATTGACAAAATCCTAACGTCTAGAATGAAAAAGTTGATCGTTAGAATAATCTCTCCAAACCAAAGAGCTTTTCTAGAGGGACGCATGATTCAATGTAATATCATCCTTACCCATGAGGCATTCCACTACCTTAGACATAAGAAGACAAGCAAGAAATGGGAGTTTGCTTTGAAGATCGACATGAATAAAGCTTATGATAGAGTGGAATGGGACTTTCTTGAATCAGTCATGTTGAAGATGAGATTTTGTAGTGGTTGGGTGAAGCGAATTATGGGTTGTATTACATCAGCTGCCTTCAATCTACAAGTTGATGGCCATAGAATTAATTCTTTTAGTCCTGAGAGAGGAGTGAGGCAAGGAGATTCTCTTTCTCCTTATATGTTTATTTTAATATCAGAGGTACTCTCTCTCATGATTAAAACTCATATTGACAGGAAAGAATTAAAAGGAGTGAAATTGGCCCGAAATGCCCCTATGCTTTCTCATTGTTTCTTTGTAGATGATGCTATACTCTTTCTAAATGCTGATGAAGTGAATTGTAAGGTGATGAAGAAAATTCTAGAGGTGTACTGTCAGGCCTCAGGGCAGATGATAAATTTGGAAAAGTCCAGCATCTATTTTTCAGCAAATACTCCTCCTAGAGTAAAGGATGAAGTGGTGGCTTGCTTGGGGATAAAATATTCTGATCATGCAGGGAATTACTTAGGCCTACCAGTAATTTGGGGATATTCTAAAGTTGCTGCATTAGCTGTGGTTAGAGACAAAATTGGCCTAAAGTTACAAGGTTGGAAGCAAAGACTCCTCTCCTTTGCAGGGAGGGAAGTATTAATTAAAGCAGTAGCGAATTCTATTCCTACCTATCTTATGATGTGTTTTCTCTTCCCAAAAAAATCATGTATGGAGATAAATAGCTTAATCTCCAATTTTTGGTGGGGAAGCAAAGGGGAGGAAGGGACTATACATTGGAAAAGTTGGAATTTGATGACAGAAAAGAGGGTAGAGGGAGGGATGGGCTTTAGAGAGTTGTCTTGCTTCAATAAAGCCTTTCTAGCTAAGACAGCTTGGAGGTTGCTGACTCAACCAAATGACATGAGGTGCAAAGTATTGAAAGGCATTTATTTTCTGAAAGATAATTTCCTGCAAGCAAAAAAGGGGCAGCGGGCTTCTTGGGGATGGAGTAGTATATTATAAGGTAGGGATTTACTGCTGCATGGTCTATGTTGGAAGGTGGGAAATGGGAGATCAATCTACTTATGGAAAGACAAATGGGTGCAGGGATTAAATGGATGTAAACTTCAGGGCAATGAGGTCACGGAGGAGGAAAGTAATTAAAAAGTGGCTGAAATCATTAGCAATGGGCAATGGAACTTAAGCTCCATTAGTTCAAAAATCAGTATGGAGGAAATGGATGCTATCCTCAAGCTACCTGTTCCTCGCAATGATCAGGAGGACCAAGCTATTTGGCTGAACAACCGAGATGGGAATTATTCAGTGAAATCGGGATATATGATAGCAAAAGAAATGATAGGAAAGACTATAATACGTGATCCAAGTGCCTCTGTTACTGTTCCAAAAACCCTGTGGAAATGCATTTGGAAAATCATTATTCCACCTAAGGTGCAACAATTTCTATGGAGAATGGGTGCAGGAAAAGTTGCTACTCGAGCGGCTTTATTCAAACGCAAATGTTCTAAGTCCCCAATATGTCTAGTGTGCTTAGCTGAAATTGAGACATTAGAACATTTACTATTCCTATGCCCATGGACTAAATTGTGCTAGTTTGGTAGTCTATTAAACCTCAAATTTAACCACTGGATAGTGAAGAGGTGTGAAGATTTAATGAGTGATATGCTAGGTGAAGGAAGTAGACTGGACAGTTATGGTAAGTCTATTTTTGCCACTATGTGTTGGTGGATATGGAAAAAAAAGATGTAATTGGGTGTTTAATGAGGCCAAACTTGATGCTAAAGAGGTAGTGAAACTAGTTACACTTCAGGTGGAGGAGTACTGGAGGGCGAAGTCTGTAGTGAAGTGCTCTGTCAAGAAGGTCTACAATGAAGAGTTACCAAGAAATAGTCAATGGATTACACTAGATGAGGGGTCTGTCAAAATAAATGTAGATGGTGCTTTTGATGTATCCACAAAGGAAGCTAGTGTAGGTATGATATGCATGAATCATAAAGGCGTTTTTGTAGGAAGAAGGGGAAGAGTAGTACAAGCGGTCTCTCCTTTCATGACTGAATGCATCGCACTAAAAGAAGCATTGCTGCAAAGAGGAAGGTTCCATGAGGCTAAAGTGGTGATCGAGACTGATTGTGAAGTGCTCTATAGAATGGTTAAATGTAGAAATTTAGTTGGTAGCGAGTGGAGGTGCAGGGATCTGCTAACTAATATTTTCGGCTTGCTGGAGTTGGTGAGTGGTGTGTCATTTTTCCTTGGTTGCTAGACAAGGGAACCAAGCTGCAGACAGAATGGCAGCATTAGCTAAAAAGAGGATGTATCAGCTTCCTTGGTTGGACAATATTCCATCCTCTTTAAGCAGTATATTAGCCCGTGATAATCAACAAGCTGAAACCCAGGTAGCTAATCCTGATGGTATTGGCACTAAGAAAGGGATTGGTTAAGTAGCTGTTGCTTTAAAGACTATAGGAATTAGTTAGCTTTATAATTTTCCCTTTGGTAAGGTGTGGGATATGATTTGATGTTAGTTGTTTTTTTGAGCATTTTCTTGGCTTCGGCTATTGGTGTGTGTAATTCTTGATTTTGATTAGTAATAAAATTGATCTTTTTTGTGCAAAAAAAAAAAAAATTAGTGTAGTTGAGAAGAGAATTTATATTCCCTCTAGTCCTACTTATAAGACATAATTGACTTTTTAAAATAGATTAAGGAAGCTAATTAAATTATTTTAGAGTATTTTTATTTTTATTTTTTCTTCAAACTAATTAGTTTGACTAATAAACTAATATGCTCCCTCCGGTCCTAATTACTAGTATAAGATATAGTTGACTTTTTTGAAGAGATTGAGGAAATTAATTAAATTATTTTAGAGTATTTTTTTTCCAAACTAATTAGCTTGACTAATAAACTAATATATAATTTAAAAATACACAACAGATGAAATAATTAAGTAACTTATTTAGCTTTCTTAATCCCTCCAAAAAAAAGTTAACTTTGTCTTATAATTAGGACCGGAGGTAGTATAATATAAGAATATACAACATATGAAATGATTAAGTAACTTATTTAATTTTCTTAATCTCTAAAAAAAAAGTTGACTTTATCTTAGAATTAGGACTAGAGGTAGTAGTAAATTGATGCTGAACTTAATTTCTTAATGAGGATTTCAATTTTATTACAGTACAAGAATTGAGTAACATACGTTAAAAGTGTGAACCCACGTGGACAGAAGCACTTGCACCGCACGGCCCTTCGTTGCTGCCAACGGCCATATCAAGTTGCAACTCCTTTTCAGGCTTACCTCACCCACCCGGCACCCTGATATATATGCAGTTGCGCCTTCCCCTTATGAATAACGAATCCAATTATCAATTACAGTAAATGCTTCCCAAAATTCCATTTTTAATTATTTTAACCACCCCCAATTTCTTTTGTTTCTTATACAATATTATTTTTATGTTGTTTGATGATACTATTAGTTATAATTAACTGATTTTTATAAAACCTAACGATTATAATTTCTATAGTACATATTCACATATTAGAACTAGTTTCCCTATCTATCCTCTTATATCTAGGCTATTAAGATCTCATTTTGACAGTTTATATTTAATTTTTTTTTTAAACATTAATTTGATGGGTAGATAATCTAAAATAAAGATAATATATTGACTAACATTTTTTCATTTAAAAATTATCAACTTAAAAAAAATAAAATTGGTTCCTTAGCACGCACTCCTTATTACAAGGCACACTAATTCTAAATGAGGTGGATGATTCTTATTATAAGTCACATGCATGAGTTTTTCCCATGCCTATCCCTAATAAAAATTATTAACTATAAGAGATAACACAACGCAGATATGACAAAATTTCATTAAAATGTGGGAAAAATTACAATTTTTTTTTTTAAAAGTTAATGACTTAACCACCTATCCTTTAATTTCAATGAGATTGTTAAAGATGCCTTATAATAGAAACTGAAGGGAGTATATAAAGATTAAGGTGTAAATATGCTATAGAAGTTTACGTTGAAGAGTAATGTTACTCTTAAAATTTTTTTAAGTTCAATACCACCCAAAAAGTTTTAAAATACAACAATATTGTCATATTCAATTAAAAAACTAATATTGATGTTAACTGTTAACTTTTTAATAAAAATGAGAAATATTGCTCAATTTTACTTTTAAAATAACATTGAATTTAAAAAAACTTTCAAGGTAATATTAGTCATCATAAAAATTTTTAGGGCAAATTTACATTTTAACCTGAATATATAATAAACACAATAGCATTTTACTAAAGGCTACATTTGTTGGTCTATGATTTAGTTATCCTATTAGGAAAATGTCAAAAATCATAAATATTTTTTTATACAAATAACTCAAAATTCAACCTGAACTATGCGCAGGATCAGGTTTTAAAAGAGAGATAGCTTTTTCAAAAGGATTCTTTACATTTCTATAAAATGCAACCTAAGATCTCATGTTCAAAACGATCCAATCTCTTTTACTAAAGGCTACATTTGTTGGTCCCTCTTGAAAGCATTTTTTTGAGTATATGGTTATAATTAAGATAAATATGGAACTCAATAATAAATGCCTACTAATTATATAACTATCAACAATGCATGCTCATTGTTGTAAATGGACGATCGAGATTTAAAGATATTGATATCTAAACACCTAACTACAATAAAATTTGACGGCATAAATTGATGATAACCAACCTCGTCATGTTCATCACTATATCGAGCATGATGTGCGCTTATATACTAAAAAAGAAGCATATGTTATATTTATGGTCATTTTATATTTCGTTTTCAAATTATTAAATTAAAGTTATATAAATGTTTGATAATTATAAAATTCATGAGATAATAAAAAAAATCACATAAACATAGAGTTCGTCTAGTGGTGTAAGAACCTACTACATAGAGTTTGTCTAATGGTGTAAGAATCTACTGAATCTTTTTTGGGTATGAAGTTTGAGCATCAAATGAAACACTTATGTTAAAAGAGACAGCCAGAAATTATGAATCAGATATTGAATAATAATATAAAAAAAAATAAAAAATATTTATCAAGGGAGAGGATTCACGTCCCTATAATTTGTCGGGGCACAACATAGAGTTGAGACTTGTGCCTTTCCTTTATTTTTTTTCAATTAATAAAGGCAAGTCGGAGCTTGAAGAGTTAAGGCAAATGAATTAGATTATGAAAATCTATCCCTTAATACATCGAAAACAAAATAAACATCGAAAGTAAACTAATGGAGACAGGATTGCTAGTCATTTAGAGCCATGTGAAGGCAATCCCTAGGAATCATTGGAATAAGAAACATCCCATCATCAAAAGTAGAGTCGTGCCCTTTTTTGGCCATATAATCCGCATAAGAAATGTTTTCTCTTGACATATAATGTAACTCCACATTTCAATCTTTGAAAAGAAGGTCTTTAGTTTTCCCAATAATGTCTCTTAGCGAATGATCTGTGGAACAGTCACACATAAGAATATTGATAGCATCAAGAGAGTTAGAGTAGAGAGGGATTCTCTGCAACCCCATCTGGTGACCAAGACTTGTGCCTTTCTACTGCAGCTGATGCCACCTCAACTTTGAGGACCTTCCCAAGTATGTTTTTCTGTGATTCTTTAGATTATTATATTCTACATAAAATGTGTTATATTTTGATATCTTATTTATAAAAAATAAAGTTTTTTTTAATTCTTTTTAAATTTTTTAAATATTTAAGACTCTAAATAAAAAAAAATTATATATTTTTAAACTCTTACATCTTTAAAAGATCATAAAAAATGAAAACAATTCCATTTTTTCTCCATAATAAATCAAAATATCACTAATTTTATATAAAATCTAATGATATACTCCCTCTGGTTCTTATTACAAGACATCAACTAACAAGTGTATTTGGTCTCTTTTATTAAGCAGTTACTTGTTTCCAATAAGTATTAATTATATTTTTTCTACTTATGCCTATAAGTAATAAGAATAGTGGATGAGAGTAATAATTAATATAATATTACAATTTAGTGTAATTAGTAGATGTAATATTAAAAATTATTTAAATTAAAAAATATCTTTATTAATTTATAAAAATTATTAGTTGATTTTTTATAACAGTGTAAGTGTAAGTAAGGAACAATGAAAAATACATTCACGAAGGTTCCGAAATTAGGCGCGGCAGGAAGGCAGGTGAGGCCCCCCTGCCCCTATTGGTCAATTCTTGATTGGTGATTAGGGGTGTAAATAGGCCAGGTCAGGCCAGGCCTTGCCCTTAACAGGTCAGGCCTGTTCTGTAACATACTGGCCTGTAGCCTGTTACAGGCCTACTTTTCGGCCTGGGCCTGGCCTGTATATAGGCCTGGCCTGGCCTGTGGCCTGTTAAGGCCTGTGTTTTTTTTTTTTTTTTTAAAAAAAAATTTTAAAAAAAAAATTTTTTAATTTTTTTTTATTTAATTAAGCTAACAGGCCACAGGCCGAAAACAGGCCTACTTTAAACAGGCTAACAACAGGCCAAAATTACATAAATTAATACTAATAATATAAATAACAGGCCACAGGCCGAAAACAGACTCACTTTAAACAGGCTAAAAACAGGCCAAAATTACATAAATTAATATTAATAATATAAACAGGCCGGCCTGACAGGCCTAAAAGGCCTCTTATCAGGCCTGGGCCTGGCCTGTTAAGGGAAAACAGGCCTCATAAGAGGCCTTGGCCTGGCCTTTTAGCCTGACAGGCCAGGCCTGACCAGGCTTTTAACAGGCCAGGCCACAGGCCCCTGGCCTTTTTACACCCCTATTGGTGATGAGCGGGCGTTGGAAAAAACAGAGAAAGAGAGAGAGAGTGATAAGTGGCATTTTTCAAGAATTAAAAAACAAATAAATAAAAAGCTAAATAATATTGGCTGAGTCACACACGTCAGCCCAGTAACACTCACACGCTCCTTTTCTCTATATAACTCCTACCCCATTCTCTTCCTCCTCGCCGCACTGCAGCTCTCTTCATCATCTTCTTCTTCCTCCTCCATTTCCACTGTTCCCCTCTCTCTCCTCTCTCTCCCCTCTACACATATGAGTGTAGAAGCAAGCTTCACGCTGGCTACACTGCATGGAGACTCCAGATCTTTCCCCTCCCCACGTGGACGCATCTCGTCCCTCCCTCGGTTTCCCTCTCGGCACCGCCCTTCTTCTCATCGTCATCTTCAGCCTTAGCGGCATCTTCTCTTGCTGTTACCACTGGGATAAGCTCCGATCTCTCCGTCAATCCTTCTCCTCTCACTCCGATCCCCACCCTTCTACCGCCAAACCCAACCTCCCCTCCGCCGTACGCACGCTTCCTCACTTTTTTCCCTCCCTTTCCTCAATTTCTTCCTCTCATTGTCTTTTTTTCACTGACTCTGCTCTCAATTTCAGGATTGGAAGCGGATCAGAGGAGATAGCTTTACGGTGTTGATGCCTGGCGACGAGGTGCCCAAATTCATCGCGATGCCGTGTCCGTGTGCACCATCCCGGTCGGAGAACATTATGGTGAGCGTGGAGAAGCCGCCGCCTAAGCCACCGTCTGTGGCGGTGCCGTATTACTGAGGTGTGATATAGTTCATGCCTAACCAATGGCCACGCAGAATGGGTTCACTCCTGTGCAGAGTGCTCTGTTCTGTGAGTTGAACAAGTTGCTGTCGTCTTCCACAAGAGATAGGTAGCAGGTCAATTTGTAGTTTCTGTGACCAATTTTTGCATTTGATTCAATGTTTGTGATATGTACCTTGTAATGATGTGTAATCACACCACTCCATTTTTTTTCCTTTCTACTCCTGGATAGGAAAATTCCAATTTGGCTTTGTCCTTTTACTTTCAGCTCTATATAAAAACTTCAGCGATTACCTACCCACTGGACTTCTTTTTGAATTTGAAAGAAACGAAAGAGTAAAAGATTTGAGTTCTGATATCAATTCACAATCGTTTTGATGTATGACTATAATAATTAGGACGTTTAAAAGGAAAATTACAAGCATAATTGTCAATTAACGATGTTTTTTCTTTCAGCATGATTTCAATATATAGTGATATTGACCAAGGACCTGGGAGAGAGCATGGAATTAGTGTAAGAATTTGCCTTTTTGGGTATCTGTAGTTAGGCCTGATGAAATGACAAGTACAAGAGACATTTGATTTATCGATAGGAATTTAACTTAGCGGCTAATACTTAGGTGAACCAATGTTGTATATTAATGTTTTAATCTTTATTAAAAGATGGAAAACACACTTCTCACATATTGTAGGAGAAGTGTTTTCTCATGTCACACATACATGAAATGGTGGGACCCATGTATGTATGAACATACATATATATAGGTCCCATTATTTTATGTATGTGTAGGAATATTTTTTTTTCATGCAACATGAGAAAATTAAATTCCTTAAAAAATATGTCCATATTTTTTTTTTTGCCTATACTTATGTTTTTTTAAAAAAAAAAATAGGAGGGGGGAGATATTTGAAATGTTGTACAGTACTGTACAACATTTCAAATAGAATTGATTTTTTATTTTTATTAAAATCAAGTTCTAATGATCAAGTCTTGACCTATCTGGTGATTCCATGTCCCCCATTGGCAATGCACATGGAGACCCACCTCAAAATTAATAAGTGGAAGAAAATGAACTCATAATTACTACTATTATTATTCGTGGCAAATGGCAATCGCTGAATTAAATTACCGTATTCATATGATCTTAATTAACTGACTTATATAATCATATCATATCTTAGAGAAACTGACATTTTTTATTTTCACAACTCAATCCCATGCATCATTCTAAAAGTTTATTACATCAAAGTAGTATAGTTTTTTTTTCTTTTTTAATTCTTGTTTATTCCGGAGTGAAATAATGTAAAAACTCAATATAGCCTGAAGATATAATTTTCAGATAAACTTATCTATAAAGAAAAGGATTCTTGAGATAAATATTCAAAGGCAGAAGAGTAAGAGAAGGGGCATACACAAAAGAAGGGAAGCAGATCATTTCCTTTTTTTTTTTTTCCTCTCATTATCTTTCATCAACCTATATAGGCTGTTAATTGGAAATATGAAAGAAAAGTTAAATTAGTATTATAACCTTTTTGATTAATTGGATGAACATGATTTAAAAATTATGAGGAATGATGAGAGAAGCCAACCGTTTTCCATTACTACTAAATTTCTCACTACTCTATCTCTATGGTAAATTATGAACCTTTTTTTTTCCTATTTAAGTAATGTTGAACTAATTAAATCAAATTTTAATGATACAAATTAACTAAGAATAATCAAATTTAATCGAAATAGCTCACAATTATGGTGTTTGAGAAGTGAGAACACATAAACCATTACCCAATGAGAAAAATTCTTTGATAATCTATATAAGCAGTTTTTGTAAAATACTTCTCTGATTTTTAATATAGGACCCAATGAACTATTTTGATTAGATTGATAAATTTAGTTAATATGATATGTTTTTTTTTATAAAAAAAATATTCGAAGCATTTCCTTTAGTTTGCTCCCTCCTTCTTCTTAGTTAATTATTGTTGAGAAATAATCAATAGGAACAATTTTTTAAAAAAAATTGATAAATATAGTTTTACATTAAAATCAAAATCAATTATAGATTAAGGATAAGAAGAGTATAAATTATGATAATTAAGTGGGGAATATATTCATGTATGTCGTCGAGAATATATAGAAATATAATCGAACATTCACATCACGACCTAACATTTTCACTGTGTGAAAAGAAGTGAAAGTGGAGTGTGATCGAAGTGCAAGTGCTTTAATTTTTCTTGTATATTCCACGGAAAGAACTAGGAAGGGGAGAGAAATGCGTCCCGTTCCGTGATTGTTTCCACTACTACACATCACTTTTGTATCACTGCTCATCTTTAATTTGATTGCGCCTCCTTAATTTACCTGCAACGACACCGTTTTTTTGTGCACAACCAAACCAGAGGTTACTTGTGTGATTATATGCTGGTTCATGGAATAGAAAAATAAAATGAAATGGAAAACTCGTTAGTTCTCAATAAAATGATGTCTTTTATTATGGATTTATATTATTTACTATTTGACACACACACACACACTACTCACTTGTTATACTAGTGACACTTGTCAAGGTTCACTCCTATATTCATTCTTTTGATTTTGGGGTGGTGACCATTTTTTAAATATTTTTTATTCTTTATTTCTTTAGATTAAACTGTATGTTAAACCTTAAAATATTTTTTTACACAGTATCTCAAATTAATTAATTTTTAGTTCTATATTCAGAAACATTTTTCTTATAATACTGGTATTATAAAATATTTTTTTAGTACTACCTAATATCCAAAATATTTTTTTAGAATAATCAATATAGAATATTTTTCAGCACTGAAAATAAGTTAATTAATTTTTAGCGCATGAAGCAATTTTAAAAAAGAAAAGCTGTTTTATTTGGAGAGATAAGCACTACATGCTGATCAGCATTCAATGTGAATTCCACTTGCCAAGACGAAGAAAGAAACAAAGTGACGAAAGGAGCATGCATTTTTTTGGTTTAAAAAATACCAATTTGGGACAGTGTGTACGTACGGATTGTTGAGAGGTCGTCGGAACCCTCCTCTTTTGTCAGTGGAATTTATCCACAGTGTTTTTGTATGCATCACTTTAGTCTTATTTATAAGTTCATTTTTGGTCAAATCTCACGTACCAAGAAGAGGTGATTAACTCAATGATTATGAGAGTGAATTTTTAATTTTACTCTCATTTATGATTGACTAATTTTCAACTCTTTCTTCTCTCTCTATCTTGATCGGTATAATTAATATGAGTAAAATTGTCACAATCTCATTCATTACATGAAATTAGACTTATAAATAGGACCAAATTTTTTTGATCAAAATACACTTATAAATAGGACCAGAATGATATGAAGTAACATGCACAATCGTATTTTGGCATTATAGAAATCTCTTGTTCTCTCGGCCTCTTGTGCCACCTTCTTGAATAATGCTCAACCACTATAATTACCTTATTATTTTATTCTGTAATCATTAGGCTGTAACAATTAATGGCTATCATTTGATGCTCATTAATTAATTCACCATATAGCACGGGCTAAGAATCTTTCCAGATCTTCATGGGTGATTTTAGAGCTCAAACTTGAGGTTTCAAGACACGTCAAGCGTTCATTTCTCATTGGATTATTCAATTTAAAACATTTAAATATTCCTCTAATGATAGGATTAGAGAATCTCTAATCTTTCTTTATCAAGACCTCAGAAAAAACTACAGTACTCTGAATTATGACCAGCCTTAGTGGAACCTCTATATTTATTTATATAAACCCATCCAGCATATGATGATATCTCAATCCCCTTGACACCCGAAGGATTGTAAACAGAATTCACTTGGCTCATTAATTAATTAGAGAATTAATCTTTATTGCTTGACACGTACGTAGTCGCCAAATTTTTAAATCTTTACCCTGAAGAAGGGAAAAAAAAATCAATTGATTCCCAACCAGTGCAGAAGCTGTTTCTACGGAATAATGTATTTGGATTATATATATATATATATATATATATATATATATATATATATATATATATATGAAACAGTTGTTATTATGTTAATGATTAAGCCAGAAATATCGATTCACGTCGTATCCAAAATAATGATCTCCCTAATTATTCAATTGATATCATTAAACTAACAACAGAAAATCTGTATGCCTGCAGTTATATAATTGAGGTTTCACTTGCCCGGATCATGCTTACATATATACACGTAGTGTTGTACTTTTTAGTACTTTCCCATGTGATGCATACGTATTATATAGTGGAAATCCTCGTAAAAAAAATGTTAGGTAGGTACATAGACGAACATACATATATAGAGAGAGACCAGGGCAAAACACAGTAGTGCTAGTGCTTCTTTATAAATAGATAGTGCATATGCAAATATATTATCATGCGCATTTTATACCATAAATTTTTTTTTTCCAGTGCATTGGTACACATGAACAGTTCTCAAATAGAGCAAAATTGTTATGTTCATTACATATATCTAATTGTCCATTAGTGGGGTGGAATTGGTGTCCAGGCATCATAAAGTAACATACGTTGGTCTTTTATAAAATGTTTATGTGTATGTATATATGTTTGTGTATATATATAGTTTAATTTTTTTTCTTTTGTTGTAGAAATATTTTTTATAACACATTCACATTAAAATGAATGGGTCCTATTAATATTTTCTCTTTTTTCTTTTTTATAATAAGACTCACTCACTTTTATGTGAGTGCGATAGAAAAAAAAATTCTACTATAAAAACAGAAACATTAAACTCATATGTGTGTGTGTGTGATGATTTTACACTTCCACTTTCTTTCAAGAAAAACAACTTAATTAACGCGAAGAACCCTAAACTCAAATGGTAACTCATGGCCGAGTTTAACGGGAGGTTGTGGAATCTAACCTTAAATGGTTTATGTGTGGTGTGTGCACGGGTATGTGTGACTCTCCCTTTCCTATAGGGAGGGTTAGGCTAGGAGTAGATTTTTTTTTTTTTTTTTTTTAAAAAAACCAGCTTAGCTAATTCTCCTTGCTCCTTTTTTTTTTAAAAAAAAAAAAATTAATCTTTTCGTACGTGAAATAATATAATCATATTTCTCTTTCTCTTATTATGTTTTGTATCTCAAAACAAGGAAAAAAAAAACAAGGGAATCTGATAAAGCAAGTCAATTAAGTCATAATTGACGACGTAGGTATAATTAATTCGTCTATATGTCCCATTAGGATCAGCACAAAGTGAAGTGCTCTCCAGTTGCATGTGGATATGCTATTTTAATCATCAGAGCTTCATCTTCATTCAGAGAGATCGTTTAAAGGAAATGGATTGGTTCAACGAAAAGTTAGTTTACTTGGCCCAGAAATACGCAAAAAGTTAGGTTAACATACCAAATGTTGTCACTGTGGGTCAAACGTTAGGATTATTATATGATGAATACTGAGGTGGTGGCTATGTATAAACTTCATGCACAAGTAGCCCAAGTGGGATTCTTCTTAACTTAGGCTACTTATGATCATTTTTATTGCCTTCATTTTCATTTTCATTAATTAAATATTACTACTTTATATATGAGTCATTTTGCATTTCTCGGGATAAGGACAAATGATGCTTTGTATCATCAATACTGTGGACTCTCAATAATGTTTCGTCAGCTCATTGGTTTGATTGAGATGTTTTATTAAGAGCATGCGATGATATATGTAGTGCTGACAAAATTTTGATGGAGAGATTTAATATAATATTAGTGCACCTACAGCACTTCACTATATACGAACAGCCAGTGCAGTTTAATTACTATAGGAATATATATTTGCCATTTGACAATAATTATTCTAATGCAAGTAGATAGGCATGCTTCTGGTTTCATGTGGTTTTATGTTTCCTCTTGTTTACATCTTTATACTTTTTTTTCCCAGAATGTGAACAAGTTGCTTTTTTTGGTGTATATATGGTGGAATTAATTAAGCTGCTAAATTGATATATATGATGAGCTGTTATATATATCTCTATTTTGTTCGAGTCAACTTAATTAACTGGTGGTGATGATTAAAGCAGACTTAATTTAACGTAAACTTACTAATCCTTGATTGAAATGTTGGTGTGAATTTATAATACTCTACTACTAATCAAGTGTTATATTTAAAGCAGATTTGGAAGGTTTGACAATTGGTGGAGGTGAACTCAATTTACCTTACATTTAGGGGTGGGAAAATTATTAACTTTACTTAAATTAGTTTTATTTATTTTATAATTGTTTTGATGTTGTGATTTTTTATTGTACTTAGGAAACATTGAATGCTCATAGTCTTAGATTTAATGTGTAAAAGGATTTGGTACTATGACTCTGAGTGGGGGTTTTAAAAATGAGACAATACATGCATGAAACATTCATCCAATAAGTTATTCATTCATTATATCTCATAATACACTTCATCTTGCGTCTTTCTATATATGTACTTTTATATTATATTTTTGCAGAGCAGTCTATAATTACTGCACTCAAAATAGTGTCAAGTGCACAAAAAACAAGCTCATTGATGGCAACTACAGATGCACCTTCCAATGGCTGCCTCCGAAGGTGTATATATTATTCATCAATGACTATAATATTAACAAATTGATGAAACACATCATATAATTTATATATATGACTAACAAATTTTTTCTCTCATTTTTTTTTTATAGTGCTTAAAGCAACCAAACAACAGTAATAATTGTGGGTACTGTGTGATGCAGTACTTGAAAGGCATAGTCACACATGGTACTAAAAATATTGATACAAATAAGATATATTTTATGCTCAATTCATTAATATATATATATATATATATATATATATTACAATATATAACTTCCACCTATTAATTATTTCTTTTTGTGCACAGATTTTAATGCCTTTTGCGTCATGTTTAGCAATTTACAAATGAAAGAAGTGGCTAAAGAGTTGACGACATTTCTGCAACATCAGTGGAGTAGGGATAGGAAACTTTCGAATGATTGTAAATTTTTAAATACTAATTTATTTGTTTTAAATTTTTAGTTTTAATAGTGTGTAAATATACATGATTAACTATAAATGTATTATGATTGGTTGTATTATTTTGTATATGAATGAATATAAATACATATTTTACTTCGTTCTATACAAAAAAACAAGTAATTGCCCACGGAATTACTAACGAAATATATTCAGTAGACAATTTCTGACGGAATTTTCGTCCGTAATTTCTCACGGGCAGATTCCACTGGCAATTCTACAGAAGTGAAAAATTTCTGATGAAATTCTCCGACGGACTTATTCCATCAACATTTGCAGACGAAAGTGCAACGAAATATCATCGGAAATTACTGACGGAGTTATTCTGTGGAAAAATTCCATCCTTAAAAATGGTGTTTTTCTTAAGAAAAATAAAATAAAATAAAATTTTACGGATGGAATTGAGTGGGTAATTCAATCGGTAAGTTTAGGTTAAAGACAAAAACCCAGTGTCACTCTGTGTTAGCCCGAGCGCGACGAAAATTTTCCCTCCTCAGCGAAAAATTTCCCTCCCGTTACTAAAACTCGGCCTTATCAAACCTCCATCTTTGAAACTCGGCCAGAGCGTGACGTATTGCTTCTTCAACCTGCGCGACGTATTAGCTCTTCAACCTCTCGCTCCTCGCGACAGTCTATCGGAGCAGAAGTTTGTTCCTGAAGTCACGGTCTTTTAGTGTATGTCCTGGGTTAAGTCTGTTCGGATCGTATGCATTCACCTGGAACACATTTAATTCTGGTTCCTGTGTCCATTATGTGTTAGAGTAGACAGAGTGTTAATTGAATTGCTAATATGTTTTTGGAAACTTCTCCCTTTTTAATCTCCTGAGAAATTGAGCTGGAGATTTATTTATGTACGTCTCATATTTTGGTGGAATATGATTGTACGCCTGGGTTTTTGGGTGATGTGTTGTATTCTGTAGAAAGTGAGGCTTTCTTGCTCGTTTTCCTCTATAAATATGACTGACATATTTACTTAAATCTTTGGTCTCTAACTAGACAAACCAAATTAAACGTTGAAGGGAACTGAGTAATTTATTGGAAGCCTAAAATCTTGTCTGCTTTAATAGAAGTAGTTAATTAAGTCTAAAATCTTGTGACTTTTACTAGTTCCTCTCTGAGTTATTTCCTTGAAGTTTTAACAGATTCAACACCAATGGCATGGTATCTTTGTCAAAGTAATATCCAGAATTGATTGTAAATTTATGTTACTGTTGTTTTGATGGGATGGATGTAATTATTTTAGACGACATTTCTCATTTTTCAGCACAATAGTTATTGACTGGTTAGCTGCTTCTTAGTTTCTATGTTACACTGTAATATGCATTGGCAATTAAATTATTGACTTTGTTATGCTTAATGGCTTTAGAAGAGGCTATTAGTCTTATTTTTAGTTTTTCCTGTGTTTGCGGTGATTTTTTTTTTTTTTAAATGTACTTCTTCCTGTGCTCATTAAATTTTTCGTTAATTTTTGGATGCAAAAACATGCCTCTCTTCCTGCGATCTCTAGCCCAAACTCAGTTTCCCTTTCAATTAAAGGGAAAAATTTTCCATCCATTCAATTGCGATCAAGGTCATCTCAGTTTCAAGTTAAATGTGCAGTAAGTTTTTCAAAAAAAACCCTGAATATTGTTTTTCCTTAATTTATAGTTATCAGCTTATAACAATGGGGTTATTTTTCCTTTGTATTTCAGTTTATAGTCCTGACTTTTAGTTAAGAGCCATGTTCCAGTCTATTATGATATATGAAATGCCTATAAATGTTGCTCGTAACTTCCAAAACAGAAAAGGTTGCTCTTGCCTTTTTTATGCTCTAATCATGAAATCCGCAGCTAATGTAATACTCAGATAATTATTTGTCTTAAATATCATATTTCCATAAATAATACCTATTTTAAATAGGTGAATATGTGGTCTCAAATTTTGGTGTTGTATTTATTTTTATTCCTAGGCAATTTTCCCTAGAATTAGAAGGTCTAAAGAGTAAAGACTAATTTTTCTAAGTCTTATTAAGGATCATAAAATATCCTAAGATTATCATAAATATTATACCATTTTAGCAATTAAAATCATCAGAGGATGATAAAATCAGTTAGAGGAAATTAGCAACAATTATTGGGCAATAGGAATTGCAATAGTTGAGATACTATAGTAATTTTTGAAATTAGTTAATAATTAATTTATAAAGGTCATAATTAAGGAAATATCAATTAAATTAAGGACCAAATGATATTTAGAAGCTAAGATTAGCATACAAGGAGTTGTTAATCAACAAAATTAAATAGATACTTAAGGAAATTAGATGTATAATTATTAAGGCAATTTATGCTAAAATTGCATAAGCCTATTAAAGGAAAAATGCTTAATCAAATGTAAGTATTTTCAATTTGATTAAAGGCAATTAAAAACATTAATTAAAGACTAATTACAAAATGATTTGAGATAGTTAAATCATTAAAAAGGGGCTGTTATATATTCAAAATATCAAGGGATTAATTGATGAAATTAAAATGTCTAAATCCATTTAAGGGCCTAAATTAATTATAACCTTAATCCTTGTGAAATTGAATTGACCAATGATAAATTAAGGAAATATTCTTAATCCTCATGAAATTAATTAGACCAATAAGGGTTAAATGATAGGATATTGTGAGTCAATGAAAACACAAATTGGAAAGAGAAGGAGGTGTTGTGAGTATGTGTGTGTGTAGTATAAAAGTTGTGAGTGTGTGTGTCTAGTGAAGGAGAGAGAAAAGATGTGTAGATATGTATGTGTGAAAAGGGTTGTATAAATGGAAGAAAAAATGGAAAAGTAGAAAGATATTTGTGTGTGTGTGAGATGTGTGAGTTGTGAGTATGTGTGTGTCTAAGAGTTGTGTATGTGTGTGTGTGTGTAGTAAAGAAATTCAAGAATAAACCAAGATGAATTTTGGATTGAAATCCAAAGTAAAAACTTAAGAAGCAAGCTTAGTATTTAATCAGACACAGGTAAATAAGAATCCATAGAAATTAAATCATATTTTAAAATATTGGAACTAAGTATTAAATATAAATAAATATTTGAAACCCATAAATTATAGGTTTGAGCTTGGCTATTCCCAAAGTCATTTTCACATACTTTTTGGATTCATGCCTAAGTGATTCAGGAAGTTTCAGAGGGCCATTAATTAAGTCATAAAATGAAGAATTGTAAAATGAAATTAGATCTTAAATAAAAACACCAACTTACACCTAACTAAATTAACATTTGGAGTAATTAAAAGATGAAGTAAAAATCTAAGAAGAGGGGGGGGGGTGGCGTTTTTTTAAAGAGGTGTAGGGGCAAGATTAATACTTCTTTACTAAGTTTAATCCAATGGTTAAGATCAAGTGAAAGTTGTTAGAAAGTTAACCATTAATTTGCTATAAATAGAGGCATCATGCTTCACAAATCCTCACCAATTCACAAGCTAGAAACCGAAATTAGAGAGTGAGGAAGTGTGTTGAGGGGCTTCAAGAACAAGAAGCAAGGTTCTTCAAGAGGTAAGGAAGCTTTTAGTTTTAGTTTTAGTTCTTAGCTTATGTAGTTTTAGTAGAAATGTTATTTTGATCTTTAATCTTCCAATTATAGTGTTATTCTCATGTTTTTATGATTACTATTGTCTTTATTTAGAAAAATTGGTGAAGTAGAAGTTATAGCAAAATTTTTGGAAGATTATGATCAAAATAGTGAAGCTCTGGCGAAATTTCATCGGTTAATGATTTCAGGAGCTAGTAGCAAAAATGCTAGTATTTTATGAAGAAAATGAGGTTCTAAAATTCTGAATAAATTCATGATTGAAATAGACATATATGGCTTTCCAAATATGCCCAGAGTATGTCATTTGAAGTTTTGTGCAAAGAGATAAAAATTTCTGAAGATAAGCCACGTTTTCTGGGGAAAATTCTGGGCAAAGGTTGGAAACTTTAAAACTGAGAATTATTATTGAATTCTGGGTAAGTTCCAGTATTTTTCCTAGAAAATAGAGATCCCAAGGATTCCGGGAAATTTTACGGATCCTCGTTTCGATTTTTCTAGAATTAGTTATGGTTTTTCGAAGTTAGGCAAAATTCTGCCCAGAAACGCTGAACCAGCGTTTTTTTTCCCGAAATTTTGTGGGAATAATTAAAAAATAAATCCACCAAGGGTAAAATTGTCATTTGTGGCCAAGATATATCTTGGAATAATATTTGTGAATTAATAGAGGCGATATTACTCTTATAGGATAACTGTGATCGAATTCCGACCGTCAAAACGTACCGAAACTCATCAACGAAGGTATGAACGCGTATTGTAACCTTAACTCTTATGCTTATGATGTGCTTATATATGATAGTTGTACTCACATGCTGAGACCCTGTTTTGAAATTGCTCTTTAAATATTGAATTGAATACGGGTTATGGTCATGATAACGCCATTAAGTTTTCCTAGCGCTGAAGACACGATAGGCCATCGTGGCACTAGTGAATAGTGCAGACTGGAATAACATATATATTTGCAGTGGCTGTATTTTGTTATTGCCTTACAGGTTGCTATGATTTTGAAATTTGACTGTTTACTTATTATGTGATACCTGTCATATACTGTTTACATAAGCATGATGTAAACCGTTACCTGAGGTCCGATGGGTATTGGACCCCAGTTCTTACCATAGTTTCAGGTCTGGGGAACCAAGGACTGAAGATAGGAGTAAGCAGAACGCGTAAGGACCCGACTGAAGATCCTATTTTTAGATGTATACCGTTATAACATCACTCTGATAAATGTATTGTACATTATAAACAGACGGATAAGCCACAGTTAATGATATATCAGTTACTCACTCTTTTACTTGCTCCGATGCTCTACTCTGATAAAAAGAAAAAAAAAAAATTATTCCGCTTTTGAAAATTGGAGTCTTACAGCTAATATTCAAATTCCTATATTTTGCTTAAACTTTACTTGTTTGATGATAGGTAGCAAAGAATTGATGATTTTTTATGTAGGGTGGAAAATTGTGAACGCTTGTTCTTTGTTTATAAGCATTTAAGTTTCATGATTTAGACAAAAAGGCCGAGAGATATGAAGAAAGAGATAAATGACATACCCTTGAAAGAGGCTGTATATATGATTGGTAACTCCTTTTGAACAAGAGATTGAGGATCAGGAGGAGCACCTGGTTCCATTTCCAGAGATGTAAATAGAGGAGTTGCTGGTGGTGTTTTTAACCTAGTGTTTCACATGTTATTGGGAAAATTATTTTCCTTGATTTGAAAATGAAACTGATGAATGAAGTCAAATTTACACCACAGTAATGGGAAATTCCAAAGTAGATTAATTTTATTTAAGTTGGGTAAATTAAGTCAATGATGACCACACACATATATATATGAGGCACTTTTCTGTCATAACATGCTGAACATGTAAATTAGCATTCTTTTTTGGATTGGAACCCATGGGGAAGAAAATAGATGGAGGAAATGTGCAGTATATACATATAAAGGTATTTAGTTATTGAGAAGATGTCAAAATATTTGTAATGTTAGAATCGAGATTAACTAGAATAGGAATAGAAATAAAGCAATGGGTTACCTTCTTGCTTCTAAGAGGTATATATAGAAGTTATTGATGATTCCCAGCATAGGATAGAAGAATTTGATTCCGTAAGAATCTGTCCACTATCATTCATTTGTCAACTTCATGGCAAAGCCTCATGCTCAAATCACATAAACATGAAATTTTCTGTTTGCATGCAGTAGTAGTATCGTAGCCTGAATTTTTGTAATAAGTAATCATATGATGTAATCAACATGAAATTTTGAATTTTGAATAGGCTAAACCAGAGACAATTGACAAGTTGTGTGCGATAGTCAGGAAACAATTGGCACTACTAGTGCAGTCTCAGAACATCGAAGATTGAGTTGCATTTGAGTTGACAAGGTGTGTGCGATAGTCAGGAAACTTTGCTTTCATCTATGTTGTACTTTTGATAAATATGAATAGATTTGAGTTAATTGGCACTATTTGGTTATTGTTAGGAAGAATCAATATGAGTAACTTGAATATTTTTTTTTTGATAAATATGATAATATACTTATTTCGGTTCTAAATATAAAACAAAGTTGACTTTTTAGAATTAAATTATTTTAGAATATGAGTAATTGAGCTAATTAAATTATTTTTGAATATTTTTTTCTAAACTAATTAGTTTGACTGATAAATTGATATATAATATAAATATATATGATATGATTAAATTATTTATTTATTTTTTTTAATCGTTTTAAAAAATTGAATCTGTCAATTAAGTTTTGCTTTAAAATCAAAATCGATTATATATTAAGGATAAGAAGAGTATAAATTATGATAATTAAGTGGGGAATATTCATGTATGTTCTGGAGAATATATAGCAATAGAATCAAACATTCACATCACGACCTAACATTTTCACTGTGTGAAAACAAGTGAAAGTGGGGTGTGAAGTGAAAGGGCTTTGCTTGTAGACGCCAAGGAAAAAACTAGGAAAGGGAGAGAAATGCGTGCCGTTCCGTGATTGTTTCCACTACACATATCACTTTTGCATCACTACTCATCTTTAATTTGATTTCTCCATTGCGCCTCCTTTACCTGCAACGACACCGTTTTTTTGTGCAAAACCAAATCAGTGTTCTGAATAAAAGATGTCTTTTATGGCTTTAAATCAATAATATGATTTGAAGAGATTAAGTTAGATTAATTTGAGTATAAAATACTCCTGGTCTTTAATTAACGTAAGAGCCAATTAACAAATTTGGAGAGATTAAGTTAGATTAATTTGATTATATAAAATATGATTTGATCCCCTAGTGTGATGATACTCAATTATATAAATTTCTGTTCACAAAATTTATAAGAGGCTTATCACTTGGAATCAAAATGTCATTTTACATACTACTATTACTAATTGCCTATTTGGTTTTGTAGTAGAACATGTTTTTCCTACGAGATTTACGGTATACGATATAAATATGTGAAAATTTTTATTTTGATTTTTGTAAATGCATTTTTCCCGATTTATATTTTCCTTAAAACTTGTTATACCATTGATACTGGCCATGATGCAGAAAGAAACACAGTGACGAAAGGAACATGCATTTTTTGTTTAAAAAATAATTTTGGGGCCGTGTGTACGTACGGATTGTTGAGAGGTCGTTGGAACCCGTCCTCTTTTGTCAGTGGAATTTATTCTCAGTGCTCTCTTATGTATGAATGAAGTAACATGCACAATCGTTTTTTCGCATTATAAAAATCTCTTGTTCTCTCGTCTTCTTGTGCCACCTTCTTGAATAATTCATTCAGCTGTAATCATGCAGCTGCTGTAACAATTAATGGCTATCGTTTGATGCTCATTAATTAATTCACCATATAGCACAAGCTAAGAATCTTTCCGGATCTTCATGGGGGGCTACGCTGATTTTAGAGCTCAAACTTGATGTTTCAAGACACGTCAAGCGTTCATTTCTCATTGGATTATTCAATTTAAAATATTTAAATACTCCTCTAATGATAGGATTAGAGAATCTCTAATCTTTCTTTATAACGATCTCAGAAAAAAGTACAATACTCTGAATTATGACCAATCTTAGTGGAACCTCTATATTTATTTATATAAACTCAGCATGTGATGATATCTCAACCCCCTTGACATCCGCAGGATCAATTGTAAACAGAATTCATTTGGCTCATTAATTAATTAGAGAACTAATAATCTTTATTGCTTGACACGCGTAGTCGCCAAATTTTTAAATCTTTAGCCTGAAGAAGGAGGAAAAAAAATCAATTGATTCCCAACCAACGCAGAAGCTGTTTCCACGTACAGAATAATGTATTGGTATTATATAAATATAGGACTGAAAACAGTTGTTATTATGTTAAAGATTAAGCCAGAAATATGGAAACATGTCGTATCCTAAATAATGGTCTACCTAACTATTCAATTGATATTATTAAACGACAGAAAGTTTCTATGGCTGCAGTTATACAATTGAGGTTTCACTTGCCCAGGTACCCTCATGCTTACATATATACACGTAGTGTGTTATACTTTTTTGTACTTTCCTATGTGATGCATGCGTATTATATAGAGGAAAACCTCGTAAAAAAAAAATGTTAGGTAGGTACATAAACATAACTCCGTATGTAGACGAGAGACCAGAGCAAAACACAGAAGCGCTAGTGCTTCTTTATAAATATACAGTGAAAATGCAAATGTACTCAGATAAATTTTTATAATGAACAATTCTCAAATAGTGCAAAAGCGTCATCTTCGTTACATATATCTAATGTCCATTGCTTTAGTGTGGTGTTAACCAAGGAAAAGAAAAATTACTTTAGTGTGGTGGGGTGCATGGAATTGGCGTCCAAGCATCATAAAGTAACATACGTTGATCTTTTAAAAAAATGTTTATGTGTACGTATATATCTGTGTATATAAAGTTTAATGTTTTTACTTTTTTGAAGAAATAAATTTTCTGTTACACTTATATAAAAGTGAGTGAGTTCCATTAATATTTTTTCTTTCTTCTCTTTACAATGAGACCCACTTATTTTTTATATGAGCGTGACAGAAAAAAAAATTTACAATAAAAACAAAACCATTAAACTCATATATTTACACACACGTACGTACACATGATGATTTTGCACTCACACTTTCTTTCAAGCAAAACAACTTGATTAATACCAAGAGCCTTTAACTTAAGTGGTAACTCATAGCCGATCAGTCAATGGGAGGTTGTGGGATCTAACCCCAAAATAGGTTGTGGTGTGTGCACGGGTATGTGTGAGTCTCCCTTTCCTATGGGGAGGGTTAGGCTAGTATTTGTTTTTCCAAAAACAAAAAAAACAGTAATTCTCCCTGATCTTTTTTTATTAATCTTTTCATACGTGAGATAATATAATCATATTTCTCTTTCTCTTATTCTGTTCTGTATCTCCAAAACAAGAAAATAACAAGGGAATCTGATAAAGCAAATCAATTAAGTGATAATTGACGACGTAGGTATAATTAATTAATTAGTCTATATGTCCCATTAGGACCAGCACAAAGTGAAGTGCTCTCCAGTTGCATGTGGATATGCTATTTTAATCATCATAGCTTCATCTTCATTCACAGAGATCGTTTAAAGGAGATGGACTGGTTCAACGAAAAGTTGGATTACTTGGCCCAGAAATACGCGAAAAGTTAGGTAGACATACCAAATTTTGTCACTGTGGGTCAAACGTTAGAATTATTATATGATGAATACTGAGGTGGTGGCTATATATAAACTTCATGCACAAGTTGCCCAAGTGGGATTCTTCTTAACTTAGGCTACTTATGATCATTAAAGCCTTGCTTTTCATTTTCATTGATTAAATATTACTACTTTATATGAGTCATTTTGCATTTGTCGGGATAAGGACAAATGATGCTTTGTATCAATACTGTGGACTCCCAACAATGCTTCGTCAGCGATTTCTTATTAGGAGCATGATATGATTTAGTGCTAACAAATTTTTGATGGAGAGATTTAATATAATATTAGTACACTTACAGTACTTAACTATATATGAACAGACAGTGCATATTAATTACTATATAGCAGTATATATTTGCCACTTGCCAATGATTATTCTAATGCAGGTACCCAGGCATGCTTCTGCTTTCATGTGGTTTTATGTTTCTCTTGTCTACATCTTTATACTTTTTATCCCCAGAATGTGAACAAGTTGCTTTTGGTGTATATATGGTGGAATTAATTGAGCTGCTAGATTGATATATATGATGAGCTGTAATATATATCTATATTTTGTTCGAGTCAACTTAATTAACTGGTGGTGATGATTAAAGCAGACTTAATTTAACGTAAACTTACTCATCCTTGATTGAATAAAGAACATCAATGTCGGTGTGAATTTATAATACTCTACTACTAATCAAGTGTTATATTTTAAAGCAGACTTGGAAGATATGACATTTTGAGAAGGTGAGCTCAATTTGCCTTACGTTCAAAGGTGGGAAAATCATTAGCTTTGTTTAAATTAGCTTTTATTTATTTTCTGATGGGGTGTGATTTCTTATTGTACTTAGGAACCACTGAACACTCATAGTCTTAGATTTAATGCGTAAAAGGATTCGGTACTATAATTCTATGAGCCAGGTCAATGGCGGATGGTGGTTATGGCTAGCTTCTAAAATTTTTTAAAATTTGTTGAAGTATATGTATTAATCATATAATATTTTATTTTGACCACTAATTTGGCCCCAGCTTATCTTTTATGAGGATCCCAACTTACCTTCTAAAATATTTAAAAATATGTGTATGTATTATATATTATTTTATTATGACCAATAATTTAGCCTAATTAATCTCTTATCTTCCCTATAATTTCTCTATCTCCCTCTTTTCTTTTTTTCTTTTCTTTCCTTTTCCTTTTTCTTTTTTCATTATTCCTTGGCTTCCTCTACACGCATCTGACGCTTCCATTCTTCCCCACGTCGCCTCTGCTCTGACTCCTCTCACTGGCTCACCGCTCACAGCTCTCCACACCACGATTCAAACTCAACCGTCCAGACCCAGTCCACCGTCAATCTCTCTCTTCCTCTGAGTCGCAAGCCTCCGACGACGTCCAACATCCACACGGCCGAACTGCACTCTGCTCTGAGTGCTCTGCTCTCCATCCTCAGTTTCTGACGTCCGTGACTCTATGGTGATTTCCGAGTCTCCGACGAACATGGTAACGTCCGACCAGAGTCCAGCCAACCTCCGTCTCAGACTCTCAGTGTCTCACAACTACCTGACCAGAGACCACCATGACCGACCATCCGACCAGGTATTTGAATGCCAATTGTGTTGTTTCGAATAACTGTTAAATGAAATCAAATTAGTTAATATTATGTTCATTTGATTTCCAGGATTCCAATTGACTGATTGAGATTCAATTTATCATAAAACAATCCGATTTAATATTGACTTCATTAAGTTCCAATAAACTTGTTATGGGTTTTGACCACCACACACACATTAAATCGGAATGGAATTCACCCTAACATTTTGATTGTGTTGTATGTTTGGGTGATAAAAATGTTGGATGGATTGGTGATGAATTTTTGAACTTAATGGATTCAATTAAAGGATGTTGTAGTAGTTTTGTGGATTGGTGATAGATTTTTGGGCTGGTTTAATTTTGAATAATTGTTATATTGTGTTTGATTGGTGTATAAGAATTTAAATGTTAGGTTTGTGGATTAAGTAGTAGTATAAGAATTTATGTTTAGTGACAAATTCATTGTAGGTTGAAAACGATGAGTAAGGATAAACAAAAAAGCATAGATAGGTTCTTTAAGAAGAAAGCAACTTCAGAAAGTGATATTTCTAAAAAAATAATTCCTAAAAGTGATACACCTTGTAATGAGTCTCCTTCCAAGCGTCAAAGAATTGACCATGGTGATGATATTATTATGGTCAAAAATAAGATTTTTGAACGTGATCCGGGCAAGCGTAAGCCAATGTGGGAATATTCCCTTAATGAAGTTGATGAGATACGGAGAGCTTATTTAATGGTTGGGCCATATCAACCTTATCGCGCCAAATCTTGTTATCCTTTTTCAAAGAAAAAGCGTCCTCGCTGTTTTCAAGCTTCTTGGTTCAAAGAGTTTTCTTCACCGCTTGAGTATTCACCTCATATAGATGCTGCATTTTGTTTACCATGTTATCTTTTCAATACAAAGGTCAGTGGGCGACATGGTTGGGATGCATTCACAATCAAAGGTTTTAATAATTGGAAGAGAGTTCATAATGGAAAGGGTTGTGCTTTTCTAAGTCACATGGGAGATGATCCTGTTCACAACATATCAATGCTGTAAAGTCATGTGCAGACTTAATCAACTAGTCTTGCCATATTGATAAAGTTATATATGCACAAAGCTCCTAACAAATTGAAAAAAATAGGCTGCGTGTTAAGACTTCAATTGATGTTGTTCGTTGGCTTACTTTTTAAGGATGTGCTTTTAGAGAGCATGATGAGACTACTGATTCAAGAAATGGTGGTAATTTCATTGAAATAATTAAGCTTTTGGCATCTTACAATGAAAAAGTTGTAGATGTTGTTTTAGGAAATGCTCCATTGTTAGCCAAATATACACCCCCTTCGATACAAAAGGAGATTTTACATGTTCTGGCAAATAAAGTGCAAAATAAGATTCAAAAAGATATTGGAGACACTAAGTTTTGTATTATTGTTGATGAAGCACGTGATGAGTCCAAAAGGGAACAAATGGCTCTTGTCTTGAGATTTGTTGATAAAGATGGTTTCATAAAGGAGAGATTCTTTTATCTTTATTACGTTCAAGATACATCATCTATGACACTTAAAAATGCTAGTAGTGAAATATTCTTGCATCATTGTCTTGATATCCAAAATATCCGTGGCCAAGGATATGATGGTTCTAGTAATATGCGTGGAGAGTGGAATGGATTGCAAGCATTATTTCTTAATGAGTGTTCTAGTGCTTATTATGTACATTGTTTTGCTCATCGGTTACAATTAGCCTTGGTTGCTACCTCTAAGGAAGTTTCTTCTACTTATCAATTCTTTTAGAGCTTGAATTTCATTATTAATATTATCACTGCTTCTTCTAAACGTCATGATGAATTCCAAGTTGCCCAAATTTCAGAATTTGAACATTTGTAGGCTATTGGTGAGCTTGAAACTGGTAGAGGCTCTAACCAAGTAGGCACACTAAAGCGGGCTAGTGATACTAGATGGGGTTCTCATTTCTATTCTATATGCAGTCTTCAACGAGGGTATAATGAATCTTGCTCAGTGCTTGAAAAATTTTGTAGTGAAGGCTCAAATTACTCTTAAAGAGGAGATGCTATTGCAGCTTATAAGATGATAACTTCTTTTGAGTTTATTTTTAATTTACATTTGATGAAGGAGATCATGGGTATCACTGAAGTTCTTTGTCAGGCATTAAAACAAAAGTCTCAAGATATTTTAAATGTTATCCAGTTAGTTTCAAGTACAAAGGAACTTATTCAAGAATTAAGAGATGGTGGTTGGAAAAAAATGCTTCAAAGTGTTGTTAATTTCTCTAGACTTCATGAAATAGATGTTCCAGATTTTGATGCTCAATATATTGAAGGTCATGATCATCGACAATGTGATCAAATAACTATTGAACATCATTATCATTTTGATATCTTCAATTCAACCATTAACTTTCAATTGCAAGAGTTAAATAGAAGGTTTAATGAGCAAACAATTGAACTTTTGTCACTTAGCTCTTCGTTAGATCCGAAGGATGGTGATAAAGCTTGATGTTATTTGTAGTCTTGTAGAGAAGTATTATCCTCTTGATTTTTTTTGAGCATGAGAGAATTAATATGAATTGTCAATTGAAACATTTCCATAAAGACATTCCAAAACATCCAAAGCTACAAAATTTGTCTTCAATTTCTGAACTGTGTCAAGGATTGGCTAAGATAGGAAAGGCAAATTCATATCATTTGGTTGATAGACTAATTCGTCTTATCTTAACACAACCAGTTTCATCGGCAAGTAGCGAATGTGCATTCTCAGCAATGAAAATTGTAAAGACAAGGCTTTGAAACAAGATGGAAGATGACTTTCTTGCAAATAATTTGGTTGTGTATATTCAAAGAGAAATTGCTGAAACATTTACTACTGATTCTATCCTTGAAGATTTTGTCAATTTAAAAGAGCGTCGTCTATAATTTTAGGTAAGTAGCGAATGTGCATTCTCAGCAATGAAAATTGTAAAGACAAGGCTTTGAAACAAGATGGAAGATGACTTTCTTGCAAATAATTTGGTTGTGTATATTCAAAGAGAAATTGCTGAAACATTTACTACTGATTCTATCCTTGAAGATTTTGTCAATTTAAAAGAGCGTCGTCTATAATTTTAGGTATGCATTTTTTCTTTGATTATATTTAAATAATTTTATTAAATTTCATTATACATATAATTATTATGTTTGTTTTGTGATATTTTTAGGACAATGTTTATTTCATTACTCATTGGACTGTGAGAGAAAAGTAAAATTCATGTTTGAGGTACCTACTAAAAAGGTTAGATCACGATATATTTTGTTTTAATTTATAATTGTCGGTTATTATTTATTTATATTTTTAATGTTAATTCATACTATTTAGTAAATAGTTCAATATGTTTATTTTTTGGCTCGGGCTAAAAAATTTTCCTAGCTCCGCCATTGAGCCAAGTTTAAAAAACAAGACCATACATGCATGAGACTTTCATCCAGTAATTTATTCATTCATCATCTTTTATAATTCAGTTCATCTTGTGTTTATATATATATATATATATATATATATATATATATATATATATATATATATATAATTTTATATTGTATCTTGTTAGAGCGGTCTACAATTACCATACTCAACATATAGTCTTGAGTCCACAACAAACAAGCTCACTACAATTACCATACTCAACATATAGTCTTGAGTCCACAACAAACAAGCTCACTGATGCCAACTATAGATGCGCCTTCCAATGGCTACGTCCGATGGTGTATATATTATTAATCAATATTATAATATTAATAAGGGTTAAGGTGCAAAAATACACACGACGTTATGTTTCAGGATCAAAAGTCACACGGGCCGTTAGTCAACCAACGTTGACCGTTAACTTGGACGGAAATGAACAGTAACTCTGCTGAAATTACCATTTTCCCCTTATTTTTAACCTGAAATTACCATTTTGCCCCTAGTTTTAAATAATTTTTTTAAAAAAATAAAACTAAAATAAACCCTTCCCAAAGCCGGTGGGCCCCACCATCGGCCACACCTCCGCCACTGGCGACCGGCGACCTCCTCCGGCGACTCTTTTTTTTTAAAAGAAAATTTAAAAACTAAGGTTTTAAATATTTTAAAAAAAAACTAAAATAAACCCTTCCCCACCCGTGGGCCCTACCACCGGCAACACAACTGCCGGCAGACGCCCTCCCCACCACCAGCCACTGGCGGCGGTCAGCAGCCATCGTCGGCGACCTCCTCCGGCGACTTTTTTTTTAAACAAATAAACTTAGCTTTTTTAAAAAACAAACCTTAGTGTTTTTTTTTAAAAATATTTAAAACCTTAGTTTATTTTTAAAAAAAAAAGTCGCCGGAGGAGGTCGCCGAAGGTGGCCGTCGGTTGCAAGCGGCGGCCGGTGGTGGGGAGGGCAGCCGTGGGGCGGTGATGTAGCCGGTGGTAGGGCCCACCGATGGGGAAGGGTTTATTTTAATGTGTTTTTTTAAAAAATATTTAAAACTTTAGTTTATTTTTTTAAAAAAAAAGTCGCTGAAGAAGGTCGCCGGCGGCGGCCAGTGGTGGGGAGGGCGGCCACCGGTGGTGGTGTGGCCGGTGGTAGGGCCCACCGATGGGGAAGGGCTTATTTTACTGTTTTTTTTAATATTTAAAACCTTAGTTTTTTAATTTTTTTTTTAAAAAACAAGAGTCGTCGGAGGAGGTCGCCGGTCGTTGGCGGCAGGGTGGGCGGCCGGCGGCGGAGGTGTGGCCGGTGGTGGGGCCCACAGGCTTTGGGAAGGGTTTATTTTAGTTTTATTTTTTAAAAAAAAATTATTTAAAACTATGGGCAAAATGGTAATTTCAGCTTAAAAATAAGGGCAACATGGTAATTTCAGTGGAGTTACTGTTCATTTCCGTCAAAGTTAACGGTCAACGTTGGTCAGTTAATGGCCCGTGTGACTTTTGCTTCTAAAACATAACGTCGTATGTATTTTTGCATAAAAAAAAACATATGGTGTTGGGAGCTCCTAGGGAAAAAACATATGTGTATTTTTGCCCCTTAACCCTATTAATAAATGGATGAAGCACATAATATAATTTATGTGTGTGTGTAGTGTGACAAATTTTTCTTCTCATTTTCTTACAGTGCCTAAAGCAACCAAACAACAACAACGATTGTGGGTATTGTATGATGTAGTACATGAAAGATATAATCACACACGGTTTTGAAAATATGGATATAAATAAGGTACTCCCTTTGGTTCTAATTATAAGGCACAAACTAACAATTTTCACAAACCAATAAAAATAGTTAAAGTCAATAAAGTTGTCCTACAAATTTAAGTAGTTTCTAATATTATTCATACTAATTGCACTAATCTCTAATATCATATTAATTATTACTCTCACCTACTACCCTTATTAACCATGAGCATACATGGAAAAAATAAATAATGAATGCTCTTTAGAAACAAGCAAGTGCCATATAAAAGAGACTAAATATACTTGCTAGTTGGTGTCTTATAATAAAGACCAGAGGGAGTATATTATATACTCAATTCATTTATATATATATATTTGGTCAGTTATATATTATAATATATAACTTCCACCTATTATTTCCTTTTGCACACATATTTTAATGCCTCCTGCATGTTGCTTAGCAACTTACATATGAAAGAAGAGTTAGGGACATCTCTGCAACATCAGTTGGAGAGGGAAATCTTCGAATGATTGTAAATTTTCAAAATACTAATTTGTTTGTTTTAATGTTTTAGTATAAATAGTTTGGGCTTTGATTTTCTCATATTACATCAGAAAAAAAAAAAATTTCCTACACACACATGAAATGGTGGGACCCACATATACATATATGAATTAATATATGTATATGTGGGTCCCACCATTTTATGTGTGTATGACATGAGAAAATAGTTTTCCTACAACATGAGAAAATGTTTTCCCAAATAGTTTATATATGTACATGAATGACTGTAAATATATTCTGATTTGTTGTATTATTCTGTATATGAATTAATGTAAATACAAATTCTCCTTCATTATGTACAAATATATATGCAGGAGGATATCAAAGAAAAAACCCCCATCCATTTTTTTAAAAACAATTTAGCTTCGATAAATTACTATTTTAACTAACAACATTTATTTATATCAACTATATATAAGGGTTGTTTAAATAAAATCTATTAGCATTACTATTAATATATAATGGTTGTTTTGAAAAAATTATTGCATATGTATTACATTTGTTTAAACAAAACCGTTATGTATTATGTATTATTACCATATATTATGATGGTTGTTTACATATGCTCGTTAATTATTATTAGGGGTAGAAATATGTTATATTCCTATCAGGCAGCCTATGACCTAACTTGCTTAAGGCCTTACATGTTTATTGAAAAAGCTAGACCCTTTATTTAAATGCCTAAATATACAAATATGTCAAAACCTATTTTGTTAAGGTGTAGCGTGTAAGTCTTTAAGTTTGGCTTGTTTACACAAAAAAAATATAATTTTATTTATATCATAGTATATTTTGTGCTAAATTATAATGGATACATTTTTCTAGTATTAGTAATTAGGATTATTTTCATTTTATATAGGATTTAAATAGGCTTTAAGTTTATTTAAAGTCTACAATTTGTAAATATGTTGGGTTTGAATTGAAACCTACCAAAAGCCTACATTTATTTATATTTTAGTAGGCTTAAAGCCTACTTATGGACTTTGAAGCATACAACATGAAGTCTTTTTAAAAGCCTATATTGTAAATAAACCTATAAAAAAGCTTCAGATTTGGCTAATGAGCCTAAAAAGGAAGCTTGCATGTAGGCTCAAGTTTTATATTCTCATTACAGGATCATGCCTATTTAGCCTAGCCGGGCCTATTTCTATGCTTAATTATTATTACAATAATGAACATATCATGGTCTCACTAAATCTCAATGCATAATGAATGTGAGTGTTATGTTATACGTAACTGTTATGTTATAATAGATTCGAACTAAATAACAGTTTGAAACCATAATGTATCTGCGTTGATCTTTTATAGCACTTATATATATATGACGTTTTAGAACAGTTTTATATGGTAGATAATAACCACCGTCGTATACCATGATTTCTGTAGTGATACAAGTTACTAGGCATGCTACTGTGCTTTCATGTGGTTTCATGTTTGCTCTTGTTTACATCTTCCATTTTTTCAAGTTTGTTGACAGGGTGCTTGTGGTGTATATGGTGGAATTAAGTTCGAATCAAGAAAAGTGGTGATGATTAAAGCAGGCTTTATTAAGTTGAAGTTATTCATCCAGCTTGATTGAACCGTATTAACTAATTAATTAATGAGAAGAAAGAAGTCGGGCTTAAATTTGATTCATGGATTGGTTCTGAAATGTATTCGGATCTGCTCTTTCTGCACTGATACTAAAAAGCAGTGAAGAACTGAGATGAAGTACACAAAACTTCATGTTGATTTACTAGCCGGTTCTATAATATTATTGGAGGCCAACAACATTGATTTTTGGATGATGAGAAGCACCAAATTGATCATTATTATTGCATAGTGATGGGAAGATCGAATCTACTCAGAGCTGTACTTGCATATATACCTCACTTCAGGGTCAAACCAAAATGCTTTACGATTTAGTACGTGGGAAAGGAGATTGTGTGAGAGAGGGAAATGGCTTTAGTCCGATGCATTGGACTCTCTGTAGCACATTTTTCATTGGTATTTTTTTTTGTAATGTTACTTTTTTTTTTTGCAATGTCACAATTTACACTGAAAAATTTATAGCAGAAGGTTCGATGCATTGGACTAAAACCTCTTGCGTGAGAGAGAGAGGGTGAGAATTTGACTATTTGCATTTGGTGTGCAATGTGTGAACCTCAATTTTAGTGCAAGATCTGGCTTCTAATAAAATGTTTGTGATAAATCTCAAGGTCTTCTACGACCATTCCCCTAAAGGCAAGCTCTAAAATGAAATTTTAAACAACTTTGAAATTTTTTTTACTTCTTTTTAGCATGTGTATCATTTTATTATAGGTAATCCTATCAGGTACTAAATGTAACCTTGGTTTAGTTTGTAAATTTTTTTTAAGCTCAGGGTATTCACCATTAATAGTGACAACTAATCTTATCCCCTCACATTACAGACTTCTTAAAGGATCTTTAAAGTTGGCCATGGGACATTTTCCATACACATAGCGTAATGTGCTTAACGTTCAGTTTGCAAATTTTTGATAACTCAATTTGCAAATTTAAATACTGGCCTTTGTGTTTTGTTTTTTTGAAAAATTTAGGCCCAAGCTGCTTTTTCTTCTCTTTTTATAATATGAGTGCAGGCTTCGGCCCACATATGTGTGTGGGACTGTTTTCCAAGTCCAAAGTGATTTTTGGTAGCCAATGTTTCACGTTTGAATTGAATTTGAAAATTGACACACAGAGGGTTGTGTTTCGTCTTCCCTCTCATTTCTTCATCAGGGTTCAAAACTGAACCTTTCAAGTCAGGTGCATTTGGGGATGCCTAATAAGAGAAACTCCTTCACCCCCACCGTTGAATTCACGACGCCCCGACGATCTCCAAGATTCTTTCATCAGAGAACCACCACAGAACCACCTCTGCAACCCAAGACTCCCCGGAAAGCCGAAGATTCCGAGGCTTTCACCTCTAAATCCACTCGAAAATCAGTATGCTACTCGAATCCTTCTTCCTCTTCCGCCACTGTTCAAATTGCTCTATCGCCGCAGAGCCGCAAGGATTCGAAGAACAATTCTTCCAAGAAATCCAATGATTCCGGTCGCAAGTCCGGAAATGGCAACACTGCCCCTTTTGAATTGAGAAGATCTTCTAGATTGAACGATGGGGTTGGTGGCTTTCCTTGTCCTAGAAGATCTTTCCGATTGTCCCGTCGGAAAATTCGCTTTCTCGAGCTTAGAGATTCTCCGCGTAGAGGCACGAAGAAATCCAGGAAACCTGATAACTCTTGGGTTGATTCGGAGAATGTGACATCTAGGCAACTAAATAGTCGTGTTCAGAGTCTCAGACGATCTCAGAGGCTCCTGAGCGCGAAATGCGTTAGTTCTCAACCATACCAAACGGTTGACAGGGCAAAATCTGTTGAAATTATCGGCCTCGTTTCAGATTTTTCTGTGGAGAAAGAAACAGATCAAGTAGTTTCTCGTAAAACTCATGTAGAAGATAAACCGATTGAAACGGCTTCAGTTAAAGGTGAACAGATGACAAAGGGCGTTTCTATTACTCGTGAGAAATTTAAAATTGAAGCTCTTATCAAGGGAAAGAGAAAGCGAGATGAAAATACTGAAGCAACTCAAAATGGGTGGACTAAGGAACAAGAGGCGGCATTACGGAGAGCGTATTTTGCTGCAAAGCCAACCCCTCATTTCTGGAAGAAAGTTTCTAAACTGGTATTTTTCCTATCATTTTATACCTCCTTTATGGTCATCTCTTTGCCTTACTGTCAAGTATTTTATTTATCGCTGCTTTCTGTCTTCACAAGTCTTTCTCCATGATCGTAATTATTGAGATAGGAACTCTTTTACCCACTTGCTTTTACGTCAAGTTCTACATGTGTTTTATTGTTTTTGAGAGACCATATCTTCATTGACTAACACCTGAAGCTGAACAGCATGCTGCCAGACATCATTAGAGCCTCGGACAACTTCAATCTTTTTCAGTGAAAAAAATCAAAATTGAAAAAAATTAAGTTTCTTTCGGTTTCAGAATTTTCTTTGAAACACTGAGAAGTGGGCTGGTTTGATTTCAACTGAGCTAAAATTTTAGAATATTAACAATTCTTCAGTGAAACTTGGAAAATTGTCTGTCTTCTAGATTAATACTTCGATAAAGATGGAAACATGTAACTTCAGGAATTTGAGGAGCACATAATAAAGGGACACTTCTATTTGCAAGTGAGACTAACACCACTGAAGTGTTCCTTGTGAATGTTTCGAGGGAACAACACAAAATGCTGTCTTGAAGGTTCTAAGGGAAGGGATATGACCTTGTTTGGTGATTTCTTTCTATTATTTAACCCTTGGTTCATGATCTGTGTAATCAATGGCCTGCAAAATCACTATTAACACAGATCATTCTTGTATTTGGAGCTTGCTTATGCCTGTGGGTTTACTCTTGAACTCATTTCTATGCAAAATCTATTGCAGGTTCCTGGAAAATCAGCACAGGATTGCTTTGAAAGAATTCACCAAGACCATTTAACACCACCTCAACGTCAGCCTCGATCAAGGGCAAAAAAATTGATGTCATCACCCGTTGAAGAAGTTTTGCTTTCTGCGAGTAAGCTGCTCAAGCCTATTGTTAACGAAGCTAGAAAATCAAGTCGTTCCAAATCAAAGAGTTATCTTACTCAAAAGTCTCTCAGAAAGCTGTTACAGCGCAATCAAAAAGTTGGTCAAGACCATGAAGGGGATTTATTTTCTGTTCTTGAACCCAATGTGGACTTTCCTACTAATGCTTTTCCGCCCAGTGGTGCGCACTCTACTCCTGAGAAGCAAGGATGGCTGCATAGTTGCAATGAAAAATCATCTTCACGCCAAGGAAAGGCCCTTTCAAGATTCAATAGCTCATTCGATTCAGATATTGTTAGTCCCCCTGTACTGAAGCAAGTTAAGAACAGGGTACTGCATGAGAAGTATATTAATCAATTACGCTGCCGAGAAGCTAGGAGAAGAGCAGCGTCTGCACGAGTAGAAATGTCCAAACTTGGGGAAGCAGTTAGTAAAGAAAGCAACGTTCGCAAGGGGGGCGTGGTTGAATATGCTAAACTTGCCTTGGTGTCTGAAGCTAGAGATGCCATAAAAAAGTTTCAGTATTCGCAAGCTAATCTCATGGATAGTTGTAACTCTGATGAAGACATTGATCACCACGTTGAAGCTGACAGCTGGGATGATGAAGATGAAACTCAATAGATTTAGCTTGAGTCCATTGAGTTGTATCACACCATCTTTTTAGCCTTGCTGATTGGTAATTGAAAGACTAGTGTATGTATAGTAGCTGACTTTTAGACGGTGTAGTTTGGTCACTACCTAATACTGGCCAGCTCTTGTTAAATTTTCTCTAGCTAATAAAAATGGGAGATCCAATTTTTCCTGGGTCCAAAAAATGACTTGTGATCATGGGCGTTTTTCCAAATATGATGCACCAAATTGGGTTACATGGCAACGATTGTTTTCTACCTGTCTGGCTACATAAACTGTTTCTGTAACCTTTGAGTCTTTGACTAAGCTCTGTATACCCTACTTTGCATATAGCTTTAAAATAGAAGTTGCACGCTTGCGGGCGTGGATGATCCTGAAGATTAACTTGGTGACACTCAAGTCCGTCTTCTCTGTCTCTGTTTCTTCCTTCATCCATTGCCTTGTCCATCTTTATTGAGGCCTACCAGCCCTCCACATGAATTGAAGCTCTTGGCGAGGACAGATGAATTTATACCATATTACGAGCGACGATGACACTGAGTTCCAGTTTCATCTTCAGATTAGGTCCCTCCGTGAAGGTAAATGATCTATGTACAGTATTTATTTTTAATTAAAATTTTGAAAAAATTGTAGTCAGGTCCTAAGTTAAAGAAAATGCGATCAAAAAAGTCCCTTTAATCTCTAATTTGCAGGTCTTTTGGGTGATATAATCCAATTGTCAAAAATGTCCTTCATGAACTAAAGCAAATTGCTCTTCTCCCATCCCTCTTGTCTCTCACCCAAGCCCCAGTCTTCGACTCCGACAAAGAGCAACACCTGCACGGCTGAGCATTTCTCCCTATGTTAGCCATAACTGTATTACATTGGTGGGTGAGTCGCTGTGTGCGTGTGCTTCTGTGTGTGCGTCTCTCTCTCCCCCTCTCTCTGACGGTGTGTTTATATATATGTCTCAAAATCCATTCTTCATAGGTTTGGAGCTGACATTTGCGGGCAGTCAGAAGCCTTGCTACTTCAACACGGGTGATGGTGATCGATTTGGAGCGGTGGCGGGCGGCGATGACTCGGGGAAGATTGAGGAGTGGATGGAGCTGCAGAAGAGAATACGGATCTACGAGCTGGGATCATTGTCGTCGTTCTTGCTGGTGTTTGCCGGGAACATAGCGCCGGTGGATCACTGGTGGAATCAACATGGGCTCAGCGGCGGCAACTTTCGGGTTTGGAATTTTTTTTCGGTGTTTGGGAGGGAGAGGGCGCTGCCAGGTGATTGTGGAGGAGACAGAAGTACGGTTTACTTGTAGAGCTGTGCTGTACAGTATGTACAGTCAGGGACATATCACGTTTGTTGTTTTTCTGTGAAATGCAGTCAAATGACTGTCACTACTTATAAATTATAATTGTTACTAACCGCCAAAGGATTTTTATATTGTATGTTCATAATTCTCTTTCTCTGTTTCTCGTCGAAGTTCTTGCTACTTTGTTTTCCTCTCAAATCCCATTCTTCTGTAATTTATACATTACTCAATTAATATGGTTATTGCCAATAAAGAAAAAAAGGTTAAAAGCCTGCAACTTTTCTTACAGAGAGAGAGAGATGCTCAGCCGTGCAGGTGTTGCTCTTCGTTGGAGTCGGAGATTGGGGCTATGGGTGAGAGAGGAGGGATGGAGAGAGTAATTTTCTTTGTTTCATGGATGGATGGAGGGTATTTTGGTTTTTTTGCAATTGAATTATATTTACCCAAATGTCCCATACACTTATCAGTAAAATGGAGATTTCAAGAGAAGTGCAATTTTCTCTCTAATTTTTCCCTCATCCTTGCGTATGATGGATGGTGTTCTGCGTGGTTAACTTCGTCTTTGATTCATTACATAACCCGTGTTAGGAATTACATCCTATATTCTTAGTCAAAAAGGAGATTTTCCAACTCAGGCTCAACATTATTGATGTACCTGCAACTAAAAACAGGACCAGTACTTTCCCGGTTATCTTTCTTATTTGTAGTGCAGTTCTGCACTTTAGAAGGCATCTGTCTGTTGAATTTCCCTTCTAGCTCATCATGAAAGATAGCATCAGTTTCACTTGTACGTCTAGGACAGCAACCCAATCTTACATGTATGTTCCCTAATTTATTAGTAGCCAATAGAAATCATCAAGTTACAAGACAGTGATTTATTTTGTAATTCAGCTTTCAACTTTGCTTCGTCAATGACTTTGTAGCTATTGGCGGGTATCTAACATAAACTACAATCCCTTTTAAAAATGCAATATCCACAAGCTGTTGGTGAGTGGTTTTCGTTGCCACAAAAACATAACCAGATGACAGACAATTCGCTTGATGTCTGAGGGGGAAGGGCAAAAATAACTCTCAACATGTAACATATTAAGGAATATATGAAATTAGCAATTGGATTCCTCTTTTGGGTTCAGCAATAATTCGGATTGATTGAAACTTGCTTATTAAAAAATTGTGATATTCGTCTGTTGAGAACTCTGATACCTTGTACTAAGATACCCCAAAATATATGATAAAATAAAGGGTAAATCTGTATGAAGTACATCATCAATCAATACTAAACTTATTCTGAAGAAATTATAGGTAAAAATTGCTTCTTTTACACCTTCTGGAAATAGTTTACCTACTTGCCTACTCTACCCACATCTTGATCTCTATAGACATCTCCCACCATAACCGGCATTTCTGAATAGTGCTTGCTTTATCTCTTCAGAGCTAAAGCCAGTTCTCTGCTCAGATACCTAACACCCAGAGAAAGAATTATCATCAGTAAGAGAGATGAATGATTTCCAGTAAGGAATTGGAGATTAAATCCCTCAGAAATAAGGTAGTTATAAACCTCTGAGCAAGATGCTTGCATTGAAAAATCATTGAAGCTGCTTACAACACATTGTTGAATCTCAAGGCCTAATGCTTCAAGTGTGTTCACTGTTGATAGCAACAATCCAGCCCTTGTGCCACAACAGATACTGACTTTTGTGTCCTGGTCTCCCTTCTCTACCTCAAACTGCCAAAAACATCATAGAACTTGTATTTATTCAGGCACTGGACCATTGATTATGCATCAGTTTCTGGGGTTTAAAAACCATACCTTGGGTGAATTTCTTACCATCACTTCATTTGGCTTCATCTCTTTGGATTTACCCAGGAAATTTATCTGATTTGCAGTCTCTTCCGTTCTTTCTTCTTGCAGCTTACCGATCCTTTCTAGAAGCTCTTTCATATAATCTATGGTGTCCCCAAGAATAGAGGTTCTGTCCATCTGTTAATGTTGACATATCCATATCAGTTTACTTTCAAGCGTCAACCATGAAATGAACTAAAAAATCTTGAAGTATTACATCTGGGAAATCATGAATACTACTTTTTTACCTTGCTGATCTTAGGAACAATAGACCTTAGCATGGAGAGGCGGTCATTGAGGCGCTTTCTTCTCCTTCTTTCAGCCATTAGATTCTTAGAGGGCTGACCTTCAAGCTTCCTGGACTTGGGTTTTTTCTCCCCACACAAACCCATGTTAAAGACTGGAACTTCTGTGACCTGTTCCTCAATTTTGCAGATGGTAGTGTTCTTGCCTTCAAGGCTCTGATTTCCACTTCCCCCGATAAAGACAAACTCTTCATCCTCCATTGATAGGTTACTTTCTTGTGCAGGAAACAGTGCACAATCTTCATTCCTGGCATATGAAGGGTTGAGCTCTGTTAAAGTGAAGCCATCAACAAATGGGTATGCTGCTTCTGCTTCATTAGTGTATGGACCCTCAAATCTAGGGTCTAGTGGAGTGGGAAATGAGGGTAATGGAGGATTCAAAGGAGCTACAGGTGGGTTCTCAACAAAAGAATCAAAACTCCAATCATTGTAGGGGAATATCTCTTCCAAGCCAGAGGGAAAAGTGCTCCAAGTGTCTCTTCTTGGAGCTAGTAGTTCCTCCAGAAAACTGAGTTGAGTAAGCTCCATCACTTTCCTTTTACGTCTTCCCTTTTCCTTTCCCCTTGCTATTATAAATGGGAATGGTGAAATTGTGATCCAGACAGAGAGAAGGCTTTGGGGGGAAGAGAGAAGGGGAGAGAGTGAAGAAGGTGTGGGACTTGTGGAGGGATTTGTTTAAATGATGCAAGAAGTGGAGTCCAATTCTTTATCATCAGGAAATCATCATTACAGAATGAATCACAGTAAAAAGTTGTCTAATACTCCCTCTAATCCTTATTAGAAGGCACCAACTAACAATTTTCATATATCAATAAAAACAAAAACAGTTAAAGTCAATAAAGTTGTCCTAGAATTTAAGAAATTTTCAATATTACCCCTACTACTTATATTAAATTCTAATATTTTATTAATTATTACTCTCACCCACTATTCTCATTAAATAGGGGCATACGTGGAAAAAGATAATTAATGTTTATTGGGAACAAGCAAGTATCTTATAAAAATGACCAAATAAACTTACTAGTTGCTACCTTATAATAAGTCTAGGAAATAGCACCTCGAGATAGAGTTAGATGTAAAAGGAATCTAATTCTCTCTCCCTCTCTTGCTTTTCTGGATAGTAGCTCCCAAGGTGAATAAATGTTGTTTTCACCGAAAAAATCAAAGAGAGACAGGGAATTGTGTGTTTTTTTTAATTCCCAGGTTTTGAAGGGTTTGACCCACAAATCTGTCCTTACTGAATAATGGTGGGGTTAGCATCATAAGCTGTCAGGTATTCAGAATTGAAATAGGCAGGTAGGGTCGATAGCTAGTTTATTTAATAAATAAGTCAGATTTAAATTTATGTTTATTATCAGTCTATTTTCTCAAGATCTAGCGCCTTATCTATTTAAATTTTTTTAATTTATACCATTATATTAATATATATAATATTATCTAAGTAATTTTATAACTTTACCAACTCATCCTTAATATTAAATTTCACATTCACACACACTCAAATTTTACATTTACATCAATCATCACCCTTACATTTCTTCTCTTCTACTGCTCAATATGTAATTCTAATTCACTCACTCTCCTTTGATTTGCATTGTCCACTAAAACATATTAATTGTTATGAATTTAGTTTATTGTCAAATGAATATAATCTTAATAGGAGGGATTCACATTGGGTGCACATCCCTTATATGCAACTTATGTGCTCATCCCTCTAATTTTGAGGTGATCACATTTTTTCTAATATTTTATTTATTTATTTTAATTATATGTTACATTTTAAAATATTTTTGCATTGAGTATTTTAAATTCATTAATTTTTAGTCTTACATTTAGAAATATTTTTCTTGTAACAACAGTATCTTGAAAATCAATTAATTTAAGATATTGGGTGTAAAAACTATTTCAAGATGCAAAATATATTTTAATATAAATAAATAAAAAATATATATAAAAAATGTGTTCAGCCTTAAATTAGAAGGATGAGCACATAATAATTTAGGGCTGGGAAATTAGGCCCAGCTTATTGGGCTTGGCTTAAAAATTAGAGGAGTTAAATGAAATAAATCTTTCAAGGCCTTGGGCTTAAAAAGGTTAGTCCTGTATGGTCTCGGGCTGACTTGCAGACCTTTTTAATGGATGTATTCATGATGTGAGAGAAGAAATTCATGATATTTTTAATCATAAAGTAGAGTCTACTACTCAAAGTAAAACAAAATCAAATGTTTTTAAAATTGATGATCATGATAATAGCAAAGAAGATGATAATGATAGTCATCAAACTAATGTTGCTTAGTGATATACTTTATATGTTCTATGCGAGTTATTTGTGGACAATAGTTTGCTTTTAATTATGAATTAGTGAATATATTTATTTGTTGGACGATTCGTGTTGTTTGAATATTAATGTTGACAACATTTATTTGATAAATTAGAAATTTAATTGTTGTAGTTTACAAATTATATTTCTTTGAAAAAACGAAGAAAAAATAGTTAAACTTTGAAATAATAACTTATGGGTCTTATAAGGCCAACCCTGACCCTGGTGTTACTGGGTCAGGCTTTTAAAAAACATATGTTTTTCTTACCTTAGCCCATATAGGGCTAACCCTATTAGGCCCTGATCCTTTAAGGGCCAGATTCCTAGCTCTACATAAGATGCTTATAAGGGACGTGCATCTAATGTGAACCCTAGTAGGAGGTGTTTGTCCCCATTTAAGTGGGAAAAGTCAAAGATAAAATCCAATATGACCTGTTGCTCGTTATGCTTAGTCAATTTAGAAAATATCTCAATAATTAATAAATAATTAGTTTTTCTTATTCTTACTTGTTCGGACAACTATTGCTACTATGCATTCTTTTTTTTCTCTTTACTAAGCCCTTATATTATGACAAGAATAGATGTTAGGCTTTTAAGATATAATATAAAATTATAAATAGACTTGAAGAGTTATATATAAATTTAAAGACATTGACTCTAAAGATTATTTAAAGGCTTACATTTTAAGTAAACTTTTAAACATGTTTCAGACCTTATCAAACCGTAATACCGAGATTTAAGAAAAACCCTATATATATAGACTCAACACCAAGCTCAAGTTTTAAATATCTATTGTAGGTCTAGAGGGAAAACATAACCTAACCTATCCAATTTCCACCCATACCAATGTATCTCTTCCCTCTTTTTTATACAAGTCCCTCTCCCTCTCTATCCTCCGTTGCTTTTCACTTTTCACAATTTTTTTTTTTTTTGGAACAATCTCTCTCTGCGCCGCCCAAGTGAAATGACAACGGTGATTTGTTTTTTCAATAGATAAAATCGATGAAAAATTTTAGGGAAAATAATATTAAAATAATGTTTTAACTTTAAAATCTCAATTCAATGATTAACTTTTAAAATGAGTTATCTTTGTTATTAAGTGCAATTAATAATTATATTTTTATGAATAATAAGACAGATTTGAAATTTTAAACTTGTGTTATCTTCTTTTTTGCACAAAGTTTTACCTTTAAATATTTTAATGCAATTATGTTGTAGCCTTGTGCAATGAGAGCTTTGCTGATAATCTCAAATTATTAGTATCTTCCTCTTTAATTAAAAAATTATTAATGAAATAATTTAAATTTGAGTATTGATATTTATTGATTCACATTGCTAATACTTCCTGTGTTTAAAAACGTATTATATTCTTTTAATTAACAAAATTTCTAAACAGCAATTTTTCAACTTTTTTTTAATGCCCTACCTCGAGTTTTTCCCTGGCTTATTTTTTCAAAGGAGCACCAATTCAAAGGATAAATTGTAGCCAAAACAATTAGCAATTTTACTACTACAACCACAAAAGAGTCTTATTTTGAGGTCAACTATATGGATTATGGATTGCTAGATGTTATTATGCTTTATTAAAAACCAACATTCATTATGGAAAATCAAATCTTTAGACATATTATTAACTAATAAACTTACTTTAAAACTTCATTAAGTGTTTGTTTTGGTTTTACACTATTGCTTTTTTAAAGAGCTCCATATTGCTTGATCAACCTCCTCACCGGCTCACACAATGGCCATCTTTTGATATGTCTAAACCACCTCAGATGATTTTCTACCATTTTCTCTTTAATATGTTTCAGTTCAACTCGTTCATGTTTATAATCACTACGAATCTTATCTATTTTTTGTATGACTATATATTCATTTCAGCATCTTCATCTCCACTATTCCCACTTTATCTTCGTGTTGTCCCTTTAAAACTCAACATTTACTACCATATTGACATAATTATTAATAAAAAGCTCAATACATCTACATCATGGCATTGTTATTCATATACTAATTCAAAGGATCAATTGTAGCAAAAACAAAAAACTAATTTTCCATTAGTTATTAATAAAAGGTGATTTGTAAACTAACAGGTTCAGTTAGCAAGTCGACACACCATGTGAATTAAACAAGAAGATAATACTTTTTTTACACAAGTTGTCTTTGTAATTAATATAGAAATAGATAAATTTTTAAAAGCGAATAAATTTCATTATCATCAGTTGCTATAGAAGCTAGTGTCACATCTTAATGAAAATGTCGTCCATCACACTTCCTATACTGGCTACATAACAATTAGTGTAAAATCCCCCTTGTATACATGTTTTTTTTCCCGACACTAAAGTGATTCTAGAAAGACATTAAAGTGAAATAAAAAAAAAATTACAAGCAATTTTTTTAATCACTTGGGGCTGTGAATTTATGAAGTCATTAATTAGTTGACAGTTTTTCTATGATTAATTGCGCAGTCAAGTGGTTAGCCTAATCATTCACATGGTTCCTCAATGATTATTGACTGTAATTAACTTAAAGAGTATGTGTTAAGCTTTCTTATAGACAACATTCTGTTAGGTGGTAGTGGCAGAGTGAGGGATAACACATGAGCTCATAACCTTCAAAACTTTTAATCTTTTTTATAATTACATAGATCGATGTTATAGAATTTTAATCGTAAAACATTCTATAAATTTCATATCATATATACTTTTCAATGTTGTTTTTTATCTTCTTGGCTCTAAGAAGTGTCATAGTTTGGATGCTATAAATGTTCCATTTTGTCAATTTATTGTTAAAAGAAAGAAAAAATTAATTGAGAATATAAGTTAAACACGAATAAATTAATTAAGGGAAAATGACAAAAAATACCGTTTAAATTTTAAAATCTTGTTAATAGCAACAGTAATAAGATTAACAAGAAGAGTAAAGCAATTGACAACCCATTTTATTGTAAAATCACCTATTTAACATTTTAAATTTCAAATGGTATTTTTTAAAATTCTCCCATGAATTTATTCATAAAAGGGTGAACTGCAATTGACTAATCCTCAAATTTTTTCCATCTAGCCTGATACTGATTTTACACTAGCTAGATAATCCAATATGCTTCGTCATTTGATGCATCTTTAAACCGCCTTGTCGTTACATACAACCGGAATTTGCTCAATGGTCTCCTTATACATTCTAATTTCAATTGCACCATAGGGAAGGATGCATGTGAACTTGCTGCTTCAATATTTTTCTACTTACTCTTAGTACTATAAAACTGATATATTACCTAACTCCCCCTTCCCTAAATCCAATTATATATACCAACTCTAGTTGTTTAACTATTTTCATTTTATATAATTGATTATTTTACTATAAAAATGTTTTTGCAATATCCAGCCATAAGAAAGTTCATATATATATATATATATATATATATATATATATATATATATATATATATATATATATATAAGTAGGCGAGGTCGATCACAAATTTGATCCTGTTTTTATATATATAGTATATACGAAGGGGTGAATCAGAAATGAGCCATGGCTTGAACTTTGAAGTTACCCAGCCAATGAGTCTGTAGCCTAGTGATATGAATCTATTCTGTAAATAGAAGATCGCATGTTTGTTTCCGCTTATAATTATTAATTAGTACCGGCCCTGTGGTCTAACAAAAAAGTAAGGTGAGAAGATTAACGTGAGGAGAATCGGATAGAGAGAGAGTAGGCGACAAATACAGAGACGCATGCATGCACGTCTCTCTGGACGTTGTGATATCACATGACTCACTTCTGTGTTACTCACTTTGTCCTCTTTCACCGTCCAAGGGAACATCCCAATGTGCACATTTCCCTTCTCTTCTCCTCCCATAATTACTTTCATTCATACGTGTGTGTGTATTATTGATTCAAGTGTTATGAATATACTGATTATGTGGATGTCCATTGACTCCCGGTCTCCAAATATTACAAGATGACATGGGACCCACGCATAGTACCATGCATAGTAGTTTACTATTTGGTGGGACCCACACACAAAATAATACAACTCACGGGAATGCATTCCCGTGAGTGTACAGTTATGTAATTAGGGGAATATTACATCAAATGACCCAAAGTGGAAATTACACTAAAGGCCCATTTTCCTTCTATAAATAGAGGCCTTCTGTAAACATTCAGATTACACTGAAATGAGAACTTCTCTCTACTCTCTCTCTCTCTAAAATCTCTTGTTCTTGTATTTACTTTTCATCAGTTTTATATTACGTTATCAGCACGAAGACTCTACCAAGGTAAGATTTTATTACCATCTCCTTTACTATTTGTTTATTTTTTCTATCTGGGATAATCTTAACCATGATATGGAATTAATGTTCTACTTTTACCGATTATTTTGAACATCAGGTTCCATGGTTAAGATTTGAGATTATTTACTATTTACTATTCACAGTAAATAGTAATTTTTACTATTCATGTTAATTTTACCTTTTTCAGTAATTTTTATATTTTTATTTATTTTGACTCCTTTATGGAAGTCTAGATTTAATATTTCAGTAATTTATTTTTCACTATTCATTGTGAATAGTAACTTTACTATTCACGGTAAATTTATATTTTACTATTTACAGTAATTTATTTATGTTTATATATTCTTCCCACTTCCTATTTATTAATTCATGGTGGCAACATTAAGCTCCATTTGTAATTTAATTTTACTGTTTTATTTATTTAATTCATGGTGGTGATACTAAGCTCCATTTGTTTAATTTAAATTCTTTACTTACTGCTTTATTTATTTCATGGTGGCGATATTAAGCTCCATACTGACTTTATTAATATTTACATTATGCCACTAACATTTAAATTTATGTTACTAACATTTATTTATGCATTTATTTACCTTTTATGGTGGCAACACTAATATTAGTGGGCTCCATTTATTTATGCATTTATTTACCTTTTATGGTGGCAACACTAATATTAGTGGGCTCCATTTATTTATGCATTTATTTACCTTTTATGGTGGTGGCACTAATAGGGCTCCATTTGTTTATCTTAATTCTTTACTGTTGTCTATATATTATATAATATATGCATCATCTTTCTTACTTTCGGATGAGATAGGTCTCGCTGTGAGTTTACTCCCATTCCTATCTCATCTTATTTTTATTTTCTTAGCATGTTTATTTACCGTTCTTTAAATTATGTTTTAATTTATAATAAGATTTTATAATATGATTCTAATTATTTTTATTATTTTTAGTTTGAATCATGTCTTCCAACCTTTCAAATCTTGAATTTAATGCTCTTGACATCACCGGGAAGAATTATCTATCATGGGTTTTAGATGCTGAAATCCATCTTCAAGCAAAGGACTTTGGAAAGGCTATATTGCCAGGAAATGATGCGTCCCCTCAAGTAAAGGCTAAAGCTATGATTTTTCTCCGACACCACATTCATGAAAGTTTGAAAACTGAATATTTAACGGTGAAAGATCCATTTGAATTGTGGACTAGTTTGAAAGATAGGTATGATCATCAGAAAACGGTGATTTTGCCTAGAGCTCGTTATGAATGGATTCATCTCAGGTTACAAGATTTTAAAACTGTAAGTGAGTATAACTCAGCTGTTTTCAAAATAAGTTCTCAGTTAAAATTATGTGGTGAAAAAATAACTGATGAGGACTTATTAGAGAAAACTTTTTCTACCTTTCATGCTTCGAATTTGCTTTTACAACAGCAATATCGTGAGAAAGGTTTTAAAAAATATTCTGAGTTAATCTCATGTTTACTAGTAGCCGAGCAAAATAACGAGTTATTATTGAAAAATCATGAAAATCGTCCCACTGGATCTTCTCCATTTCCTGAAGCGAATGTGAGTGTACGGAATGATCATGGTCGTGGCCATGGTCGCGGTCGTGGTCGTGGCCGTGGTCGTGGACGAGGACGTGGAAATCGTGGAGGTAGAAATAATCATGGTCCTTATCATGGTGGAAGAGGTTATTATAGTCCTTATACCCACCAGAAAAAGATGAACAATGAAGGACAAAAGAATGATAAAGAAGGTCCTTCAAAAGTTGTTGAACATAAATGTTATCGGTGTGGTATGAAGGGACACTGGGTACGTAATTGTCGTACACCAGAACATTTAGCGAAACTTTACCAAGCCTCTATAAAAAAGAGTGTTAATAATGTGGAATGTGATGATAAGGCTCATAAAGATAATGATGTCAATGAGCCAAATGATGATGTTATGTCTCACTTGGAGGTGGAAGATTTTTATGATTAAATAAGTTTTGCAAAAATTGTAATAATTATTTTGTTTCGTTCTGACTTGTTGCCAATTATGTATAATAAATATGTTTTTAATGCATCTTCTATATTGAATATGTTTTGATGCATTTCTTTTCTTTTAATGAAGCTCATGGACATTTCAAATATTGCACACAAGAATGAAGATATATGTCTCATTGATAGTGCAACGACACATACAATTCTTAAAGATAAGAAATATTTTTCACATCTAACAAATTGTAGTACAAGCATCAATACCATAGTGGGTAATACAAGATTGATTGAAGGCTCTGGAAGAGCAATAATAATATTATCCAATGGTACGAAATTTGTTATTAATGATGCTTTGTATTCCTCTAAGTCTCATAGAAATTTGTTGAGTTTTAAAGATATCCGTCGAAATGGATATCATATTGAGACTATAAATGAGGACAATAAAGAATATCTACAAATTGTTACTGTTAGATATGGTGAAAAATATGTTCTGGAGAAATTACCTATGTTATCTTCTGGTTTGTACTATTCAAGTATTAGTACAATTGAAATAAATGTTATGGAAAACCAGAAGCATGTTGATAAAGACATATTTATTGTTTGGCATGACCGGTTAGGCCATCCCGGGTCAATTATGATGCGACGTATAATAGAGAATTCATGTGGACATAACTTGAAACAGAAACAAATACCAAAATCCCATGATTTCTCATGTGATGCATGTTCCAAGGGAAAATTAATTATTCGGCCATCACCAACCAAAGTAGAAAGTGAGTCTCTCACATTTCTAGAACGGATACAGGGAGATATTTGTGGGCCAATACACCCACCATGCGGACCATTTAGGTATTATATGGTTTTAATTGATGCATCAACTAAATGGTCGCATGTGTGCTTATTATCTTCTCGAAACCTGGCGTTTGCGAGATTACTTGCTCAATTGACAAGATTAAGAGCACATTACCCGGATTATCCTATCAAGAAAATACGTCTTGATAATGCTGGTGAATTTACTTCACAGACTTTTAATGAATATTGTATGTCCCTTGGAATTGATGTTGAACATCCTGTAGCACATGTTCATACGCAAAATGGACTTGCAGAATCATTGGTAAAACGATTGCAACTTATTGCAAGACCTTTACTTTTGAAATCTAATTTACCAATTTCTGCTTGGGGCCATGCCATTTTGCATGCAGCAATGTTAATTCGCATCAGGCCAACTAGTTATTTAAAATTTTCCCCCTTACAAATGGTTTTTGGTGAAGAACCTAATATTTCTCATATACGGACCTTTGGATGTGCAGTATATGTGCCTATAGCACCTCCACAACGTACTAAAATGGGTCCTCAAAGAAGAATGGGAATTTATGTTGGGTATAAATCTCCTTCAATTATAAAATATTTAGAACCATCTACAGGAGATTTATTTACTGCACGATTTGAAGATTGTCATTTTAATGAATCAGTTTACCCAACATTAGGGGGAGAAAATAAGCAGTTGAATAAAGAGATTAGCTGGAATGAATTATCATTGGCTCATTTTGATCCTCGTACAAAACAATGTGAACTAGAAGTTCAAAAGATAATTCATTTACAGAATTCAGCTAATCGAATGCCAGAAGCATTCACTGACCCAAAGAAAGTGACAAAGTCACATATTCCAGCTGCTAATGCTCCTATTCGAATTGATGTCCCTGTAGGACAACCGATTACAAATGAATCAAAAGCACGCCTTAAGCGTGGTAGGCCTATCGGTTCCAAAGATAAAAATCCTCGAAAAAGAAAAGAAGCTAAAATTATAGATGGCCAAGTCGAGGATAATCAAGAAAAAAGCGTAGCTCTGGATGAGCCACTTCATAAAGAGAAATTATCTCCAGAGGAGAATATTGAGGCCCCAGAAGAGATCCAGGTATCTGAAATGTATGAAAATAATGAGATCTCAATAAATTATGTCACAAATAATATCAAATGGAACCGTAATGAAGTCAACATTGATGACATTTTTGCTAATCATATGGCATATGATGTGATGAATGAAGAAGAGGATCATGAGCCAAAATCCATGAGAGAGTGCCAACAACGAAAAGATTGGCTCCTATGGAAAGATGCCATTAATGCAGAATTAAAATCATTGGCAAAACGAAAAGTATTTGGACCTATAGTCCATACACCTAAAGATGTAAAGCCAGTTGGATATAAATGGGTTTTTGTACGGAAAAGAAATGAAAAGGGTGAAATTACAAGGTATAAAGCACGCCTTGTAGCCCAAGGCTTTACACAAAGACCTGGCATAGATTTTGAAGAAACATATTCACCAGTAGTGGATGCAACTACTTTTCGTTATTTAATTAGCCTAGCAGCAAATGAAAGGCTTGATTTGCATCTAATGGATGTTGTGACTGCCTATTTATATGGTTCACTTGATAGTGATATCTATATGAAAGTTCCTGAAGGACTCAAGATGCCTGAAGCATTTAATTCAAATTCACGAGAACAATACTCGATCAAATTAAATAAGTCCCTGTATGGCTTGAAACAATCAGGGCGCATGTGGTATAATTGCCTTAAAGAATATTTGTTGAAAGAAGGGTATAAAAATGACCCGATATGCCCATGCAGTTTTATAAAAAGATCGAGAAATGAATTTGCTATAATTGTTGTTTATGTTGATGATATCAACATTATTGGAACTCCTGAAGAGATTACAAAAGCCATTCATTGTTTGAAGAAAGAATTTGAAATGAAAGATTTAGGTAGGACAAAATTTTGTCTTGGATTACAAATTGAGTACCTGAAGGACGGGATCTTTGTACATCAAGAAACTTATACAAAGAAGGTCTTGAAACGATTTTATATGGATAAGTCACATCCATTCTGTACTCCAATGGTTGTAAGATCTTTGATAAAAGAAAAAGATCCATTCCAACCCCAAGTAATTAACAAAAAAGGTGTAGAACAATTACTTGGTCCAGAAGTGCCATATCTTAATGCTATTGGGGCACTAATGTATCTTGCTAATCACACAAGACCTGATATAACATTTGCTGTTAATTTATTAGCAAGATATAGTTCTGCACCAACACAAAGGCATTGGAATGGTGTAAAGCGTATTTTTCGTTACCTCAGAGGTACTATGGATATGGGGTTATATTATTCAAATGTATCTAAACATGAACTGATTGGTTATTCAGATGCTGGATTTATGTCTGATCCACATGATGGAAAATCACAAACAGGTTATGTATTTACATGTGGAGGTACAGCAATTTCATGGCGATCTATGAAACAAACTATATCAGCCACTTCATCTAATAATGCAGAAATCCTAGCAATGCATGAAACAAGTCGAGAATGTGTGTGGTTGAGGTCAGTAATTCATCATATACGAACTACTTGTCATTTATCTTCTGGTAAAATGGTTCCAACAGTTCTATATGAGGATAATACTGCATGTATTGCCCAACTTAAAGAAGGATACATCAAGGGCGATAGAACGAAGCATATTTCACCAAAATTTTTCTTTACTCGTGATCTTCAACAGAATGGTGAAATAGATATCCAGCAAATCAGTTCAAGAGAAAATTTGGCAGATTTATTTACCAAGTCACTTCCAGAAGCAATCTTTGAGAAGCTTGTCTATGGTATTGGACTTCGAAGACTTAAAGATCTCAACTGATGTTATCAGAGGGAGTAATACTGATGTTGTCAACAGGGGGAGTTGATACACGTTGTACTCTTTTTCCCTTTTCTAGGTTTTGTCCCACTGGGTTTTTCCTAGAAAGGTTTTTAATGAGGTAGCACTGGATAGTGTATCAATGAGTGATGTACTCTTTTCTTTGGCTAGGTTTTTATCCCACTGGGTTTTTCCTAGTTAAAGTTTTTAATGAGGCACATTCATAAATGGACATCCAAGGGGGAGTGTTATGAATATACTGATTATGTGGATGTCCATTGACTCCCGGTCTCCAAATATTACAAGATGACATGGGACCCACGCATAGTACCATGCATAGTAGTTTACTATTTGGTGGGACCCACACACAAAATAATACAACTCACGGGAATGCATTCCCGTGAGTGTACAGTTATGTAATTAGGGGAATATTACATCAAATGACCCAAAGTGGAAATTACACTAAAGGCCCATTTTCCTTCTATAAATAGAGGCCTTCTGTAAACATTCAGATTACACTGAAATGAGAACTTCTCTCTACTCTCTCTCTCTCTAAAATCTCTTGTTCTTGTATTTACTTTTCATCAGTTTTATATTATCAAGTTAATTATTGCTTCTCACTCTCTGACCACAATTTTTTAAGAATTGAATGGGTTAGATAAGAACGAATTAATTAACTCTATTTACAAATTAACATAATTTTTAAGTTTTCCTATATTATTAATTATTGTATGAATGAGAGGCAATAATGCAAATGAATTGGGGTCGCTGTCTTATAAGTTTTGGATGTGACTTGCATGCATTGTGCCAAAAGGGCTCCCAAAATTAAAGATTATACTCCCTCCGGTTCTTAAAGTAAGATATTAATAAGAAGTTGATCTTGACTTTAAATATAATACTTATTTTTTATATTTATTGATTTTTTTAATAAAAACAATTGCTTATATTGATGCTCCTCTAATAATAATCAAGTAAGAGATATATGGAGGGGAATAAGGAATATGATCGGGATGTTTTTTTAAGAAAACATGTTTTATTAACTAACTTCCTTAATTACATCTAATTAAATTAGGTAAATATGTTTTATATTAAGCATTAGATGAGTATATAAATAAGAGTGTGTGGGCATCGTGATATCTATATATATACTCCCCCTAATCTTAAATATAAGACATTGTTAATTTTTTTTGAGATATTAAGAAAATTAATTAAATTACTTTAAAATATTTATATTTTTTATTTTTTTCCTCTAAATCATTTTATCTAACTTATAAACTAATATATAATACAATAATACACAACTTATTTAACTTCTTTAATCTCTTCAAAGAAATCAACTCTGTCTTATACTCCCTCCAATCCTAAATATAAGAATGAGTTGATTTTTTTTTTTTTTGAGATATTAAGAAAGATAATTAAATTACTATAAAATATTTATATTTGTCATTTTTTCACCAAATTATTTTACCTAACTAATAAACTGATATATAATCCAAAAATATACAATATATAATATGAATAAGTAACTTAATTAACTTTCTTAATCTATCAAAAAAATATATTAATTATGTCTTATATTTAAGAATGGAGGGAGTATATATATAAAGCTAAAAATGGTGGAATGTCAGCATGTCATTATGTGATAGGTTGCTCCACAAATGCCATTATGATAGAACCTACAACACCACAATAATATAACTTTTATTCCTCTTCTCTGTTTGAGCCTCCAACCAAGTAGTTAGTTTAATTTGATAATCATCTGCAACACTTAAGAATGCCGACAATTCTTTCCTTCTAATCCAAAAAATCATGTCAACTCCAAATAATTCTTTTTCTTCCCGCGATTATTCGAAGCCCTTTTTAATTAATTGGTGAAATTATACATAATTCCTCCCAACTTTATGTTTATGTAAAGAACATTACTTCAAATTTTGAAACTTTATGATAAACCTTCCCAAAATTTTATATTTATAATGTATGAGTAATTTTGTTCATAACTTGATTTATATATATCTTAAAGTTTATGGGGTTTATATACATATAACTCAGCTTGGGTGAGTTATATACACACAAAAATATAATTTAAAAGGGCATATAATTGTTGGGCGAGATTAATCTGTACAACGTTGAAACTTCATGTGGGTTCATTATTAAGTTTAAAAGGTTGAGAGGGCTGTTTGTACACAGTTTAAAGTTTAAGGGAGTTTTGTGTAATTTTGTCATTTAATTTTATTTTGTCACTAGAATTTTTTTACCAAATAATATTACACCATAATTACATAAAAAAAAAAAAAGACACCAAAATACTCTCAAATAAGCAAATCCCAATTGAGGACTTTCAGTTGATTTAGCCATTGCGAAATTCCTAAAAACTAATTTGTAACTAAATTTTATAATAAAATACTTAAATTCTCTTAATTTGAAAGACAACAATGGCTTAACTGGTAACAGTTTACTTTTAACTTATCATATAACAACACCAATAATTAATTCATTAACAAATAATTTTATAAAAATTTACTGAGTATTAATGATAACAATAATTTAACAATTATTAGCTAGCAAATTTAACTTGTTAAACCACCATTACTACAAATTTGTGTATTTATAATGTTTTATACATACTTGTTACAACTAATAAATTTCATGTATATTAAGACAGAGGTAATGTAAGGATATATAATACTTAAAAGTTGCGGTTAATTATGTGCACTGTCATCTATTGGGAGGCGGAATTTGCAAAAGCACAAAAAATAACGGTTATAATTAATAGCTGTTATTTATTTAGTAAGCGACGGTCCTTTTGAAATAATCATCATATAAAATTTACAAACAATTCATTTTCCAACCTTTATATCAATGGAGACAAACCATAACGGCCTTTAGAAACGACCGTCATCTAACACCCCACACCACTTAAGTCATAATTCATAACCATTCATAATTTGTTAGACCTTCATAAGTCATAAATTATAAGTCATAACCTTTCGTAATATGTTAATACTCTATTTAAACTCACATATTCTTTATGATTTTTACTACTTTTGTTTAATCAGCCTCCTCCTCCTTCATTATGTTAAGTTCTTAGGGAGCTCATCCACCACCACCACTTCCTCCAACTGAAATGGAAGCTCTGATGTAGATGTTGGCAAGACTTGACCGTGACACAAGGCATCTCATAGTATACGCCAATACACTGAAGAGGAATTTGAACCACTTACTTCATCACAATGATATTGAATATGATTTGTAGTCAAACTCTTCATCTCCCTGCTTCCATGATGAGAATGAGGATGATGATGAGGAAGAGGAGGATGAAAACGACAGTGGTTGTAACATCCCACTTAAAATAGCGGATTTTTTTTTTTTTTTACAAACAAACACGGTAATCAGAGTTTGAGCATTTTCATAAATTGAGTATCTGAATCCAAAGATGCATAACCATAGTGTAATTTTTTTTTCTTATACAGTCATCCCAAAAGAAGATAGTGTTAAACAGAATATACAAAGATAAACTGATAAACTTCTTCCGCCCTCCTACACCAGACACCTGCCTCTATTGTCATCCCCTTTGTACTCTTGACCCTAAAGCTACAGCTGAGATCCAATTTCCAATTAGATCTCAGGTAACGGTTAACCTTATGCTCAAATATAACAGTATATTGATAACAACATGAACATATTCACATAACAGCAGTATATCACTACATAAGCACAAAACAGATGCATGATCACATATTGGCAGAACATAAGCACAAAGCAGTATGTAAAGCCCCACATAATGGTTGCACATATCCAGTGCCACGACGGCCCATCGTGTTCTCAACGCTAGGCAAACTCAACGGCATTATCAAAACTATAATCCGTATCAAGCTGTAAGTATAACTGACAACCCTAAGCAGAGTTTCAATATCTAAGCATGTCTATCACATATATGTATATAAGCAGCATAAGTGTTAAGGTTACAATACGCGTCCGTACCTCCGTTGACGATTTTTGACACTTCCATCAAATTACGGCACGTTTGACAGCGGCTCAACGGCGGTGACAGCGGAAACAGCGAAAACAGCGGTTCGATGTTCCGAGTATCCTATAAGGTTAATATCACTAATATGAGTATTTAGAACCAAAACGGGCATTTTAGGTGCAAATTACCATTTTGCCCCTGGTTTGACTGTTCGGCGGAATTTCGCCAGAGCTTCGCTGTTTTGACTTTAATTTCTCAAAATTTTTGCTATAGTCTTTCCTCTATCATATTTCTAAAATAAATATCATATTTATTCTTAAAATATGAAGATTAAAGACTATTCTAGCATTCCTATTATAACTACCGAAAGAATTACCAAACTAAAGACTAGGGACCGAAGACTTACTCAGAGTTTCGCTGGGATTTTTCTCCGGACTCCTCCTTTTTCCTTCTCCTCTAGATTTTCGAAAATCACAAGAGAGAATGGTGTGGAGAGAAATGAGAGAAATGAGAGCTATTTATAGAAAAAGGGAGTGGCATTTTCGTAATTTCGCTGAACTTTGTCTGGTTGAATTCTGACCGTAGGATCGCACTTTTGCTAGGTGGTTTAATCTTGGCCTTCCATGTGTCTTGGCTGTCCTCCCCCTTCCAAAAGTGATGTCACCCTTGCTGCATCATCCTCTTACTTTATCTGATAAATCCCTGATTCGGTGTCCCGTTCACGAAATTCCGTAACACCTTAAAATTCCGAGAACAATGCGCTGAAGGTCTTTTCTTCCTCTTTAAGAATACTGGGTTCTCCTTCCCTTATACTCCCAGTAAGGACATTCTGTTATCTGCCGAAAATCCTCGGTATTCGCGACCGGTTTCAGAAATAACTTCGGTCGGTACTAACTTCTAGATAAAAATCCACTGACCAATAATATATTCTGGTTTTTCCTAACTCATTCCCAGAATCTCACAACGGAATTACTTTATATCCGTGATCATTTATCCTGTTCATTTTTCCTCTGATTATTATATTATTATCTAATTAACACATGTTTTAATTATATTATTATTTTATTTAAGATCTTCTTTCATATTTATCCTCCCATTTTCTATTTATTTTTTTTTCTTTTTGGCCTAATTTTCGGCCACACACATATATATATAAAATTATAATTTTTCCATTAATCTTATTATCCTATTTATCTTATATTTATTTCTCCCAAAATTTCCTATTGGTTCCTAATCAATCACATGGATTTAGACCTTGTAAAATTTCCAAAAATTACTTAATTACTCCTTTAATAATTCCTAATAATTTTCTTAATTAAAATTAATTATTTCCTCACAACAATTTGGTTAACATTGTTAATTCACCCTTTAAGTAAAATATGGAAAATTATGGAATCAATTTCCATTCTAGAATACTTTTTAGTTTTCCTTCTTTTTATTTTCATAGGAAATATTTTATTAAATTGTCTAAATTATGAATAATGTGTTTTTCTAAATTTTTCATAATTATTTCATGTTTCTTTGAATTTTCCATAATTCCCTCGGAATGTTTTATGGCCTTAAATGGTATTTTTCACATTTCCGACAATAAATTTCCTTTAATTTTTCTTAATTTATCCCAAAACTAATCCTATAACATGTTGAGACAAAATCTTCATTACCGGACATTTTATTGTTATAATATAATTTTCCAGATAATGGCTATCTGGGTATTACAGTGGTGGTGATAACTAAACATCATTGTTTTTTTGCATGTCGTCCTCATCGTCCTCTTTATTCTCATGTTCCTTGTCCTCTTCCTCGTCTTTGCCCTCATTCTTATCATCGGATTGGAGCGAGATGATGTTTTTTAAAAGCTTAATAATTCTTGCTAACATACTTAATGGTTTTAACTTAATAAAAGTTAATTAAAGATTTTCAAATCTTTCTTCTTCGACGTGTTGACTGTGGGTGCCTCCTCATTATCTTCTGATAATCGTCATCATGAGAAAGAACCACCCCCTTTCATTATGCCATGTCTAGTCGACTACCAACACTTGCAATGATGTTTTTTTCACATCCCTTTCAGATGTGTATTATTTAAACCCCACATTTTCATACATTTTTCCTACATTTTCTTCATCGCCCCCCTCTTTATTCTCTAACTCAATTGTTAAGATGAAACGTCGTGCGGAAGACATGCTAGAAAACTCTTAGAGTCATCTTCCACCACCACCTCTTGCTTCTCCTACCCATCATCCACCTTGGCCTCAGCCTCCGTCACCTTCTCCTCTGCCTCCACATCTTATGCTTCCTCAACTAGAGGCATTGTTGCAGCATGTACAGCAGCTTGACCATGCTGTGAGGGGCTTTCTGGATACCTTTCCCGTATGAAGTGGAAGGCCAATCTCATATTTAATGAGTATGGGATTGGCTATGATCCTAACAACGATCCTAGCCAATCTTTTAGTGACGAGTAGCTTGATGATCTTATCAGTTCATCATGCTACTTGCGATTGTTCTTCTTCATTTTATTGTTTTGTAGTTTTAAATATTCTGTAAGACCAAAAAATATATATATATATACCCAACAATTCTTAGAAAAATATTGTCATGAAATAAAATAAATAGTGGTTCTCATATTGTTCATTCATAATGACCCTTATAAAAGAACAACTGTTAGTAACACTTACAAACGATTAGTTTTAGACAAATTAATAACGAGTTATTAACAAAGAGCCATGAAAAATGTAACAAATAAATAATGGTTCTTTCAGGCGAATGGTGATGTAAAGTCTTAGGCACGATAACCCAAAAAACCCTACTATTCCTCTTCTATTTAAACGTCTGAAACAGAATACACTTGACACTTAATTTGTTCGAATGAAACCCACCAACATCTTAACCCTACGACTCCTATTGTCATTTCTGGTCGTTGGGAGTAAATTTTAGTTGAATCCCACCATAAAAAGCCTCCATTCGACTTCTCTATGGTAGCCGTACTAGTGAATATGCACTTGACCTTGTCTCAATGACTGTTGTAAGAGTTGTTTTGGTTCATGAGCCCTAGTCGATTAGGTTACCTTTGTGAAGTCTCGTTGTGTAAAAGCATCCAAGGTGACGTTAAATTGCTTTTGCGAAGTTTTTTTTTTTTTTTGAAAATCCATTATTTCTCTTATTGAAGGTTCCTTAAAATGCTTTTGTGGAGTTATGTTTTTTTTTTGGAAACCCTAGTATTGCTTTGATTGAATGTTTCTTTCCTGTTATAGAAAGATGTCAATCCATTGCTTTGATTCATGGTTGATACTCTATTGATCTTTTTTGAAGTGATTTTGGGAGATATGGATCCCTAAGCAAATACATTTCCTTTCTTGGAAGTATCCATATCTCTAAAAGTTACTTCGAAAAGATCAATGTAGATGTGATGAATATACTAGTTCAGTTGTACTAAGTAATGAAAAGCATTCAAGTTGACATTAAATTGTTTTTATGAAGTTATGTTTTTTTTGGAAACCATAGTATTGTTTTGATCAAAGATTCCTTTTTTGTTATAGGAAGTTGTCAACCCATTTCTTTGATTTATGGTTCATACTCTGTTGATCTTTTCTAAAGTCATTTCAAGAGATATGGATTCCTAAGCAAATACATCTTTTCTTGAAAGTATCTATATCTCCAGAAATTATGTTGAAAATATCAATAAGGATGTTGTAAATAAACTAGTTCATTTATACTAAAATACAATAAATCATTTAAGTGACATTAAATTATTTTTGTGAAATTAGTTTTTTTTTTTTTTTTGGAAAACCTATATTGCTTTGATTGAAGGTTCCTCTCCTATTTTTGTATCGAGCACATGGCATCAAGTTAAGAGCTCTAAAATTCAAAATGTGATCAATCATAGACTTTTCAATATGAGAGTTTTTGAGCTACTTAGTCTCGATTCCATCTAATAGAGTAGCACTCTTGACCTGTATATCTCATGATGTAAGTGTGCATCACCTATACATTTTGTCTCATCAATAGTTCAGCCAAGAAAGCAACATTGGTGAAAAAAAACACATATATCATCAGTATATAGAGCAAAAAAATGAATATCATGATAAAAAAATTAATACATATATTCATAGGTTTTCCCCCAATCCAATGCTTTCCATGGTTAATTATTGTGAAGAGACACAATTTAAAGGTAAACAGTTACAAATTATCGCTTAGATAGATCAACAATTGTCATTGATTCTCTCCACAAAGCCTGAAATGTCCTAATCTATCTCATATTGCATATAAACTCCTTGTGGGATGTACTATTTCCATTATATACCGTATAATCCAACTAGCTCATAAACTCTCACTTAAAGAGTCTCACATCGATATATCACGGTTATTATATAAAAACCATCATATATCATAAAATTTTACGGTTCTCAATTAGGAATTGTTATTCTAGTACTAAATACATAACGGTTGTTTAGTGTTATTAAGAGTCAGGCTCTTTCGAAAGAACTGTTATTTATATTATTGAATAAATTTTGGTTATCAAAACGAGATCGTTATATATCATGTAAACATTTGTTATACATTATAACGGATTTTCACATGCGCCTGCCAATTATTATTACAACAACGCACATATCATGATCTCACTAAACTTCAATATATAACACGTGTTATCTTATAACCGTTATAATAGGTCAATAATAAGTAACGGTTAAGAACCATAATTTATCTACATGGAGTAAATATAGCTTTTACATATATGATAGTTCATAATCATAAAATATGATAGTTAATAATTATTATGTATCATAATTTCTATAGTAGGGCACGACAACAATATATAGCTAAAACAGTCTCTAAAAACTTTCTCTTGGGGCAATCTGGTTATTTAAACAAATAATTTCAGAATCGTCTCTAAAATTTTTAAAGATCCTTTTGTCATCCCCCAAAAAAATATGGGTTTTGTGGGGGAGGGTGACAAATGAGTAATGACAATGAGGGGATTTGAAATCAGGAAGCAAGCGCCCATAATATTCCCTTAAAACCGCTTTACGCAACTTTCACCTTTTGGTCTCTTCTTCATTTGTCCTTTTCATTCCACTTCCCACTTCCCTTTTTATCATATTTACTTTTTAGTTTTACTTACTCCCCACAAACTTAGAAGGAGTTTTTCCCGGATTTATACAAATTTTTTGTCAATTGTAATATTTTTTAGACCTTAAAATGTAATATTTTTTCATTCTTTATTATATGTTTTATAATTTATATCACTATTAATTAATCAATCAAAATATACTGGCCCAAAAACTAATCAAAATATAAATTAATATTGTAAATAAAAGTCCAAGTCATCAACATGGTCAAATCATCAAACTATATATAAAATGATGTATTATTCATAAAGTAAGAATAATATAGTCGAGGGTTAACGTTCATACAATAGCCTGGAATGTTTTTATAGTGCGTTCAATATCATAACTCCTCCTGTCCTGCCCTTAGTATAAAATATAGGCTAAAGTATACTTTTAGTCCTCTAAGTTTCATATAAGGCATACTTTTGGTCCTTTAACTTTATAAAGTATACATTTAGTCCTAAAACGCTAAAATCGTTAATATTGCTAACAGAAAATGCTGACGTGACGAACTCAAGTTATGACTAATATAATTTAATTAAACACAATTTATATATGCTTCAATTTACCCATATTTTAAATTTAAATTTAATAGCATTTAATCACACAATCATCACTTAAGTTTACACCGTCATTATTTGAGTTTGCATTTTTCGTTAGTAAAATTAACGATGTTAAAATTATAGGACTAAAAGTATACTTTATAAAGTTAAGGGACCAAAAGTATATCTCATGTAAACTTAAAGAACTAAAAGTATACTTTAGCCTAAAATATATTTGGAGAGTTAATTTTGGTTTCAAATATAAGATATAGTTTTCATATTTGTCAATCTTTTCTTAATTTATTCCTATTGATGTTTTCTCAACAATACTCAAAAAGGAGAGGAAATAAAGGAATTAAAGAAGATAATTAGGATGTTATAAAAAATACATGTTATATATATTAACTAACATAATTAACTTCCTTAATCTAATCAAATGGGTAAATATATTTTATATTAAAGAGTGGAGAGAATATTTAATTTTTTGAGTCATTTAATACTCTACTCTAAAGTATTTTTTTTAGATTTATTTAGTACTTCGAAGTATTTTTTTTTAGTTGTGTACAATTCCAAACATATATATTTTGTAGTTATTTTTTTAAAAAATATTTTTTATTTTGATCTCATTGTTAACTCTACAAAAATCTATTAATTAGTGAAGGTTAGGGTTGAAGACATTGAATATAAGTTTAAAAAAAAATTAAGAAAACTACTGAAAAAATGTAAAACTGATTATTAAAAGTGTTAAAAAAGAGTGCTAAAATTATAAAAGATTAGTACTGAAAACATGAAAAAGAACTTTACATGCATAGAATTTAAAAATGGAAAGTGAGAATTACTTTAATAGTTTAATGCATTTTCTAGGGGTTTTTTTTTTAAAAGATATTCTTAAATTTTAGGAAGTTCTAGAACACAAAAAATCAGGAAGTTAGAAATATGTTTGATTTTAAGGGGAAAAAATAATTAATGTTTATTTTTATAATGAAAATTAACTAATAAACGATCAAATTATTTTAGAAGATGACTAAAATATAGGATAAGAGCCAGTTCTGTTGAAGCCCTGTGTCGGGATCAAGATCGATTCCGTGGTAATGTGCTGAATAATGAATGGGTCTTACATACGTTTTAAATTTATAAAATTCATAAAATTTTTCATTATTATATCATGTATATTGAAAAATATGATGTATATTTTCTCTGGCCTTTTTCATAATCCAATATAAAATTTAAAAAATACCACATCAATTGTAAATATAAGATCTAATTGATATTTTGGAGATATTAAGGAAGCTAATTAAATTAATTTAAAATATTTATACTTATTATTTTTTTCTTCAAACTAATTTGTTTGACTTATAAAATAATATATATATATATATATATATATATATATATATATTATACACATAGTAGGGGAGGGGGAAGGGTTCAAACCCTAGACATGAGGGAAATTATATATATAATTTAATCATACACAACATATGATATATTTGATTAAGTAACTTAATTATTTAGGTTTCTTAATCTCTCTTCCCAAAAAATTTAATTATGTCTTTATATTTAGAATTGAAGACAGTAGTCATTAATAACTCTCGGTAAACTATATTTAAGACCAATTATTAATTGTATTGAGGTCCCAAACTACAAAAAAATATTACCAAAATTAAGGTCTATTGAAATCTCTAAGGGCCCGTTTGGTATAAGAAAATTAATTTGAGGAGGGAAAGGAAGTTTTTGAAAGATGAAGGAAGATGGCTTGAGGGAAAATCATGAGTTGTTTGGTAGGAAGAAAATGAAAGGATAGTAGTTGGTAAAGAATTATGAAATGTTTATTTTACCCTCAAAAGTAATTAATTCAAAATAAAAAAGAAAAATATTTTTTTAAAAAAATATGAATTATCAAGTTTAAACTTGTGAAAAAAAAATTCCCCACCAAATTTGAACGTTTTCACCAAGTTTAAATTTGAGGGGTAAATTTGTTCAAAAATGTAAACAGTGGCGTGGGAACTTGAGATCCCACCACCATTGGTGAGATTTGATCTTCCCACATATAAGGGAAGATTGGTGGGCCCAAGAACTTGGGTTCAATGGAACATTTGTCCAAAATGCATATCAAACAGAGGAACTTGCAAATTTTCCTTTCCCTTCCCTTCCCATCGAATCCGTGTATCAAATAGGCCCTAATTTGTAGGCAAGTCCCATCGGACTTTTGGGTAATATAATCAAAATGTTAAAAGACCTAAGTATCTTTAGTATAAGTTATCTTATTAATACAAGCACATGGACTTGTCAATAACTGTACATGGACTTGTTATTGAAAACAACCATTGACAAGTCTATGTGCGACCATTGACAAGTGTGGCAGCTGATATTAAAGGTATTTGAGTTTTTTGACATTTCCATTACATTAACCAAAAGTCTTAAGGGACTTGCTTGCAATTTAGAAATTTTAAAGGACATTTTAATAGTATTTTTCTTAGTTTGGGACGCTGGTGCAATTTTTCCCATTATTTTTAAATAGATATACTAAGTATCAAAGTATAATGTACATCGATAGGAGAAAGTATAATGAAATTTTCTAAAAGAGAAATGGCAAATGAAAGATGCGAGAGAGAGGGAGAGGGAGAGGGAAAGGGGAGGGTTGCCACGTGTCAAGTGGAGGCACACTCCTTAATAGAGAAACCATAATGCGTCCATGTTACTTAGCTATGTCTTATCCCTTCCTCTTACATTTACATCCACACTTGCCTCACCCCTCTCCTTTCATTTTCATGTACACACTTCAACTTCAGATCAGACACCCTCATTAAATTAAATCATCGTGCCAATCCATTATTTCAGAAAGCAATGGAAGCTCCATTATTTGGTTATTTTCACTAAAAGAATTTCCTCCACACACACAAACCACCCTTGCATTTTGGCTGCCTCTTTTTAATTAACCTAATGACTTTTAGGACATCACACTACTCCCACACTACAATATGTATAGTATTATCTATTACTGTCATTCAATTCTATTCTTTTTTAACCAAGTTGTGTATCAATATTTTCTCAATGACTAAGAACTAGTAATTGTCTTATTATACTTACATATATATATATATTACCCAAATCAAACATGCATTCCACAAACTAAATGGTGAACCTTAGCTTATATAATCTACACAAAAATTAGCTATTCAAATGGCCCCATTATCATTAGTTAAAGCACTTTATCATTAGTTAAAATATGCATTTCTAAAACTCCTCATTTCAGTCATTTGCATTGGCATTATTTTCCATTGATATAGGAAATCTTGTCCTTTTAATACATGCAATTAATCAATAAATTAAAAATTGTTTTTTTAAAAATAAGTTTAAGAGATAAAGCCGATTAAAATCTTATATTAAAATTAAAATAAATCCCCAAAGTAACTAACTTCTATATTTAGGAATGTAGTGATCTCTACGTTCTCTCTTTTATATATATATAAAAGCATGCTTGTTTGTCTCTATCTATTTGTTTGCACTTTGCAGAGTAGCCACTAGAAGATCCATTGTTGACTTAAAAGTATTTTGACGCTTATATTAATCAAAGAGATCTGCGTGAAAGACTGATCTCGTTTTTAATAATCAGAATTCTTCAGCTTTATTCAAAGAGAGGCCAGAAAAGCTTGATTATTCTCAAAATTAATTAACATCAAGGAATCAAGATACTTCCAGTTCTCTCTCTTTCCCTCTCTATTAAGTAGGTCCTCATGTTATAAGTAAAATCCTCATTATTCTTGTAAGGCATTGGCGGCCTCGTTGTCAGCTGAACCAAAAACATCGTCAAACCACCATTTAATGAAAAAGGCAAGGGAAGAGAGAGAGAGAGAACTGGAAGTTAATTTCTAGATTCTTTGATATTAATTAGTTTTGAGAATAATCAAGCTTTTCTGGCCTCTCGATCTTGGACCCTTTCTTATATGGAAAAATAAAGCTGATGAATTCTGATTACATTAAACGCGAGACCAGTCTTTCGCTGCCGCTCTCTTCGATTAATATAAGCGTCAAAATACTTTTAAGTCAACAATGGATCTTCTAGCAGCTACTCTGCTTTATGGGCTAAAAATGGGAATGGGTCAAGTTTTAGAGAAGTTGGCTTCCAGTGATCTCACAAGTGGCCAATATGATGATACGATATGGATATGCATGCTTCCTCCTCAGTATTCATATTTGTCAACTCTCTCTCCCTCTCTTTGCAGTTATGTATATATAGATAGACACATACACTACTCACCTCTTTAATATAAGAGCCAATTAATTATTTTTTGAAAGATTGAGAAATCTAAATAAATTATATCAAAATATTTATGTTAATTATATCATTTTTCTCTAAATTAATATGTCTGATTTGTATAATCTAATGAAATATAACATATATTATTATTAAATAATTTATTTAACTTATTTAATTTCTCTTAAAAAAGTTACTTGACTTTTATATTAATAAGGATCGAGGGAGTAATTCATATATTGGACAATGTTTCATTCTTACATTATCTATTTTAAAAGCTTATTGCAATTCGTTTCTTCTCGGTCATGATACAGAAGTCAGAACAAATTGTAGCCATGTTCGCTCCTATACACGCGGGTAGAGAAAAACTCCAAAAATAAAAATAAAGAATTGATATAATTAGTCAAGGTTTTATATAATAATTTCTGTTTTTGTTTTTGCTTACACGCACGCAAGAGCTTGGCAAAATGTCAAAATAATAGCGGCCATCACATGACAGAATAATTAAATTATGGCAACCGGTGATTAAATTGCGGTGCACGCAAGAAAATTAGTGATTGAGTTTTACTCTTAATAAACTTTATTTTGTGTATCCCACCACTACAGATAAATTATTATCAACTACTAACAATGAAAAATTCAAGTACTTTGGTACTAGCAAGTTCATCTTAAATAAGGTCTTGAGTTCCAAGTGTTGTACATGAAAAATTGTCACCTGTCATTTGTGGTTTCAACCGTTGAAAAGTTGGACAAGCTTGCTAAAAGAAGTTCGTGATACTGGGAAGGTGTCCTACCCATGCATAAAGCACGAAAGTTGAAGTTAATTTCTATGTGATTAATGCTCTACCCCGGCGAATTAGGCATAACAAGGTTATCCAAAGAGTAATTTATGATTAACAAGTGACTAGATTGTACATGATTGGGCCCTAGCTAATAGGTGATTGAGTTGTGTATGATTTATCAAATACTGCTCTTAGTTTGTGGGTGAGGCTAACACCCTCTAACATTTATATTCACCACAAAAAATTGTCATAAGAAGAATTTTTTACCCAATTCAACCCAGATTAATTGATACCCAATATTTGACTTGTAGAAATCGTTTTCTACTTTCTATTACAGAAATAATTCTAATTAACTGATGATGGCGGGCAAAATTTGAGCCACGTACATGTCAAATGATGAGAAGAACATATATGATATAATTTTCAAATGACACCATCATTTGATCAGTTGAAAGCTGAACCAAAAAGGAAAAAGCAAAGTCAAAGACATGCCTGCATATTTACGGGAGTATACGAACCTTTTTGCAGAAGTCAATGTTGAAGTTGATGAACCCTACTGTTGTTTTTCACCTACGATCATCGAGACTTCCTCTTTTGTGGGAAAAAATGGGGAAAATTTCGGTCTATCCCCTTTACACATTGAACCCAAAGTTTTTTTGAAACTTCACTGCACCCATAATCAAAATGATAAAAGGAAATTTTATAAGTAAAAAGATAATGATGCCCTTCTTTAATGTTTTTTAGAAAAGCATTTACAAAATAAATAAAGAGATTTGAAAGAACTTAGAAAATTAAAAATATTCTAACAATTTATAAGACAAATATGAGCATTTTTTAAAGGGATTCAAAAGAACTTAGGTTATTGAATATATTTTGAATATTTACAAGATAAATATGGATATATACAAGACAAATAAGACAATTTACAAGACAAGTAAAGTAAAGGCATTATTGTCTTTTCACACACAAAAATTAATTTCATTTTAACCATAAGTGGTGTAATGAAGTTTCTATAAAGTTTTAGAGGTTGATTGAAATTAATTTGTTAAGGGCTGGCTGAAATTTTTCCAAAAAGTAAGTAGTAAATAAAACAGAAACGAACAAATTTAGAGTTTAATTTGATTGAAACAAGTGGCCACTAATTAGCTAGCTAGGAGTCCCTTGAAGTTGCTTCTAAAAACTAAGTAATGATAATGTTTTTCTTATGATTACAACATCCAGCTCGCCATGATTGAGTAGTTAGGACTTTAATGCAAGTCCATCCAAATTATGAAAAGGCCTTCTTAATTAAATGACCACACACACACATATATATGACTTTGTTTGATTATAACCCCAACTTGGGTTTTGTATTTTTGATATCATTTTCGTTTGTTTCTTCTGATAAATGATAATGACACTATAAATATAGCTTGAAGATTAAACCTGTAATTGTCATTATCCATTGGCTATTTATTTATATCTCTCATTATCTTCATATGATATGATTACAAACTTTCTAGCCTTTTATTATTATTTTTTTTGTAGGTTTATAAAACCTATAGCTTGATGTGTGGAGCTAGCCTTCCGTGTTTATATATATAGCTATAGCGCTTATCACTTTTATGAAGTTTGATTGAAACTTCCATGTCTTTTTATGTTCACTTTCACATGTTGCCCTACCGATTTATTTAACATTAATCATAATTACTAGGAGGTTTTTGTCAAAGTCACATGTCTTCCTTAAGAGTATGATTAAGGAAATAATGAATTTAACTTTCCTTCCTTTCCAGTAATTTCCATCCATCAGCCAGCAGCGATCATAATTAGATTCCCTAACTTAATATTACTCTTGCGTTGCATCCAATTAAGGTCATGTGAATGATGAAATCAAATAATTAGAAGCACAATTGATACATGCCAACGGCACGAGTATTGAATGTTGGTATATTTTTTTTTATGATTATCATTTCAACTCTGGCATTCCTTTACGTAGTGAATCTTAAGTTTAAGACTTTAATATATGTTCATTAAATTTGTTTAATAGATTTTTTCATGCGTGTGACCATTGTTATCAAATTTACAAATTCGACTCTTCAAATTTACCGTTTTTGCTTCTTTTTTTTTAATTTAACTTATAAAATCATGTCAACTTACTTTTAAATTTTTGCTAGTTGCAAATATGGTTAATTAAACTCACAAGTTAACTTGGCAAGTTTACTGTTTTTATATTTTTATTTAATTAACAAAATCATGTCACTTTGTTATTAAACCCTGTGTTAGCTATAAAATGTTGAACTCATAAGTGACTCGGTCAAACTTGGCAAACCCAATGCTGCTTTTTTTTTTTTTTTACTGAGATGTATAACATCCCAAATTTTGGGGTTCTTAAGTTTGAATAATGTATGGAGATCAATTATAAAATTTTGGCTTAAAATAATTATGAGAATAATTATTTGGAGATTAAGGTTTATTTTTCCTTAAATTTATTTTAGGAAAAGATTAAGGAATATTCAGAAAGGATAATTTTGTGCCTAAAACATTTATGGTATTAAGGATTTAATGTTACCATTATTTCAATATTTACGATTAATTGAGTTAAGTACCTAATTGTAGATAAAGGTTTAGAAGAGGATCAATTAAGTATTAAAATGGGCCTCATAACATAATATTCACCACAAGTCCATTTTTCCCAATAACTCCCTCAAATGAAGCACGTAGTGAAAAGCTGTCAGCGAAAAGTCATTAGCCATATTTATTCAGTGTGATTAACTCATTTTCTGATCACGCAAGATCAGAAGCACCATCCCCTCCAGTGGTTTAAGCGCTCACAACAGCAGACTCTCTATACGTTTTTATTTAAGCATTGCTACTTGATATTCTATCATTCACTTTGCTTAGCAAGTGAAACTGAGAGCAAGAGAGAAAGCTAAAAAGAAAAAGAAAGTTGAGAGTGTGAATTGAAAGTGAGAAAGGGAGAGAGCTACGGCCGGAGAAGACGAAGGAGCTGATTGTAAAGCTTGAGGAATCATCTAAGGTGAGCTCCTTAAGCATTATCATTCCTATTTCCATGGCTTTAATCTGTTGTGAGTGGTTTAGTTAGAAGAAAAACATAACCATGCTCTGTTTTTCTTGTCTAAAACAGAGAATCTTGTGTGTTTATGTTTCATAGTTAAACCTTTGATTTTTTTTTCCACAAGATTTTTACAGTAGATAGTAGACTCAATAAGGTTTAAAACGAGCAAAAGAACAGCTAAAATGGACATGTAGGTTGGGAGTTATGATTTTTCAAAGTTTGACAGAAAAACTGGAAAATTGTCATTTTCCAGAAATGAACAGTATTTTTGTTTTACGTTTTGAAGTAGTAAATGATCGAGTTTTGACATGAAATTTTCCAGAAACAAAATAAACACAATAAGGTTTAATTTGATAGGTCACATGCCTTATTCGAAGTTATATTTAGAGAGATATGAATTTTCGAAATTAACCTATTACTACTTTGGACAACTACAAATTCCACACATCAAATACAACACATAAACTCTACCTCGGCCAAACTTTACCTGAGCAACTACAAATTCCACACATCAAATACAACACATTAACTCTACCTCGGCCAAACTTTACCTCAGCAACTACAAATTCACACATCAACTACAACACATAGAGACTCTACCTTAGTCAAACTTTACCCCAGCAACTACAACCCGACACATAATCACAACACATAAACTCTACCTCGGCCAAACTTTACCCCAGCAACTACAACCCCACACATCAACTACAACACATAAACTCTACCTCGGCCAAACTTTACCCAAGCAATTACAACTCCACACATCAACTACAATACATAAACTCTACCTCGGTCAAACTCTACCCCAACAACTACAACCCCACACATCAACCACAACACACACACCCTACCTCGGAAAAACTCTACCTTGGACTTATAAAAATAGTATTATTATCAAGGCAAGTAGTTAGGTTTTTGCGACACCCTAAGTAACTAATATCAATGATAAACATTTATAGGAATTCCGTGACACCTCTGCTGATCCCGGTACTTGCAAGTGAGACATATGGACTTAAGATTGAGGTAGATAATTGTTATCTTATTAGCTTGTATGGTTGTGTTCTTGTATGATTAGCCATGTTTGCTTGATAATTGCATGTATACATCCTAGCTATGAATTAGGGTTGCGTGTCCCGTAGGGCTGTGTGTCCTGCTATGAATTGGGGTTGTGTGTCCCGTAGAGCTGTATGTTCTACAAACAAGGCTGCGGTTACGGCGAGATTCATTGTATTGCATATTTATCTGTATTTGTGCTATGTGGTCATTAATGCTTCATACTTGCATGTAAAATTAACTGTTACCCCTGTGGTTCATTTATTTGAACTCCAGACCATATGAAAGAGATATAGGTAGTGGATCGGGATCAAGAGGCAAGTTGCAGCTGTAAGGAAAAAAGACTTTTATGATAACATATATTAGTTAGACTGCATTAATCCGTCTATCATTTTGGAATATTGTATTAAATTCCCTTACGGGATAGATACCGCACTTGAAGGAATTTATCCTTGTATTTTCAAACTAAGTTATTTGTGAAAGTTTTATTCCGCAATTTAAGTCATCTAAATAATTTTGATGTCTGTCCGCGATAACTTTATTAAATAAGAGGCCCTAAAAGTGAGCAAGTCAAACAAGCATTGGGCAGAATTTGGTTTATATAATGTGCATGAGAACCCGGTTCAAAGACAAATAAAAGGCAAAATAATAATAATAATAATAATAATAATAACAATAACAATAACAACAATACAAAAAATAAATTGCCCTGTTTTGAAGCTGTAAAGTCGTGCGGCCTTCTTCATAAAGTTCTACTCTATTTTGTCACTACAACTTTTACCTTCTAGGTGAGAGTTGAAACTCAAGAAGAAGGTAAAAGACCAAAAGTGGGAAGAAGAAGAAAAAAAATATAGTGTGTTGAAAGAGTGGGAATATTTAAATTTTGAAATATATTTAACTAAATTATTCTCATTTTTCATTTTAATTATTCAATTATATACATTTAATATCTATTTATTAATAAATATACACTTATACAAGTTTACAGTATCAGTTTACATCTATATCATGATTTTCCTCATACTTCGAATATAGATCAAACAAATATGAAAACTTGTGATGATTATCAATAAGCACTGAATTAGTCTCTGTCTATGTCCAACAAATCATTTCAGGAGATGGGACGTTCAATGATTTACTTCATGATATGAAACTAGAGCATAAGGCCCTACTCTTCATGGAATTTAAGATAAGCCGTGTTATTATTTATATTAAGGTAAATAAGTGTATTTAAAGATGGATCTAACCATCTCAAAAGTAGTTTTTTTTAATGTTTAAATTTGCTAATGGGTAATTTTGGTTTTTTGAAGATGTTTGGGACGATTTTATTTTCAATTGGACTGGACTTCTAGGAAAAAAACCAACTTTAAGTCATAAGTCAAAATTTCTTATTTTTGGTTCATCCGCAATGGGGAGAAAAAAGCAACTTATGAGAGAACAATGTTGAATCTCAATTTTTTAATGGAACTAATATTATGATCCTTGTTATAAATCTTTGTAGATGAATTTTTTTTGTTCTAAATATAAATTCACTTAAAAGTTAATAATCATGATAGTACTCTGATTTAAGTCCAAAAGAAATTTAATTGGTGAGAATTATTTAATAATTTTTTATATAAAAATCATTACAGTACTTTGATTTAAGTTATTCTCACCAATAAAATTTTTGGTGAACTTTTCCCTAATTTTCCTAAGAAATTTAAGTAGTTTACTGTTGTAAATGTTTTTAAAATAATACATTACCTATTTTTATTTTTATAAAATTATGTCTTTTTCAGTCTTTTTACCTTTAAACTTGCTTTCAATTTCCATTAATAAACAAGTTGCTGTATTTTTTTACCAATACACACACATATATAATATATCCATTATTTAATAAGATTTATGTCATTTTCAATCATTTTTCATCTAAACTTGCATTTTAAGATAATCATTCAAACAAGTTTTAGTTAAAAAAAAAAAAATCATTCCACTGATCCAAATATAGATTATATGACATAATTTGACTTATACCTAATCTTAATGTTGTAAGAGTTAGATTGTTAAAAAGCCGCTTTTGGTATCACTATTCCAAACACACATGCTTTATTATTCATACTTGACATGTCATTTCTGATACATTTTCTATTTAAAAATTGATGTGGACATAAAAAGTTTGTGTGTTGTATAATTAAAAAAAAAAAAAAAAAAAACTCCTTTAAACAATTTGATACAGCTTAAGATTTCATAGATTTGAATTAATTTAGCATGCCCTTGTTGGGCTCCACTTAAGATTTCATAATATATCCGGAATCTGGTTATTACTATTCTGGGCCTAAGCCTTTCCCATGTAGCATTTTTGTTTTTGGTAAAACCCCATGTAGCATTTTTAAATCTGAGTTTATTGACGTTGATTCTGTGGACTAGAGATTTTTTTCTGAAACAAGTTAAATGGGCCTCAAATCAGGTATATTTGATTAAACTTGAAGCCCACATCCTTCACTAACTTTCCTAGAGAGCTAAGTTATTTAGTTCTCTAAAATTGACTACATTTACTACTCGAACATTATTGTCTTCGAATGAGGATCTTTGTGCCCAAGAAAAGAAGAAGAAGAAGAAATATTACAAACTACCAAGCATTTGGGTCAACTTGTCAAAGATTGTGTCAACTTAATTAGAGGTCTTAAGTAATACAGAGTAATTAGGAATACAACGCATCTTTGCTTTTTTTTTTTAAAAAAAAATCCTGCTTGGCTTGATCCATATTACTACTGTTGAGCTGATTAAAGATATTCTCTTATTGAATTGAATTAACTAATACAATGAGTATTTATATACAATTATATACAAACAACCATATCTAAACTAACTCAGTATACAATGCCGAAATACAAACTACACTAATCTCAACACCCCCTCAAGTTGGAGGCTAAACAAGTCTATAGCTCATAACTTGCTAAGCATTCTATCCTATATTTCTTTACCTACTGTTTTAGTCAAGATATCTGCCTTTTGACTATAAGACCGAACATGATGCAAAGCAATTACTTTTTCTAAAAGCCTTTCTCTAATAAAATGAAAATCTATTTCAATGTGTTTTGTTCTTTGATGGAAGACTAGATTAGAAGTTATGTGTAATAGTTATGTGTAATGCAGCTTTGTTATCACAATACACATTGACAGGGGCTAAGTGCTCATAACCAATTTCTTTGAGTAGTCCAACGGTCCACACAACTTTTGATACTACCGAACCTAGCACCCAATACTTTGTTTCAGCAGAAGACTTCGAAACAATATGTTGCTTCTTTGTCTTCCATGCGATAATAGAACCACCAAGCTTCAGCAGATGTCTTGTAACTGATCTTCTAGTCGTTTCACACGCTCCAATCGAACGTAGTAGTGTCTTCTTGACTGATAAGCACTCCTACCCCAGGGCTCTACTTTAGGTACCGCAACACATGCAATGCCGCTGTCATGTGACACTTCATAGGCTAGTGCATAAATTAAAAACCTGCACAGAGAAGCAAATATCAGGTATGGTGGCAATCAAATATATCAACTTACCAACTAGTCTTCGATATCTTTTTGGATCATTAAACAAATCCTCCTTCTTATGCTTTCCTTCTTCATATGTTGATAGTTTGAGTGTAGTGGACATGTGAATTCATAGTGGTTTACAATCACTCATGCCAATCTCTGCAAGCAAATCCAAAATATATTTTCGATGTGAAAGTACTATACCTTTTGTTGACCTAGCTACTTCAATACCAAGGAAATATTTCATTATTCTCAAATCCTTGATTTTGAAGTTGTTATGCAACAAGTCCTTTACTTCTTGAAAACTACTAGTAATTATCATATCATCTACACACACTAGGACTAGCACAATATCAACATCAAATCTCTTAAAGAACAAAGAATAATCATGCTTTCTATGTTTAAAACCACCACAAATTAATGCAGCACACAATTTATTATTCTATTGTTTGGAGGCCTGTTTAAGACCACAAAGCAACTTATTAAGTTTACACACCATTCTCCCCCCTTGGCTTTCGAAACCTTGGGGAATGGATATGTACACTTCCTTGTTTAAATCTCCTTGCAAAAATGCATTATCCACATCCATTTAAAATAAATTCCAACCATACATAACAGCTAATTTCATAATGATTTGAACTGTAACCATTTTTACCATAAGTGAGAAGGTCTCATGATAATCAATCTCTTCTCTTTGAGTGAAACCTTTAGCAACTAGACGCGCTTTATACTTATTATCAATGGTGCCATTAGATTTATACTTAACCTTATAGACCCATTTGCAACCAATAGGCCTTCTTCCCTTTAGGAGAGGGACAATATCTCATGTTTTATTGCACTCCAAGGCTGCAATTTCCTAATTCATCGTTGGAACCCATTTTTCATCTTTCATTGCTATATAATAAGAAGTAGGTTCAACAGCCGAATCTATATTACATAAGAAACACATGTGTGAACTAGAAATATGACTATAAGACATATAATTCTCAATAGGATACAAGCATTTACTCTTCTCTCTGTGTAATCCTGACTCTGAGACAACAAGTCCACAAACATAGTCTGTCGCCTATATGGGAGGTCTACGCTCCCCTGCTATCCTCTTATGGCCAGCAGGTAATGTTTGTGAACTTGGTTGAGTAAGTGTATTTTCCGAGTCAGGAATACTACTTCCATACCCAGTTTCATGGTCTATATTTTCTCTTGTCCTAGTAGGAACAATAGGCTACATATTCTCTCGTCCTAAAGGTAAATCATCATCAAATAAAAACATTTGGCAAAATTTTGCAATGTCATTCATTAGATCAACATGCAAATTATCAAGAAAAGGGAACTCTTCCTTAATAAAAACAACATGTCTACTAACCAAAATGCTCTTAATACGCAAGTTAAGAAGAACATATCTCTTTTGATGACTTGGGTAACCAAGAAACACACAAGGAATGGCACGAGACTGAAATTTATCACATTCAGTCAAATCACTAACATATGCTAATCAACCAAAAGTTTTTAAACAACTATAATTAGGTTGTTTCTTGTATACCCTTTCATAGGGAGTTTGAAAACCTAAGATCCTAGAGGGTACCCGATTAATGAGGTATGCTGCCATTTTGACATACTCCCCCTATAACCAAATGGATATGTGAGATTGAAGCATAAGGCTCCTGGAAACTTGCATGAAGGTCCTATGCTTTCTCTCCACAATTCCATTCTGTTTCGGAGTATATGGACTAGATGTTTCATGTATAATTCCTTTTTCAAGAAAATATGTTTGCAAATTATTGCTTACAAATTCAATTCCATTATCACTATGTATTCGTTTAACATGGAAAGCAAATTGATTAAGAACATAGGCAACAAAGTTCTTTATGTATCCAGCAGTTTCAGATTTATGTCTCATGAGAAATAGCCAAGTTGACTTGGAATAGCCATAAAAAATTGTAAGAAATAATATCCAGCAATTTCAGATTTATGTCTCATGAGAAATAGCCAAGTTGACTTGGAATAGTCATCATCAATTGTAAGAAATAATTGATGACCTTGATGTGTAGGTGTCCTATATGGACCCGAGACATCCATGTGAAGCAATGCAAAGCAATGAACATATTTAATAAAGCTTGAGGGAAAAGGAAGTTTTGTTTGCTTAGATTGGATGCAAACTTCACAACTTTTATTCATATCAAAACCTTTTTCTTTTACAAAATCGAGATGTTTCAAAACCGATAATGGGGGCATGACTCAACCTATTATGCAAAGTCCAAATATCTATTGGTTCATGCTGACAAGAAATTCCTCTATCAACCAAGTTACAAGATGTATATTAGTATTTGCGTCACTTTGCAATATGTAGCATAGACCCTCAACTAATCTACCGGTTGCCTTCATTTTCCCAGATTGAAGGCCTTGTAAAAGGCAATGGTTAAGGGAAAAAATAACCATGCAATGTGCATCTCTTGTAATCCTTGAGACTGATATGAGATTAAATTGTAATTGTGATGCATACAAAACATTATGTAACTCAAAGTCATTGGATAATTTTATTCTTCTTATATGAGTAACTATCACCCTATCACCATTAGGAATTTTAATTGTTGTAATAGGCCCTGGGCAGAAGGCAATTCACCTTTGAATTGAACTTGCAGAATCTCGTTCACCTTCAACGTTTCTTGCAGAGATCATGAACAAATTGGATTGGTTGTTTGGCTATCAACCAAGTGGATCTATCAGAAGTTACTAGTAAAGAACAAATGGAGACACACCCAATCAAATTGTTTGGCGATGACAGATTGTTGGAATTGGCACTAGAGATCAAAATCACGACTAGAGATTGACACCCCTTGAAAACTCATAGTCTAGCGTCGACAAGCCTTGATTCGAAGATTGACTGATTGACACCTGATGCAGACTTGTCTTTGGTGTTGAAAATATTATCGTCGGCCGAATTTAGGAGCAGCAGGAAGATGAAGATCTGAGGAATTTCTTCAAGCCGTTCGAGCCAATCAAGGTCTTTGGGCATTTCTTGGCATTATCCTCGTGATTCAATCCGGAAGTCTAGGACCAAGTCTTGTGACCTATTTCACAAAGTCCGGTTGCCTTCTTGGAGAACCGGTTAAACTTGAGTCAAGTCCTTGGGGATCCATGCTTTTGGGCTTCGGATCTTGGAAAACTGACTTCTTCTTGGGATGTCTTCTTTACTTTGAGCCTCTAAAGTTAATACTTGAGGCATTCTCTTGGACTTATAACCTGATGCTCTAGTACCATGTTGAGCTGATTAAAGATATTCTCTCATTGAATTGAATTAACTAATACAATGAGTATTTATATACAATTATATACAAACAACCATATCTAAACTAGCCCAGTATACAAGGCCCAAAATACAAACTACACTAATCTCAACAACTACTTTCATTTTTTTTATACAAAACTCATTTTTTAGTTTCATTTCTTCATTAAAGTGAGTTATTGAGTAGTATGGAACCCGTATAAAATCCAAGGTTATTAATCCCGGACCGGTGACTAAACCGGTCGGGGTATTGAGTTAAGGGTTAGTAGGTCAGACCAGAGTCAAACCGGGACCAAACTAGTAAGGAAGTAAACATTTTATGTTTGTTTTACTAGTATGAAATTATATATATAAAAAAAATCTTTAATATCTATTGGATAAAAAGATGTATGGCTACTATATGTCAATTGGATAAAAAAAAAAGTACTCATGTCTTTTCACCTCTTCACATGGTTATTAATGTCTAGGGAATGAAATAATCTGATAACAGCTTACCACACTCTGCCACTCTAATATCCATTGAATAAAAAACTTCCATTGAATAATTTGTTCCTTCTCCGGTTCTTTCACAAGATTGCAGGGTTCTCTTTTGAGTTCAGTGTTTTCTATTCGTCTCTCTCTTGTGTTTCAGCCATGGCAATCCTACGTTTTCTCCATGTTTTTGCAACAACATGCTGCACAAATGCAAGAGGGCGAAGAAAGATCTCCTCCATGCAACTGGCCTCCTCCTCCGTTCTCTGCATGTCGTCTTCAACGCCGGAGCCCAACGACACTAGGAGTCTTCGATGTCGGAGTCGACAAAGCTCGGAGTATTTGACCTCATCTTTCCATTTTTCTCTCCATCTCTCTCTTTCTTTGTCTGTAAATGCTTCACTTGACCTTTTTTTATTATTATTTTTTTAAAACCTGTGACCCCGGTTTCTACCCTTTTCCGGACCGGCTTGACGGCCGGTTCGCCGGTTTCTGGTTTGAACTGGCCGGTCCGGTCCAGATGTGATAACCATGATAAAATCCTTCAGTAGGTCTACAATATCAAGTTCTTTAGAGAGAAATATTACAATCAACTTGATGACATCACGGAATGGAAGTATGTACTACACAATTTAACATTAGCATGTCGAAATTGTAATGGAGCGGTTGGATGACTTTTAGTTAGCAAAGAGATTAATTATTAGCTTTAATTTTTGTTTTTTGTTGGTCACCACCACAAAAAGACACAGAGACGGAGTTTTGATTTGGAGAAAGGAAATAGTGAGGTGGGTGATAACTTGTGATTGACGAAACAAATCCAAATTCATAGTCGACTTTTAATAACTATATATCACGCGGTCATACTTACGCCACCACCATTACGTTGAATTGTTTCATAATAATTGAAGCTCTTTTTCATTATGTACACGCAACATTGTCTCATTGTTCATGTTCATAATTATATGAGCATTCTAAAAATTAATCACAACATTATTATTATTATTTTTAAACACAAATATTCTTTATTTAATTGAAGGTAATCTTGTTTCGACAAGATTGGTTATTAATTGTTGCCAACTCTCTCAGCGGATTCGAACATTGATTCATCCCGCGTCAAGGAATTAACTCCTCCTGTTAAATATATATATATATATATATATATATATATATATATATATATATATATATAGAATATTAAATTCATGAAATATATTGAGCGCCTTGATTTTGAACTAGGACAAAGGGCTCAATTTCAAGCATCCCTTTCATTTACCTAACCCATATTATATTATATAGTTTGAGTGTTACAAGTTGCATGATCCTTCTATATATAACACCATAATAGTAATTAATTCAAGAATAGGAAAAGGAGGAGGGTTCAATTATTGTTATATAAACTTGTAAAGACGAAATAAAATTCAAGAAAAATTGATTCCCATAAAGCAAATGTATGAGTGTCAACAAAGGCTACGCAAGTTCAAAACCAAACCAAGTAAAGCCTCCCCCCTTGTAATACATTTCTGGGGGAGTCAACTTTCCATTCCACCACCCTTTTTATATATACTATATATTTAATATTTAACGGAAATACGGGAATCAATCAATTAATTAATTGCTTATTGCTTATAGCATCTGTACAGGTAATCTATTTTTGAAGGATATATATAGACTTGGTGTTAAAGCGGCAACAGCCTGAGACAAGCACGTTCTAATCGAATCTCTTCATGGAGAAAATGAGTTTCAAACTAAGGCAGGGCTTATTAGGCTTCTTGATTTAAATTCCTCAGGAATTTTCTCGAGAAGCAAACACCAACAAAGTCAACAAGATAAGCTTTTTAAGATCCATGTGGGGAGAACCAGAATCAAATTATTGTCACATTCACATCTTCCTATTGCATTATTATCAAGATTCGGGTTTGACCGAAGCTAAATCAGGAATAATTTTGGACCAAATCAATGAAAAATTAAAGATTTCATGATGACTAATATGAAATTCTAAAAAAAAAAAACGTTTTTTAAAACTCAAACTGGTTGATGACTAGACAGACTAGTTTATTGACCAGTTCACTAGTTTTTTGATTCAGACTGCAGAATTTTTTATTTCTATTATTGAAAGATAAAATTATTTCAAAAAGTAAGTCGCTACAAACTTTTTTTATCCAATAGCATCTAATGAATCGGCTCCTAGAACCGGGTATACATGTCTTTACAAGTACAACTCTTTACTTGTGTTTGACATGTGCCATTTACAAATATTTTTCATTTTGCATGTAGTTCAATATAATTATACACATGTGAAGAAAAATTAAACCCATCTATAGGTTGCACATGGATCTATAAACAAAATTAAGGTCACTAGCAATAAATTTTGTGATAAGAGATTTTTCAACATTTTTTTTATTATAATACAATCCCATTAAATAGATAAGGGGAAAAACTGATAAAAAGTCCCTACTTATTAAAAATTGTATGACTTAGAATTTTTATATATTTGTATAATTTTATACATAAGAGTACCCGAAGCTGAATTCTGATATTTCTTTTTAGCCAATAACGTTGTAAAAAAAAATGTCTTTTCATGAATTTTTCTTAGATGGTATTTCATACTGTCATGAATATAATTAATAAGACACAATTGACCTCTTTTTTAGAAATTAAGAAAATTAAATAAATTATTTAATCATATTATATATTGTATATTTTTATATTATATATCAGTTTATAAATTAAAAAAAATAGTTTGAAATATATATATATATATATATATATATATATATATATATATATATATATATATATATATATAATTTAATTAATTTTTTTTAATATTTTGATAAAATCAATTTTATCTTGTATTTAAAACCGTAAAAAGTAGTAAAAGTAAACCAGTCACAATTTGTACACCAAGGTTACGATGAGCTGTCAAGTGGCCCACTTCCTTAATGACTCGTCATCAGCACTTCCTTCTTTTCTCTCCACTAACCATTATCTTCACTTAATGTCTTAATAATTGAAAAATATTTTAATATATGAAATTTAATACTAAGTATTAATTATATTATAATATTAAATATAATAAAACTCTACAATTATAATATTATTATATTACATTAAATCTCATATATTAAAATATAATTCGATGATTGAGACATTTTAATGGAGAGACCATGGTTATTAAAAACGGGATTTAAAACGGTAAAAACGCGATTCTACGTTTTAAATTAAGCAAAATGTTTTTTTTTTTTTGAAAAAAACGTATAGGGCTAAAAGCATAAAAAGCGTATCCATAAAACGTAAAAAGTGTGCGTTTTTTGGAAAAAAACGGGAGTCAGCCCAATGTTGGATATTTTGAAGGAAAAATTACATTTGAACTCCAAGGACCAGAATTAATTACAAAAAAGTCCTCCACCAAAATCTCATTATAAAAAATTCCCTTGAGACTTTTTTGTAATTAATTAAAAAATTCTCAATCCATATTTACAATTAGAAATGTTATATTAACAACTGAAAAATACTATATTTACAACAAAAATACACTGTTTCTATATATAAATAAAAACTACGTTTTGTATTGCGATTTTACATTTTACGCTTTTTCATTCTTCTTCCGCTTTCACGTAGAAACTACATTTTCACAACCTTGGGAGAGACTATTTCCTCTGTGCTCCGGCCGGTCCTCATTTCCTTCGTGTTACTTGGTTCCGTTTTTGGACACCTGTCAATCACGCCGTCCTCCACCTCATACCCTCAACTGCCACATGTCTCCTCTCAACCACATGGCTTTCGTTTTCTTCCTCTTTCGACGTTAAACTGCGCCGTTAAGTGACGCCGTGGAGTGGACCAAGAAGATAAGTGAGAGGGCCCCAATCAATTTGTTGGAAACTTGGAATGTGATTGGTTCCTCAATCAAGTCTTACAGAAGGATGTCACAATCAAATTGAGTTAACATAAATATATTTCTATTTATTTTTTTTCTTAAAAAAATTATAACCTCCGTTTTCTTCCTTAATTTGTAACAGGGAGATGCCAATAATTTAATATTACAATTTACATCAAACTCGTAACCTCCCCGTATAAAAAGATCTTATGAGTTGTTGTTTTTTATTATAAGGCATCAACTAACAAATCACACAAACTAATAAAAACAATTAAAATCAATAAAGTTATCCTATAATTTAAGTAATTTCAATATTACCCCCACTATTTACATTAAAATCTAATATTATATTATTATTGCTTTCACTTACTACCCCTGTTAATTATGAGCATACATGGAAAAAAATAATTGATATTCATTGGAAACAAGCAAGTGCCTTATGAAAAAGACCAAATATATTTAGTAATTAGTGTCTTATAATAAGGATTAGAGAGAGTACTAGTAGGTTGCCAAAAATTTTCAGGATCTTATCTGACCCAATCCAAATTTTACTCGCTTGATAATCAGATGGTTCATATTTTATTAAATGACTTGAGAGATCTGACCTGGGTTTCTCCGCTCCAATGTTTTTTCAAAAGATAAAAGACAATTTTATTAAGAAAAAATAAAAAGAAAATACCATTTAAAATAAATAGTTTTCTACTAAAATAAGTTGTGAATTGCTATATTTTTATAGATAATACCAATCCCTTATAAGTAACAAGATTGTTTTGGGATTTTGAAATTCAAACATTTTATCCTTATATATCCCATTTTATTACGATTTAAATAAATGCTACCAACAAAGTCCGACACATTTAGTAAATAATTGAGTCCTTTTTAAGTATGATTTAATGGGTTCAAACTATGTTGTGTTTATGGATAAAACTCTATTAGGAGAAGCAAAACTCACTTTAATAATCTCAATGTTTTGAGAGGATTAATCTCTAATTACTATCGGTTAAAAGATATGGAGTCCGTTATAACCCAAAATGAGAAAATAAATAAATAAAGACTTGGACAACAGCATGGACTAAGAAAATTAGCCATGAAGGCTAGGAACGTGCCCATTAAAAAAAAGATTTTTTTTGGGGGGAAGGGGGGGGGGGGGGGGGGATGAAGAAAAACTTGGTACGCAAGAGGAATAAATATAGGTGGAAACTAGGGGACATGCTGATTGAAATCTAGTTAAGGTGATATTAGCTTTCGTCAAAACCCACAAATAAAAACCCAAACTTTCTTTCTTTCCCTCCTTCCTCTGCCTTCCAAAATCAACACAACACAGAGAGACAAGAGAGTTTGTGTTTTTCCCTTTTCTGATTCAGAGAACAATGAGTGACCCCAGGTACGGTTATGCCTACCCTCCTCCAAATCAAGGTACGTTCCTCTCTCTCTCTCTCTCTCAATCTTATGCTTATTTATTTATTTTTTTTTTATTATCTCTAAATCATATCCTTCCAATCAATTTAAAAGATTACAATATTATTTTTATTTTTTCCTTATCTTCTCAATCTCAATTATTAGTCTATTCAAATAGACTAATGAAAAATAATAGGAAAAAAAAAAAAGACGAGAAGAAAATTTGCTTTCTTTTTCTTTCCCCTTTAATTTCCTTTCATCTTTATCTTTAAACCGCCATAACAGTTTTCGCTTCTAGCTTGGTTTTTTTGGTTACTGTAATAACTTTGTTGGTGCAAACAAAAACTGGTATTAGGATATTATCAAGGTCCTCCAGTTATGGCACCTCCTCAGTATGCTGCTCCACCACCTGCACCCAGAAAACAGACTGGTTTCCTTGAAGGATGGTAAAACCTCCCATACCAATATTATTGTTATCTTTTCTTTTCCTTTTACTATAAAAAAAGGAAATTGTTATAGAAAATTGTGGTGGTGGATGTTGATTTGTGTGCGTTTTTTTTTTTTGTCTCAGCCTTGCTGCTTTGTGTTGCTGCTTCGTCATCGACGAGTGTTGCTGCGATCCCTCCGTTATCTGCATCTGCTGATCACTTTCTCTGTTTTAATGTAACCAATAATATAATAAGGGATTGTTATTATTAGTCTCAGATTTAATCCTCTTTACTACATACATACATACATATATAGCTTCAGGATTTTATAGCTTTTGTGTAGTTTAAACTATAAACAACTGTTATAATACTAAGCTTAAGTAAGCGGCAGTTTCTGTTTAATAAGGTTGTAGGTCAGATTTTGAATTTCCAGTGTCTTTTCATCGCAAGTGGATTTTAAGCCATCTTAATATGATGATGGGTTTAGTTGCAATAACCTTGTAGAAGATAAGAGCCAACCAAAACTTTTCATTTTTACATTCCGCTTTTGAATTGTTTTTCCGTAAAAGGCTATCTTCAAATACCAATGAATCTTTAACTGTTTCGTTGAGTCAATTTTATAGGCTGAAATTTTAATAATGAACAATTTTGTTCTTGTAATTTAATGGTAAATGAATGAAGCCAACATCAACTGGTGTACGTCAGATTTTTAATTTCTTCCATCCTTTCTTGTGGCATTGGATTCCAAAGGGATTTTAAATTCTTAAATATGGTGTAATCACTAAAAAATGATTTTAACCACTAAAAATCACTAGAAATGACAGTAGTAACGGTTTCAAAACTTGCTAGAAAATACATTGTTAAAAGGGTTTATAACGGTTTCTTTGAATAGCTACTCACATAACAAACGTGTCACTGCTACAAGATACATATGTAAATAATAAATTATTTGAGAATCTTGCAATGGTTTTCTAAAAACCACTACAAATGTTGGCACAAAATGTTGACAAAATTTGGTGTGGTGGGAAATGAGAATTGAAAATTGACGCAAAGAATATAGTGGTTATGAAACATGGTATTAAGTACATCAAGAAATTTGAAAAAAAATGGAGCCAAAATATTTTTAGTGGTTCTAAAATGATACTAATATTAGATAAAATTTCAAAAGTTGCGTCAAAAATTTAATCTAAATGTGGATTTAAATATTTAGGGTTTTAAAACTGCTACAAAATATTGCCCAAAAAAAAAGCAAGCCTTTAATTTGAGTCTATTGTTAACTATTATGTTAGAATGTTTTATTATTTAAATAAAAATTAAAATGATAGTAATTAATATTTAAGAAGAATGATTAAATTAAGTTAGATAAGTATAAATATTATATAGGTTTAATATTGAGAATGTGTAGGTAATAAGGATTTATTATGTTGTCCACTAGGTGTTATTTTATTATGGAAGGAATGTCGAACATATTGGGGAAAAATCTTTAAATTTCTGGAAAAGTAGATGAACTAATTGAAGGAGAAAATAAAATGTTGAAATCAAAGATTTTAATTTTTTTTTTTATCATATTTGATTAGCTTGCTTAGCTCTTTAGAAAAACTTTACACATGAGAGAAAACGAGAGAGAAGAGCGGTGGGAAGAAATGGAGGAGGATTTAAAATGAGGTGGGGGTATTTAGAAGGATTTGTGTAATGCTTCTAGCGGTTAATGTGACAAATTTTGTAGTGAGTTTAAGTTTTTGTACGAAAATTAAATTTAAATTAAGTGATAATAAAGCATAACTTGTAAAAAGCGTACCGAACTATAGGTAAATTAACATCGCCCTTAGGGAAGAAGTTTTTGAAATTTGTAGGCTGGAATGACTCCTCTCGTAATCGATGTTATCTATCACTCATATCGTAAAGGTCTCGAGGTTTTAAGTAAACCATCACATTTCAATCTCGGTGCCTCTTGCCTCGACATAATAAGCCTGGTGTGCCTATATTCAAATTGACTAATGTGAATTGACCGGGAGAAATTTACTGATGTGCTGCTTAAGTTGTTAGTTGTGCGTCCCCAAGAAGTTGTCGTATTTGCCTACAAAAACTTGAACAATGTCATGATAAAATGGCCTTGGTAATTTAGTTCGACGACATCAAGAAGTTTTCTATAATAAGGGACGCCTATGAACTGCATGTTGTCATCACTGCTGCTCACATAACTCCTTATTCTAAAGGTGCAATAACACCTTTGAGTTAGCAATTCTAGATCTCATGAAACCATGCAAAATTTGAAATCACTAATATTGTATGCTATAGACTTTTTTTGCATGGTCAAAAGGATTGATTGTGGGAGCACTAAAATATGATGAGTCAGCTTGTGGTCATTTAGTACCATGCGCACAAACCAACTTGAGAATTCTTTGTGGACCTTTTTATCAATTTCAGATGATGGTTGTGTACGGATCGAGAATTGACGCTTCATATGACTTTTGAATTCCTTACAATTAATCATGAGATGGTGATCATAAAATGTAAGTAAAAAATGTAAGGAAATATATATAATAACATACGAATGTACAATTCTTATTGAATGAAGGGTTTAACTTAAGTGCAATTAATTAAAACATGTCTGTGTTTGCAACTTCTTAGTTGTTAGTCTAAAGTTCTCACTTACTCCAATTGATTTACCAACACGAGGGATCAACAACTCTTTTGATGATGACTTTGGTTCAAGACAATCATCTACATGAGGCAGTCGATTGAAAGATGTCTCAATGTTATCAAAGTACCTTAAACAAAAATACATGACTTCATCCTCTATATAACCTTTGACTATAGAATCTTCTGGTCACATCTTATTCTTTACGTAAGATTTCGATTTCCCAAGAAACCTATAAAGAAAATAACGAAAAAATGTTAATAAATGCTAAAATGTGCAACTAGAAAATTAATGCTAATGCACATATATAAAAGGAGTGGCTCTCAATACGATACATCCATCGATATTGAACTGAGCCAACGAACTTTGTTTCATGAACAAGGTGGACTGTCAGGTGACCCATTAAAGTGTAAAATGACAGAGGAAAGATCATCTCCAAATAACAAAATGTAAGAATGATTTTGTATTGCAACTAATCAAACTTTTAATGATCAAAACATTGGAATACAATTTCTGAAATAAAGAACACAACTCTATTAAAACGATTGACACATTGGGAGACAATATATTTTTTATTGCCAATAGAAGTAATTGTTGCATAAGAATATGTGAGTCATGACTCTTTAACTCAATAACCTTTTGAGGTTGCATGTCAATACATCTTGAAATGTTGTTTGAATACCCATCAGAAGCTTTTATTTTCTTCAATGTCACGAGGAATATTTCCTTGTTAGGTTTTGTGAGGGTAAATTTTACCAGCTGACATTTGTTATACTCATCTGGCCATGTGTCTTCACGAACTCTCATGGCTCGTAAATCTTTCCTCGCTTGAAGATTATTTTTTTAACTTACCAAGTTTGTTAAGTAGCGTGTATAACACATTATCACATACATTTTTTTTAATGTGCATAACATTAAGGCTGTGTCGAAGAAAATTATATTTTCAATATGGAAGAGTGAAGAGATGCTTATCTTCTGCTATTGTTGAGGTACAAAAGTAAAAGTCCCGTTAGTTTTTTTTTCTTGTTTTTGCTGCATTGTCCTTTTTTCCAAACTCAGGGTCAAACTCTGTTGTCTGTTTGGATAAAGCTTTACTAGGAGAGGCAAAACCCACTTCAATGATATCTATGTTTGGGGAGGATTAGTCTCTAATTACTACCGGTTAAGAGATAGGGAGTAGGTTATAACCCAAAATAATAATTATAAAGGCTTAGACAACATCACCGAGTAAGTAAAGCAACCATGAAGCATGAGAACATGCCAATTAAAAGTAAGGGTTAAGCATCATTTTTGCTCAAGAAGTTTGCCTCAAAAGCATTGGACTCCCATAATTTTTTTAAGGATCATTTTTGCCTTGGAAACTTAGAAAATAGAGCAATTTTGCCCTAGCTGTTGATGACTAGTAATTCTAATCATTAAATCCATGTGGCACACCACCTCAGCATCCAACTCAGAGCACCATGTGGATTAAGTATCATTTTTGCTCTAGACGTTTTGCATTAAAACCATTGGGCACTCAGTAATTTATTTTGGTAATTTATTTTGGATAATTTTTTCTCTGAGATGTCTGTGGTAAATTGGATGAAATGACAAGAATGTGCAAAACGCGCCACCCATTGCTCCGTTTTCTAAACTATAGGGGGCAAAATGAACCAAACAAAATTTCCAGGTGCCCAATGCTCTTGAAACAAAACTTTCAGAGCAAAATTAATACTTAACCCATATGGTGTTCTGAGTTGGACAATAAGGTGGGTGGTGTGCCACATGGTTTTAGCTAGAGGTCAGTTAGCATTCATCAACTACTAAGATAAAATTGTTCCATTTTCTAAACTTCAACGTGAAAAAGGATACTTAAATAATTTGGGGGAATGAAGAAAAACTAGATACGCAAGAGGAATAAATAGGTGGAAATTAAGAGGACATGCTAATTGAAAGCTAGTAAAGGTGATGTTAGCTTTCGCTAAAAACCACAAATAAAAGCCCAAACTCTCTCTTTCCGTCTGGTGCCTTCCAAAATCAACACAACACAGAGAGACACGAGAGAGTTGGTGCTTTTCCTATTCTGATTCACAGAGAAGTATGAGTGACCCCAAGTACGCTTATCCCTACCCTCCTCCTAATCAAGGTACCTTTCTACCTCTCTCTCCCTATTTTCCTCCTTCTTAATCTTATGCTCATGCCCTTTTCTTTCTTCTCTAATCTCCTTTCCTCTTTCTCTTTAAACCGCCATCACAGTTTTCGCTTCTAGCTTGGTTTTTTTTTTTTGTTACTGTAATAACTTTGTTGGTGAAAACAAAAATTGGTGTTAGGATATTATCAAGGTCCTCCAGTTATGGCACCTCCTCAGTATGCCGCTCCGCCTCCCAGAAGACAGGCTGGTTTCCTTGAAGGATGGTAAAACCTCCCATGCCAATATTATTGTTATTTTTTGTTTTTTACGATCTTTAAAAAAAAAAGGAAATTGTTGTAGGATCAATTATAGTTAGAAAATTGCGGTGGTAGATGTTGATTTGTGTCTGTTTTCTTTCAGCCTTGCTGCTTTGTGTTGCTGCTGCCTCATCGACGAGTGCTGCTGCGATCCGTCCATCATCTTCATCAGCTGATCACTTTCTCTGTTTTCATGTAACCAGTAATATGATAAGGGATTATTATTATTCCTATCAGATATAATCCTCTTAACTATATATATATATATATATTGCTTCAGGATGTTATAGCCTTTGTGTGGTTTAAACTATAAACAACTCTTATAATATTAAGCTTAAGCGAGCACCAGTCTCTGTTTAATAAGGTTGTATGTCAGATTGTGGATTTCCAGTGTCTTTTCATGGCAAGTGGATTCTAAGCTATCTTAATCTGATGATGGTTTTAGGTGCAAGAACTTTGTAGAAGATAAGTGCCAACTAAAACTGTCCATTTTCACATTCCGCCTTTTTTTTTCCCCAAGAGGCTGTCTTCAAATACCACTGAATATCTGTTTGGTTGAGTCAATTTTATTGGCTGGAGTTTTAATGATGAACAATTTTGTTCTTATAGCCTAATGGTGAATGAATGAAGCTAACTTCTGTACGTCAGATTGTCAATTTCTATCTTCTACCACCCTTTTTTGTGGCATTGGATTCCCAAGGGCTTTTAAATTCTTAAATGTGGGGTAATGGTTTTAGTCGCGACTAGAGCTGGCAGACGGGCTTAACCCCTGGTTCTTCAAGGGCCGGGCTTGAAAAATGGATTAGTTATTTGAGATTAGCTCTGGAGGGCCGGCCTTTACGGGTCTTGGGCTTAAACGGGCCGGCCCTGTAGGGCCTCGGGTCGGCCCTAGAGGCCATTTTTATTGTAGTTTTTTCTTTTTTTTCTTTTTAAATTTATTAATTTATATATATTTTTATTTTTTATAGAGTTATTTATCTATTTAACTACAAATACATAATAACTATATTCTAATTTTATGATTTGATTTATTATTTGTTGCAAATAAAAATTATGGATGTGTTCATGATACAGGAGAAGAATTTCATGATATTCTTACTTATGAGCTAGAGGCTACTACTCAAAGTGAAGAACAATCAAATGTCATTAAAATCGATGATAGTGACGAAGATGATGACAATAATAGTTATCGTACTAATGTCACTTAGTGATATGCTTTTTATGTTTTATGTGAGTTATTTGTGAACATAGTTTGTTTTTTATTATGAATTAGTGACTATGTTTATTTATTAAATGATTCGTGTTGTAATTTATTAATTATATTTTTTTAAAAAAAAAGTGGAGGAAAAATAGTTAAAATTTGGAATAGTAATTTTCGATCCCTGGTGCTCTTGGGCCGGGCTTTTGAAAAACAGGTGTTTTTCTTACTCCGGGCCCTAGAAAGCCGGCCCTGTTAGGCCCTGGCCTTTCACGGGCCGGCCCTGATTCCCAGCTCTAGTCGCGACCAGTGGCGAATCTTGAGATAAAGATTTGGGAGGCCAAATGTATACTCATTGACTAACTAAGAAAAAAAAATATTTAAGGGGGCCAAATGTATAAATTTTTAGGACAAATGTATACATTTTTTGACCATATATATATATATAATATATAAAAATCATATTTTCATTAAAAAAATGTCACAAATTTTTTTTGGGGGGGGGGGCCACAGCCCCCCTTGTTACTATTAAGCTCCATCACTGACTGCAACCAATTCTGTAAGAACTGCGAACAAGCTATACATCTTCAAATTTCATTTTTTTTTTCAATCACACATGAATATGTCAATGTCAAACTCAAGCTTAAGTCCTTTTTTTAAAAAAAACAAAAAGTTTGAGGTGAGTTGGGTATTCATCAAGACTTTGTGCTTGAAGAGTGTATACAGATGTATTTATAGATCACTCACCAATAAGATCTTTACATTGATGGGATTTGAACCCATAATCTTATAGTTATGAGTTAACTCCTTTACCAACTAGACAAACCTTTGTTGGTATTTTAAATCACCATTTTAAGTATTGCGGGTGGCACTATCACTGAAACAATTGTCGGTTAACTTCTGCATTTCATATTTGATTTTTAACAAGACTCACTTTAACTAATTTACCAAAATCAAGAAAGATTAGTTAACTTGTTAAATATATCTTGAATTGATTAAGGGGAAAAATTGGTAAATAAGTTTATATTATACATCAAAGAAGTTTTTTAGAAATAATTTATATTGTGGATTGGGAAGAGTATAAAGTTTATCAACAGAGATACTTGAAGTTGGAACAAGTTATTGTAACTGGACCAACGAGAAGTGAGAATAAATTAGAAGTTTGTCACATAATGATTTGGATTCGTTGGATTAAATAAAACAAGATTTCGAACATCTTAACACCCTTTGGAATTGGCGGAACCACTTTCCTAGACGAGCAGGGAGCGCTCGTCCCCCTTGAGACTAGCACTGGGGTGATCTAGGTGGTCCAGATCTCTCCATGAGATCTAGACCGTCCATTTTTATTTTTATTTTTATAAAATTTGTTTTTAAATTTTATTAGGATTTTTTTGCAATATCAGTAAGTATCCTGAAGTATCTTTTTAGTCTTAGTCGGTCTCCTTGAAAAATTTTATCATCTTGATAAAATTTTTCAACGGACTGACTGAGATTAAAAAGATACTTTAGGGTACTGACTAGTACTGTTAAAAAAAAAATTCCAGGGTACTAACTGTAACTAAAAAAATACTTCAGGATACTGACTGACACTGAAAAATATTTTATATTCTTGAAAATAATTTTTAGAATCTTAAAACATTATTTTAGGCTACTAGATGGTACTAAAAAGATATTTCCGGATATACTGAAAAAAATCCTGATAAAATTTTAAAAATAAATGTTATAAACATAAAAATTATTTGAGGCTACTGGCTGGTACTAAAAAGACACTTCAGGATACTTACTGGTACTGAAAAAATCCTGATAAAATTTTAAAAACAATTTTTATAAAAATAAAAGTAAAAATGAACGGTCCAGATCTCATGAGGAGATCTGGACCCCCCAGACCACCGCAGCGCTCGCGCTGCCTGTGGTTCCTAGAATTGACTGTCCTACCTCCGGTGGCATATTTATCATGACCTAAACATCTCGAACTACTACCACAAAGGTCTCCCTCAAAGTATTGAATTTGATTTAAAGCGATAAGAAACCCACCAAACTGGCTCGCCTAACATGTCTCTTTTAATTACCCCAGCGTCAGGCTAATCACTCAGCCTCAACTCATGAAGGACCTGTTTCATGAACTGATAATAATCTTTCTATGGGTTGTTTCGCTGAACTTACTGCAACATTTTCATTCATACCCAGAGAAGTGGAGGGCTTGGTTGGTTCCTGTGATGAAGATAGAGATTATAATTTTGAGTAAACGACAAGAGTGCTTAATCATAGCACTGCCTTAGTGGGAGGTTTTCTATTCACAACTACAGCTTTTCAATGAGTACAACCCCACATGTTCGCCACGCAAAAGAAGGAAACATGATACAAGTCTATCTAGGGGACTAAAAGTAAATAATTTACCCCAAGGCTTGTACTAACCCTAATGACCCCATGAAATTTAATTTCCCTACATATCATTGTCAAAAAAGTAGATTACACCAATACAGATCATTGAATGCGGATAAGTTATGGCCCCAGTTGCTAGCAGTAGCCACTTAAAACGTCTTTGGCACGTTTACTTGATCATTTCCTTCCTTGATCCTTCTTTCCTTGTTACCCACATTTTGCCTTCAAGGCACGCAACAATGAAGCGAGTGGAGCAGGGTAATATATTTTTAAGGGTAAAACTGTTCTTCTTCTTCTGATTTAGAGTCTTTTTCTGTATCAGACTTTTGAAATGTACTTTTTTCCAGATATTCCTCTTCAATCGTTTCCTTGAGTATGAAGAGCCTCTGAATAACCACAGGTTGGGTTATCTGCTTGGCTTCCCTCAACTCCGTTTCTTCTTTATTCAAATGATACGCGTCAAGCATGATCTTAACCCACTTATGCAGCTCCTTTGGGGTACTGCTTAATCAAGAATTGGAGAAGCAAAATGAAAATGATCACAAAAATCACTACTTTAAAATGAAGCAGAAGGATGTTCTCTTACGTGTATAATGCATCAGGGTCTTTGGTTTCGTGTGCACTACCAGGGGAGAAAGCTGTTGCTAATGCAGAGAATCTCTCCTCAGGATCTACAATATTCAACAAATGCTTGAGCAGCTTTATTTCTTTAGGAGCCATGCTCCTTAGACTGCTCTTTGTGGTCTTATACAATTGATACATTATATCTTTCACCTGCAGAGAAAAGAAAAATGCTGTTTGATCCACAGAATGCAGTGTAAACATATTTCTTCTCAGCTTAAGCATGCAAAAGCATGCTTCCACGCGCTCTATGCTGAAAAGATCAATGATTTAGTACTTCAGATAGAACAGATCAAGAGAAACCATCAAAACTCAGAATTATCAACTTATATATATAGATTATTTTCTCAAAATGTAAAACTCCTGCAGCAGAACGTTTTACTCTGCTTCTTCTTTTTATACTGATTATATAACATTATAACATTACATTGAAAAGGACTTGAAAACTACCTATGCTATACCAACATAAACACAGTTATTCATTCAGATAAAGTGGCAGCAGGGACACAAGTACGGACAAATCCCTGGAAAATCATGTTATAAAATTGTACCTCATTTTTCAGGGTTGGAGACTCTTTTGCTTTAGCCCAAGCACTATTTATCAAGAGGACTAATGATGAATCAAGTTCCTTTGCTTTTGCGAGGCTTTTGATCTTCTCACATGCCACATCAATTGATGGCGAGTTGAGAATATCATCAAATTTGGCCTGTGCAGGATCCAAAGTATCCACAATCTCTAGTGTGTTATCATATGCACTGACAGCTGACAAACATCTAGTCCCAAGCCTGGCAATTGCTGCACAACAAATGGGCTGATCATTGAAGTAGGCAACTCGAGAAATAATTCTTAGTTTTCTTTTGGATGCATCATAATGAAGAAAGTTCATTTTTATACAGCTTCTACTAAACATATAGTTTAAGTATCCCACCCATATTAGATTATGAGTTGTGCACTTTGATTACAACTACAAGCATTCTTAACCAACGCATCTCTTCCCCTCTAGTGTTTACCAGATTTAATGTACCACATATTAGTCCAGAGTCAAATCAATTCCTTCACATACTTACCATCTCGGTCTTCCAAGCTGTCATAAGTGTGCGAAAGGAGAGATAGGTAACGGAAGAATTCCCCTGTAAAATCTTTACGCCTCCGTGCAACAATGGCATTTATATCAGTAGGGCTATCTTGCACCTCCTTTAGTAGGTCACTGTGTTCTTCCATTTCATCATCAATCTGCAATGCTTACACCTGATCAAGCAGAACCGAGGAAGAAGCTCTAAAATCAAGCAAGTGTCTAGAATCTAGATGTGAGATAGTTATTTGGTTCCTAGTTTCTACAAAAACTTACCACTAATTTAAAAGAGAGAGAGAGAAAAAAAAAAGATGATGATATTTTTACTACAAGAGGTAATTGCTAAACAAATTATCAGCCCCAATTTGTTTAGTTCAAATAAAATGTTTCAGTTGTCATGTTTTGAAGAAGATAATTCTTAACTTTTCCTCATCTTCCATCAAGGTCAAAATACCAATCTCCTAGCATTCAAAATAGCAAGGGGAGTAAATACAGAAAAAGTGATAGCATTGCTTTACCTTCTTCATCTTTTTCCACAGTGAAACAAATTTTTGCTTCTTAATTGGGTCATTCTCCATATCTGCCCTTTTCTGGCACCTCCTGTAGAAGCTATCCTTATATTTATTCCACTCTTCTCTGAATACCAAATACTTCCTCCATTCCTTAGATTTAGTCTTCTCATTCGTAAATACATCTATCATGCTGTCGCAAATTTCGGTCATAGTGTAACCCTCCACAATTTCAACCTCCTTTTGCTCTTCCGCTTGAGCAGAGGACACACTGCTAGCTAGTGTACCTAAACACATTCTCTCACTTCAGTGATCCATGAAAATTACATTTAAAGAAAAGAATTAGAAAATCGTCAAGTAAACCATAAAAGGGGGGAAAATGCATTCATTCACTCTTGTCACAGTTTGCTGGCACAACGAAACAACCAAAACAGAAATAACAAGCGAATTTTCCTTTTTATCTCTCACTTATTTATCAAAACAAAAACACGAACACTTTTACGGTTTCATTTAAAATAAACACTTCTACGGTTTCATTTAAAATAAATACTACTGACACACATACGATTCAAAAGCAAAACCATAGACGAGTCCATTTTCCAACCCTAACTTAAGCACAGGGAAAATACAGCATGTTAAGAAACAAACAAAAAATGTAAAAACTAGCGAAGGAAACCAAAACACTATTAAAATTAAAAGTAACAAGGAATACTCACAGAGTCGGTCGCCATGTCGGAGAGTGTGGGGTTTGAAATTATGCGGTGCTAATCTTCTAGTTTCGTGTTTGGAGCAATGGTGGAGGTTGGAAGGTAAGAAAGTAGAAGCGAAGGAGGAGGAGGAGGAAGGAATTACAAGACAGCGAGGGGAGTGATTTTCAGGGAAGGAGATGAGAGTTCGGGTGGGGGTGTTGAAGACGAAGGAAGAAATCTCGTAAGCCATCGGATTTTCCCCCCGATTAAGTTCCCTTTCAGACTACACTTGACTCACTGGGTTTCAAGCTTTCAGCTAGTTCCCCATTACAGAGGCCCGAAGAACCCGAGAGGCGAGGTTTAGGCAAATTCTCTGTCACTCCGTCCCTGTTATCCACAAATGGTTACCAGTGTGTGTAAAGCTACCATGGGCCAGCCCGGGTCAGATCTAAACAGTCTCGAGCCGATTTTCTGACTCTACCTCATGGAGCATGGACTCCATTTTTTTGGAATGAGATCTTCTCATTATCGTTATCTTTGCTTCTCATTATCTCTAATAGGCTCATCTGTATCGTTGATTGAGAATGAGAGAGAAAAGTATTCTACCCTTAAAATTGATTGTATAGATATGATTTAAAGATTATGAAGGATAATGAGAAAGGATTATGAGAGAAACCTGACCCCATTTTTTGTTGTAAGTGAATTCCCTCTTTAAACATAAAAAGGCCCAAACTAGTTTTGTATTTATGTATAAGGTTTAATGTTTCTGCTTTTACTATAAAAAATATTTTTTTCTGCCACTCATATAAGTGAGTGGGTCTTATTATATGTGAGTGTGACAAAAAAAATATTTTTGCAATGTTAGGAAATAAATAGGAAATATATGTTATCTGCTATTACTGTAAGGAATTTGGGCATGTCAAGAAAAATTGTCAAAAATTGCAAACTAAACATCAACATGATCAGCAGCATGGCTTTGCTCATCTTGGTCACACTCCTGATCAGTCTGATTCTGGTCCATCCTCTGCAAGGACACTTGCTACAGGTACTTTGTCTTCTAGCCTTACTATTACTTCCACAAAATAGGTCATTGATTCTGATGCCACTGACCACATGACAGGTAACCTTCATTTATTTTCCTCATATGCCCCCTATGACAACCTATCCTCCATATTTGTCGCCAATGGTTCCCCGATCCGAGTTCTTGGATTAAGAACTACTCTAACAATTCCATCCATTCCCCTATCTTCTGTACTTAATGTTTTTGATCTCACATGTAATCTTTTCTCTTCTAGTAAACTGACTCGTGATAGGGCAAAACTTTATATCTTAAGACTCTGCAAGTGCACAAGTCATATCAAGTACTAAAGAGTAAGTAAAGTATCGTTCCCACGAGAATTTAGTACCTGCAACTTCAGTTAATAATTAATTTTCCTTTTTCGTTTAAGTTGAATAAATCAGAGTAGCTTTCAATGAGTAGAAAGGAATGCAAATAGAACAATAAATTAATATCAACAAAAACTTTTCACAGAGAGCAAATTTCAATATCAAAAAGACAACCTAAAGTACTAATCCCTTATTTGATTAATTTTTACTTAACTTAATCAGCTAATCTAGAGTCTTAATGTCTATAAATGCCTGTCGGTCGATTTATATACGTATATCAATTAATTATGCAATGTCTCGCACAACTAATTACGATGCAATTCAAATCGAACTCACTCTAATTTGATTATCCAAAGCTTCTAGATATATGTCTATCCTAGACGCAAATCAGATTAAAATCTAATTCCACATTATTTAATCTCAAAGTCAATTTAAGATTCCCTTCGTTAAGTCCAATCATAAATCCCCAAAACATGTTCAATGGTGACCAGTCACTAAACAATAACAATAAAAACAAGATTAAATAAACTGAATTAATATTAAGTAAAACTAATTAGTGGAAATAATCTCTAAAATCCATACAAATTCATAGGTCCTCTAGATTAAATAAGCAAATCAGCCACACATGGCTTCCAGATCACAGCAACAGTAATATTCAATATTCAAACTCAGAGACATATCGAAAATGATAAGAATTGAAATGGAACTAGAGTCAATTGAGATAACAAGACAAAGCACAAGAACAAAGAAGACCAGCAACAGCCTCTTCGTTCGTTCTAGTTTGGTGCTGCCTGGAGAAGATAATGAAGATGACTGAACAGTTCCCTAAAACAGCCACCGCTCCTCTGTTACAACCTCCATTATTTCAGCACCAAGAGAGTCAAACTCCCCCTCACTACAGGTTCTGTCTTGTTGCTCCAGTTGTGCTTCTTTCCCAAAACATTTATGCTCCTCGACTCCCTGTGAATGGCCACCTCCCTCTCTCTGCGAATCTTCTTCTTCTTCTGGTCGTAGCGTCTCTGTTCTCCTCGAATAGCCGCTCCTCTGCTCTCCTTTTTTTTTTCTTTTCACTCTGCACTCCAGCCGTCCAATCCTCTTTTTAATAGACAGAAGTTAGGGTTCTTTTGGGCTGCTAGGTCCACACGTTTTTGTATTCAAATATCTTGAAGATATGAGATATCATATATTATTTTGGGTCCAATCTGTATATCATATGGTGCCTTCTATCTTTTCCTCACATGGGTTCCACGTTTTTGTTTTGTTTGACCTTTTGACCATTTGATATATTGCTTCTTAGATCTCATTATATCTCCTATAAGATAAAAATAGGATATTGATAGATTTTATATTAAATTTCCTTTTATCCTATAGTTAATTAAAGGATAGAGAAATATAAAATATAATTAAATAAGTATAAAATATTAATAAATTTAATAAAATATATCTCAAAATCTTTACTTATTTAATTATAAAATATATACTTATCAACTCGTCATTTGAATTGTTTTATCTCACTAACCTAACCATTGTTTAATTTAGGATCTTTCGATGAAGCGGATTATTGGTAGAGGCTATGAATCGGGAGGCCATTACATCCTTGATGATCAGGTGCCGCGTTCTATTGCTTGTTCTGGTGGATCATCTCCCTTTGCAGTTCATTTTCGTCTAGGTCATGTGTCTTTGTCTTCCCTAAAATAGTTGTACCCTCAATTTTCGTCTTTATCTTCTTTGGATTGTGAGTCGTGTCAATTTGCCAAATACCACCGTGTTCATTTGGCACCTCGCATCAATAAATGGGTTGCGTCCCCCTTTGAGTTAGTTCATTCTGATGTTTGGGATCTTTGTTCAGTTGTGTCTCAGACTAGTTATCAGTACTATATCACTTTTGTTGATGATTTTTCCCGCATCACTTGGCTTTACTTAATGAAATAGTGTTCGGAATTGTTTACTCATTTTCGTCATTTCTGTGTTGAAATTAAAACACAATTCAATACTCCTGTAAAAATTCTTCGAAGTGATAATGCAGAAGAATATTTTTCCACCCCTTCACTGATTATATGCATAGTCATGGCATCCTTCACCAATCTTCATGTGTTGATACCCTTGCCCAAAATGGCATTGTTGAAAAAAAAGAACCGCCATCTCTTAGAAACCGCACGAGCTCTCATGTTTCACTTTAGTGTCCCTAAATCATTTTGGGTTGATATCATATCTACTGCTTGTTTTCTCATCAATCGCATGCCTTTGGCTGTCCTTAGTAATTCAGTTACATATTCTGTTCTACATTCCACCACTAAGTTGTTCCCTATTGATCCCAAAATTTTTGGTTGTGTTTGCTTTGTTCGGGATGTCTGTCTGAGTGTGAGTAAACTTGACTCTAAGTCCTTGAGGTATGTTTTTTCTTGGTTATTCTCGAATTCAGAAAGGTTATCGATGTTACTCTCCTGACCTCCATCGTTATCTTGTGTCCATTGATATGACCTTTCATTAGAGCTGCCAACATGGGCCAACCCATCCCATTAGGCCCTAGCCCATGTGGGTTAGGGCCAAAAAAGCCCACAGGGCCAAATGGCCCTCAATACCATAGGCCTACACGGGCCAAAAGCCTTATGGGCTAGGGCTAGCCCGCAGCTATTCAACATTATAATTTTGTCAAATTTTATTTTTTATCATATTCAATCACTAATAGAAAAAGTTCAATTATTGATGGAAAAAATTTCTGTTGCAAATGGTGATGGAATTTTTGACAAAAATAGAATTCTATCAAACATAAAGATGGAAAAAAATTTGTTCAAATAAATGAAGAAATTAGAGATGAAAAAAGATTCGGTCATAATTAGTGATGACAAAAGTTTACCAAACACCCTTATTTTTTTCAGAAACTATTATACATCAAAACCTAGGGTTTGATGCAGAATAGCTTCTAAAAAAAGAGAGGTGTTTGACAGATTTATGACAAAACCCAGGTTTTGGAACCCTCAAATAGGTTTAAGAGAAATAATATTATTTATTTTCTTATAATATTTGATATATTTTAATGATATACTATGTTCACTTTTTTAATTTCTCCTTTTCTTTAATAATTGTTTAAAATATAGCGTAAGGACTTACAGTACAAGGACATTATAAAGATATATGCACAAATAATTCCCCAACAACAACAGGTGAGCCAACATCCAGCTTTTTTTTTTACCGCAATAACAATTAACAACAATATATATAATTAATGAATTATCCGTAAACTTCTGATCCGATCATTTCAAAAGTTTTATTGCCATGATGAATATTTCAAAAAGTGATTGGAGACGTTTTTCAGTTCATAATTATGAGTAATAAAGATAGTCGGGGGTTATGATTATTCATTGTTGTTAAGAATTCTGTCAATTTCTTAAAAATCATAAAAATAGTTCAAAAAGTGATCAGACGTTTTTCAGGTTATGATTATTCTAGTCCAATTGACAGAAAAAAATTGGCCCACGGGCCAACCCTAACCTAACCCACTAAAATGTAGAGCTTTGAGGGTTAGGGCCAAAAAAGGCCCTACAACAAAATAGCCCAAATGGGTTAGGGCCAAACATAGGGATTTGCATGTTGGTCCACAGGCTTTAGCCCATTTTGACAACTCTACCTTTCATGAGTCTTCTTCTTTCTTCCAATCTTTGCACTTAGCTGAGTCTTCTTTTGTCTTTGATGAACTTAATGATCTTCTAGTTTATCATGTCCCTCTCTCATCAGTCCTGGATGTTGTTTCGGATCATGATCTTCTTGATGATTTTGATGTTGCCACTGTTCTGCCTTCGCCACTACTTGCTTTGTCGATAGATTCCGTTCCTGCCACTCCCATCCCTGAGCCTCCATTCCCTGATCCTGTCGTTGATCCATCTACTAACCTTCTTGCAACCCTCTGAAAAGGTACTCATCCTCCTTGTCCTCCCAAGTGCTATGTTGATTGTACCTATCCTATCTCCTCGTTTGTCTCTTACAAGCGATTGTCCCCTGTTTCCTTTTCCCTTATGACCACTTTTAAGTTCATCTCTACCCCTCCTACACTTCATCAAGCTTTAACTCACCCTAGTTGGCATGTCGCGATGGAAGAAGAAATTATGGCCCTTGATACGGTTGGTACCTGGACCCTTGTTGATCTACCCTCTAGGAATAAAGCCATTGGTTGTAAATGGGTGTTTCTTATCAAAACTAAGGCTGATAGTTCCTTAGATCGGTTGAAGGCTCGACTTATTACAAAAGGTATGCTCAAACTTATGGCATTGATTATTCTGAGACTTTCTCCCCTATGGCTAAGCTTACATCTGACTGTCTCCTTGTCTCTTTAGCTACCACCTATCACTGGGATTTGCATCAGTTAGATGTTAAAAATGCATTTTTGAATGGTGATCTTCTTGAGGAAGTGTATATAGAGCAACCACTTGGGTTTGTTGCTCAGGGAGAGCATCGGAAAGTATGTTATCTTCGCAAGTCGTTGTATGGTTTAAAGCAAAATCCTTGTGCCTGGTTCGATAGGTTTTATCGTATGGTTAAGAAGTTTGGTTTAAACCAAAGTAAGAGTGATCACTCTGTGTTCTACCGACAGACCGATGTTGGCATGATTCTTCTAGTAGTATATGTTGATAATATTGTAACTACTGGGAGTAACAACTCTGGAATCTCAAAGCTTAAAGTCTTTCTTAATCCCATTTTCAAACAAAAGACTTAGACCCATTGAAGTACTTCCTTGGTATTGAAGTCTTAAAAAGCAAGAAGAGCATCCTTTTAACTCAAAGAAAGCATGTTCTTGACCTGTTAAAGGAGACTGGGAAGCTTAGAGCTACACTAAGCAGCATTCCCATGATTTTGAATTCGTTTTTGGATATTAATGATAACATGTTTGATGAACTTCCTGATGACTCAAAGAAGAAAATTGATCCAAAGAAATTGAAGCCATTTGCGCATATCCTTAGAGGTATAAAAGACTCATTGAGAAAATGAATTATCTGACAGTAACTCGCCCTGATATAACCTTCTCAATCAGTGTTTTTAGCCAATTCATGGCATCTCTAACAATGGCACAATGGGAAGCATTTGAGCATATCTTGCACTATTTGAAAGGTTCCCCAGATCGTAGCCTTCTCTATATAGATTATGGACACACTAAAGTCGAATGTTTTTGTAATGCAGATCATGCAGGATCTAAGGCCACAAGATGGTCCACTACAGATTACTGTGTCTTTGTTAGTAGAAACTTGATATCTTGGAGAAGTAAGAAGTAAGGTGTTGTGTCAAAATTAAGTGCAAAAGCAGAATACAGAGCCATGTCACAATCAGTGCAAGAAATTGTGTAGGTATTTCAACTCATGAAGGAAATCGGCATTATCACAATGTTACCTACGAACTTATGATGTGACAATAAAGCAGCACTCTATATAGCATCAAACCCTATGTTCCATGAATGTACGAAGCATACACTACTAGAAAAAAGTGAATTTGCGACGGAAAAAAATTCCATTGCAAATTTTTTTAAATTTGCAACGGAAAATTAATTCCGTCACAAAATTGTGACAGAAAAATAATTAAAAAAAGAATTTTGTGACGGAAAAAAAATTCTGTCAAAAAAATTTCTCCTTTTTGTGATGGAAAAAAATTCCGTCGCAAAACCCTTGGGTTTTTGCGACGGAAAATAAATTCTTTCGCTGGGGTTTTGCGATGGAAAAAAAATTTCCGTCGCAAAAAATTTTTCAGAAAAATAATTTTAAAAAAATTTTGCAACGGAAAAAAAATTTTGTCGCAAAATTTTGCCTTTTTAACTCCCACCTTCGCCCTCCCCCTTTTCATTTTCTTTCTTCAACTTCCCCTTCCCCTGATTCTTTCTCTCATTCTTCATTCCTTCCTTTCATTTTTCATTCCTTTCTTCTTTTCAGTCACGTGGGATCTCAGTATTGCTTCTTCTTCTTCCCCAGGTTAGTGGTTTATTTTCATTGCTTTCGTTTTTCATTGATTTCTTCTTCTTCTTTAGTCACAAGGTGACATATTCATCTATATTATTTGAATACTTGTGTGTATCTATGTATGATATTTTATGTTGGTTTATTTGAACGGTTTTTAATTTCATGAATTAACTAATTTTGATTTTAAAAAATGTTTTTCATGTGCAAAATGTAGCATTTGATTAGTGAAAAAAAAAGTCATATGCGTAGATTTTTTTTACCAAAATATGCGCAGACTTGACATCATCTAACAAATAATTTTATTTCTAACAATTATTATTATTCATCTAACAAATAAAAAAGACACACAAAATCCTATCGAAACATAAGCACATAAATTATACAACTTCTACGTGATTTTAATAATTTTATGTTTATAAATATTTTTTATGATTTTTTAAAATTTTTAATTTTTAATTTTTTTTTTAAAATTTTGCGACGGAATTGGATTTCGTCACTATTGTGACGGAAAAAATTATGTTGCAGAACCCAAAAGGTTTTACGATGGAATTTTTTCCATCGCAAATTTTGAAATTTGGGACGGAAACCGACGGAAACAAAATTCTGTCGCAAATTGCGACGGAAATTCAATTTTCCGTCGCAATTGCGAGGCCTTTTTTGCGACGGACAAATTCCATCGCAATCCTATTTTGCGACGGAAAATTGGAATTTTGTGACGAAATTTTTCTGTCGCAAAAAACCAATTTTTTTGTAGTGATATTGAAATCAACTGTCACTTTATTTGTGACAAAATCAAAGAAAATGTTGTAGTTACAGGGCATCTGTGATCAAATGACCAGCTAGCAGATCTTTTAACGAAGCTTTAAATGGGACACATGTTGAGTATCTTTGTAACAAATTGGGCATGATTAATATATATGGTCCAACTTGAGGGGGAGTGTTAAGGAAATAAATAGGAAATATACGTTATCAATTATGATCCCCATAATTAAGGGATATTATCATAATGAGCCTTCAAGAGTGTGGCTTTCTCTACTTGTATATATATAGATGAGTTGTACAGGAATAGATAAAGAAATACAGATTATTTGCTTACATGGAGCAAAAACAGAAACATTAAACCCTTATGTATATGATAAGATGTAAATTCGTTTCAGAAATTTCATGAAGAATTAATGTTGTCTTGAAAATTTTTGTTATCTTAATGTCACCCTAAAAAGATCTCAGCAATGTAATCCTTCTAATAACCGATATTAGTGATGGATTGTATATAATTTAGGGGGAACTAATATAAGCTCCAAGGAAAGGATTTCATATACCAAATGTCTTATAACAATTTAGAAGTATGTAATGCCAAGTTGTGGCGTAGAAAATGAACAAGTTTTTGTTACTTGTTTTGATTGATACTTTTTGATAATTAAATTTATTGATTAGGATCTCATAGTAAGTATGCCTAATTAAAATTTAAATTGATACCTCAACATGCATGTTTCAATCAAGATTGTCTCTAATAAGAAAATACTTAATTTTCAATCAATATTGTCTCTAATAATTCCGTCATAAATTTGCTCTTTTATGGTAGTATAAGAAAATACTTATGTGCTAATAAAAAAATTAATTACATTATTTATAATTCATATTCATAGCTCATAGGCATGTTAAGTGGCATCCAACATTTTACAATATTTTTGTACTAACATTCAATATCATAAACTTTTTTTTTTTTGTGTGCTTTCAATATACAATATATAAAAGGTAGTATCTAAAGTAATTTTTATTACATTCAGTACTCCAGGATATTCTTTCTATAGTACTCACCGTCATAAGCTTAAAATTAGACCACAAGGCCATTGACAATAATATTTTTTAAAATATAATAATGACGGAGAACCATGGTAACATGACAATATGCCTCCCATATCTTGAGCATATAACTAACGGAATAAGGAATCAAATATAAAAAAATAAGAAAAGCCCTAAACTCAAGTACAATATAATAAATATGTTTTTTTCCCTTGATTTCCTGGAAGTGTATCATATATATAAGCTCACTAAAAGTCCATTAAAAAGAGAAAGCAAAAAAATTGGTGTTTGGCATAGCTTCATATCTTGATGAGCTTCAAAGCTTGAAGCTGTTTATTCCATAAAGCTAGATATCCTAGCTTATTACTTCATTAGAAGCCCACTAAATTTTTTTAATAGTAATTTTACTATTTTATTTAGTAAATTTATATTTATTTTTAATTTTTTATTCCAAATTATCACATTTTATACAACACATGTATATATGTGAATTTAATTCATGCCATTTTTATGTCATTTTTCATCTTATCTATCTTTTTAAAAGTTATGCCAAACAAGTGCCCATTAGAAATAAAAGTCACTTCTGCCACCACCATCCTAAACACAAATCACATTAAAAAAAGTCCATCAGAAAATAAGTCTATTAACAGAAGTCCATAAAAAACAAAAGCCACTTTATTCAAAGCTATCTCAAACGGCCCATCATAGGAGTATGTGTGTGTCTAGGAGGGACAATTTTTTTTTTTTTTGGGAAAATTCCACTCAAGGCCCAAATTATCAAAATATATTGTCAAAAAATGCCTTAAGAAAAATCATATGTCAGAAAAAACCCTAAGGCATTTTAGGGTATTATTTCAAAAAAATTGTATAGATATAGTTGTTAACGGCTACTGATATAATTGTTAATGAGACTGATTTAATTGTTAATATGTAGTTGTTAATTATACTGATTTAGTTGTTAACAGGGACTGATATAATTATTAACCGTTACTAATATAATTGTTAATACTTTCTGAAATAATACCAGAAAATACCCTAGGGCCTTTTTTGACATTTGACTTTTCTTAAAGCTTTTTTTGACAGTATTTTCCTACCTTAGGCACTGAATGAAATTTTCCCTTTTTTTTTTGCCCGTGTGGAAGGGACAACAATGAAATTACGTGTGTGCGTGAAATTAATCATTAAAAAAGTTATTGTACTCTAATTCCATGTATATCATCCATCCCCCTAATTCTAAGCTTCCTCGTTAACTTTGTCTTGTTTCATTGGCCTGTTTGGTTTGAGGGGCCGAGTGAAAATGGAGTGAGAGATTTTTTTTTTCTTTTAATTTTTTTTACGTTGGTTTTTTTTTAAAGAAAATAGAAAAGTGGGGTAAAAAGTTTTTATTTAATCAAATTATGTAAATGAAGGAGTTTTTGCCTTCTAATTTCAACAATACCATGTTAATTGCATGCACACTGGTTAAAATTCTTTTAAGTTAGTTTGGTCGATCAAAGTGTTAATCTGAAAACAATGACTGATTCTTATTTTATTTTAACCTGGATAGTTAAATATAAACGTATACATCAAATTGACAACAAGATCTAAATTTATCTTATATATACATACAAACTTCTGGTTAGCTAGCTGGCAATCTTCCTGGCATACACCTATGACCGATTAATTAGTTATTCTGAAAGAAAGTTAAAAGCGTGAAATCAAATAACTGTTGATGATCAGGATAAAAGGACATGTATATTTATATATAATCTATGAATGATTGCGTTAAAAACTTATATATATATATTTGCATGGCCACCAACGTCAAACTAAAAACACGCGATGAAGCAGAAAACAAGAGGCAAACGTTTTATTTTCGATGGAAACCACCTTGAGATGGATTTTTCAATAACGATAAGATGATTAAAACCTTGGAAGCATCAGCTCGAATCAACCCCAACCGGCTTCCTGAAGTCATTTTCTCACTTCCGTCCTTCCTTTTAATCCTTCATCATCCCCTGTTTCCTCAGTTTTAGGATCCTTCTTTCATACTTTGTATTATCAGATTATAATTAATCATGGCTAGTCATCAACCCAATAATATTCCCGCCCGTCGTGATCATCATCAGCAGCATCAGCATCAAGCAGAAACTGTGATTAACGTTAAGAGGTCGGTGAACTTCACCGGAGGGCTTGAGTTTTCAGGCCTGACCTACACGGTGACCAAGGAGAAGAAGGTTAACCAGAGCAAGGTGAAGGAGAAAGTTGACTTGCTTCATAACATTACCGGCTATGCACCAAAGGGTTGTATTACCGCCGTGATGGGTCCCAGTGGCGCTGGCAAGTCCACCTTCTTAGATGGTCTCGCCGGCAGAATTGCCAATGGCAGCCTCAAGGGAAGGGTCTGCTTGGATGGCACTGATACTAACCCTACTATGATCAAAAGAACCTCTGCCTATATCATGCAAGACGATAGGCTCTTCCCTATGCTCACTGTCTACGAAACTTTCATGTTCGCCGCTGATTTTCGGCTCGGTCCTCTTCCTTCTATTGAAAAGAAGGAGCGAGTAGAGAACCTCATTGAGCAGCTTGGCCTATCAGTAAGTCCTAATATTGATATTAATTTCAATTGGCATCAAAATTAGGTTTCAATATATATACATAGTAAGCCATGTTATTATGTTAATCGCAGTCAACTCGGAACACATACATAGGAGATGAAGGCAAAAGAGGAGTATCCGGGGGAGAGAGGCGGCGAGTGTCGATCGGCGTCGACATCATCCACGGACCTCCGCTTCTATTTCTGGACGAGCCGACTTCTGGTCTGGACTCAACCAGCGCACACAGCGTGATCGAGAAGGTTCACGACATCGCACGCAGCGGAAGCACCGTGATCCTCACAATCCACCAGCCTTCATCAAGAATTCAGCTCCTTCTCGACCACCTGATCATCCTCGCCAGAGGGCAACTCATGTTTCAGGGCTCTCCCAAAGACGTCTCTCGCCATCTGGGTCGCTTGGGACGTAAAGTTCCCAAGGGAGAGAATCCCATAGAGAACCTCATTGATGTGATTCAAGAATATGATCTGTGTGATGTTGGTGTCGGAGCTCTTGCTGAGTTTGCCCGCACCGGAGTGAAACCCCCTCCTTTGCCTGGCCAGGATTCCTCCCACTCCACCGTCGTACCGTCAACCCCAGGCCCGAACCATCGCCTCGAATATCGTTCCAACGTAAATGATTTCGATCACAGTCTGAGAAGTGTGAGAAGTCCTCGTACACCCCATAGTGGATTGCTTCAGATGTTAACACCTTCTCGCTTTAACAATGTACATAAACTGCAGAATACTCCTATAAGGTAAATTTTGTATAGTCATTTCTTTTTCCTATTCATTAATATAAAATATATTTACTTAATTTAATTAAATCAGTTAATATAATATATATATTTTAAAATATTCTAGTTATATTCCTTCCCCTTTTTTTCTTGATTATTAATAAAAGAACATTGATAGGGATAAATTAGAAAATAATTAACATATATAACAGCTATCCAAATATATCTTATATTAAAGATTAGATAATGTGTGTATATAAAAACTATTTTAGAAGTGAATATTGGTCCTCTATATATATATATATATATATATATATATATATATATAAGCATTTTTTTTATCTCTTCAAACTAATTTACATAACTTAATTTATAATATAATAATACACATAAGTATTTAAAATCATATATATTATAACTAAATAATTTATTTACCTTCTTTCATTTTCCCTGTCAAAACTCGTTCGGAGTAGAACTGTAGAAGCATCAAATAAAAATTTAACTCCAAGCTCTAACTCGAGGTTCTTTTTTTTTTTTTAGTAGTAATGCTTCGGCTGGGTACTACACGTACTCGAGCGAGATCCTGCCGGCAACACCGACGCCTCATAGCAGCGACTACACTGTGAATGAGAATGACTACCTGACGCCGCCGGAAAGGGTTATGCCAAAGCATGTGGGTCCAGAATTCGCAAACTCGTTCTTGACGGAGACGTGGATTCTGATGCGGCGGAACTTCACAAACATCCGGAGAACCCCTGAGCTTTTCCTCTCAAGACTAATGGTGCTCACGGTGATGGGCTTCATGATGGCTACCATGTTCAAGAACCCACCACCAAATGTTCAAGGAATCACCAACCGCCTCAGCTTCTTCATCTTCACCGTCTGTCTCTTCTTCTTCTCCTCCAACGACGCCGTTCCGGCCTTCATCCAAGAACGATTCATCTTCATCAGAGAAACCTCCCACAACGCCTACCGAGCCTCGTCGTACACCATCGCAGGAATAATCACTCACACCCCTTTTCTTTTGCTGCAAGCTTTCGCCTACGCCATAATTGTCTGGTTTGCTTTGAAGCTTCAAGGTCCATTTCTCTTCTTCCTTCTGGTTCTCTTTGTCTCTCTTCTCTCCACCAACTCGTTCGTGGTTTTCGTGAGCTCGGTGGTTCCGAACTATATTCTCGGTTACGCGGCCGTGATCGCCTTTACCGCTTTGTTCTTCTTGTTCTGTGGTTACTTCTTGAGCAGCGACGATATTCCGATTTATTGGCGATGGATGAACAAAGTTTCGACCATGACGTATCCTTATGAGGCGCTTTTAATCAACCAGTATCGAAACTCAGATGTGTTTGGGAAAAATCCGGACCAGAACCAGACAGATATTACAGGTATTGATATCTTGAAAGGTCTTCATATAAGTACTAGTTCGTCTACAAAGTGGAAAAATGTGGGTATAATGTTGTTATGGGCGGTCCTGTATAGGATTTTGTTTTACTTGGTCCTTCGTTTTGCCTCCAAAAACCAGAGGTCGTAGACAAAATTAAAATTTGCTGAAGCTCATTTTAAACAAACATTATTGCAGCTGCTAGCGGTCGCTGGTTTTATCTGTTATTCCTTGGTTATTATTATTGCATTTGGCAGAAAAATTGTTTGACTGTGTATAGATCAGTTAATCTTGAAAAAATGTCACCGAGTTATGCATATTCTCTCCTGCAAGAATAATGAATTGTAATAAACATTCAAGTTCAGAAAAAAAAAATAGTGGTCATCATCATGATATTCGCAGAAGATCAAACTCAAAGAGATGAGATGCCATGCCACTATATTCTCCGATTGTTAATATAAGATTTACTTCCGAAGAAATTGAACATAAATTATATTTTTAAATATAGACAAAGTTTATAATGCAATTTGCACTACTAATTTTGTGACCGGATGGAGTGTCTTATATTAAAGACACGAGTAATGGTAATTTATGTGGGCAAAGTTCATGAGTGATTGGTATACTGCAAAATCTTACTCAAGAGAGTGAAAATAAAACAAAAGCTTTGAAATTTGCAGTAATAAGCAGAACATTTCAATGCATTGCCATGTTTTTATTTTAAGACTTTCTAGCAGGTTAAAAGGGTATAAAACACACGGAAGCAGCTACGGTCCTTGACAAGGACCGTCCGCTGCGCCAAATTGAGAGGTCTCAAGTGACTGAAAACTGGCACAGCGGACAGTCCTTAACAAAGACCGTAGCCGCTTCCAAAACACACACAATCGTGAAGTTAAAAAAATGACTGTTTTTACCCATTTATATATTGAAAGGGGACAAGAACAAGAAAATTAAATCTACATAGAAATAAGATGCATGTATCTAAAATGATGGGTAGATCCATGGTTCTTTCAACGGACACAGAAAATATATATCAAGTATAAGGGGCTAAATTAATTTATATATTCAATGTTTAGTTAGATATTTGAAATTGGAATGATATTATTAATATATATTCAATAAGTCATGGGATCGCCCAGCTGTTATGTGCCAAGTGCACGCTTGATTAATTTTTGGGGTTATTAAAATAAAGCATGGAAGCCAAGTTAATTTGGCCTTCTAAGATAAGAGTTGAGGTCATCTCTTTATCAATTAGGGGGAAACAAATTATGAAAGGGGAATATGCCAACAAATCTGTTGGAAGAATCGATTTGTCGAGCATAGACCAACCAAGTTGAGCCTCAGTTTATGAGTTTATTATAACGTTCAATTAATTTTAAAAAATTGGGTATATTATAAAGTTATACTCACAATAGAGACCTCTAGATACACATAGAAGGCTAAATGTTTGATAATTTGTTTTTCTTGCTTAGCAGAAGATTCCCTAATAATAGAAGAATATGCCATAGTAAATAATTGGGGAAGTGTGGCCTAAAGAGTTTTAGAAGTCATTACGATAATCCATAAAGATCTCTCAGAATTCTTGATAATAAATACTAATATCTTTAATTGGTTCTAAATATAAGATATAGTTTATAGTGCGAATTGCACCACAAACTATATCTTATATTTAAGATTAGAGGAGTACCTTTAGTCCTTAAATTCAAAACTCAATTGACTAATTTAAAGAAATTTAAGAAGTTAAAGAAATTACTTAATTATAGCATATGGTAAATAATCTTTCTGAAGTGCTTATGTGTATTATTATTATATAACAATTTATAAGTTAGCCAAATTAATTTGGAGAAAAATAATAAATACAAATACTTTAAAGTAATTTATTTATCCTTTTAATCTTTCTAAATTAGTCAACTGAATATTATATTAATAACCAACTCACCAAAGTAGTATTTAGTTATAGGTAGAATCAAAATTTCACACGCTAACTTAGTTAAAAAAAAATAATTGCCTACATAAAATTAATTGCTTAGCTTAAAGTTTTTTCCTCCTAATAAAAAAGTCAAATCAAAATTTAGTATTCCTTATATGGCCCCAAAAAAATTGTCATACGTCGCGGAAACTTTGTATTTTTTTTTTTTTCCTTTTGGTCAACCTCGCGGAAACTTAATGGCTAATGCAGCTGAGAATAATAGAAAGTGATATAATAATGTCACAGATTACTCTAATTTAAAAAACACACCATCAAGCTAATTCTATAGATTGCCAGATAATAATATATATGTATAACAAAAAAATATTCCTGATCGCATCTTATATTTAGTGACAACACTAAAGCTTTGAATGTGCCGCCAATAAAATCTGCTGCTGCCAAATATATTGACCTGGTGAATTCATAAAATAGAACAATTATATTAGAAAGTCAAAATTATACTTGGTCATAAAATTTATATTAATACTAATATTAAATTATTTTTTAGTTGTTGCAAGAAAATGTATAAACTTCACAAACGTTTCATATAAATTTTGAGACAACAGAAACATTATACTCCCGGCCTAAATATAAAAAATAGTTTTTTTTAGAGATTAATAAATCTAAATAAGTTACTTAATCATATCATATGTTATGTATTCTTAGATTATAGTTAAATAAAATAATTTGAATAAAAAATGACAAAGATAAATATTTTTAAGTAACTTAATTAGTTTTTTTTAATCTTTTTAAAAAATGTCAACTTTGCCTTACTTTTAGCACCATACGGAGACAGAGTAATATTCTTTGCCACATTCATTGAGGTTAATGATAACAGATTAATTAGAATGATAGTACTACCTCTATTCTTGATATGAAATTTTGTTCGTCGCCATGAATGAGATTTAATATTAAGAATAAGAGATAATATTGATTACAACAATATAAACTCTGAAATAGTCTTTAGTATATTTGTGTCTTAAACTCTTGATACATAACTCAACTGCTTGAATTGACCAGGTAAAACGTTATATACCAGGAAATATCAACGTCCATCTCTTCTGTCTGTATTTACAATAACCCTTTTCAATAACTTAAAGTTAGGACAACTCATCCCAACCTTTTTCCAACTTGAATTTTTTATGAATGAGACTAATGGTCCAACAATTTGGATTAGTGATATAATTAAATTAATCCAACGTAACAGCTTGATTGAGTATCAGGAACCTTCCTGGCTTCTACAGTAAGGAAGAACTGATGGGTCTAGATCAAAATACTACCTCGCCCTTAATCTAAAATCCACTTTATAATTCAATTTCTTCAATAAAGTGGATTTTATATTAAGGACAGGAGATAATACTAATTAGCTTACATATATACAATATTTCCTGAAGTATAAAAAAATAGCAAAGTAAATCATGATATATAGTAAGGAGTAATTTGCACTGTCATAATCTTAATTAGCTGGTGATATTTTATTTCAACAACGATAATGATTGAAGGGAGTTCATGAACCATCATCAAAACTATAAATAATCAAAATCACAGTAGGGGATTATAAAACCGTTTGAAATGCAAGAGTGACTTTCAGACTCCCAAGGTAGAGAACAGCCAGGAACTATGCTGATAGATTTTATGGATTTCCTGTTCTTTAAGGCTTTCCTTGAGCCACTTAACTTTTTATTATTTTACTTGTTTCAAGTTTCAAAGCATTTGTGGATGCACTGCACAAAGCACAAGATAATTAAAAATCAAAACCAACAAAGTTAGGTCTAATAGAAGGAGTTAATTCCTCATAATACGACAATTCAAGGTCTGGATCCTAATGAGGAGAAGTGCTTACATTAAGTTTTCTGACTAAAATTACCTCCAATATAAGAATACATTTGTTTATCCAAAAGGAACGGCCTGATCAGTTTTCTTATATTTCAGTTGTCACTTCAAAATTTCACTTCCTACCATGGGTTAAATAAGATGCTTCTCTCTCTTTGCTATAGTGCTAAGTAAGTACTAACTACCATTACAAAGGAATTCTTAGTGGATATTAACGAGAATTTTGGATTACGAGATTGAAAAAAAGATTACTTTTTACAGTAAAAGTCAGAAACTATTTGTACGTATGAGTACTATGGAAAATTTTCATTTGTCACTGCAGAACAATTCCCGTACGCCCTCTTGTTTCCCCTAGGGGGCATATGTTGTTATACTCCCTCTGATTTTAATGTAAAACATGATTGACTTTTTTTAAAAATAATAAAAATGTTAAATAAGTTAGTTGGTGATGTCATCTATTACTTGACATCAGATTATATTAGTTTATATATTAAACAAAATAATTTGAAAAAAAATGATAAATATAACTATTTTAAAGTAATTTAATTAACTTTCTTAATATCTTTAAAAAAGTCAACTTTATCTCATATTTAAGACCGAAGGGAGTACGGGTTATAATGAGAGGGATGAAGGCAAAGGAACACAAAGGATTGCTTATTCATATTATTTTAGTCAATACTAATATTCAATTAACATCATCAAGTAACCACCAACAAAACAAAAGACAATAACAATAATCAAACTTAACATTTATAATACAATTAAACAAATATAATTATCAACAAGTTGTTCAAATCCAAGCTTTAACTCATATTCCATCTCATTCCTACCTCCTGCAGCTTCAACCTCAGAAGTCAAACTCATATTTTCAAGAATCTCCAGCCTCCCGGCCTAGCTCTTAAGGAAACGGCTCTAAGATTCTTTTGGAGGACACTACATAAATCTTTGAGGACATGAACTATATTGTTCAGAATTGAATAAGGTGTTTTCTTTCATCTGAATCATCAGGAAACTAAAGAGTTCTGACTCCGGGTTGTAATGACAGGCAAAGATTGACTCGATTGATTTTTAGAAGATGAAAAGTTAGTGATTGGCATGGATTCATGTTTGGCAATCCCTGGGGTGACCTTTTTCTTTCAGAAAACAGATGGAGGAATTGGATAACTACCAGAGTTTAAGACTTGTTATGTTTTATATCCTTTGTCTTCTTTTGTTTATCAGATCAGCTTTTGCAAGTGAAGGTTAGCAGCTTAATTAAGTACATTTTTTAGATCATCTCATTGATTACTTTCTTGATAAACCAATTTACTTTGAAATTATCTTTTATCATTCTGCATGTTGACTAGGACAAGTTTAGGGCTCATCATTCTTTCTCATGATGCAGAAATAAAACTAATAGTTTCGTAATCTAGTATCAAGATTTTAGAGAATCATAAATCAAGATTTGCATAGTTGTTTTAGGGAACGATTCAATCAAGGAAAGGATTTAAAGAGAGGGAAAGGAAGGTTTTTTGTTTAAAGATTTATATCAAGGGCGAGATAAATTAAACTTTCTCTTTCTGTTCTTGTTCCTCCATTCTCTTGAACATACCCTAATTATGTCATTAAGTTAGTCAGTTGTATGATCCGTTGACATATAATCCTCTGTACAGATTTTGTGAGCATAGCGTGTTGTGCTGATTCAAATTATATAGATCCAAAGACTTCAGTAAATTACACATCAGATTTCAGTTTCTACCCAGATAAAACAAGCTGCCTAGCGACAACTAAGCCTGTGGAGAACCATGAAGACCATGGAAAAGCAAGAGTGTTTGATATAGAAAAAGGAAAAAGATGTTATAACTTGTCAACAATTCAGAATCAGGTGTATCTGCTAAGGGGCAAATTTCCATCTGGTGAATCTCTAAGCGAATCTCTGAATTCCTCTTTCGATGTTACCATCGGGTTTACCTTATTAGGTGTGGTAGAGAAACCATCTCAGGATGTAGAATCACTTGAAGGAATTTTCAGAGCTGCAGAGGATTACACAGATTTCTGCTTGGTGAAGAACAAAGGAAGTCCCTATATTTCTCTGATTGAACTGAGGCCGTTGGATGAAGAGTATCTACTGGATTCGCCTTCTAGTGTCCTAAAAGTGATCACGAGAAATAACCTAGGGGTCACTGGAGATGACATCAGGTATGTTAGCTTAAGTTTCCATTCACTATGAAATCTAGTAAAATCTAGCTGGGAAATAGATTTTATCTCCTAGAGCACCTAAAAGACCTAACTTTTCTGAAAACTCATGCTGGGATTTTTTTCTTGAAGAAGAAGATAAATCCAAAGTCAGTATCTTTTCCCTACAGGAAAAATGCAGATGCACTTTAGGTTAGGGAAAAAAAAATTCTTTATGTTTTGGAGCAAGTAGTAGAATGGTTCTGGAAGCCATTTTAAGTGCTGGTGTGGGAAGCACAAAAAAAGTGTTTTTTTAAATACTTTTCTACAAGTTAAGACAAAGTTCTTCTCACATACTTATTTCAAATACTATAAAATCACTTCTAAAAAGCTTTCATGCAAGAATTTAAGGTGCATTCTGGAGATTTAAAGATTAAAGTGCAAGTGGATAATTGCTTATATGAAGTGTAAGATAACTAATGTCCACACATCCAAGTAATTTGGAGTTGTTACTACTTCACAAAATAGTAAACCATAAGCTTTATAATGATCATAACAAGAAATAAAGTTGGAAATATATATACCTGTTTACCATATTATGAACTGAACAGCAGAATCCCATGAGTAGGTACTAAGGAATTTGCTGATTTCAGGTACCCAATTGACCAAAGTGACAGAATCTGGAAAGCTACTTCAAGTTCGTCATTTTCTCCCATACCATCATCGAATGCAAACATTTCCAGCCACAATGCTGCTAATTCAACACCTCCTCTACAAGTCTTACGAACCGCTCTTACGCATTCTGAGCGATTGGAATTCATCCACAATGACCTTGACCCTGGGAATTCCGAATACCGTGTCATTCTCCACTTTCTTGAATTGAATAACAGTGTCGGACTAGGCAAAAGGGTGTTTGATATCTACGTCAACGGTGTCATCCAAGAGCCCAAGTTTGACATATTTGGTGGTGGATCGAACTATAGACGAGCTGTTTTGAACTTTTCAGCAAATAGTTCGCTGAATCTAACCTTGAGCAAGACTTCTGGGTCTGAGAATGGACCTCTTTGTAATGCATACGAGATTCTAAAGGCTATCACTCGGATACAGGAGAACAACCAAACAGACTGTGAGTATAACTGAAAATCCAAATCGCATTGTGTTGGGGTCAAGTTAAAATCTTTAAGCAGCCTTGAAATAATAATGGAGATCTGGGGACTTTCTAAGTTCAAATTTTTTTCATCATCTGATGCATTTCGATTCTTTAGTAGAATGTCTCTGTCTGTCCCTTCCTCTTTTACACAAGGATCATTATATGTCTGCTTTCAGCGGAAGTGATGTTGAAGGTGAGAGAGCAATTGTTAGAGAATAACAGAGGAAATAAAGAGCTGGATAGTTGGACTGGAGACCCTTGCATTCAGTTTCCATGGCAGCATGTAGAATGTGATCGTTTAAGTGGTCAACTTGTTATCACTAAACTGTAAGTTTCTTATATATTTCTTCTGAAAATGAGCACGACTCTGTTATAAGATGTGATTTATGGCTCATACCATATTTTTCTTCCTTCAGTGATCTTTCTTCAAGTAATCTCAGAGGACCAATTCCTTCCAGTATAACTGAGTTGCCCAACTTGAAAACACTGTAAAACTCTGTTTCTTCATCAATATCTTGTTGCCTTCTTAATTGCATGTGAATGGATACATGGACTCTGTTTTCTGTTGTATTAATGTAACTATTTGGCCATTTGCAGGAACCTGAGCTACAATAGCTTCACTGGGAATATTCCCTCATTTCTGCCTTCATCTTTGCTTATATCAATGTAATGATCTCTACTCAACTTCAACAGTGACTAATGACGATCCTATACAGGCTTTCAAAAAAACATCAATGACATAGAAATAAACAGTTCAAAACCTTATTTAATGGTTTCTGAATAATCACACACATAGAATCATGAGTTGGTGATAGCACTCAACTTCATAATCCTTTTAAATGTTTTTGGATTCTATAGTTTCATCATTTGTTCTAGGCACACCATATAGCTTCACATTAATAGGTTTCAACAACACAGTCAGGCATACTTATAATGTTATCTTCTTCATTCTTTCACTAGATTCCAATCACGGAGCAATTCCATTTGTTGCTATTGTGGTCATAGCACCAATTTTGATATGCTGATAAGTTTACATTTCTGAAACAGAGATCTGAGCCACAATGATCTCACAGGAACGCTTCCATGGACCCTTCCCTTACTGCCACATCTGAAGTCCTTGTAAGTTTTCTTCTTTTTCATACTCTGGTACTTCCAAACTAGGAACCTCCTTCTAATCATTATAATTTTCTTCCATACCCCAAATAAACCAGAAATAAATGGATCTTGTATTGTATTTATTTCAGGAATTTTGGCTGCAATAAGCGTATGAGCAAGGAGACTCCAACTTCCTTGAACAGCTTAGAAAATACAGAGTATGGAGTTTTCCCTAAAACAACAAAAGATTGTAGGTTCAAAAACAAGAAAAAAAATGAAAAAATGACCGATTTTTATTGATGTTTCAGTTATGGACATTGCAAATCTGGAGATCCAGAAACTCCACAAAAGCAAATCATCATTGGCACTGTTACATGTGGATTGGTCGTGATCATTTTGGCTGTTGGAATTTTTTTCCGTTGCCATAGAAGAGGAAAATTAGTCCCCTGGAAAACATCTGATGAAAAGGGATACCCAACAACCACAAGTAAGCATATCAGATCTCTTGACGCATTCTAAAACACTCTTATCTCTAAGACCTGGAGCTTTCTCACTGGTTTGCCTTTTGACCCACAAAAAAAAAAAAAGAATAATCTCTCGGAGAGCTGCCAAGGGCATGATTTTAGACACTGGGAATCCCCAAAAAATTCTTGCATTAAAGTCAGGAACTTGCTCATTAAGTTGTACAATTAATTAGGAACATGTCAATGCAAATTATCTAACATTTCTACTACAAATGCAGATTTAATTTTCTCTTTAACCAGTAAAGATGACTTCTTCGTAAAGTCAGTATCCATTCAAACATTCACCCTGGAATACACACAGGCAGCCACCCAAAACTACAAAACTTTGATTGGTGAAGGAGGGTTTGGGTCTGTTTACCGTGGCACTCTAGATGATGGCCAAGAAGTGGCAGTGAAGGTCCGTTCGGCCACATCAACTCAAGGGACTCGTGAATTTGACAACGAGGTACAATAAGGATACTTTTAGTGCAACCATGTGTGTGTTTCATGTACTGCGTAGTTTTATAGAAGCCACATTGTTCATAACTTATGAATAATGTGGCTTCCTATAAATTATATAGATATGTTGAACTTGTGTGCTGTAAGATTTCACCGCATCTTCCTATAGTGTAATATCTAATTAGTCTTTGATGGATCTGGCAGGTAAACTTGCTCTCAACTATACGGCATGAAAACCTGGTGCCTCTTATTGGTTACTGCTGTGAAAAGGATCAACAAATTCTGGTGTATCCTTTTATGTCCAATGGTTCTTTACAGGACAGGCTTTATGGTAAATATCCACCATTCTCTCACCTGATTTGATTAGAACATTCAATTCTCAGTTTTTTCTAATACTCTGTCTACCAACAGGGGAACCAGCAAAGAGAAAACCATTAGACTGGCCAACCAGGTTATCTATTGCTCTGGGTGCAGCTCGAGGCAAGTAAATTTTATGTCATAATTTTTAACAAGCAGTTTCAATTTTAACCAATCTAGATATGAACTTGGCATCTTACTAGAGAGAGAAACAAAAGTCAGTCAATCACAAGTAGAAACAACATAGATTAAGCTAATTTTATGAAACACTGAACAAAATGAAGCATATAGACGTGGCCAGAGGAACTGACAATAACTCTGAAACTAAGCTAACAGATTCTCATCTTTTAAGATATTGGGATCACCATAATGATTACATTCTTTTTCTCAATTACAGGTTTGTCATATCTTCATACATTTTCGGGACGTTCTGTTATACATAGAGATGTCAAATCAAGCAACATACTTCTGGATGACAGCATGTGTGCCAAGGTAGCAGACTTCGGTTTCTCAAAATATGTTCCTCAGGAAGGAGACAGTGGTGCTTCTCTTGAATTAAGAGGAACCGCAGGATATATGGACCCTGAGTAAGTAAATTTGGTTTTAGGACTTTGTCCTAACAAGACTTTCTTACATCACTCCATCCATTTGAACAGGCTTAATACCTAGCTGTGTCAGTCTCCAATCACAAGTCTTTGTGGTATTTAGGATCAAAATAAGTTTACTGAAATCATATGTTAAAACATAACATGCACACTCTCTTCTGTCATAGATTATTCGCATGTGCTACAGAACACAAATATAAATTGATTCTTACAAGAAGCTGACATTTACACATATGTAGGTACTATACAACCCAGAAATTATCTACAAAGAGTGATGTGTTTAGCTTTGGCATGGTTCTACTTGAAATTGTGAGTGGCCGGGAACCGCACGACACAAAAAGACCAAGGAATGAGTGGAACTTGGTGGAATGGGTATGACACAAATACAAAAATGTGTTCATAATTTTGCTGCACAAGTAGAACATAGTTTCACCCAGTTGTCCCTACACCTGAATATAATTTATGTTACATATATAGGTTACCCTGGAAATCCAGAAGTAGTAGGCACTAAGAGAGAAATTTTTAATGCAGGCTAAACCATACATAAGGGCGTCGAAGATCGATGAAATAGTGGATCCTAGCATCAAGGGAGGATATCATGCAGAGGCCATGTGGAGAGTAGTGGAAACAGCACTGTCATGTATTGAACCATTCTCAGTGAATCGACCAAGCATGGCTAATATTGTACGTGAGTTGGAGGATGCTCTGATTATAGAAAATAATGCATCAGAATACATGAAATCCATAGAAAGCTTTGGAGGATCAAATCGATACTCTATTGTGATAGAGAAGAAGATGGTAGCCACATCTCCATCTACAACAGAATCAACTGTCTCTCCCAAAACCATGTCCCACCCACAGCCCAGATAGCAAATACGCAAACTTAAGTGTGTTTTGTGCGAAACATCGAAAGTACTTTCTCCAATTAGTTGGATTTGTAGAAAGTACGTTTTCCTCATTAGCAAAAAATGTGGCTAAAATATGGTATGGATTGGCAAACACTATTACTAAAAGCCACTAATAAAGAATGCCTACTTGGGGTTTTGGCCGTGAGTATTTCATTAATCATCAACTCCTTGAAGATTCACGAAATGCTTTCAATGGAACTATGAAGGGCAAGGAATAGCAAAGATGGACGCGAGTTAATTATGAATTCTCAGTTTAACCTAAAAGCTGAAAAGAGCTCCTATTTTCTCTTTCTGTTTTGTTTTGATTTTGTCCAACACCAACTTACGTAATGGGTTTAATGTATTGACCCAGTGAGTCTGGATTCTGTACTATGAAACACAGAAACCCGAGGGGAAGAAGACTACAACTTTGATGCTTTTGTAAAGCTTTTGTCACGGATTAATTCTTCATGAGGAATTCGTCAAAGTTAAAATTCAATCTCTTTAAATATTATTGGGATCAAATGATGCTAACAGAAAACCTTGTTAGACCAGGTTTTGAGAAGCAAAACATCAGAAATGGCCAAGTCGATTTTCTTCAAGGGATCATTCAAACGTTCACTGCGTTGATTAAATAGGGGCAAAATGATGGGAGTGCATGATTTTCAAGAAGCTCTAATGGCAGACAATAATATGTTTCTTGCTTTGATAAAAAAGTGAACAAAACGGAATTGTAAGCAACCCCAAAATTCACTGTCGCTTCAAAATTCAAAACCTTCCACCAAAGAAACTAAACCAATATCAACAAACAACTAAATTCATAAGCTACCCAAAAATCTTGCTTGAATTCTTAACATAAGATTTCCTGCTTCTCACATTATCCAATATCTCATTTGTTGCAGAAGTGTACCCAAGGTCTCACTATCAGCGTGAAGAAATTCACAAAGTTTATGCAAGAGTTCATCCCCAAAGTTTTGAGTTATACCAGTTCAGGTAGGAGAGCAAATTGAAACCTTGTATAAGGTTAGAGACCAAAAATACAATTAGTAAAAAAAAAATTTATTTGCATACCAAACACAGTTTTAAAACTCATCAGTCAGTCTTTAAATCATGGGTGAACCCAACCCCTTTCCTAAAATTTCTGTATCGAAAAAAAAAATTATCATTCTTACATTAATGACAAATCAGAAGATAGAGCCTGTTATTAACAAAGAGATTATAGCAATTTGCAACCGCAATACCAATACCACCTTGTATTAAGTATCAATTGCATTTTCCTCTGATTAGATAACATGTCATTGAATTCGTATAGTAAGGAACTGGTGTCTGTCAAAATTACGAGCTTCCTTTTCACTACAAGCAAAATGCACCATTGAAAGGCGAAAAAGTTCTGAATTAATTGAACTATTCTTTTTCCTAGTCCATTCTGCTTCTCTCTATCTTGCGAAGCGTCTATAAATCAACTGTAATAGTGTGTAAATTCTTCATGATCTAATTAAACATAATAGCACTTTCCATCACCATAATTAAGAGGAACGATTCTGGCAGAAATCAGGCTATTGAGTCCAACATGAAAGCATGATTCCACATCTTAAACAAAGGGAGCAGGTAGCAATGAGAATATGAGAGAGGTTATAATCTCAGATTCGAAGAAACCGTGTTAGAGGCACTGCAACTGGGAAGCTAAATGAGCCAAAAATGGCAAATCAAAAACTAGATTTATATCATGAAGCATTGGATTACAGAGGAACTTTACTAGTGAATTGAGTTGTGGATACAATATAGGTAGGAAGGTGCTTACAGGAAGGCTGAATTACAACATCAAGATCCAGGCAAACATCAAGTGCTAAATAGAGAAGGATTTGCTGATGCAGTGCTCACTTGAACTTCGAGGAGTTCTAGCCGACGCTCTAAGACATCAAGCTTCTCATTCAATGATGCCAACTTGCTCTTTGTCGTAGCCTCTGGATGAGGATAAACACAGAAAGAACATAAGTTAAACACCACGCACAAATCTATCCTGAGCAAGTCGAAACAACACGCTCAAAAGAATAAAATCCTTCGGAAGGAACGAACAGGATATACTCAGAAAGGCGAATGATGGGAAAAAGAAGAAGAAGAAGAAGAAGAAGAAAAAGAAGAGAGAAAGGACAGAGAAATTGAGTACCAAATTGGACAAGGAATTCGAAGAGGCGACGAACATTGAGGGAAATGTGGGAGATGAATTCGCGGTTCTCCCAGTCAGCTTGAACCGCTATTCCGACGTTGACAGCGTTCGTGATGCCTCCAGCTCGAGCCATCTTGTTTGCAGATCTAATCTACCGTTAGCTCACAACGCAGATTGCGGAGAGAGGGAGAGGGACGATCCCAACGTTTCCGCTATACCCGCAACCACCGTGAAGCCCAACTGAACCAGAATCTACTCAACTGTACGATTTAGAATGTGTGGGTTCCCAATATCCAAACAATAAAAATCTTTCTTTGGAAAAACAGAAAAAGAAAAAAAGAATTTCAAGGAGATATTGGTGCGTATTCCACATTTCCACTCCTAACCACTTTGTATCTGCTTTGCCTAACATAAAGCTATTTTTTTCCCTTAATTTGATTAAGGACTCTCTAATCTCTATATTAAGGCTTTGAGCCCAAAGGGGGAGTTTCATGTGATTTGAAACTGTGTTCTCCTTCCCTTACGTGAGTTTATCAATAATCAATAGGCTATTGGTAACCAGTACTACTTGTAGTGTAGTGGTATTGAGATTCATTTCCCCCCTTAGGTCCTAGGTTCAATCCCCCCTCCCCTCGCCTTGTAGTGTAGTGTAAGAGAAGCAAAAGTGAGATGAGTGAGAGAGGGAAAAAGACGGTGAGAACGAGAGGAACGGAGAGCGGCGGACAGGAGGGTTCGGGGGGAGGAGACGGTGATAGTGACGGTGGCAAAGCAACGGCCCATGGTGCTCCTGCTGAAGGGACAAAGGGCTTCGTATTTGGAGAATCATTTGGAGCGAAGGGGAGTGGGCCTAGCATGTTGCATGGCTCAAGGCCTGCGTCGAGAAATGGTGAAAGTAAACTTTCTTATTGGGATAAGCTGTTGTCGCCTGGGTCCGCTGGATTTATGGTAAAACACTTCGAGGAGGATGACATAGTGTAGGGATGGAAGGATTATTTCAATAAGATGAACGCTAAAGAGACCCAGAACGCACAGGAGGAGGTGCTTGATGATGAGGACAATCCGGAATTAAGGAGGATGGAAGGAAAACCTGGAAAGCTAGCTTTTACTGCTGAAGAATATACGAACCTTGGATGAACTCCCTTATCATCAAGGTTTTAGGGGCTAACTTCCCCACATATGTCATCTGAGATAGAATTAATAGGATGTGGAGACCCAAAGACCCTCTAAAACTCATCCCACTAAGCAATGGCTATTACATAGTCTCTTTCTCAAATAAGGAGGATAAAGAATATGCTTTCTTGGAGGGGCCATGGATGATTAAGGACCACTATTTGATTGTTCAGAGGTGGAGACCCAATTTTAATCCTTGGAAGGCTGATTTGAAGTGTAACATGATTGGGAAGATGATTAAAGTTGACCGATCAACTTCGATCTATGACAAAGGAGGCTTCGCACGTATCTGTGTGGAGATCGATCTGAAAAAACCATTATTGTTGACATATATAGTGTTTGGTGAAGAACGATCGATTATATATGAGGGTCTCCACCAGGTTTGTCTTTTGTGTGGGAAATATGACCATCAAAAAGTCAAGTGCCCAATACACTAGGAACATGAGAATGAAACAGGGAAGAAGACGGTACCAGAGGAGTCTAAAGCAAGGGATAAAGAGGACAAAGGCACGGAGGAGAGACTACATCCTGACGGTGGTGTTTCCAAAGCCACTGGCGACGCTAAAACTGAGGTATCCCTGTTTGGGAAAATTCAACTTCTTAGGCGGGATTTTTATGGATCATTAAAACAGATGGATATGCAAGATAAAAATAAGGAGCAACGGTTTCAAAAGGTTGACCAGAAAGCATTGATGAAAAACGTGATTTGCGGCATCCTACCATGTCACAAGACGAGAGGATAAGTATGAAGGAAATCAAGGTGGATCTGAATATGGGTAAGGGCCCAATGAAATCTAAGTGGGTCCAGGTAGGGGCTAAAAGAAAGAATGTGAGTAAAGGAAGGGCTAAAGGAAAGGAGAATAAACCTCTAGCTAGGGGACGTGCATCTCAGTCAACTTGTGTGGGCTAGGAATTTAATTCCAATTCTGCTAATCCGTTCGGCAATGTGCAGGAGGCGAAGGCCCATTTAAATGTTGAAGTATATGGGCCTGGTAGGGCTATCGTTAATCACTTATCCGTGGATACTATTGAGCATGCAGCAGGGAATACGCCTAACTCATCTGGGAATGACTCTCTAGTATCTATTCCAAGGGAGCAAGGGTGGACACCTGGCAGTCTGTTGTTGGTTGATGGCTTGGGCCTTTACAACAGGATGATGCGCTTATGAGTGATTCGGATAAAGCTCGGGGGGGGGGGGGGGGAGGCTCAACTCACCCAAAATAATCACATGGTTTCCCAATGAATGTTTTAGTGTGGAATTCAAGAGGTACTGGGGCACGTAGCTTTCCAGCTCTTGTACGTAATCTGAAAGCTCACTATCATTTAAATTTTATGGCTATTTTAGAAACCTAGTGCAATAAAGAGATATCTCTAGGAAGAGCCACGCAGCTGGGATTTGCTAATATGGAACTAATGGATTGCGAGGGTTATAGTGGTGGAATTTGGTGTCTATGGGATCATACAATAACTTCTGTGTCCATAATTGAACAGCATCATCAATATGTCCATTTACAGATCTCTGGCACTACCGGTGTTACTTGGACATACACAGTTGTTTATACTAGTCCTACCTGCACATCTCGCCAGACTTTATGGGAGAACTTGGATCGCTTAGCACTATCTGTTCGGGGAGCTTGGTTATTAGGTGGAGATTTTAATGGTACTTTGCTCCTTAGTGAAAGGCGCTCATTAGCCACATTCCAATTGTCTATTGATCGTGATTTTTGCCGCTGGTTTGACTCCAACGAAATGAGAGACTTAGATTTTGCTGGCCCAGAATTTACATGGAAGTGAGGATCTTCAGAGGCAAGATTAGATCGATTTATTGCCAATGAACAGTGGACTAATTTGTTCTCTAATGCCTCGGTTACACACTTGCCATTTTTCAAATCAGACTATAGGCCGGTACTGCTCAAACTAAATATGGACATGGGTGTGTCAAAGTTGGACCGACCTTTCCGCTTTATTGTTGCCTGGGTTCTCCATGAACAGTTTGATTGCTTCGTTAGTCAGTCCTGGCTTTCTAGTGCTCCATGGGTTCAGAATGTCTCACAATTCACTAATGCTTGCTGTAAATGGAATAAAGAAGTGTTTAAGCACACAGACGGTAGGAAAAAGCATCTCATTCGACGCCTTGAGGGAATTAATAGGGCGGTCTCTTGTTATGGGCTTCTTCCAAAATATGAAGATTTACATGTGTCTATCTGGAAGGAACTTGAAGATGTGCTCCTTTAGGAATCTCTCATTTGGGCTTAAAAAGCTAAAGCAGATTAGTCGATATTCGGGGATCGTAATATTAAGTATTTTCATGCTCGAGCTAATCAAAGACAAAAATCCCAGCGTATAGAAGCCATTCGGAACTCTGAGGGGACTTAGCTTTATGATAATGCACTAATTAAAGATATGGCTACTTCTTTCTTCTCAGAGCTTCTTTCAGAAGATATTATGAATCGACCAGCCATAAACTGCTGCATGTCATTCCCTTGCATTGAGGAGAGCTCGCTTAGATGGTGCTATAGATAGATCACAGACAGCGAGATCCAAGAGGCTCTTTTTAGTATAGGGGCCCTTAAATCTCCAGGTCCTGACGGCCTCAATGCCCTCTTCTACCAGAACCAATGGAATATGGTATCCTCTTCCATATTTAATTATGTTAAACATTTATTTGCTAACCCATAGGATATAAATGAGATCAATGGCACTTTGATTGTTCTTATTCCGAAGAAGGAGCACCCGGAATTTCTGGGGGACTTGAGGCCGATTATTCTATGCAACGTTATTTATAAAGTTGTCTCAAAAGTTATCTTGAATAGATTAAAGCCTATTCTTCCTTAAGTGATCGCTCCAAACCAATGCAGTTTTGTCCCAGGAAGACACAACAAATAAAAATATTATAGTGGCTCAGGAGGTTATCCATACTATGCGAAATATGAAGCAGAAAAAAGGTTTCTTGGCTATTAAAATTGACTTGGAGAAAGCATATGATTGGGTCAATTGGGGTTTCCTTGTAAATTGCCTCCAAGAACTAAACATTCCCAGTAATATTATTAAGATTATTAGTCAATGCGAATCTAACTCCCACATGCAATTGTTGTGGAATGGGGATAAGGCGGATACTTTTCAGCCGTCTAGGGGAGTGAGACAAGGGGATCCGCTTTCACCATATCTATTTGTTATTTGTATGGAAAAATTGGCTCACCTAATTCAGGCTACTATTCAGGAAGGCTCTTGGAAGCCAATTCGACTCACTCGATCTGGGCCCCCTGTTTCACATTTGTTTTTTGCTGATGATATTATTTTGTTTGCAGAAGCATCAATGGCCCAAGTAGATGTGATCAACAGCTGTCTTTGTAATTTTTGTGAAAGCTCAGGTCTAAAGATTAATCAACAAAAGACACGAGTCTTCTTTTCCAGAAATGTCGATCACACTAGACAGAGTGAGATGTGTACAACCCTTGGTTTTTCCATAACCAGTGATTTGCGCAAATACTTGAGGGTTCCTCTTCACCATAAACGTGTCACGAAGGAATCCTTTAATTACGTGGTGGATAAGGTGAAGTCAAGATTGTCAAGGTGGAAAGTTAAATCTCTATCGTCTGCAAGGAGATCTACTCTTATTTCCTCTGTTACATCTGCAATTCCAGGCTATGTTATGCAAACATCTTTACTCCCGGCATCCACATGTGAGTCCCTAGACAAATGCAACAGGCAATTCCTATGGGGAAGCACTGAGGAACAGAGGAAAATACCATTGGTATCTTGGGATGCAATTTGTAAACTCAGAGAGAGGTGGGTTGGGGCTCAGGCACTCTAGCTATTATAATCATTGGCTGGAACTTGGCAGCAAAAAAAAGATGAGTACTGGGTGAGAGTGCTCCGTAACGCAACAAATATAAGTGTGGAGATGATTTAATACCTCACAAGATATGAGAAAATCAAGTTCAAACTTATGGAGTGGGATCAAACGCTTCTGGACTAAAGTACAGGAGGGGATAGAGATAACGGATAGTGGGCAACTCAGATGGCGTTGGAATAAGAGTGGTTTATTTTATGTGAAATCAACTTATAATTCTCTCATCCATGAAGAGTCGCATCCAGCTGCTATTTGGAGAAGAGTCTGGAAGCTAAAGGTCCCTGAAAGATGCAAAATGTTCCTATGGCTTGTTCTCCACAACCGATTGCTCACTAATACTGCTCGACTCAAACGTGGCTTATGTACAGATGCCCATTGCCCAGATTGTGGATCAAACCTGGAAACTATTAAGCATTTTCTCAAGAAGTGTCCTGATATGATTGATCTTTGGCGTTAGGTTATACCTCCCCATCGGTGGAGGAAATTTAACTCCATGCCCTAAGAGCGTTGGTTGACCTGGAATATCAACTTTAGTGGTAAAGAAGCTCAAGGTCCTGAAGATTGGCGGCAAGTTTTCACTTGCATCTGTTGGTGGGCATGGAGGAGAAGAAACTCCATAGGTTTTGAAGGAAAACGGATTCCATACTCCTCTATCTTGACGTGTGTCGTGTCTCAAACCCATAGTATGAATGATGCCCGATCCCAGCTCTGTATAGATCGTGGTAGAAACCTGCAGCATAGAGCAGCTTGAGAACAGTGGAGTCCACCACCATCTGGGTGGATCAAAGTAAACATGGATGGTGCGTTTTCAGCATTCACTCCCAGAGTCGCTAGTGGTGGGATACTACGAGATGAACATTCAGCTTTTTTGAAAGCATTCATGTTCAAAGGAGTGGAAGGAGACAGCTTATCGGTGGAACTTTGGGGATGCCTCCATGGGTTAAAGCTTGCGTGGGACATGGGTTTCCGAAAAGTCATCCTCGAAGTGGACTCAACAGAGGTCTTGGCTCTGATGAATGAACCTCCTTCAGAAATTCATGAGTATCGCCAACTCATTGAGGAAGTTAAGAATATGACTACCCGCGATTGGAGTGTCGAGACAAGCCTCATCAGCAGAGAGGCGAATGCAGCGGCAGATCAGTTAGCTAAAGCAAGTTTATCTTCATTTCCAAGTTTCCAGGTTGTGTCTCATGTGGACTTAGATCTAGAAAGGATACTTGTTCAAGATAATGGCTAGATAAGGAGTGGGTGTTCAATTTGTATATATATATAAAAAAGGTTGTTGGTAATTTAAAGCTTCTCCCTTTATTCTTATATATAAAATCCTTTATACTCCTAAATTACGTCCTTCTAGAAAAATAGTTAAAATTAGTTAAATGTACTTTTATTATTCTTAATATAAGACATATTTGGAAATTGATATTGATTATAAAATATAGTTTTCATATTTGTTAATATTTTTTAAATTTACCCTCATTAATACTCCTTCAACAATAATCTAAAAGGAGAGAGAATTAAAGAAAATGAATAAAGTGTTCTAAAAAATATACATGTCATATTAAGTAACTCAACCAACTTTATGAATTTAATCAAATTAGGTAAATATATTTTATATTAAGAGTAAGAGGAGTAATAAATATGTAGGAAATATATTTTTCCAACAATGTCCTTATTTATCAATGAGTAAAAGAGAGAGTAATAATGAGAAAACGATAAAAGACCTTATATAAAAAATAAATGGTAAAAATACATTTAATATTGAAACGAGCACAAAAATAACCTTATAAAAAGGAGACCTTATATATGGAAAGGAAGGAGTATTTTACTAGTTGCATATGCTTACATAGTTTTCATCCAGAGGTCTTTCAAAGGGAAAATTTCATGAATAAGAGAAATATTCGTATGAACAACATAATTTAATTTGGGTTAATGTGAAAAAATACACATAAGCTTTTTTTGGGAGCAAAAATACACACGTGATTACCATTTTGGAGCAAAAGTCACATCTCACCGTTAAATCACTGTTCACCGCCGTTATGTTACTGTTTACTTTATCTCTTTCTCTCTCATTACGGTGAACAGTGACTTAATGGTGTGATGCGATTTTTGCTCCAAAATGGTAACCACGTGTGTATTTTTGCAGCTTTGATAGTCAATTGCCAAGACAACTCTGACAGCAATTGAAACATTTTCAAAAAAAAAAAGAATATTGAAACAAAGATTTTTTATTCACCAACCTTAATTTTATTTGAGTACATGGAATGCAGTGAAATTTTTTTTAAATATCATTTTTATTATGGAAGTTTATCTTGAGGAGTATAGGTTACCCAAAAGTTTTTTTTATCTCATTTTTGTCCCAGAAATTTAAAACCAGAGCAAATATGTCCTGAATGTTTTTTTTGGAAGCAAATTTGCCACAGAAGTTTTTCTTAGAAGGAATTTTGTCTCTAAAAGTTTGTAAAAAAAAAAAAGTAATATAATTCAATGGTGAAGATCAATAAATAGGCAAAATTGCTACATTTTTAAATTTTCTAGACATAAATGAGATAAAAAAAATTTTCTGGATAACCAATGCTCCTCAGAATAAATTTCCATAACAAAAATGATATTTAACTTGTAAAATTTCATTTAACTCTTTCGAGTTGATTAAAATAAACTTGCTATAGCCAGGGATAAGTGTAATGTTCCCTATTATTATAAAACATAGTTGGAAACCAGAACTACATTGCCAGCCGCTTAACTTGAAGGCACGGCAAGTCGGGAATGTGGAATTGGTTAGCAGAACGTCACGTCCTTTTGCCTTTTCTGTTTGCAAAATAAACTAATTATTAAAGACAAAGAATATATGACTCTTTTTTATTAAGCATAGATTTTCACTTGCTTATGAATATAATTACAATACATTAGTACCCTTCCAAATTTAAAGAATAGACCAATACTCTCACCAATACTCACGTTTTTAAGTTTTAAGCCATTCCATTAGTTTTCGTATTAATTAATCCCGTTGATAACAGTATCACATATCACTATCTCCTTAAATTTATCGTTGATTGCAAACAAGAGTAATAGAAGATGAAGCAAAGTCTCCATTATATATTTATCTGAGAGAAATTTATTTAAATCCAATAAGATACTAATTAAAGGGGCGATTTAGCGAATTATAAATTAAGAATGAATTAACCAAAAAAAAAAAAAATTACATCCCTACTCGTAATATAAAAAGCTGCTAAGGTTGTGTCTGGCTTCACATTGAGAAGGAAAAAAGCCAAGTAAAAATAGAAACAACCTTTTCTCTGTTTTCCTGGGAAATCTGGTTTATAAAGGGTATAATTCTTCTGAAGCTTATAACTTATTTTTATAAGTTGAATTTTAAAAACTTGGATAAGTGATATTACAAAATTTTAGACCGTCTAATGGTTCCGTGCCATTTTTTTAAGTAATTTATAAGTTGTTTCATTGATATTCGAGTGTTTTTGAACATCTGGACCTTTCTCTCCCTAACCAGATCGTGATGGGCCGAAGGAACAAGGTCGTCATTTTTTTGCTGATAGAGGACATATCCTTATTTACTGTTCCATTAACTTTCTAAGTTTGTTCATGTGTGTTCTTATGGTTTGTTGCATTGGTTACAGGAATGAGGACACTTCTGCACAGATACCTTGATTTCCTCTGTATCAAGAAATCGCGACGCTTGCTCATATTTTATGAGGACAGACCTGACATCTTATGTAGGTTGTTCAAGCTTCACCTTTTCGGTAAGTCCACTTGATATCAAGTGTTGTGTCTTTGCGTTTTGTTCCCTGGTCAAGATGCCTGTCTAGTAAGAGAATATGTGACCGTTAAACATAATTGATTGTGGGTAGGTCATCCTGAACGTGTTACTTACAGGAAAGCAAGAAAAGTCATTAATGGCGCGAAGAGAAAACGGTATCACACTCTTAAACAATTTTTTTTTTTTTTTTTTAAAAAGTTACCATTAATGATGTTATTCATTAATGGTGCCTATGCTGCACGTTATCGTTTATTACTCTTGAACTTCCATCCACTCTGTACAAGTAGCCTGGGACCTTGCAAAGCTCGCCACTTAGTTTGAATCGTTTCTTTGTTCAAACTTTACATATAGATGGAGACTACTATTGCTGACATCCATTGTGGCGTGCTGAAGAGTAGCATCCTACTCAAGGTGGATACTTAATGAGGTGGTCTGAACTTTTGCGAGTTTCCCACAGCCTCTGAAGGATTTGGTATATCCATGAACATTGTGTTCTTCGACACAAAGATTGAGAAAATCCTTTTTCTTTGTTCACTCTTTTCTTACAGATCACCGTAGTGCTCACTTAACTTGAGATAGAAAACAGATAATAACAAAGGGAAAATAATTCTGTAAAGCTCAGATGGTAATTGCCCTGGCTCGTTATCATGTATATATAGAGCAAGAATACAATATTCTTATTCTGGAAGAATTGTCCAGATATTACAATCATTGTAACGCTCCTTATGGCTCCCGACATACATTAGAGTTAATACACAGAGAGCGTGTGGATCTGGTTTGGACGAATGGGTAACTGATAATTTTAAAAAAAAATATATAAACAAACTTGGCTTTGTACTAAACATTAATCCCCATCGGGATATTTAATTACAGTCATCCCAAAATGAATTATAGGAATAAACCTCCTTATACAGCTGTCCACGATTTCCAAAATATATATTTACAGAATTAAAGAACTCCTCTCGAATTCCACCTTCTTCCAGCCATCCTATATGATAGTCTTCCCATTTCTTCCCAGGTTGTTACCTGAAGCTTTGTTCATATCTGAAATCCAAAATTGAATCCCAGGATAACAGGTTAGTCTCTATGAAATGTACATGCATTAATATGATAATTGAATTATAATAATAACCATAATTCGGTAAAGCAATTTGACATACATCATTAACACACAACAACAGTCAAACACATAATCCTACCAATTCCAAATCCTTAGCATGTAGGAAAACATATACTATTAGCCAATTAGTTACCGTATGTAAATAGCCCGTATACAAGACACGCCGCACAAATATGGGAATTATACATATATATCACACACAAGTCATAGAAGATTAAAGTTACCACATATCCGCGCAATTTCTTCGCTGATGACCAACTGCTTCGCAAAATGTGCGTTCCTGGAAATCCCTATATCAGTACCACTGTACCTTGTTATTAATCATGATATTTGGGGAAAATAAAAGGGTTGTCTATATATATGAAATTACTTAAAAACCCTTTTTACAAAGACTTATTACTTTTATCCTTTATTCTCTTCATTTCTGCATCAATCCCTTTACTGGCCAGAAAATCCAACAATTTCAAATGTTTATTAAAAATTGCACAAAAAAAAAAAAATGTGCAATCAACTCTCACGTGCTCTATGACCTTTCTATTTTAAAGGAAAAATGATTTCGGAGCTTAGATCACCCTTCATTAATTCAAATTTTTGAAAGTTTATTCACTGCTCAGATTTACTTGTCCTACATTTAAAAATTCGTATTTAATTTTCTAGAGCTCCTAAAATCACCAAATTTTTATGCAGTAACTCTCTAAAAGTCCTTTATATATCTAGAAAAATTTTAGGATTTAATCACATAGAGATTAATCCCAGTTTTCAAAACATTTGCACTGTTCAGTGATTTTCCCGAAAAACTTGGCTTAACTTTAAAAATTGGTAACTCTCTGCTCAGAGTTTTAAAAATTTCCAAACACATATCAAAATAAATCCCTAAGAGTCCTCTATAAGACTGGAAAATTTCATAATTTTGTAAGAACATAAACCTAATCAAATACCATGAAAAAGCCCTATGATCAGGTTTTTCTTTTAGGAAACAGGGTCATTTTTTAAGAATTATTTCTCTTTACTCAGAGCTTGGAATCTTACAAAATACCCTCCATTTTAAAGATACACATGTCCTCTATCTTCTAGAATTCTTTCATAATTTTTAAAGATGTATTACTTGGTCAAACCACACAGAGAAGTTATTGACCTCAGAATTCCGAAAATGGCACTTCTTTAAGGAGTTTGATATCTTATGTTCGAAAATCCATTTGAAAATTCACTAAAAATTTTATTCCCACACCATTTTCCATAAGGAACACAATGGTGGTCTTAAATTTTCGAAATTCAGTCATATTCTTGAGTTTACCACAGACAAAATCTAGGTTTCAAGAAAATTTCCAAAAGTTTAAGAGAAGGTTTATGATCCTTACCTTCTTTTTTATCTTCTTAGATCTTCTTGGATGATCTTCACCCTTGAATGATGAGGGTTAACCGTGGAAATGAAGAGGTAGAAGGAGGTTGATGGTTGAAGTTGAGAGAAGGAAAGAGGAGGTTCGGTTTGGAAGGAGAAAAAGGAGGAGAACGTTAAAATTTGAGAGGAGGGGACGGTTTAAAGTTGAGAACAGAGTGTCTGAATTGGTTTAGAGAAGGGAATGTATAATTGCTAAATGGGTGTAGGTGATTGTGTGTGTATGTCCGTGGGAATGAGAGGAAGTGAATAATAAAAAAAGTTTGGTGGAGTGTTGTGTGTGTGACATGTGGTTTAACATGCATGTTGCCATGTGTCTTCATGCATGTGGGTGTGTGTGTGTTATGATGACACCAAGTGTCAAAGTTCGGAAGGCAGTAATATGTGGCACATTTTTCGAGAAAGTTTCGTATGTGTAAATTTCCAGTATTCGTATTCTCGATTTGCGTGTTTTGGGTTCCGATGTGTTGTCTCGGTTTGCGTGTATGGGTTCTGTTGTTTGTTGTCTTGGTTTGCGTGTATGAGTTTTGTTGTCATTGTCTTGGTTTGTGTGCATGGGTTTCATTGTTGTCTTTGTCTCGATTTGCGTATATAGGTTGTCATTGTCGTCATTGTCTCGATTTGCGTGTATGGGTTTTGTTGTCGTTGTCTCGGTTTACGTGTATGGGTTTCATTGTTTGCTGTCTCGATTTACGTGTCTGGGTTTTGTTGTTATTGTCTCGTTTTGCATGTATGGGTTTTGTTGCACGTTTTTCAAGTAGGTATTGTTTAAGTTGTTTTCCAATGTTTGTTGTCTAATTTCTCCCCAATACTCTATATTCAATAAGTAAATAATATCCCACTGGATATTAAACCTTGACAAATATTGTTGAATATTCTCAAGTATACAGGGTTTCTGGTAAGACATAAATCAGGACATTACAATCATAACAACCCCTATTAGTGCATGACAAGTGTACACAGAGAATCTATACAGTAACATAATTCATACATAGAAAATATAATGGAATGCAATCATAATCTAACATGCCCCCTCAAACGAGAGGTGTAATCAACAACCCGAGTTTATCTCTAAAGAATTAAAATTGGGATTGAGATAAAGGCTTGGTTAAGCAATCAACAAGCTAAAGAGACGATGGAATGTATCTAATATCAATCATTCCTGATGACACCAGTTCTTTAATAAAATGAATATCAACTTCAATATGTTTGCTTCGGGCAGGTTGAATAGGACTTGTGGCTAGAGACTTTGCACCTTGGTTATCACACCAAATTATAGAAGGACTTTTGATAAACAATCCTATCTCACTAAGTAGAGAATTCAACCATTTAATTTTAGCAGATCCATCTGAAAGGGACCTGTACTCAGATTCAATACTTGACCTTAAAACAACCTTCTGTTTTCTAAAGGACCAAGAAACTAGATTACTTCCCAAGAACACACACAATCTTGCCATTGAACGTCTATCATCTAAGTCACAAGCTCAGTCCGCATCTGTGTAAGCAATTAGTTGAGGATTGCTAAAAGGTTTAATATGCAACCCTAAGTTAAAAGTCCCCTTGAGATACCGAAAAACTCTTTTAACTGCCTGAAGATGAGTTGTTCTTGGTTGGGAAAGGAATTGGCCTAGTTTGCTTACTGCAAAAGAAATATCTGGTCTGATTGTGGTCAGATATTGTAAGGAACCTATAGCCCTTCTATACTCTGTTGGATTCTACAGCAAACTACCATCACTGGATGAAATAATACAACCAGTCACCATAGGTGTAGCTACTGGCGCACAATCAGACACACCAAATTTTTCCAATAATTCAACAACATATTTGGTCTAATTCAGATAAATCCCTAAATTGTCTCTATAAACTTCTAGGCCCAGAAAATAATACAGTGGTCCTAAATCTTTTAGAGAAAAGACTTGATTCAATTTCTTGACAAAATTATCCACATAGGTAGAATCATTCCCAGTAATTAGAATATCATCCACGTAAATTAGAATAAACACAGTTAAACCACGTTGTTGAAGCATGAACAGTGAAGTATCACTCCGTATATTGTGAAAACCCAAATTAATCAAAGTCAAGCCCAAGCGATCAAACCAAGCTCGCGAAGCTTGACGCAAACCATAGATAGCTTTGATTAACTTACAGATGTGTGTTGGCCGTTGTTGATCGACAAAACCCATTGGCTGCGGCATGTATACATGTTCTTCCAGAAATCTGTTTAGAAAAGCATTGTTCACATCTAGCTGGCGGATCGGCCACTTGAAGGTTACACCAATGGCGAGAATCACTCGAATGGTGGTGGATTTCACCATAAGGCTAAAGGTTTCCCCAAAATCAATACCAAGGATTTGCTGAAAACCTTTGGCCACCAAACGTGCCTTGTGTTTGAGCTTTGTTTTAAACACCCATTTGTTGTCGATCAACTGTTGATTATTATACGGAACCAAAATCCACGTTCGATTACGTTGTAAAGCCTGGAATTCGTCAAACATTACACTTCGCCATTCAGGAAGAGAAAGGGCATCTTGAGCAGTGGAAGGTTCACGACTGATCGGTGTGAGAGCTTGGGCAAGACCTACATATGGATACTTGGGCTTTGTTATACCATCTTTGGCCCGAGTAACCATTATGTGTTGATTACTAGGCCCAACATCTTTTGAATGGTCCTCTGGTTCTGGTGTTGTGACATCGGGCTCGAGACTGGAGCCATTGTTGATGGACTCATTGTCACTGGACGACTCCATACTCTGTTTCTGCAGAACGTGATCAGTGGATGAGTAATGTAATTCTTCATTAGTTTCAGATATTGCTCCAGCTTCTCGATTGACTTGTATGATCAATGGGACTGAGCTTGAATTTCCTGAGGTTGTGGGCTGACATTTGTCTGCATAAATCCATCCTGGAAAGGAAAATTTTGAGAATCAAACACGACATGTCTAGAAATAAATATTTTACTTGAATTGCTCAAGCATCGGTATCCTTTCTGCTGTGGAGCTAGGCCAAGATAGACACATCTCTGGCTATGAAACTGAAATTTATGCTCGTTATAAGGCTTAAGGCAGGGATAGCAAGCACATCTGAATAGCTGAAGACTATCATACACTGGCTCTGTGTGAAGAAGAACATACAGAGGACTTTTATTATCCAATACTGGCATTGGTAGACGATTGATCAGATAGACTGCCTGGCAGAAAGCATCTACCCAGTACTTTAAGGGCATGCCTGCATGAGCTAAAAGAGCTAAGCTAGTCTCCACAATGTGACGGTGTTTACGTTATGCCCTGCCATTTTGTGCCGAGGTGTATGGACAAGTTAGGTGCATGTTTATCCCTGCTTCTTGAGCTATAGGCATGAAAGGCTTATACTCGTTGCCGTTATCATACTAGATTGCTTTTATTTTTAGGTCAAATTGATTTTCAATGAAGGTTTTGAATTGTTTGAAAACATGTACTGCTTCACTTTTATGTCTCAATGGATATAGCCACGTGAATCTACTAAAATCGTCTACAAAATGTATGTAAAATCGATGACCATCATTGGAACACATAGGTGCAGGTCCCTACAAATCTATATGTATTAATTCAAGTGGACAGGAAGAACGAGAAACAGAGACTGAAAACGGTAAAAGTTTGGATTTCCCTAACTGACAAGCCTCACAGACAAGATTGTCATCAATAGGTATTTTTGGAATCGTACTACAACTATTCGAAACTTGTTTCAAAACTCTAGTGCTTGGATGACCCAAGGTATGATGCCAACAAAGAAAGTTAGCCTGAGTCCAATCATGCTCTGTTAAACAGACTTGCAGTTCAACTTTGTGCTTTCTTGCCTTCATTGGATACATGTCATCCTTTGGAGCTCCCTGCAGCAGTAGGCTTCCTGTCCTCAGATCCTTCACATCACAGTTTTTGTTAGAGAAATTCACAGACACAGGATTATTGCGAATCAATTTATGAATGCTCAACAGATTTTTGGTAGCCGATGGAACATATAAAACGTCTTTAAGCATGAGCTTGTTTTTATGACAAGGTAAAGCTAAAGCACCAATACCTAGAATCTGGCTCTTGTCGCTAGTGCATATGGTGAGATAAGACTTACCAACGGAGTAAATTCTTCGAAATGTTCATGTTGTGGTGTCACATGGTAGTTGGCACCACTATCCATGTACCATGAGCCGTCGACAATAGAATGCAGATTTGCATAGTATGCTTGAGGAGCTAGAGAAGAAAACTGGCGATTAAAGCTGTTGGAATCATCACGATAATAGCAGGTAGTGATTGTGTGTCCAGGGCGTTGGCAGTTTACACAGTAAGGACGAGCTCCTCGTCAACCACCACGGAAGCGACCACCTCTATTCCTGGGATTTCTAGTATTATTTCTCTAGCTGCGATTTCCACCAGATTAAGAATTAGCATCGTTCCGTTGAGCAGTATTAATCGATGGCTGTATGCTCAGTGTTGCAAAATGGTTCAATTGGCTCAGTCGAGATTCAAAAGAGAGCAATGCACTTTGGGCTTCCACCTAAGTTAGATCAGGTTTGTCAACCAACTTCACTACAATGGCATTATGCTCAGCATCTAGGCCATTTAGAGTGTGGAGAATTAAATCGTCCATAGCAACGAGAGCTCCTGCAAGAGCAAGTTCATGAGCAAAGTTTTTCATCTTGTTCAGGTACTCTTCCATCTTAAGTGATTTTTTTTGGTGTTGTGCAATTCATTCTTCACCACCATTACACGAGCTTTGGTGGATGCACAAGTGAGTTCTCGTGCACCCTTCCACAGTGATTCAGCCGTCTAATAGTGGAGAAGTTGAGCACCAACGTCTTGTGTCATGGTGTTCCTCAACCATCCCATAAGCATTTGGTCAATGGAAAACCATTCTAAGAAAGCCGAATTGGCTCTGTTTCCAAAATCTCCAGAGACAACCTTCTCCGGAGCTGGAGTGGTGCCGTTGATGTGACCTTCGAGACAGTTTCCTTCGATAAGCGGGAGAACTATGGACTCCCAGACCAGAGAGTTTCCATGATCCAGCTTAATCGCGGTGGTTTGGCTCGATGAACTAAAGAGAGGGTAGCATCGGATATTAGCAGAAACGCCTGAATTGCCGAAGTTAGCAAAAGTGCCGAAGGAAGACATTTTCAGAAAGTAATGGCTCTGATACCAAGATAGAAAATAGATAATAACAAAGGGAAAATAATTCTGTAAAGCTCAAGTGGTAATTGCCCTGGCTCGTTATCATGTATATATAGAGCAAGAATACAATATTCTGGAAGAATTGTCCAGAGATTACAATCATAACAACCCCTATCAGTGCATGACACGTGTACGCAGAGAATCTATACAGTAACAAAATTCATACACAGAAAATATAATGGAATGCAATCATAATTGCAATCATAATCTAACAGCTTGAATGTTGACTAATACTTCAATTAAGTTGCTGGTCTTCCTTTGTAGAGCTGTCGTATTCTTGGTCGTCTGGACAATGAAGAGGTCATACAACGTTTTTCGTGGAGGTTTGGGGAAGGAGGCTGTTACAAAGTTACTGGTTGTAAGGTTGAGCACGAAGGTTTTGGTGTTCATTAGAGGTATCATATCTCATTTGTGCCTGGGACGATGGTAGCTAAAGATTTCTCTGCTGACATGCCACATCATTACGTACAAGCTAGGCGTGTATCAGAGATCACATGGAAAAACGTTTAGGGATAACGGGAAAAGTCTCAATGACTATCCTAGCCTCCCAATTCTAGATGAAACATCAACCATTGGTGTCACAAGTAATCTCATATTGCAAGAATTAAACTATGATTGGATTGCTCTTCAATCTGAAGCTATAAGATCAACAAATTCTCTTACTGATGAGCAGAAAAATATATTCGATCAGGTTATGACCAAGGAAGATTCATCTTCAGGAGGTTTCGTCTTTGTTCATGGGTACGTACGGTGGCACAGGGAAAACTTTCTTGTGGAATGCATTGACATCTAAGTTGCATTCTAGAGGACAGATTGTATTGATAATTGCATCAAGTGGCATTGCCGGTGATGCTCATGAAATTAATGAGTATATGTGGAATGCATTGTCTAGCACCCACCATAGAGGCAGTGAATAAAATTAACGAGTATATGTGTTCTTTGTCGCCTAGTGACGCTCATGAATTCCTAAGTTGCGACTTTATGTGTAATTCTACAAATGACAGTGATAACTTTGACAATCTGTACACAACATAATTCTTAAACACTATTAACAGCTCAGATCTGCCTCCCCACAAGTTGTTATTGAAGGTTGGAGCTCCTGTCATGCTACTAAGGAATATTAAACAAGCGTCAGGCTTATACAATGGTACTCGGCTACATATCTCTAAGCTTGGTAAGAATGTCATTGAAAAGATTACATTGAATGGTTCAAATCCAAATCCAAAGGTGTCATTTCATAGGATGGACATAAACCCTTCAAAAAATACATGGTCGTTACATATGCGAAGAAGGCAATTCCCTATAAATTTGAGTTTTACAACGACTATTAACGAAAGTCAAGGTCAGTCATTTCGTCATGTTGGGGTATATCTTTCAAAACTTGTATTCATTCATGGATAATTATATGTAGGGTTTGAAGCATAGATGGCTTGAAATTATCCATCCCTACCAATGCGGATGGTACTAATAGGACCATAGCAAATGTGGTATACGAGAAAGTGTTCAGGAATTTACTAAATTGATTGAGAGTCATTACATTGAACGTAGTTCTTGGGAAGTTTTTGTTTTTGCATGGTACTCTGTGGCTTGTGACCGTTGATTGTTTTTTTTTTCGGTGTATGTAGGTTAGTACTGAAAGATTCCATGTAATTCTCCTTAAGTTATGTAGTAGTTGGGCATTGGATTGGACTTTGAAGTTTGGTATGTCATATATTTAGCTTTTTTTAGTAGGATATAAAGAAGCATGGAACACCATGTTCTTGATGACCTTAATCGTGTTGCGACAAACATTTAGAGTTGGGAAATCGGGCCAGCTCGAAGGTTTAAAATTAGAAGAGTTAAATGAAATAAGCCTTGTAGAACCTCAGGCTTAAAAGACCCAGCCCTGCAAGGCCTCGAGTCGGCCTGCAAGCCCTTTTAATGGATGTATTCACGAAGAACCTACCACTCAAAGTAAAACTCAATCAAATGTCTTTGAAATTGATAATAGTGGCGAAGAAGATAATAATGATAGTTATTGTACTAATATTGTTTAATGGTATGCTTCTTATGTTTTATGTGAGTTATTTATAGACAATAGTTTGCTTTTGATTATAAATTAGTCAATATATTTATTTGTTGGATGATTTGTGTTGTTTGGATATTAAGGTTAGAAACATTAATTTAATAAAATAGAACTTTAATTGTTACAATTTACTAATTATATTTGTTTGAAAAAATAATTAAAATTTGGAATAGTTACTTTCGCACCTTGTAGAGCTGGCCCTGGTCCTAGTGCTCTCAAGCTAGATTTCCAAAAACAAATATTTTTCTTACCTCAAGTTCTAGAGGGTTAGCCCTGATTCCTAACTCTACAAACATCCATATTTACTGGATTACCATGCAATTCTGAGTATGGATTTTGTAGTATTATTGCCTTTAATAATCACATCCATGGCGTTTTTATGCTCTGCTTATCATAATTGGTCTGTCATTAAGTTCAGTGAAGAATAGGCGACACATGTTAAGTCTTTTGTCGATGTCAGTGAAGTTTATATCAACAAAGCAGAGGCTTATGCGCTGTAAATTTAATTAGCGAAGCCATGCTTTTATTGCGCCTTTTTTTTTTTTTTTTTTCCCTGTTGATTCGATCATTCGTAGGTAGGATAAAATTTGTCATTGAATATATGCTCCTAGCGGAGAGTTCATGCTAGCCTTTTTTATAAAAACATATTCAAATATAAATCTCATTACACTTAATAACTTTTACCCAAAATTCAAACAAGCATAGATAAACATTGGCAGCCAATATCTCAAATGAGTCGAGATTCCCAGTACTATGGAATCAAGAGAGCTTTTACTTGCATTCACTATTTGGATGAAACTCCAAGAAGCGGTGCTTCCATGATACAAATTATTCAATCAAGAAGGACGTCTCCATGCATGTTTAAATTACAAAGTAACAGAATCCAAAGTTTGGATTATACTGCAACAGTCAACTCATCAGTAGGGGTAGGACAGACAACACAGACCTGTGAAACAAGTCTGTCTTTTCCAAACCTCGTATCTAGAAAACAAGGTTACACCATGAAATAACAACATTGGAGCTCACCCGCCTGTCTCTACATAACCTAAGATAGTGAAGATGATCAGCTATATCAAGATGCAACAGGTAATAGGCCGTTGTGCCTGAGCAGCGCATCCGGTGTTGGTTCTCTGCCCCGGAATTGTACAAAGACCTGTATGCATATGCTCCAGGAATTAGAGAAGAACATCAAGATGCTTAATCCAGAAAAGGATAGCCATATTATTCGTTGTGATGATTCCTAGGAAATCTTATTAAAACAAACTGAAAAGAGAGAACAGAATAATGAAATGGGGTTCGGATGTCGGATTTACCTCTGATGGTGCCTTGCCACCACCAAGAGCAAGAATGGACTCTCGGAACCTCTTCCCTGTTTCTTTCACGGCCTATGCAAAATGCATTATGATGGTCACATCTCAGAAGTAAACAGGTAACAAGGGGTAGAAAGCAGAACACTACAGCAAGTTTCAATGTTTGACAATGGCTAACATCTAAATTCACAAATTGTTTGCAAGTGTAAATTAATTGCACATACAAACTAGATCTTATATTAAGAAATAGAGATAGTATTTTCCAATTGTTAAAAACTAGTTTATTTCATGAGTAACGGTGCAAAAATATATATGTGGTTCTTCCAAAAGTGTGTCGAACACCAAGTGCTTTTTTAAGATGCAAAAAGACTATATGATTACAAATGTCACAAATTCCGTTAAACGTAGATGACGGAGTTAACTTCAATCTAACAGACATCATCTATGTTTAATAGAATCTGTCACTTTTGCCCAATTTTTGTAACCATGTAGTCACTTTTGCACATAAAAAAACACTTGGTGTTGGGCACACTTTTGGAAAAACCACATATATATTTTTGCACCATAACCCTTATTTCATTACTTCCTTTGGTTCAAAATATAAGGAGCAATTTTGTGAGGGGGTCTGGTTTTTCATACAAGGAATATGGCTTCTATGTCCGATTCTAACTAGGAAAAACAAGAGTATTGACTCACTAAAGTCCTGTTTTTTTGGCACTAGAAAATTAAGCCTTTCGCTCATCTTTGTGGAAGAAGGAGCTCTTAGGTTTTGATTCAAGATATTACTGAAGTGGAAAGAGAAGTCCTTTGCCTTAGCACGGGGTTGTCTTATCATTTAATGCATTTTTCCCAATTTTACCCCTAATAAATTATGTCTCTCTCATCTTTTCCCCCCTCTCACTATCTCTCCCACTCACCCTCTCCATAAATAAGGGTGTTTTAGGAAATTCACATTTTTTTTAATCCATATACGGTCTTTAACCAACTTTTCGAATTGCGTAATTTAGTTATTTGAATCTTATATTATTACTAGAGGGAGTACTAAAATCATAAACTGGAGATTTAGAAAATTAAACACAGAGAACCCTCTGAGGCAAGAACTACATCCTTATTGACAGGGGTTAAGTTTCTTTTATAATCTTTTTCTCATTATCCCTCATAATTTTTAAATCATATCCGTCCAATCAATCAAAATACTACTTTAACATTTCCCTCACATTCCCAATCAACGGTCCAGATTGGATGATGAGAGAATATGAGAAAAAAAATGTGGAGAGAATCATCTTCCTTATTGACAGGGTTTTCAATAATACCTTGACGTCATCCAATCCAGCATCCTCAAATGCAGAGAAAGCATCAGCAGACAGCACCTCGGCCCACTGTATAACAGACAAATTCCTCATAAGATAAAATTAAAAGTGGATCACAATTTCAAAGTGCCTCACAAAGTCAACTTCAGAAACGAGCTCCAAAATTATAACAATTCCGAATACCTTGTAACTGTAGTATCCAGCAGCATAGCCACCTAACCATGGCAGAACCCAAACATGCATATAATGTTAGGTTTCAGGGATAAACAGTAGAAAATAAGTAATAAAGCAGGGTTTCAAAAATATACAGGAAGCAGAGCATACCGGCAAATATATGGCTAAAACTACACAGGAACCTATCTTCTGGGAATGGAGGAAGCACTTGAGTTCGCTCGGAAACTCTCCGATCAACATCATAGACAGATTCAGATCCCCCTGGAACATATTTTGTATGGAGCTCCAAATCTAAACTTGCAAATCTCAACTGCAAGTCATATTTTACAGGTAGTAAATCAGAAGTCATATCAAGCATTTCAAGACAGAAAAGTAATAATTAGCCAATGTACTATAATGACCTGTCGAAGGCTAAGACTGCCAGCACGGAAGGTCCTAGCAGCAACAAGTTTCAAATATATGTCTTCAGGGAGACTCTCACCAGTTTCGTAGTGCTTTGCAATGCCCATTAAAGTCTCTCTGTTAGGGGGGAAAAACATCATAAATGTCTTGGATACATTATATTTTATTAAAAATAAAAAATCACGAAATTCAATTAAAAAAAAGTGTTAGACTGATTAGTATCAATCTACAACAAAAATCACCAGATGGATAAATTATACATATGGTGCTAAAATGACCAAAGTGCTGTAAACCACCTGTAGACAGCCCAATGATTTTCCCTCTTAAACAAAAGATAAAGAAAGGGGAGGTAAATTATAAATCAAAGCAAAAGGCAAAATGAAATGTTGGAAATAATTGGTTTGTCAGAAGCTGCTATTTTCTTCAATCAAGACAAGGCTAGAGCACATACTAAATACATCAGGTGTACCTCCATGTCTGGTTAAAACAATAGTCGGAATTATAGAAACATCCAAATATTCAAATACCATGAAACTGTATTTTTAATTACCTATGGTAACACCAGTTTTCCATGAATTGAGAAGGTAATTCAACAGCATCCCACTCTATCCCTCGAATACCAGCAACCAGACCCTCATCTTCCTTGGTAAGCATATGTTGAAGCGCATGACCAAATTCATGGAAGACAGTCTCAACCTGAGAAAGAGGACAGGAAAGAAAAGGACAACTAATTTGTCACCCCATTATAACAAATGACAATATGCTGCTCATTGCGGAATTAGAATTTTCAATACTTTATTGTAACTCAGTATTAACTTAATGATCAGTGAATTTTTCTTTTCTTTTTTTGGTATTCAATGATCAGGGAGTTTTCCTTGTTAGGCGAGTTGTATAACAGATGGCAGAAGCATGAGAATGTTTAGTAGTATGACTTGTTTGCAACATGAATTTTCCTGGTCAAATTTTTGTAACCAAAACAAGTCAAAATTTGAAATCAATCGGGCAATTACTAGTCAAGACAATTTGAAGCACCTACCAATCTGCAAGGTATTGATTGAACTATTAACTATTAATTATTAACAGGATAAAAAATATAGAACTTTGGCACAATTGATTTCACACTCATAATTAGGAATAACATGTTCCTAAGTTGAGCATTCTGTCCAGTGGCAATTAGTGTAGAAATGAACTTAAATGGTGGAATATACAGAGAGAGAACTTGGCTTAAGCTGCATATTATCGTTGTTTTACACATTGCTATATTAAGTATTGCACCTACAAAAGATAAATAAATAAGCACAATAATGAAAACTGAAATCACCTCACGGAATGTCATTAAACTTGGCTTGTCCCCTACAGGTGGGGTCTGATTACACACCATGTGGGCAACGGGCAACCTTGCAGAGGTACCATCACATGATAATACACGACTGCGAGCAAGAACTTCATCCATCCATGCACCTTGTTTTTTTTCAGAAGGACGGCTATATGGATCAAAATAGAAGTACGCAATAGGACTGCCTGAAGAATCTTTAACACGATAGAATCTGACATCTTTATTCCAGGTCTATATAAGAATATTCATGTGTCAGTTCTTAAAATAGATGTTACCCAGAGCAAGGATCTAAGAATATTTGCATTTTATTACCGGCGCTAGACCATCAGCTTGCTCAATTTCAATGCCAAAAAGTGTCTTTGCAAGGTTAAAAAGTCCATCCATAACCTTAGGCAGAGAGAAATATGGACGCAGTTCTTCCTGCATGACACAGCACCAGAAATTTGAGCTTTCTATTGCAGATAAAAAGTTTCTCAATAACAAAAGAAACGTGGTTGACCCAAAAAAAAAGGCTAAAATACAATCAAATGTAACAACCTTGAAATAGTCTATTCATTAACCTAGAATGATTAATAGCTTGAAACAGTCTATTCATTATTCAATGTACCAAACAAAGACTGACAGTCATCAACTAGGGTTGAGGAAAATATTCTTAATATGGTTGTCATAAATAAAAATGAGTGATTGTCAACTCTGTCCAGCTCAAAACCTTTCAGACATTCAGATCACCTACCCAATGACAAACGTTGACACAATCAATTGGACCCATAACTTAAGAGTGGCCCATCAAATTTTGTCCTGCTCTAATTAAACCCTCTGCTGTCCTCCCATTTAGAATTTGGAAGGTATAACAGAACAAACATGATGAACTCTCCTAAAACAAAATGTTGATTAAAGTTTGAACAGTCTTGTAAACATTCCAAATCTAGCTATCGGGTCTTCCAGTCATTGGTCACTTCATGTCTTTAAAGTGTCATATTCATCACAACTTTATATCTATGCAAGATTGTGAGTGAGTGTGCGTGTGTGAGAGAGAGAGAGGGAGGGAGGCAGGGAGAACAACCTCATTAATGTCATATTTTGATTCACGGAGCCTCTCACTCCAAAAGCCAATATCCCAATGTGTCAAATCATCAGCTTCTGGCGCACCCTGAGCTTTAGAGAATTTCTTAAGGTCTTCCAAATCTGCAGGCAAAAGCATACAACATTTATATTCTTGTATGACAGAAAGGACTTAAATAAAAATAATGCCAGTTACATTTTAAAAGAGGTCATAACTTAGGATATATGAAACTTCAAAAATATCAGTATTTAGAATTCTGCATCAAATACATAGTTCTTTACTATATTTAGAGAGGGGAAAAAATTTTCCTTAACTAACAACAGAAATATTTGAAACAAAAAATGGAGAAATATTTCAAACAAAAAAACCCACACAAAACAAAGAAGCAGCCAAGAACTATATGCAATTTATGGTATGATCCAAAATCAAAATAAAACACATTTGAAACTACCTTGCACAGCAGGATCCCAAGAAGCTCTGCGAAGCTTTTCTAGAAGTTCTTCAGCTTTATCAACAGTGGCCATTTTAGTTGCCATGCTTACCTGTAGATTACACATTAGCAACCTACAATAGGACTCACGGTTATTCTTAATATGAAAATATTATACCTCAGCATAGTTATTGTAGTTGAGAAGCTTGGCCTTCTCCAATCTAAGCTTTAAAATTTGGTCAATGAGTTCTGTATTGTCCAGATCTCCACTAGATGCTCGTTTTACATATGCCCGATAAACTTCCTCTCTCAAAGATCGATTCCGAGCATGTTGCATAACAGCCATATAACTTGGAGCATCCAATGTGATTACCCAAGGACCATTCTCAGCTGTGGCATCTTCATGCCCCTGCACTCAGGTCATATTAGCATTTGATAAGACAACCAATTTCCACAGGTTTAGGAATAAATTAACTCATAGATGAATAACTGAATGAGTAATAATAAATAATATCTCAATAAGACATACCTTAGACACTGCACTTTGTGCAGCCAATCCAAGAGCAGTAGCTGGTAATCCTTCAATCTCTTTCTTATCCGTGATTAATTTTTCAAACTTCTTTGTAGCATCCAGAACATTCTCCGCAAATTTTTCTGATAACTTTTCCAGCTCCTGCATACCAAATCATGGTAAGCATAATTGAAACACAAAGGTAAATCAGAAAGCAATGATAGTTGAAAAGCAATAGGCAATTGTAATAAGAAAGAGGCGAGATGAGAGAGGAAGGCAGAGGGATATATGAGAACAGAGGGAATTAGAGAGAGATCAGAGAGAAAGATGAGAGAGGAGAGGAATCTGAAAATTCTTATTAACTGTCATCAATAACCTTATAGTAACTCTACATCTGTAGTCACTACGGCCAGCTTTTATCATATTTACATAACAAAAGCCTTATTGAGTGTGATATCAGTCACTGAACTTCACTGCACATGTGGGATGTTGTGATTGAGATATTAAACCAAACCCTTGATTGGCAAAATCCCTTAAAACTGGAATTTAAATTTCCAAAAATTCATTATGTTTCCTATCCTATCTATTTTAGATTTTGATAGAGTCAACTTTGCTTCACCAGTACATGCCTGGACTGGTAATACCAGCTCATGCTGCTTCTCTTGTTAAAATGTACAAATTATGGAAGATAACAATCCCACGACCTCAACTTCCACCATTAAGTTCAGTTGCTACAACATAGAAGAGACATAAATTTAACCAAAACCTAACCCTCACGTTCAAGGAGGAACAAATTTCACATGCCACGTATAGCAACTTTTCATACTTTCACTGTTCCAAAAGCTCACCTGTTCAATTTTATTAAAATGCTCTCTTTTATCATCTTCAAGAGCAACACCAGCGAGAACAGCCTCCTTTATTTGGTCTGCAAAGGCACGAGTAAATTGCCACTTTATAAAGTGAGATCACACAAGTCTCACGATGTATTTGTTATGTCCCAGTAGAAAAGAAGTGAACACCCTGAAATTATGCTTCAACATAAAAAATTATTTATAACCCAGAGAGCAATTCACGCAACTAAGAATGAAAAAGAACATGCCAAACAGAGTAAACAATCACAAGAATAATAGCATGGGACATATAAATTACTGACTTTCAACTATTCGTTTCCGAGCATCACTTAATGTCTGCCAATCAGGAGATTCCCGAATAGCTCTGAATGAATTATAGATAGGTTTGCTTTGCCCCACCCTAAGAAGAAATTTCACCTTTTCCGCCTGCAAAGCACAGTTAAGCATGTTAGCACAACAAAAGTAGGGCCCAACTAATTCCCAAAAGAAACACGCTATTACCAATCAAAACCAGAAGAGTACTAAAGTACTCATCTGATCGGCCAGTAGATAAAGAGAAAAGGAAACAGATTAGTATTGTGTAATATGAGAAATGCTCGCGAAAGTCAAGAGTACGTCAAATGCATCAATCTCCATTAAGTATTGCTTGATAAACCAAAAATCAGGTTTTGATATACATGTGTGGCATCACGAATGCATAAGTTTGGTTGACCAAAAAGAGATAAGAAAAACAGAAAAGTACCTGAACATCTTCAATGGCAGAACGGAGATCGGGATTATCCTTGACGGCCTTGAGATGATTGACAATTCCCCAAACAACGTACAATCGGTCTAAAATCCTCTCCAATGGTTCGACCAGCTTGGGCCACGAAGGCTCCACGTTACGCTCCAATGCCTCCAAATCAACTTCCTAAAAACCCATATTCACACATGCAGTCAAAATCGATTACATAAAATCAGAGGAACCGATCATTGCAAACGCAAACAAGCAACTATACTAACAAACACAAACGCAAGAAGAATTTAACATCAACAAAGAAAGAAACTCCAAACCAGCTTCTTCAGGAGGACTCGAATCCCAGGTCGAACGTGTTTAGCTTCGACAACATCAAAAGGAGGGAAGTCAAAGTCTTTAAGAAGTGGGTTTCCTTCAGGGGTTTCATCTAGTGCAGAGGAAGCCATTGATGGTGCAGAAAGGGAAGAAGAGCAAGTGAAAGAGCGAGAGAAGGATAGAGGTGAAGTGGACTTGTGAATGATGTCAAGGTAAAAGGAGAAGGAAGAAGACCAAAGAGGACAAGGATGAGATTTGGGGAAATGTTTGGCGGTTTTGGAGTAAAGAAGAGAGTGAGAAGAAGCGCGTTTAAGGAGAGGTTGGATAGAACGACCTGAAGGGATCCGCGTAGCCATGAGGACGTTCATTACAAGAAGCGCACCAAGTAGGGATCTGTCTTTCATCCTTTTACGCTTTTCTGATTCTGACGCTCACACAAGAACATTATTGGGATGGGCGTAAGGCTTATGGTATGAAATGAATCTCTATGTCTATGGTATGATAGAATATACGTTGAAGTTCATTTACTTCACTCAAAAGGGGGAAATGAAAATGACACTTAAAGACCCCAGCCATGCCAAATCCAATCAAGTAATGTTAAAAGGAACAGTCCCTTCAAGGTTAAGTTATGATTTTGTTCGGGAAGCTAACAATTTTGCAATAAAAGTTTTTTGGGGTGAAGTGTCAAAAATATAACAATTTTGTCGTAACCGTATTTGAGTTAATTTTAACCATTAATTGATTAAATATGTTGAATTGACAGTTCATATATCTTCCACGTCATTTTTGTTAAAGTGCAAATTTTTTTTAGAAGTTTATATGTCATCTAATTTTTTTTTTTCAAAGTTAGATAAAAAAAAAAAGTGTGTCAATTTGCACTTTAAAAAAATGATATAGAAGATATATGAACTTTCAGCTCAGCATATTTGATTAACTAAAAGTTAAAACTAATTGGAATGTTGAACAAGGTAAAATTGCTCACTTTTTACACTCCTAGGACATAATTACACTCACTTAAAGACCCCTACCATGACAAATCCAATCAAAACAATATTCCATTTGGTCTTACGTATAAAATAAAGTTGACTTTTTTTTAGAAGATTAAATAAGTTATTTAATCATATCATATGTTGTGTATCCTTATATTATATATCAGTTTATTAGTTAAACTAAATAGTTTAGAGAAAAAAAATACAAATACAAATACTATAAAATAATTTGATTAACTTCCTTAATCTCTACAAAAAAGTCAATTATGTCTTATATTTTCACCGAAAGGAGTACTACTTTGGTGGTCATTATTATAAGTCCATTTTGACCTAAACTTTTGGTTCTTATTATAATTCCAGATTCAAAGTAATAGATGCATTTTTAACAATTTTATCCATATTAATTACAATAAAAAAACGCATTGATGTTAACTCTTATAATCAATCGTAAATAAGGGTAAAATTGAAAATCTAGCTTAAAATTAAAGAGTTAACAAACTCTCCTTGGTATATGAGCATTAGTTAAATTGGACTTATAAATAGAATCAAAGTAATATACTCTCTTCTATCCTTAATATATGGGTTAAAGGGTAATTTTTCCTTGGAAATTGTCACTAATGGGCAATTATGCCCCAAAAATTTTTCAAAGGGTAAAGTGTTAAAAAGGGAGTAATTTTGTCATACCTGTTATCTAAGTTTATTTTGATAATCAATTGATTAAATATGTTGAGTTAACAATTCACATGCAATCTAAATCATTTTTGTTAAAATGTAAATTTCCCCCAAAAGTTTGTGTCATCTACTTCATTTTATTCAAAGTTAGATCTAAACTTTCGTGCCAAATTTGTGCCTTAATAAAAAAGACGTAAATGATATGTGAACTGCCAACTCAGCATATTTTGTTAACTAACAAAGCAAAATTGCTTCCTTTTTTATACTCTTGGAAAATAATTGCCCCTAAACAATTTCTAGGACAAAACTGCATATTGGTGACAACTTTCGAAGTAAAATTGCTTCTTAACCCTATAAGATATGGTTAACTAATTTAATTAGATTAATAAAGTTAATTTAATTAGTTAATATGATATGTATTTTCTAAAACAGTCTAATCATATTCCTTACTTTTTTTCATTCCCTCTCCTCCTTTATTATTGCCGAGGGAGTATCAATAATGGTAAATTAAAAAAATATTGACAAATATGAAAACTATATTTTATATTTAGGATCAAAATCAACTCCCTAAATATATCATATATATAGATGACATGAGGGAATAGTTATTTTAAACAATTAAATTAAAGACATAAAATATTGTTAAAAAAGTATGTCTGGTGCGAAAAAAGTTGAAAAGCAAGTGGGTAATCATAAAAATAGGGGTCAAAATGTAATTTTGTCCAAAAAATAATCATTCAATAGCACTGAATATCCTGTATCCTGAGTATTTCAAGGAGCAATATTCTTTGGAAGCAACTAAAACATAACAATTTTTTTCTTAATTGTTAAATATTTTAGCAGTTAACGTTAATTTTTTAATAATCTATGTTATTTTCTTAATTATTAGGGTAAATTTGTTCCTTCTTTAATACTTCTTAGGTGAAATTACTCTTCAAAAAACTTCCAAATACTTATTGCTCTTGGGTAATACTTTTTGGGTAAAATTGCAATTTAATCCTTTTTTTTAAAAAAAAAACCATTAAAAAAATCTTCAATGCTAATATGATAAAATAACCACGATGAGTGCGGGTATATTCTTGATTCCTTTTAATGAAAGGTGTATTCTTGATTTTGATTGATGGATATGTGATGTAAATTGAAAAAATGACACTTACATCTAAAAGAGAATATTTTTTTGGTAAAGTATCTAAAAGATAAATTTAATAAGAGTTAAGTCTAAAAAAATTTAAAAGACAAGTTGCAAATTTAAAAATCTAGGTTGCAAAAAAGTCAAGTACATGTCAAAAGTATTTTGTAACAAAGACTTTCATGTTTGTCATTCATCTTTCAACAAAATTTTTAGGGGTTGAACTATAATTAAATTAAGCTTTTTGGATCTAATTACCATTCCCTCATACTTATTTGCCTACTTATTATAAGTAAATTTTTAAATATGGAAAGGTGAAGCATGAAGCTAAACCCATTGACGCGGCCAAATGATAATAAAAGTAGGAGATAAAAGGTAGTGAAAAAGGTATTCCAATGTCAGGTTGGGGGGTTTTGAAGAAAAATGAACGAGAGATGAGATATTAAAAAGAGATGAAACATTTTGGGCTGAGACTTGTATTTGTGTTTGAACTTGTTTCAGAGTTGTACAGGTTAATTCCCAAGGCATGTGAGGAACATTCTTTTAGGTTTAATTTATCCTTAGTGTAGCAGGTATGTTATAGGGTGTCGAAAGTATGATATAGGGAGAATGATAAAAAAAAAAAAAAAAAAGATACCATTTAAATTTTAAAATCATGTTGACAAAAACACCAATGAGAATAACAATAACAATAAAACAATTGGCAATTTGTTTTGGAATGCAGTTACCTATGTAAAATTTTAAAATTCAAATAATAATTTCTTAGGATTTTTCCAATGTTATACTTGTATATTGTGAGGAATGCCTGCCAAGACATTAAATCTTTATAATGGAGCAGTTATATTAATATATCCTTAAGGGACTAGTAGGTATGTTATATATTGTCAAATTCTCCTTCAAAATATTTAATATAAGACTTTTTTTTTATCTAATCTAATTACATTAAGAAAGTTTGTAAAGATAATTAATATGACATGTTTTTCATTGAGACATTCTAATCATCTTCCTTAATTCTTTTCATCTCTCTTTTACTTAATTATGACGGGGAACTGATAACTTTTGAGTTTATGTTATTTTACATGTAAAAATGAGTTAAAAAGTTTGTCCTTGTCATGGTTTAATGGATCAAATTAGTTAAATATGTGGTTTTATCTTCATAATTAGTTTTTAGACTTCATTTATCTTGATCTTAGTTATATTTAAAGTTTGGCTTAAAATTGGGCTTAAATAACAGGTTTTATCAGAAATGGCAGTGAACATTGTTCAGTATTTTGCTCATAACTTGGGTTCTATACCTTCAATGGATCTGCAATTTATATTTTTGGAAAGCTAAGAGAAAGCCCTACAACTTCTATGAAGAGCCCAGAAGCTAAATCAGACGTTTAGAGGATCGAATTGGGCCTGGAACACAGAACAAAACGCTGGAACTGGACTCTGGACCAATGTGCAGTGTTTGATCCATAACTGAAGCTACAGACCTCGGAATGGGCTGAAATTTGCGCGATTGGAAAGCTAAGATCCGGGGCTTCATTTCATATGAAGACCACAAAGCCCAATTCCACCGAAATCCAGGTCAAAAACAGCTAGCCAAAAGGACACGGTTTTGGAGGTGTAAAAGTGAATCAAAAATTCCTCTAAGTTGGCCACTAAGAAAAGTGACGAATTTGAGTTGGAAAATGCATGAATGGGATGCTCCAAGCTGCCTATAAATAGAAGGGAATTGTGAAGAGCAACACACACTTGGAAATGATCAAGATCTCCCCTCTTCTAATTTCTCTCTTGTAGTTCTTGCCTCCTATATGGTATGACCTAGATTTTCTTTATTATTTATGCATTGTTTTCCTTTCTTGCCTCCTATATGGTATGGCCTAGATTTTCTTTATGATTTATGCATTGTTTTCCTTTCTAGCCTCCTATATGGAAGTGCTTATATCTTCTTTATGATTATTATGTATTGTTTTTTTTCTTTATTGTTCATTTGACTCCTACATGGAAGGTTCTACCTCCTACATGGTAGTCTAATTGTAATCTTTCTTATTGATTGTTTTAATTTAATTTTATGTTTATCTTCATCTTTTATTCTCTTTGTTCTTTATTTTCCTTTTTGCTCATTTGACTCTTATATGGAAGGTTCTACCTCCTACATGGTAGTCTAGTTTTAATATTTCCTTTTGTTTATTTTAATTTACTTTTATGTTCATCTTTTACCCTTGTTATGCTTTGTTCATGAATAGCATGAACTAAGTATTTTTCTAGGGTCATGTATGGATTCTTTATGAAGTTTAATTGAAATTCTGTTTTTAATTACATAATGTTTGTCTTGGATATGTTTCTTTAATCCAAGTTTAATGTCTTAATTAGTTTGATCACCTAATTAAGTATTTGAAAGATTAATTAGACCTTGGAAAAGGCTAGTTAATTCTAGGTTCAATTGATTAAAAAACATAAGGTACTAGCAAGGGAACTTGACATAGGCTTTATGCAACCATAAAGAATTTTAGACTTAATACATGAATTAATTCTAATGAGCATGGGAACATGATATTAGGATTAAGGATTAGGCTAATTAACTTAAGAATAAGCAATTAGATTAAAATCAAAAATTCGGTTGACATATTCCAATTCAAAGGTTAAGAATTAAATTCTACCTTAAAAGAAGATTAGGTCTTAATCTAGCTTTTGGTAAAGGAAGAACAATTAAATGGATTATTGATGATATACATGACCCTAGGCTTTTATTAATTGCATTCTACAAAATTTGATTCATTTTCTTTGTAATTCTATTTACATTTAATATTTCAATCACAAACTCATACGATTGCATCAACTATAAAGTAAAGTAAAGTGAGTTGGTAGTTGGAACTTTGATTCCTGTGGGAACGATATTTATTACTCTGGGATACTTGCTAGTATTACATTGATAGTGTATACTTGCACTAGTCACCCAACCACCAGGAATATCAATAAAGATAAATTAAAAAAAATTAACAAATATAATAATTATATCTTACATTTAGAACCAATATCAACTTTATGATTAATATCTACATTAAAGACCAAGACTGAAGAAGTATTACGAAATCTGTAGTAGTGGGGGTGGGGCACCATGCAGTGGCAACAAAGGTTTATTAGTAGTTATTTTCAACAGCTGACCCCATAATAAAACGAGCATATTTCAGAAACTTGGTAATTGAAGCCTCCAAGGCACATGTATCTATACATTTCATGAAGACATTCAATAAGTTTTTACTAGATTCGTACATATAAAATTGAGGCTCACAAGTAATAATATTCATGACATCTCATCCTCCTCGTTTTGCCACTGAATCATACTTATTCCCTTAAAAATGTTTGCCTTCAATACATACTGTAACCTGCAAACATGAGGAAATTTTGCCAAATTCAACGCAGTGCATGGTCCATCCGTACAAAATACACAAATTAAAGTTAAAAGGGACTTCGTACTTTCTTGAAATGTCTTAAGAGAAAACTACTAAGCAGTTCCACATGAGTAATTTAATTACTAAAAAGTCACTGAAGTTGTTAATATATGTCAGATCTTGTCATTGCATGTTGTTCACTTATTATAGGACTTTTTAGTAATTAAATGCTTATGTGGGAGTGCACGGTGAATCTTCCTTGTCTAAGTGATGTAATTTAATTGAGCATCAAGATTTGATGACAAAAGGATCTTGTAATTGACATTAACAAGAGAAAAAACTGCGACTGTTGGTAATGTATCTAGGGATCAGAAGTACAACAGCAGTCATTATGATTCCCATTGCATTAGCAAACATTAGATTTTTCTTTAATTTTTTCAAAGAACCTTTCCTTACTCTAATCTTCAGATAAAAATCATACCTGAAGGGAATTTATTTTAGTTCTTCTCAGTTCTTGTACTTCATGCTCGCTTTTTCAAAACCAATGGTTGGAAATTGTTTGGCAAACTCCTCAACATCGTGGCGCAGTTTTGCAGCCTCTGATTGGAAGTTAGAGGACTGCAAAGTGGCCACAAAGTCCTTCAATTTTGTACCTGATTCAAAAAATCAACAGCAACCCCATTTTAGCTCTTTCAGGCACCCCACATTTCTACAACAAAGTTTCATAGGCAAACCAAGATAAAACAAGCTCAAACTCATGAAGCATAGATAATAAATATACCTTTGGTTTCTGCCTTAATCTTTAAAGCCAAATTTACTGCTGCATCAAAATACTCTGCTACCTTAACAAAATCCTCCTCAACGAATCCCCTAGAAGTAAGAGCAGGGGTTCCTGAAATCCACAACAGCTATCTATGAGTGATTAACTGACGATAATAAAAGCAATAAAGAAGCAATGAAAACCCTGTACCCATCCTGATGCCACCAGGAACCATGGCAGACACATCTCCAGGAACAGTGTTTTTATTAGCTGCAATATGAACTGATTCCAACACCTTCTCGACTCTTGAGCCATCGATACCCTGCACAAAGAATCAAAAGAAAAACAATGATCTTGCGTTAAAACTAGCTTTCAGAATGGCAAATTACGGCTATGCTCTATGTTTTTTCAAAAGACTCGTGAATTACATCCAGATGACAAGAAAGTAACATGTCACATTTATGAGTAGAAGTCTAGAACCCAGAAATAATTGACGAGTGACAACTTAATAACAAAGTAGAACTAAGGAAGCATAAATGGAAGTTCAAAGCATTTGTTGTTACCTTGTTCTTGAGATTCACCAGAACCAGGTGATTCTCAGTTCCACCAGAAACTAGATCATAGCCCCTTTCAGCCAGAGACTGCAAAATTACTAAGATTTCAGCATTCAAATACAGGCATCACCCGCGTCCAACTAGGCAACAATTAATTATTATTGAATAGATTGTGTGTATGTGAAGAGGACTCTCTCCTTTGTGACGTCTCAGTTACCTGTGCAAATTTTGAGCAATTGCTGAGAACTTGCTCTTGGTATGCTTTATACTCTGGAGTAGTAGCCTGCATGCACACGAGAAAGAAACAATTAGTACTGAAAGATAATCAAACACTAAAGCTGGTATCACTCAGACTATGTCACCCTTCAAATCAACCTCATTAACAAACCATTTGAATTAAGATTTTTTGTTTGAAAGAAAAAAGGTTAACTCAGAACACTTTGCTTTTTTCTTTCTTGAAGTTGCAATTCTGCATGGATCGTCATAATTATAAGAGAAAAGTGAAGCTCGTGATTATCTTCTACCCTTGTGTACCTGTTTCAATGCAACAGCTAAACCAGCAATAGTGTGGTTGTGAGGGCCACCTTGTAAACCAGGGAAGACAGCCTGATTAATTTTGTCCTCATAGTCATACAACACCTTCAAAACAGCAAGAGTTAGAATTAGGCTCAGGTTATTGAAAGTACTGACAGGCCTCATCATGAAAATGAAGACTTGCCAAACATTAAAAGTGAAAACTCAAAAGTACACAAATATGTCAAATGAAAATTTCAAGGAATTTACCTCTTTCCCTTGTTTGTCAGTTCCTTTCACCCCCTTCCTGTAGAAAATCATGGCTCCACGTGGACCACGAAGTGACTTGTGAGTTGTGGTAGTCACAATATCTGCATAATCAAAAGGTGAAGGGATAACACCGGCAGCAACCAACCCACTGATGTGCGCCATATCTGCCAACAAAATCGCTTTCTGTTTATCACAAACCTGTAACCATGCTCAAAAAGTTAACCCTGGCCTCGCGACGTAGTCATTTGAAGCAAAAATTTGAAATCTAAGGTTATCATATGTTTTATATTATTACCTTGCGCACACGATCATAATCATATAAACGTGCATAAGCACTTGCACCAGCAACTATTAATTTTGGCCGGAAAAGAGAGGCCATTTTCTCCATCTGCATGTCAAAACATTCCACACCATAAACACCTTTTTCTGACACCGTAAGGTGACTCTATCTGACTCACTCATTGCAAATCGAGTCAGAAGAATAAAATAAGAACAATGAACCTGATCATAGTCGATGTATCCGGTGCTTTCATTCAATCTGTATGGCATTGTCTCAAAAAATATTGAGACTGCTGATATCTTTTTGGTGTCAGTCTGCATAGCGGAAATGGTAGCAACGGCAAAAATGTTAATTATTCGTCTAGATCACCAACAGGATGATAGTGTAAGAACAGAGGATCAAATACAACAGCAGCATTATAGATTTTGTTATGACTCAAAATGCATTGTGGACGTTGAAAGCACCTGGTATCCATGAGAAAGATGACCCCCATGAGGAAGGTCTAGTGCCATGATTCTCTCATGAGGTTTTAGCAAAGCTGTGTAAACATGGAAATTTGCAGGAGACCCAGATAGAGGCTGCACGTTCACTGCAATTTAGATATCATATTGACATATAAGTGAATCTATCCCCCAAACACTTCAAAAGAGCTCATGGAAAATTGTATTCAAGTTATAACATGCAAATTCCATAGGAAACTACAAATGTTGAGATTCTTAAACGTGGAACCATAATTGAGCAATTCTTGTTCCGATTTTATTGGACTAGCCATATGATAATGATAGAGAACAGAGATGCATAAATTCTTACTTATACCATATAAACTACTATGTACAAAGAACAAACAATTACTACAATTAATATAGGGGAAAATTATTGACTGTTTCTTTTACTGATATGTTTTGTCTTGTGAACTTGCCTCCCCATTTAGCTGGGTCCAGCCGAAATGCCTCCAGGGCACGCTTCTGGCATAGTGTTTCTGCCATGTCAATGTACCTTGGAAAAGAAAAATCCAGAGTATTTGAAATGGATCCAAAAGGGTTAGTGAAATAATAAATATATAGTGCTGGCCACCTTATCTTTTCCAAGAATTATCAATAGAGAATCACGTAGAAAGTCAAAGAGTGACATACTCATTTCCACCATAATATCTGGCACCAGGGTATCCTTCACTGTATTTGTTGGTCATGATAGAGCCAACAGCTTGCATCACAGAGACGGAAGTGAAGTTCTCTGAGGGTATCAGTTCCAGCCCCTTCACCAGAAAACAATATAAGTCAATCTATATGTACTAACGGAAATATTAAATATCTGTTTTACTGAAAACTACAAAGTGACTACGGACATTTAATGTGGAAGATGAATTTTAATTCTGTTTTCCTCACTATGTCAAATGCTCAAACAGATTGAGAACTGAATTTGAAGTTTAAGCTGCTGAATTTGGTCATGAAAAAATGCAGGCTCGAAATATGTAAACTGATACAGCCAACTATACCTTCCATTGTCTAGCTTTCTCGAGCTCAATTATATCTGCAATCTCTGTGTCAACAACCTCAAGTGGGGCATTCAATTGCTTCGGCCACTGTAAAGGAAGTGTTCGAATTTAAAAGTCAAAACCAATTAACATACATAAAAAGCAGCACCCCATCCTATGATAGAAATTGAAGCATCTAATCTTGAGTTAAACTTACTGAAACACCGGATCTCTCCTTATCGTACACAGCTTCATCGGGCAAAGAGGACTGCAAAAATGAAATCGAATCCAAGATAAAAATTCAAGAAACGATGAGACGGAAATGGATTTGAATTGAAGTTATGCGCAAAGCAAATACGGAAGATAGATTTGAACCTTGTAGTAAACGGAGGTGGCAGTGAATAAAGGGCGCAAAGGCTTCTCGACAGAAGAAGAGAGCCTGCGAAGAGCCATTGCCATTGCCATGCTTTGTGGTGGGTTTGCTGAGATGGGATTTGTGGAATGCAAAGAAAATTGAATCAGTTAGGAGGTCTTGTTCTTCTTCTACTTTGGTGGTTGAAAATCCTCTGCTTATCCCACACTTCACTATTCTGTATTCATTCGCGGTTGGCGCCACCAAAATAACTAAAAATTTATTTGATTTTTTTTTAATATTTTTATTTCAGGCTCTTAATGTACACCATAAAAAAAAAAAAAAAGAGGAAAAATCTAAATAGGAGCTCAAATAATAGAAAAAATTTCAAAAAATGTCTCAAGATTCTGAAAATATCAAAAAATGCCCTAGGGCCTATTATGGTATAAATTTATTAAAAATTTAGTTGTTAATGGGGCTGATATAGTTGTTAACGGTGCTGATATAGTTGTTAACGTTTTAATGAATTTATACCAGAAAAGGCCCCAGGGCCTTTTCTGGTATTTTCAAAATCTTAGGGCATTTTTTAAAATTTTTTCTGTTACTTAGGCCCCTATACAGATTTTCCCAAAAAAAATTTACTACCTCCTATCCTAATTATAAGACAAAATTGATTTTTTTTTAGGGATTAATGAAGCTAAATAAGTTATTTAATCATTTCATATGTTGTGTAATCTTAGATTATATATTAGTTTATTGATCAAACTAATTAGTTTGAAGAAAAAATAAAAATACTCTAAAGTAATTTAATTAACTTCTTTAATCTCTCTAGAAAAGTCAACTATGTCTTATAATTAGGACTGAACACTATAAAAAAAAATTACTAGCTCCTATCCTAATTATAAGATAAAGTTGATTTTTTTTTAGCGATTAAAGAAGCTAAATAAGTTATTTAATCATTTCATATGTTGTGTAATCTTAGATTATATATTAGTTTATTAGTTAAATTAATTAGTTTGAGAAAAAAATAAAAATAAAAATACTCTAAAGTAATTTAATTAACTTTCTTAATCTTTCTAAAAAAGTCAATTATTTCTTATAATTAAGACTGGAGGAAATATTTCTTAACCATCGGTCCAATATTATAATTTGTATCTCAACATTTTAATGTGAGGATTTATTTGACTCATTTATAATATAGCAATAATTATGGTTGAAAAAATTGGAAGTCTTTACTAATACGCTATTTCCAGTTAAAAAAAAAAAAAGAAAAAAAAGAGGGGGAAGTATAAGGAAAAAAGAGTTTCCTTCTGATAAAAGAGTTGCATTATTCCCCTCAATTGGAGTGAACAGAAGTCGTCTACAAAGTACAAACTCAATATCATTAATAAACAATAAGTAAATTGACTTTTCTGTCAAATTATGAATATTTCTTTTAAGATATAGAAAAAGAATGATAAATATCTAAATAATTTTTTTTTACAACCCTTTGGAGTTCTAAATTATATTATTAGTTATTCAAACAATGGCTAATTTAAATTGAAGTTTTGCAACTAAAATATTTTTTTGAATAAGTCTTTTTTGAATAAAGTAGGATTCAAATTCAATTCACACATTTCATTAAAACCCAATATCTAATATCAATTTGAATGGGTGAGAAAACTGATTTTTTTTTTTAATGTAGTTTTGACGTTTAATTCTATTTATATGTTAAAATGTGAATAACAAAGAAGACGTTAAATGACTACTTTATTTCTTAAAACAAATGAAAGTCTTTGGGTTATTATTATTACATTTATTTTCAAATTTTAATATTATATTTGGTGCCACAATTTAGATTTATAATTTTTTTGGCCAGCATACTAGTTTTTCTATTCGTACGATGCACGAAAATATTAAAAATTAATAGTCATTTCAAGAAGTAGTGTATATCTCAACGTAAATTAATTGTTATATCCATATAAATTAATTTTATAAAATAATTTATAATTTATATTATTTTCACATACATTAATTTAATATATTTTATTATTCCGTGTGTTTCATGTATTAAAATTTATTTTAATAATAATTTATTATTCTTTTGTATACTAAAAATATAACACTAATTCATTACCTCACAAACACGCATATATTTATATTTAAAATTCAAGTGATAAATATTTCATATTAAAATTGGATATTATATTTATAATATACTTTTAAAAATAAAAATATCGTGACACCAACCCCTATTTTATTTTGCTATATATATTGATTGATTGATGATGGGCCAAGTGGACAGTCCAAGGAAAGGGACGCGCAATAGAAGTGCATATATTATAAATTGATGTGGAAATAAACAAAATGTTGGTGAGATATAAATATATATTGAGAAATAAAAGAGACCAGGAAAGCCCTATCCACATTAAACCATTCCTTGGCCACACAGTCGCATGTGGTCTCATCTCATGATAGGGTAACTCTCTCTCTCGGTCTCATCTCATGATAGGATAACTCTCTCTCTCTCTCTCTCTCTCTCTCTGTTTTGCCAACAACGGGAAAATCCCTTTCAGGATTTAGAATATTGTCAAAAAAGGTTCTAAAAATGTCAAATGTCAAAAAAGGCCCTAAAATTTTTTTCTGATATTATTTCATAAAAACGTAGTTGTTAACGGGTATTGATATAGTTGTTAACGGATACTGATTTTGTTGTTAACGGATATTGATTTTATTGTTAATGGGGTGCTGATATTGTTGTTAACACTTTCTGAAATAATACCAGAAAATGCCCTAAGATCTTTTTTGACATTTAATTTTTCTTAAGGCCTTTTTTGGCAATATTTTCCTACCTTGGGCCCAATTTCCCCGCTTCCAACAATGCCACTTGGCACCAAACCTTTTGAATCATTTTTCCACCAACCAACATCTCCACGTATATGCCTCCATATCATCAATAATATATCAAAGATATCTGGCTTTAAAAACTTAATAATTGAATTATGAGTAAACAAAAAAAAAAGACTCATTTTATAAAATAAAAAATTATTTCAAATAGAAAAAAATAAATTGATTGAGTTAATTTTTGGTTAACCTAAAAATATTTAAATTTAATTTATAAATACAACATTTCAGATAATTGTAAAAAAAATAATTATGAATATGAATAAACTATAATTACTTATTGGGCCTTTTGAAAAAGGTGTTGGGGTTAATTAAAATACTCAAGGCCCATAACTGAATGAGCATCCTAGACTCCCAGTTCCTAAAAAGCCCAAGGAGTATTGACCATTATTTTTATGTTTGAGAAGAGTTAAGCGGTGAAATATAATATATTAGACTAAAAATACCAGCATCCTACATGATGTGTTTCCAATTAATCCCTTAGTTATAATTACTTTAAATATTAATGTGTCTCTATGTGGCGTCTCAAATGACATCCAGGATAGCATCTTAGTTGGTGTTCAATATGGCCAGGTTGACACCTTATATACTCCCTTCAATCTTGAATATAAAATATAATTGATTTTTTTTTTTGAAAAATTAAGGAAGCTAAATAAGGTACTTAACCAAATTATATGTTATGTATCTTTAGATTATATATCAGTTTATTAGTTAGACTAATGAACTTAGAGAAAAAAAATATAAATATAAATACTCTAAAATAATTTAATTAGCTTCTTGAATCTCTTCAAAAAATCAATTTTGTCTTATATTTAGGATCGAAGAGATTGGTAATTAAATCATACATTACAGCATACGTGGCATCCAACATGACATACAAGTTCTAGATGGCATGCCCTGTCATCAAATCACCCATAACCAAGTCATTATCAAAGTGGAAGAAAGCTCTATCAAGTGAAGAGATTTATATTTAAAAGGCTACAATAGATGTATTTGGAGCCCAAATCACCAGCTTGAATAGTACTTGGATGGCTTTAATGAGCTGAAAGAAGGCGTGCTTAATTAGAACTACGAGTAGGCATTATGTGAAGATCAATTCAATTAGATTATATTCTCTAGTTTATTTAAACCAGTTCCATTTAATGTAGTAATTTTTGCTTTTTTTTAGGTGTTATTTAACCATTAGCAGCGTATATATAAGATTTATTTACTATTACTACCTCCGATTCTAATTATAAGACAAAGTTGACCTTTTTTGGAGGAATTAAGGAAATTAGATAAATTACTTAATTACTACCTCCGATCCTAATTATAAGACAAAGTTGACTTTTTTTGGAGGGATTAAGGAAACTAAATAAGTTACTTAATCATTTCATATGTTATGTATTCTTAGATTATATATTAGTTTATTATTAGTCAAACTAATTAGTTTGAAGAAAAAATAAAAATACTCTAAAGTAATTTAATTAGCTTCCTTAATCTCTCCAAAAATGTCAATTATGTTTTATAATTAGGACCGGAGGGAGTATTTCATATGTTTTGTATTCTTAGATTAGATATTAGTTTATTAGTCAAACTAATTAGTTTGAAGAAAAATATAAAAATAAAAATACTCTAAAGTAATTTAATTAGCTTTCTTAATTTCTCTAAAAAAGTCAACTATATCTTATAATTAGGATCGGAAGAAGTATTATTAGGTGATTAACCTTCAACCTTAAATTACACACACATAATAGGAAATTGGTAATGTTATATCTTTTAAGAATAAGGGTACAATGTAGGCCTTAAATTACGTCAATTAAAATTTTAATTCTAATTGAATGAACAAATCTTCTACATTAATTAGGTGACATATATTTGGCCAAAAAAAAATTTAGATGACATATAAATTCATCTTGTTACTCCTAGTTTTGTTTTTTTGGGCCAGCATTTTGTTACTCCTTCTGGTGCATATAAAGCTGCCTACCCATATAATTTCACTCGTTAATGTTATGCATTAAAACAGATAGTGAAATTTTATACAAATGCATCTCTAGCTAGCTAGTAGCTAGCAATAGTGTAAATTTTCATCCTTAGTATTTTTCTCCTATATTTTCCTCTCTTTTTTTTTTGGAAAATCCCAAGTAAATACCACTTAAACTTTAAAATCCTAAATAGATTATTTGACAACAAAGGGAGTTATTAGTTGCTTTACTGTTATTGTTAATCATATTATTGTTGTTGTCAACATGATTTTAAAGTTCAAATGATATTTTTTTGTCATTTTCCCCATCCCCACCAAACATAGCTTTATATTAATGAGAAACTTAGTAAAAAAGATGCAGTCATAAATAGTATTCCCTCTAGTACTAAATAAGTTTTTTTCTACTATTGCACCCGGTTCATCAGAGCTTTGCCCTGACTAGTCCGGATCGAGGTTTTGTCAAGCGCATACGCGGGGACCTCTCCCAGGGAAGTTTTCTGCATCCATAAGGATTCGAACTCGAGACCCTTACTTAAGTGACCCAAGTCCCTTCCACTTGAACCAACTTCCGCTGGTTTAATATTAAATAAGTTGATAACAAGGATTCAACCCTCTAGCCTGTGGGTTTAGGCAAGGTTAAGGTTGGGAGTTTCTCATCTTGCAAAAGTGCGAGCCGCACAAGTCTCTATTGGGAGGTCCACACTATTTTTTTCTTTGAAATATGACAATATTACAAAACTCATAAATCCCACACTCTTCACCTTTGTACCTCCCAATCCCAAAGAGAAAAACCTTAGCCTTATTCCTTCTTTAAAGTAAATTATTATATCTTGATTGTTTGAGAATGATTTGATGTTTTTGTTTGTAAACTTTGACAAATTTAATAACTTTATCTTTTGAATTGTGGATTATGTTCATAACTTTTTATAAGTAGCATGATTGATGCTATGAAGGCAAATTTGATAACTCATAATTATGTGTTTTGAACTTTCAGCCATCTTAAAAATAGGGAAAAAAGGTTTAAAAAAAAAAGTGGTGGCCCACCACTGCGGGTTAGGGTTGGCATTTTGCCAACTCATAAAAGTGTGGGTTGCACAACCCTTAGGTTAATGTGTGTCAGCCTGAAACTCGCATGCTGTGCTGTATTCATTGCTTTATTTAATATAAAACATATTTGAGGAACTGATTTTGGTCTTAAATATAAGACATATTTTTATATTTGTCAATCTTTTCTTAATTTACCTCTATTATTGCTCCCACAACAATATTAATCAAGTGAGGGAATAAGAGATCGAATTAAGAAAGATGACTATGACGTTTTAACAAATATATGTCATATTAACTAACTTCCTTGATCTAATCAAAATAGATAGATATATCTTATATAAAGTATAAGGGGAAGTAATACTAACCTAACAATATAAATTATCTATTACCCTATGTGAATAGATATATAAGTTACAACTTAGCTTGTTGAATCATATCTTTATGAATCTAGACTTATGTCCCAGGTATCCATATGTTAAGAACATGAATGACAGATTGAAAAAAGGAAGCTAAGAGGGATGGAGACAAACATATACTAATGATTAAAGTGAAATGAACAGTAGATATGCTGAACGAACAGTAGCTTAATTAAGCAGAAATCCATGAGAAGAGTGGAAACAGAAGATTTTAGCAGGAAGCGGCTTGTTTTTCACAGAGATGCCTGCATGTGGCCCAGCACTACCATCATTCTGTGTACATGTGCATTATTAGAATATTGGCCCCTCCCTTGTCTTACGTTTGTCTACATTGTTCATGACAAACTACATATAACTCCAAGAACAAAAATATTAAGTTATTTAATTGTAACATCCTAGGCGAAATTGAATATAATATACTGGTACCACTAAAACAAAACTCAACATCGATCTTTTATTACTTTAGAAAGTAGTAGCATTTGGAGTACTTGGAGTTTACTAGACCCCTTCAATTATGTGAAAACATGAATTATTAAAAGGATTTTCACATTATTGACATACTCAGCTTTTCATTAGTGTTTGGCTCTTACTGTAGCTTAATTATGACACTGACCTTGGCTTATATATGTACGAGAATAACCTGCAACTCGACAGAGATTATGGCGAGTGGGAAATAATTCAATTCAAGATGTGGCACACTGGCACTGAAAACTACGTACCCAACATTAATGTTTTTAGCGAAGGACAAAGCATCTTCACCAAGATTATTGTTGAGGTGGTAGCAGTTTCACTTTGTAAGATGAAAAATACAAATTTGAATATTGGAAAAGCACACTTATTAAAATAAATAAAAACCCAATGTGTTCTAAGATTCAAAACGAATTATACACCCTTGATCAATTTTTTTTTATTTTAAAAAAAGGCAATATATTTCTTTGCCTCTCGAGTTTAGGGAGTGAAAGAACAAGCAAGGGCCCGAGCTTAGGGATCGAAAGCCATTGCGCGTTAGGATAGAATTTTGTAAGTTAGGGAAACACAAATAATATCAAGTCCCCAGGTAACTCAAGGTCTTACCTGTCCTTGAGAGACATTTAACAAATTTTACGCAAATTAAGAAAAATAGTCACTTTTTTTGTCATTTTCCAATATTACCCTTCCTCAATAAAATTTACTTCCTTGGTTCTATTTATAAGGCTGGAAGAGAATATTTTTCCATTCCATTTATGAGTCACATCATTAATTTTTTTTGCATATAAATATATAGCTTTACCTTCATTTATTGTTGTGTGTATTTTGTTCTCATATTAAATGGGATTAAAGTTAGAAATTGTTAAAGGTTAAGGTAGAACGTAAATGAGGTTTAAAGTTGTTTTTTTTTTGTTCATTTGAAATATGTCAGAAGTAACTTAATTAAGGGTATATATTTAGGGAAAACAAGTAATTAATGGTGCTAAACATGTGGAAAGTCTCTTATAAAAAAGGTTAAAGAAAGCTCTCTAAGTAGTTATCTCTTAATTACATGGATAATTTTTGTTTATTGTAATAATAATAACAATCAATTATACCAAAAGTTTCAAACATCTTAGGCAAATAATATATACTCTCTCATGTCCTTAATATAAGAGCCATTGAACTTTTTTCCCCCCTTTTTGAGATATTAAGGAATAATATAACTTATTTAGTTTATTAGTCTCTGTGGAAAAAAAAAAGTTAATTGTCACTTATATTATGGCGAGAAGGTAATATAATGGTAACATGGATCTTTTATTACATTGGAAAACAGCAGCATTTGGAGTACTGGGAGTTTATTAGGCCCCTTCACTTATGTGAAAAACATGAACTATTAAAGGAATGTTACATTTTATTAGTAACATATATACTCAACTTTTCATTAGTGTTCGGTAATTATTGTAGGCTTCGCTTTATGTACGACAAATATATATATATAACCTGTTTGATTGAGAAATGACGAGTGAGAGAGAATCAAATTCAAGAGGTTTAACTGAAAACTATGTGCCCAACTGTGTTTTTGGCAAAGGACAATGCATCTTCTTTGCCTCTTAATTTGTACCAAGTCTAGAAAATTACAGGACAATGCATCTCTTAATTTGTACTGAGTGAGGGAAACACGACAGGTTATATCTAATCCCCACGTATTATATGGCTACGCGTGGCCACCACCATGTATAATAATCAATTGATTTCGTTTGAATTCAAATTAATCCACTCGAAAATTTATTTTAATTCTATAAGCTAGCTTAAATCTTGGATTAAGCCACTCTTGGTTATGAGAATGTTTACTTTGATGAGTAAATGTGCTTCTTAGTGATCGTTGAGGATGTTACTACCAATTTGTGGGTCAAACCTAGGTTAAATTAACTTTTTTACACACACACACACACGTACACTCTTACTCAATCACCAAAATTATTTTTGGAAATTTATCTATATTAGAAAAGGTGACGTATATATAGTCCTGACGAAAATACCAGTTAATGCTCCAAGAATTTCTGGGAAATATGTCTTGTGTTTTATTTTTGGTTATCTACTGCTGAACTTATGTTTAGTTTCTGGTTTTTGCTTTGCTTCATTTTGTGCTTTCTTTCTGGTTTAGCTGAGCTGGCCGGTGATGGACGATAGATACAAAATGGTTATTTTGTCGTGAAATATAAATTTACTGATTTCATGCCAAAGAAAAAGTGAATTGTATAGTTAAAATCACTCTTGTTTGGCACAACGTGATGCTAAATTAACTTTTTTGTTGTGAAAAGTCAATTTGGCCCAACATCTTACATTTGTTGAAATCTCAAGTTTTTTTTTTTGTTCATTCAAACAATTTTTTCCCACTTTTAATTTGGTCCCCCCCCCCCAAAAAAAAAAAAAAGAACATTTGAAACTTATTTTTCAATATATTTTCCCATAGTTTTCAAGTTGATTATTTTTATAAAAATGTATCCAAACATAAATTAAGTTGTACTAATCAACTTTTACCCAAACTTCAACTACCTGTAAAATTCAATTGAAATAAAAATCACTTTTAATACCAACATGGAGTTAATTGGTTTGACTGCGTAAGCCCCTGTTAGATCTCTCTAGGTCTCAAGTTCTCCTCCTAGATGAAGAACTTATGTTGGGAGGAGCAGTCATAAATTTTAAATTAAGTACTAGATGATAATTTAAAAAAATTGCTTTTAATAACTTCTATTAAATCAAGCCTTCAATATACAACAAATATGGGTAAACAACTGCAGAGTGATTTTTGCCTTCTCCTATGGTTGATACATTTGCCCTTTTACAAACTTTTGAGCTCTTTTCCGGCAATGGGGTCCTGGAGATATAATGACTTTCATAAATCCTCATGTATACTTCCTAAAATGTATTTTATTTTGGTTGATTAATGTTATAAAGTATATTTACCAACATGATGTTGATTGTGGTGGTAAGCAGCAAAGTGACCTCATTCTTTTGGATATGAGCGAAAGTTTAAATCCTAAAAAACATACTTATTAAAAGAGACAAGAATATTTTGCATTGTGGGTATGAAATGGGAAAACACTTGATAAAATATAAAAATAAATTTATAAATCAAAGCATCTTTTCAATTTTCCCCCAACACATTTAGTTTTATTAACAAAATAATGTTGAGTTAAAATTTTAAATGCTAACAAAATATTTTAAAACACTAACATATATTATGATTAATTTTTTAAAATAACCATAATTGACACAGAAAATTATATATATTTAGAATGAAAAGTATACTTTATAAATTAAGAAAACAAATTAAAATTTTATACAAAATTTAAAGGACTAAATATATAGTTTGCCTTTTTCTTTTTCTTTTTTTAAAAAATATTGTCAAGAGTACTATCTCACTAACTAATCACTACAAATAACGTACTAGACACATTTATGATCATGCCATGTTTTTTTTTTTGGAACTACTATTAGTTGTTAATTTTATTTAATTCAAACCAACCACCAAATTCTGTGTTCTTATTCTGCATTGGCCATCCGTGCAATTCTGGAATTTTGTTCATTGGTTTTACACATGATAGGTTGAATGTTTTATCCTCTTCGAAGATCAAATTCATCATATGTTCTTTCACCAACATATAAAACATGAGTGTTTGGGTAAGTGTATAACTGTGGTTTTAGAAACCCTTTTTCATAAGCTGAAATAAAACTCATTTAACATGTTTATCTCATAAATCATATGTGAGGGAAATTTTGTCTCGACTAATATAAACGTGCTTATTGAAAACTCACTCAAACAAGCACATATCTCATGTATTATATTGGGCACTGGAGTGAGTTTAAGAGCTGTTTAAAATTTGAAACCCACTAAGCCCAATAATACAAATACCTAACAGGTAAAAAATTCAGATTAGTATTAGATTAAATAAAATCATGTACCAACATTTATCTGGATACACCATCTTTAATTAAACATAGACCGCGTGTGTGAATGTGAGTTTTGTCACTATATATAGTGTATGTTTCTTGATATCATACACTGCAGAGTCGAAGACAAATAATATCACATCACTGTCTAGCATCTGATGCACATCAAAAGCATATTACTAAAAAAGAGAAAATTCTGATTGTAATATGTCTTTAAGTATATCTTAAATATTTAAATAAAATATATCATCTAAAGATATTAGTAGTATCTCATGTCTTGTGATTAATTTTTAAAATTTTATTATAGTACAAAATAAAGTACCAAGGGTTGGTCCATGTGGTAACAGAGTTTGGCTCATAACAGTAATTATGACCTCAAATCTCACCTACATGGGAACCTTGTTAGGAAATGATCTATAAGTACTAGGGATGAAAATAAGCTAATTTAGGCTAGACTTTGACAAAACAGGTATAAGCCTATCATGGGGATAGAAGGCCTGAGTTTAGGTCTAAGCCTGAATACATGCTTTTTAATAGGCTCAAACCTAAGCTTTCATAAGGTTTGGTTGAGCCTGAAACCTTTTTAAATACCAACTTATTATGTAAGCCTTTAAGAAAGCCTCATATTATATAAGCTTTGGAGGCTATAAATAGGCTTTATGCACTTTGAGCCTATCAAAACCTATATAAATGTAGGATTGTAATAGGCTTCAAAGCATAATATTTAAAAATTGTAGCCTTTATATTTATTTAATGTGTAAACAGGCCAGGTTTAAAGGCTTATAGGATAGGCTGTAAAAAATTAGGCTTGATCTATTTACACATTTAGGCATTTAAATAGACTTTGACATGATATCTTTAACAAAAATGCCAGATCATGCCTAAATAGGTCAGACTTTAGACTATCTGATAGGGGTCTAACCTATTCTCACATTTAATAAGTGTCTTTGTAAGTATTTCTTAAACCCGAGACATGCTAGGCCCTAATGAGCATGAGCTAGAACCCAACTCATCTAAACTTTTATTTTTTATGTATAAAAAATGGTTAAAAATAAAATAATGGTAAAAATTAGCAAAGCAAAGTTACTAAAAAAAGATACTAACTCAGTCTTAAATGTAAGATAAATTTTATAGTATGATTTCCAAAGTAGCATGTATATCGGAGTGAATAATTTAAGGAAAAATCTATATAGGGGCCCAAGTAATAGAAAAAATCCAAAAAAGATCCCAAGATTCTGAAAATACCAGAAAAATGGTTTTTTTTTGTATAAATTCATTAAAACCTTTAGTTGTTAATATAGTTATTAATGTGGCTGATATAGTTGTTAACATTTTAATGAATTTATACCACAAAAGGCCCCAGGGCCTTTTCTGGTAATTTCAGAATCTTAGGATATTTTTTTAAATTTTTTCTATTACTTGGGCCCGATTTTCCCATAATTTAACAGTCCTCTACGCCGCTATATATGGTAGCAGTAACACGTAAGTCCTCATTTAAATCGTTATTGCCACGAAAAATCAGTCAGATTCTTAACTCTTATAAAGAAAGAAACTAAGCTCGCTCCATCGTCCCTAACGCTTCTCTTTAATCTATTCATCTCCATTCTGACAAATGGAAAAGGATCTCAAAGTTCACCGATCCTCTTACTTCTCCGGCAGCTGCATGACGGTGACGCTGTCTCCGTCGCCGTCGTCCTGCTTCCCCGTCCACGACGAAGTTCACTACTCTCGCATCCATTGCTGCGACGACCACGACGCCAACAACAACCACCACTCAAATCATAGCAAGCGAGGAGGAGGAGGAGGAGGAAGATGGAGAAATCTGCTCAGACGGATCAAGAGAGAAGGCAAAACCGCCTGCGGATCCAAACCTTTATCGTTTCAATACGATCCTGTTAGCTATTCCCAGAATTTCGACGACGGTTGTCACCTTCAAGAACCGCGACGCCTTCCCCTGTTCTTCCACGATCTTGGGTCAGATTCCGTTAAAAATCTCCGAGAATCAACATATATTACTCTCAATTGATTAATCGAAGTTTCTCTGTAGTTAATTGTTGATCTGTGATTAAAATTATCTCAACTCTGTTTGATTTCGTTGCCTCTGTTCTTTGTACTGTGCAGTGCTGGTCCAGTACTGGATGGGTTGGAATCCACAGAAAAGCGTGAATAGGTTGTTTATCCAACTCACATCACGTGCTCGTGCTGTTACTCTTACCCTGCGTGACTGCTGAAACTAGCTAGTGCAAGTCAGGCCTGCATTATCCTGAGTTTGAAATTCCAATTTCCACTTTACCCAGAAAGGGGAAAAGAAGATGCTCAGATGAATTGTTTTAGGGTTCGTTATTATTATTATAATTAATCACCATTAACGGCGAAGAATGGCGATAGAAATGAATCAAATCCCCTCTCTCTCTCTAAACACACACGCCGATTGAAGGAAGGTCTCAGTCTCAGCAATTTCCTGGAGAGTACTATTGATATTGCTGTGTGTTGAATGATGATAATTAATCTGGGTTATTTTCTACGCAGGTGATAATAGAAGTGTGAACATATTGTGAGATTATTATTGAAAAGATTTCCCGAATTGATGAAACATGCTTAGCGCATTTAGTTTTGTGAGCTCTCATTTTCAACAGATGTATGTGGCCTCTCCTTGTGGGGTATCCTTAACATGTTTCTGATACAACCAACGTGCCATAGTGGTTGAGTACTTGATATATGCTTTTCATTATTCTTCTTCTTATCTTTATTATCATCACCTTTTTTGACTAATAGTATGCACAATTTTCTTAAACTTTTTGAGTTGTGAACAGAAAATCTTTTTGGTGCTTAGAATTGGATGCATATTGTTGGTTAGTTTGTTGCTTTGCTCGTATTCTTAGTTAAGTTCTACTTTTATTTTTTTGTGCAAATAATTTCGCTTGATTGTGCGGATCATAAAGTAACAAGCCTTTCACTGAAAGCAAGCAGATGGGAAATGCAAACAGTAAAAGCGCACTTTCTAAGGCCTCACTCCTTTTGGTTGAGCAAAAAGGGGGATGTGTTTTTCATAGCGATATTGATTATTACATTATTTATATCAGTTATTTATTTATTATTTGATCAAATTGTATCATTTTGAGGTTTAGAGTATAAGCAAAAGAATAAATTTGAAATTTCATAATTATAACATAGAAATATAAATGTATCTACGTACCTATAGAATTTATTTTACTATTTATTCAATAAGCTTGTTATTACCCAAAAGAAAAGAATCTATTTTACTAATTTTATTTATTATTAAATAACAATAAGAATTTAATATATATTATTATTTTTTATTTTTTTGGTTTTATAAGATTCTGTAAACGATATATATAGTGGAGAGGTCAAAATAAGATATACTTTTCTTAAAATATGGACAAATGGAAGTCTAAAGAGCAACAAAGGGATGTGAAAAGAATAAATAAAATAAAATTCTGTGGTGATTGGAACCATTTGAAAGGAACCTCTTTTTAAAGAAAACGCAGGATTTATAACATTCTTTTTCCATTTTCATACATATATTTAAATCTTCAAATAACTGTTGAATTTGACGATTTTGCATTTTCTCTTTTCTCTTTTCGAGAGAGAGAGAGAGAGAGAGATATATATATATATATATATATATATATATATATATATATATATATATTCCAGAACAGATACAGTGTGAAAAACTGAGAATGAATGAGGGAAATCAAACGACGTCAAATGTAAAAGTATACGAAACAACGATAACAAGTTCCGAGCGCCGGTTGAAAACTGGAAATTTCGACAGCCGAGAAACGTAAACAAAGGTAAACGGTCACAATTCACCACTCACAAGGAGAATTGCTGAGTACGAGTAAAAAATAATAATTGCCTAGGTGGTAAAGTATTTTTCCCAAGAAAAAGGACGGTGATTAACTAATTATTGTATCTGATCGGTTCAGTGACTCTGGACTGGATTGCTCAGTTTAACCTTTTTGTTTACAAATTAAAAAATGTTAACTTTATAGAAACATAAAAATGGAAAAATAGGTAAAAAGTCATTTTTTTTAAAAAATTTAATTAGACTATAATGAGATGATTGTTTTACATACAGATTGCAGGATTTTAGACACACAAAAAATCCAATATTCGAATTCATATCCTTTGGATTAATAAATTTTTAATTAATAATTTTCACCGATTTTTTCTAATAATTAAAATTGTCAAATTCTATTTCTTAGATTCATAATTTGATGTAATTAGGGAATCATTCTTTAATTTAGATAAACACTGAAATTAGTACTAATAGAAGGGAATTGTTAATTATGATTAAATCTAAGTAAATACTATTGAAAAAGATAGTACGGCATCCAATTTTTAACATAAGATTTCGTTGGTGGTTTAAATTAAATCACCATAAGATTGAGTTACTAATAATAAAAAAGTTTGTGTATAGAATATATTATATGCTTGAGGGTGGTTTTGAAGTTCATGTGACCAAGCAGGTCTATTCTATATAGAATAGGCATCAATTTTAGTGGTCAAAGCAGGCCATGAAGGAATATTTGTCAGCACATTGTAGCATATTTAGAAGATGGACATATGGGAACGTTCCCAACCAATTCTCAGATTATTGTTGTAATGCTCATCAAGTTTCACTTTCACCCGTTAACTTCGTTTGCACGCCTAGGAATGTTTGGTGTAATACTCAGTCTGTAATGGATTCATTTTTGACTCAAACTAGCCCTTACCTCATCAAACATTAATTTGAACTTTTTATTTATTATTTAAGAATATCTGTAAGTCATCAATTTCATATTTTTTAATAAATAAACTTAGATCTAGTTATTGAGAAGAGCCAGGAGTATTACTGCTTGATATGTTTTCTTGGAGAGCTACCAACTGTAAGTTTTTTAAAGATTATACTCATTTTTATAATTTTTTAATATGTGGTAATTGTTAAATGAATAATTTTTTTTATTAACATCCTAATAAAATATGTTGAGAGATATTAAAAGAATAAAAAGTCATACATAACCTATAAATGTGTATATAAATTTTATTAATGTGTATATAAATTACCTATAAACAATTCTTCTTCCAGACATTTATATCAGCAAAGAAAAAACATAATAGTTTTAAGAAACAATCGTCATCTAACTCTTTCATAATCATTCGTAACATTCGAACCTACAATGTCATAACTTATCATAACCTTACGTAATCTCATTAGACTTGCATAAGTCTTAACTCATAAGCCTTCACCACAATCTATTAAACCTCTATTTAAACTCAACTATTCTTTGTGATTCTTACTATTTTTCTTTATCGGCTTCCTCCTTAGTTCTCAAGAACACCCCCTCCTCCTCAAGGCTTGTTGGTGGCAACAAATGGCTCAAATGCTGAGGATCCTAACCACGTCACCCTTTCCTCCATAGCTAGCACATGTGCCCCCGTTTATTGTGATGAATGACAAGATGACACAAGAGAAAAGAGCACCCGGGAAGAGTCTTGTTATTATGAAGGAGGTCCAAAAAGCCAATGAAATTTACTATAGATAGAACAAGAAAGGTCAAATTTTTAAATCTAACAAGTTCATAATTTATCTTTTCTTGTTGCACCTCACAGTAAATTTCCTCTCCTCTTTCATAATTTTCTTTAGATCTCATTTATGACAAAAAGACCCTCCCCCAGGGCTCTTTTCTCTTGTTCAATCTCATCATTTAGCACAATAGATGATTCACGGAGAGGGCAGAGGTGTCGGCTCGAGATACATAACGGTTCTTAAGTAATACCTTGTCACTTAATAGAAATCAAAGCAAATAAATAACAATGGTAATTAGTAACCATCATATTCTGTTTTACATTAATGATGGTTGTTAAGCACAAACTATCATGAAGCAACACATGTCGTGATGGTTTGAAACCTCTCCCCTTCCTCGCACCGGTAATATTACTCTAACTTGGCTTTCAGCTCCTTCCTCCGATGATGATAATGAGGATGAGGATGATGAAAAGGAAAAGGAAGAGGAGGATGGACCACTACTACAAAAATTGGATACTACTTCCCTAAAAGACGTCCTTATTTTAAAAAAGGAAGTATAAAGTATAAGCGAAGACTTATGGCACCCTAAATTTAGATTCAAGGCGCAAATTATTAATTTTAGGCGCCCTAGGTCTATGGTCGATTCAGTAACAAATAAATATGAATTTCTAGCTGTACCCATGCTTCGAGTTGTTTCATGCCATAAATAAACTCGAACACTCAAGAAATCTGTCGGACAGCTTAAAATATATTTTAGATTCATGGCGCGACCTTGGGAATTAAATAAAATTAACAACTAATTATAGGGCGCCTTTAGTGTATTTTAGGCGCCTTTAAAACGTAATAGGGCGCCTTTAGTGTAATTTTTTTTTTGTGCTTAATCTGGCTTAATAAAAGTTTTTTTTTAGTGTACTTTAGCACTCTTAATACGGATTAGGGCGTCTTTAGTATAATTTTTTTTTAGTTTAATTTGGAGATATTTTAGGCGCCTTTTGTATATTATAGGGTGCTTTTAGATTATTTTAGGCGCCCTTATATATAGGAAAAGGGCGCCTTTAGTTTAGTTTTAGGCGCCCTCCTTTCCTTTAAGGACGCCTAACCTGATATTTTTTAATACTTTGTACCATCTCTCACCTTCACTTTCTCCCATTCACGCGGCTCATCTCTCACCTGCACTCTCCCTTTCATCTCGGCTCACCTTCACTTTCTCCCTCCTCCGCTTTGCTCCGCCAGATGAAACCCTCGCGTTTGAAGACTGTCTTGCTAGATCTACCAGGGTCGCGATGAAGGCAGTGAGATCTGGCTGGGTCACGATGAAGGCGGCGAGATCTGTGCTTGGGTCGCAAGATCTTCAGGTTCTATATCTGCCTCTCAGACTACCTCCTTCAAGATCTTCATGGTGACTTTTTAGAAGTAATCTTCTTGGGTTTGTTTGTCGTATTGTTGCAGGGTGATACTCTCTATTCGGTTATTGATTGAATCAATTGGTGTTCCGTCTCATCCATTTAATATCTAGGGCAAGATTTTCGAGTCTCGATGGCTCACACCAGTAACAATGAAAGCTCTACTTTTCAGGATTATGATTATATCATATTTATTTTTGAATTTATTGTCTAATGTTTCCATTGTATTACTGCCTACATTTGTAAGTCCTTGCTTAGGTTAATCTGTTCACTTTGTGTATATATTGGTATCATTTAAATACGACTACTTCTTGACTATTTTGAAATGTTTCTGCAGGATATAAAAAGGAGGGAAGAAGCTCTTTCTCAAGGTTATTGATAAGACTATGACACCCAACCTTTTCCCCCAATTTTCACACCATTCTGTTTTTTCTCGTCATCTAAAATCTGAATCTAACAAATGAAGCTGAGATAGTATGTCAGAAAGTTTTGTGGTTTCGTTTTGAACATTTAACTGCACTTCTGAATCTAACTTTGACATGGTATCAATGTTGTGAAAACGACGTTCTGGAACGTAGAAACAGACGTTTCTACGTTTTTCTGTCGGAAAACGAGTCAGAACGGAGGTCATGACGAAGGTCATGACGGATTTGGGGTTGAAACAGTTTGAACGGCGAGTTAACTCGGTAAACTCAGTAAAAACGACGAGTTTACCGAGTTGACTTGGTTAGTTTTTTTTTTTTAAAAAAAAGTACAGAAGCTCAGTCGGGTTAGAGAAATATAAGAAAACGAAATCGAAGGTTCACTGGCCTTCGATTTCGTTTTTGACGGGGAGCGACTATGTCTCTTCTTTCTTCTTCTTCGGGACGCTGGCTGCTGGCTGCTGCTTCTTCTATCATAGAACAACACAAACCTGGGAAGAGAAGCGCAGACATAGCGAGAAGCGAATGTGGAATGGACAGAGACATCAATCTGAGAGGAGGTTTTAGAGAGAACCATGGCGGAGAAACAGAGAATAACGGTTACGGCGCGGCGACTGAGAAACATGTAAAGCACAAACAGGGGGCGAGTAAAAATGGGTTCAATACGGATTTAGCAAGCAACCTCTTGAAGTTGAAGATCTCAAGCCATAGGGATGTGTGTACCAAACCCCTCCCCCCACGTGGGCATCTGACTTCACATTTGTCATGTTATTTTTGTCTAAAATATTAATTTTTTATCCAATATTTACAAACTAATTAAACAATTTTTTAATTTAAAAATAATTTTGTTGTTTTATAAGAAACAATTAATTTTCTTAATTTATGTAAAGTTGCTACTAGAGTGTTTAAAAATTAAAGAATTAGAGGAGCACTCTCTCATGTCTTTAATATAAAATGTTGATCTCTTTTATAATTTTATTAAAGTCTCAGCATGAAGAAAATTCTTCTTTATCGGTAAACTCAGTTAAATTAGAGATGTTGATCTCTTTTATAATTTTATTGCTTTGGTGTTTTGATTTTAATATATATTATGATGACTGATTTTGAACTTAATTATTTCCTTATGTGTTTGGACTTAAATTTGTGATTATTTTAATGTCTTGGCGTGTTTTGGTTTTGTATATGTTGGATATATATATATATATATATATATATATATATATATATATTTTGTAGTATGTAGTAAACTTTTACGTTTCGTTTACGTTTTACAATTTTACGTTTTTGCTCACCCTTACCGTTTCTATGTAGAAACTACGTTTTAACAATGCATGGTATATATTGTCCAGAGTCTTTTGAGTCATCTGAATCAGGTTCTATTTCTTCTAAGGGTGGGTTTTGTTGTTTCCTATTTTATCTCATTACTATTTTAAATTTCTGGGCTGGGCATATTAGCTTTTCCCAATTCTTACTCCCAAACACACGGTGGCAAATAAGCACTTGAATTTGAGTTGTGGCTATAATTTTCTGCGATCTGTTGTATTCTTCTTGTCACCCTGCTCTTCTTTTTTTGTTTTTTTTGGGATGTTGCTTTGTTTGATCATTGGAGGAACTGAACAACAAAAAAATAAAAAAAACAAAACAAAACAAAACAATTTCCTTTTTTCTATACTGCACCATGAATGTTGAAAGACCTTTCCTTTCTTCATTTCTTGGCTGCCTTAACTAACTATATAGGTAGAGTATGTGTGTGTTTGAATTGTCTTAATTTATTATGATAAATGTTATTTCTTTTCCCAGAATGTCAAGTTAGAACGGCTCTAATTATCCAACCACCACTTTTCCACTTTTTTGGCTTAGATGCAACGTCAGTTGTGTATACTTGAGGAATTGATAGTAGATTGTTTTCATTCTTAATTTGTCTTAATCTGCCATTGTCCCTTATCACTAATATCTTTCAAAGAATTGAGTTGAAAATTCATTTTCTTTCACGATTTGCTCACAATCAGTTTCAGATTGTTGGTCCATTTTATGAAAGGTATTGAAAGTACTGATTTGAATTGACTGGTCCTATTGGATTAGTTGAATGTGGTTGCTTATTTGAAATTGGGGCTCTTAATAGATGGCTACTTTCTAAATTCTATAATCCTCTTAGCTTTTGAGAATTTTAGTATTTGTTTTATTCACTCCTAGCTATAGTGTGTCTCTGTCTCTTCACTGAATACTGGTCAACTTGGCTGGTTTAATTGCTTCTCTTTGTAATGCAAAAAACATGTTGAATTTATGTGTCATGGTTGAATTGATTTTGTTGATTGCATGTGTTATATGTGTAGATATGTTTCATGCAGGGACCTTTTCATTTTATTGATTAATTGCCCTAAACATTGGTTTGGCATGTTATGCAATCAAACAAAAGACGTTTTCCATTTAGTTCTGAATTTTGGAGCTCCTTATTTTGATAGTGGAGTTTTCTGAAGATTCTCATATAGTATATGGGGATAAAATGTGAATTTCTCTATTATTTCATTTTCTTGAGCATATATAGATGGTTTGAAGGTCCCTGCTTATTGATTTCTTATAAAGGAAAAGGTATATTTGGAAAGTAAGATTTACTTCAAGGGGTAGGATATGACTATTGAACAATATTAAACATTACAACTAAGAAAGGATGCTACAATGGATGGAACACAATTTGCTGGAGAATCTAGTTGTTAATGATGTTTATGGGAATCTGGATCAAATTCTTGTATAAGTTAATCATATAGTAAATAACATGACTCTTGTTCCTGAGTGTTATTGAAATGCATATATAATCATATATGAGTTTATCATATTGCTAAAATCAGCTAATTCGTTATGTGCCATTTAGAGGTTTCTATTGTTGGATTCAAAGACTAGTTTATTCCTCATCTGTCTTTTTGTTTTGTATATTTGGAAGTCAAAACTTGTTATCTTCCCATGTAGGCAAAGACTAGTGTTTGTGTCATGCTCAGGATATTTTACGCTTTTGAAGTTGGATTCAAAAACTAGTTTCTTTAATTCATTCCCTCTCCTCTCATACTTGATTAATGCGTACTTTCTAATTGCAAATTGAATTTTGAAGTATAATTCACACTATCTGATTGCAGATTGAATTTTATGTTTAGTTTATTTTTTTTAGCTGCATATGTAACATGTATATGGACGTTTTAAATCACCGTCTGTCTCTTCAAACACATGAAGGTTATAGATATGACTAGGGTGTTACTTGCGTTAGTTGGTGCAACATTAGTTCAGGTGTTTGACTCTGTTGTTTGATTTACTCTGTATTTTTTATTGTATCATAATCTTTAAAATGTTATATGGCAGCAAACTTTCTCTTTGTACACCAGTTGTTTCTTTCCTCAAATATCGTGCTTTACAGGGTAAAAGAAACTTTTATAATGAAAGGTGTATGGCTTTGTTTAACATTTTTTCACCCAACCTTTTCTGCCGGATATAAAAAGGAGGGAAGAAGCTCTTTCTCAAGGTCAATTTGTTGTATAATGTGTGAAACGTTTTGGCTGGGAATTGAAAAGATGTACTATAACAACTCTTTTAATTTTTGCTCTATCTGTTCTTTTATGAAGTTTTAAGAAAAAGTATTTTATAGCTGTTGTAGCTCCTTGGTATTCAATAGTGCATTCTTTAATATTGATGTGAAAATAATGTTTTCATTGAAACTCAGTTGATTTGACTGAACTTTAATGCCATTTAACTAGGTTGAATATATATAAGGATGCCTTATATATAAAACATCCTTATATATATATAAGGAAGCCTTATAAGGCGTCCTTATATATTATAAGAACGCCTTATAAGGCTTCCTTGTATAAGGATGCCTTATATAAGACGTCCTTATAATAAATAAGGACACCTTACATAAGGCGTCCTTATATATTATAAGGAAGCCTTATGTAAGGCGTCCTATATTTTCTATAGGTATTAGCTATATGACGCCTTTTTACTACTTCCCCTGGTCAGACGCCCTATAAAATAAGGATGTTTACTGCCTCTAATTTAGGACGTTTTTAACGTTTTTTGTAGTAGTGAACATGACAACAATCATGAAGTTAAAAATTAATAATTTAGGGTTATTAATTAAAAACTGTGAAGTATTTTTTCCAGCATACTTAACAATTATAAATTAATATTGTGGTTGATTATGTAATTAATAGTAGATACCTATAAATTAAAAAAAATTGTCAAATACATAACGATTATTAAGAATTAATCTTTGTAATTTTTAAAATATAATGATATTAAATACTAACAATTTTGACGACTCGATAATCCACGAAACTGTTTCTATGTAAACATTTGAAAACTGAACTCTACTTCTCTACTTTCATATTAACTTCTCAAAGCCAACTTATGATTCAATACAACATCATGGACAAACGCATGAGAACTTTTGATTTACATATGGCAAAACACCGAAAGATGAACTACCTTTGCTAAAAAGCATTGAAGGTCTCGTTTATGAGCTCCATCATATGGTCTAAATTTATTTGTGAGAGCAAGGACACATGGACCATACCTTAAAGGAATTTACCTGTCTTGTTCGCTCTTTGAACCAGAAGGTGAATAAGTTACTAGAAAATGAAAAATATGATGATGCATTAGATTCTTAAAACATATCTATAACTTTTTATTTTTAGTTTGTTTATTTATTGTCTGTTTTTTTGGTTGCATAATCAACTACCAATGTTTAAAAAAATAATAGGTATATACATTATGGTTATTAAGTAACAACCGTTGTTTATTAAAATACCATACAAATACATAACAATTGTACTTTGTAACCATAATACATTGTCTAACGGATCTTACGGTAAAACCATCATGAAACGTGAAATGAACTACAAATGATTTGATATAAGAAAAACAACATAATAGTTTTTCTTAAATAACCATCAACTAAACGGTCCAAACCTTTCCCCTTCCCCGCGCTTATGATGAGGATACTCTGTGCTTCTTTGCTCTTTGATGATCAGCATAAGAACCAAGTACCTTTCATTATCCACTACTCTGTGCAACTGCTCCTTTTCAACTTCCAACATATGTAATGATGGTTTGAACTAGCCACTTCCAATCTAGATAAACTCTCAATTTTCTTATGTTTATCTTCCTCTTCTATTATTTTAATCTCCAAGATGAAACGCCATATTGAAGACTCGCTGGAAAATCCATGGCATTAATAAGCGTGCAGTGACAAGGCTAGTTGAATATTTGTCAAGTATGAATAAGAAGGTTATTCTTATTCTTGATGAGTATGAGATTGGCCACCATAATCTTGACATACTCTTAGATGATTCAAGCCACTCTTTTAGTGATGAGTGGTGTGATAATGTGTGGTTTGATGTGAATTTACAGAAGTTTTGATTCATTCAAATTGAATGAAACAAAAGCTCCTAAATTCATGGCAAACCTCAGATCATCCATCAAACAACTAGTTACCAGAGGGTGATATGTTTTGGTTTTATTTTTATAAAATATAAAAATGTAATTATTTGGGCACTGGTTGCCCAATTTTTTTTTATTTATAAAAAAATACATACCTCACGGTTATTAACTAATAATCGTGATATATGTATTTGTTAAAACAATAATATAACTCACAATTACTAACAAAGAATCATAATAAATATAAACAAACAAATAATAGTTGATGTGCCATCTAACATCGTAACCCCAGTACTCTTGTTGTTTTTTCTATCCATCAAGAGTCATTTTCAGTCGAGCCCCACCATAAAAGCCTCCATCTTACTTTTTAGTGACGATCGCGCTACTTAATACCTTCATACTTGTCTCATAACTATTGAACGACTTGCTTTCGTTGGCCCTACCTGACATTTTCATTTGTGAGCCCTAGCTAGGTTGCGTTCCCTTGGTGCTCTGTTCTCTTTATTCGATTGATGTGTCATTTTAAAGTCACAACGCGGTAAAACATTCAAAGTGACATTAACTTTCTTTTGTGAAATTATGTTTTATTTTTGGAGCACTTATTATTGCTATACTCGAAGGTTTATTTCTTGTTATAGAAAATTGTCAACCTATTGCTTTGACTAATAGTGATTGGTTTGAGGGGAAGGGATGAGAGAGGAGACTTTTACCAAATTGCCATGAATGAGAAGAATATTTATTTTTTGTTGAGAATGTATTTTTGGAATATTGAAAATTTTTCATGGGCAATTTGGTCAATATGAGGTAAAAAATTTCTCTCCTCTTTATCCCTTCCCTCCCCTCCCCTTAAAGCAAACACATCCTCAAGGTTCCTATTTATTGATCTTTTTTGAAGTAATTTCTAGATATATGATTCCTAAGGAAAATACATCTCTCTATTTTTTTTTGGAATTATCAATTTCTCAGGAAGTTAATTCAAAAAGTTTAATAAGTGTGATGAATAAACTAGTTCATTTGTACTAATGAGAGTCATATATGAACAAGTTCTGTGAATAAATTAGTTCAGATGTATTGAGAGTAATATACAAATAAACTCGGTGAATAAATTAGTTCAAGTGACATTAAATTTATTGTTGTGAAGTATGTTTCTTTTTTTGGAAATCTCATATTGCTCTGACTGAAGGTTCCACTCCTATTTTTCTATTGAGCAGGTGTCACCAAGTTACAAGCTATGAAATTTAACATTGTGATTAGTCATACACTTTTAAATGTGAAAGTTTATGAACTACTTGGTCTTATCTTTATATATATAATAGATTAGTACTTCCAACATTGGGCAGCCATAAAATTTGGTCAGATCAAGATTTTATAGGCTTTGTGGTTAGAATTAATTGCACACCTAATCTATATATATAATAGTGTAATGTTCACTTATATCTTGTGTCTCTTCAATAATTAAGCTTGGAAAGCAAAGAAAGATGGTGAAAAAACAAATTACTCTATCTAAACAGGTGGAGGGGTTATGCAAACCCTAAGGGTCTAGGGATTATGCAAATCCTTGAGTTCAAGAGTTTTCATACCTCTCTGCCCTTTTTGATAGGGTATATTTTTTTTCCTTAGAGTTTTTTGCTTTTAAAGGTTTAATGCTTGTGAAGAGTCATAATTATATATAGGTCACTAGTTACATTATCATTTATATGCATCAACAGTTGCCATTGATTCTCCCCACAAATCTTGTAATGTCTTGATCTATGCCAAATTGCATAGCCATACAGTGTGAGGTACTACTGTTCTATTATATTTATAAATGAGGTGAACTAGCTTATAGACTCTCACTTGAAGAGTATTATATCTATACATCATGGTTATTGTATAAAGACCATAATGTATTATAAATGTTCACGCTTCTTTTTTATAAATTGTTATTTATGTACCTATTTTATAACAGTTGTCTATGTGTGACCGTTGTTAAGTTTATTGAAAGTCACGGTTTTTATATACAAATTATTATGTGTAACATCCTGAATTCTAAACCCTAAGAATTGAGAATAAGCCTAAAGTAGGCGGATGACTAAGCCCGGTTCGGGGAAAGTCCAAAGAATGTCAAGGGTTAGGAAGCCTCTCCGGGACTAAGTAACTTGGCTATACGGGTTAGTGGATCTAGTATGTTTAAGCCGTAGAATTAAAGTGCTAATGGAAAGGGGCATTGAGGACCCATACAATGTAAATCCAGTTGGAAAAGATGCCACCCAACTATGTCTTAAGGTATAGGACAATGAGTTGGGCAAAAGTATGTAGGTATAAGTGAGTATGCAACATTTTTTGACTATGTGTTTATAGGTGTCCACTAAGGCCCTAGGGTAGTTGGTCAGGGTTGGCCACCTTGATTGAGGCCCTTTGCACGTTGAGTCTGGGGGCTTGTCTTGACTAGGTGGTCTTGTGAAGTACATGCCATGATTATTTCCTGATTATGATTTGCATTACATGCATTGCATACATATTGTATTTGAGTTTAACAGTTACTCTGGGGTTCAATTTTGAACTCCAGACTGGTTTAAGGATACAAGTGTTTCAGGTAGAGACGATCAGGAGTTTAAAAGTTAAGGGCCGAGAGTATTGAATCGAAGAGATGAAGACGCTCTAAGGAGACTTAATGTTGTATTTGTTCTGGATGAGAGTATATTATTAATTACTGTTTAATATTTTATTTGGGATGATGATACCCTTAACCTTATAGGGACTTATTTACTTTTGGGTACAGTGTACTTTACTATTATATTGTATTTGTCCAAACAGTTACATGCTATGTTGCGTTCACTTTGATACACGATAAGAAGGAACAATAAGAAGGAACAAGTAACATTAAAAAGGTAATAAGTAAAAAAAAAATCCCTCTAACTCACCACCCGAAAGGGTGAGACCAATAGGGGTGTAACATTATGTATGTTGCTGAATAAATAATGATAGTAAAATTAGACCGTTATGGATCATGTAAGCATTGTTATATATTATGATGGTTGTTTACGTGTGCTTGTTAATTATTATCACAACAATGAGTAGATCATGGCCTCACTAAACCTCAATACATAACAAGTGTTATATTATAGGGTAAAGGTTCAAAAATACACATATGCTTCACTCTCAGGAGCGTCCAACACAAAATGCTTTTTTTGGGTGCAAAAATACCCATGAACTCTCAAAAGTGGTGCAAAAATACCATCTTCGTTAAGGTCCATTAGATTTTTGCTGGGGCCTACCATATTAAAATAAATAAAAAATATAAATATTTTCTAATTTCCTTCCCTACCCCTCTACCCCTGTCAAATGTGTCTATCTTCTTCACTCCACCATTTCCTTCTTCTCAGTGATGGCAACCTTGATGATGCAGAAGGCAGCAACGACAAACTACTAGAGGCGATGGTAACGCATTGAACCATGGCTGAGAAGAGATCTTTGTCTCCGTCCCTTGTCACTTCTCCTATGCTCTCTTTGAAGCCTTGGTTCTGTCAGTGAGTTTTCTGGGTTTTTTCATCATCAGCAACCTCTCTCTCCTTGGCCAACCTCCCGTCTACAATGAAGGCTGAAGGTGATAGAGGCTGGTGGCTGATGAGATTGCCGACCTCTCCCTTATGGGTTTCTCACGTTTCGACTACAAGATATGATTGGTCTTGAAAGTTCCAAATTTGATTTTTGTTCTTTTACACTTGTGATCCATTGATTATGATTAATGGTTGAAATCAATTTTAAATCTGGACAATTTTTGAAATCTAGACAATTTCATTCTTAGATTAGTGTTTGATTCTATTTGAAGTTTATGGGTTTTCTCACATAATAAAGATGATGAAGTTTTATCAGTCTCCCTCGTAGCCTTCTGGGTCATTATTCATTGATGCTCTGGTGTTGCGAGTTTGAGATTGGTATCTGTATACTCCCTTCACTAAACCAAAAAAAAAAAAAAAAGATGATGAAGTTTTCTGGGTTTTTTCATCGTCAGCGACCTCTCTCTCCTTGGCTAACCTCCCGCCTACAATGAAGGCTGAAGGCCATAGAGGCTGGTGGCTGATGAGATTGCCGACCTCTCTTTGTTTCTCACATTTTGATTCTATTTGCTTTTTGGATATAAGGTTGAGCGGGGATATTTTGGTACTTTCAAATGGTAATAAACGGAAGTTAGCAACTTTTAACGGAGATGGTATTTTTACATCACTTTTAAAAGTTCATTTGTATTTTTACACCTAAAAAAATATTTGGTGTTGGATGCTCCTGAAGGTAAAACACATGTGTATTTTTGCACCTTTACCCTATGTTATAACAGTTATAATAGGTCCAAAATAAATAATAGTTTATAAACGTAATATATTTGAGCCGATCTTTTATAGTGCCTGCATGTGTCGATTCAAAACCATGATGTGTGTCAATTAATAACTATCATGTATGACGATTTTTGTAGTAGTGACAAGAAATAAGAAGTGATAATTAACTTATTTAATATTTCTCAAAATTATTTAAACTATTAAAATTATTTTTTATCTTTTAAATAAAATAATAATAATATTTTTAAAAAATATTAAATTTGAAACGTTAAGATGTTAGTCTAATGATGAAAGGTGGAAAAAAAAGAAAGGAAAAGAATTGGAGGGCAGTACCAGAGAGAAGCTGATCCTGCATAATGCAGAATACTGAAAAATGAAAAAGCTACTAAAAAAGCTTGCCTCGCTTACGTGGTGCGACGAATTTCCCTCAGATTAGACCGCTCCGTTTGGTTATATTTTATCACGTTTCTAACAATTAGTCGAAAAGGGGAACAGATATTTAATCACACTCCAGCTCCTGTCAGGGGAATCAATATCACTGTTCATGTAGGCATGAATGTGATCTTCTTCACCTGTTCATGAATCATGTCCTTGTCTTCCCTGCATCTTCGTCTCATTTCGCCCCTTGGTTGCATCGATTTAACGTGGTTCCGTCAATTTCAAATGTTGATGCATTCTAATTAATTATCATCCGGCAATAATGTTTATTCATTATTGGGAAGATTTGTGATGTGATTTTACTCGCTTGATTTTCTTAAACAGATGTCTCAAATAAATCTTCTTTGATACAGAGTCCGGCACTATCGCAAGTTCCACAAAGGTTTGGTCCAATCTATTTATATAGAAGTATTATTAGCATGTGATAGTTTCCTTAGATATTTTGTCTATACTGTTGTTATATAAATCGTTTCCCACCTCTTAAAACAGATATTTTGTTGACGGGTAGCTGACCCTTTGACCTTTCATGCTTTTTAATTATTCAAAATCTGTTTAATTTTCTGATGCAATTTATGGGAAACTTACTGCAATGACTCGGGCTTATGAATTTATCATGTGCAGTTGAAAGGCTACATTTCTGCAAAGCTTTGGGTAGTAAGTTAGTAACTTTTGCATGTAATATGAGTGTATTTTAGCGTTTTCATCTATGCACAAGATATCAATTGGGGTTAAGATGTTTCCTCTAGTAATTGACATTTTGCATGGGCAAAGACAGTCAAACGGAACATGGAAGATATTTGTTAGAAACAACACAAAGCACACATGCTGTACTTAAACTAAACAATATGACTTGGAATGACATGATAATAAATTAGAATCAATAGCACAAGGGACGTACTAGCGGGGTTTCTGCTCAATTGGGTGAAATTTTTGAATTAGGTAGTGTTACTTTGAAATTGGATGGCGTTTTTTGTAGCAGGCCAATAGCTTGATTTACTTTTGGACATGCTTCGTTTGCTCGTCTCTTCTTTTTCAGACATGCTTCAAAAGCAGATGAATTCACCTGCAAAGTTGGATGTGTATCCGTTCCCTCCTCTTATATGCTCATGCTACAAAGGCTCTGTCAAATGTATTAACTCTAGGAGATGCGGGATGGTAGTCATGTGCTCCTGATTCTTGTACAGTATATAAATTCAAATTTTGGCTAGAGCAACTGCACTTTATTTTTATTTTTCTGAGAACTCACATTTTGTTGATTATCTATAGAGAATAATTGGATAGACAAGTCGGAATATTTCATGTCCATGCTTCGTTATTGAAAATTTCCCATAATTCACTTTACATGCATATCTGATAGCAATGCAGTCACTTGTTGATAAGCTTTTATCTAACTCCTCCCACTTCAAGAATTCTGCTACTGATTCTTGTTTTGTGTAATCAGGTGAGATTCATGCAGAAGGACTCTTCATCACTTCATCCGCGGTTATATGCTGCAATTTTATAATAGTGTCAATGGTGTGTCAAAATATCTAACTGGAGAACTTTTGACCGTTATTTTGAGGCACTGCCTGATGTCTCATATGTATCTTGCTCTGGCTGGCTTAGCTGCAGTTGGATCCGTTCTTGTGGGTCCTCACTGGTATGAAATCCATATGAATTGAATGCATCTCTGCTTGTAGCTGCCATTTCCGATGTGCCATAAACCTGCGACATCTTAAGCAAGGTAAGATTTCTGTTGTCATATTGTAGAGCCTGAGTAAACATAGCTAAATTCTCTTGGAACTTTTCATGATGCCCTATTAGTGGATAACTAAGTTGGCTACCTCCTTGTACAGTTGTGTGTTTTTTTGCCGAAGGAGGTTTACCTTCTTATAGAGTTCCAGGTTTTCCTGATGTATTCTGTCTCCCTGCAAGGAAAATAAGAAAAAAAGTCAGTTCATTACTACAAATGCTTTTGAAAGAAAATTTGGTGAATATTATGTTTCAAGGAGACCTTTTGATTCAGCTCTCGGATTTCTTCCGTTAGAATTTGTTCCTGCAGAGTTTGATCGATGAAGTGTGTTAATAGCTTTCAACTCCCTAATATTGCTTTTGCCTTGTAGAGCTTGGCCAAACACGTTAATCAGCAATACTAAAGTAAAGGAGCATTGCTGTTTATTTCAATGCTAAAGTTAGTTTGACCTTTTTCGTGCGAATACATTTGACACTCATTTCCAGCTGGTTCTCGAGATCTTGTAGGTTTTTCACACTTAAGCCATAAAGCTGTTCTCCCATCATTTGCCTGCACCTTCAAAATGTTATTCATACATGAAGCTTTATGACATATATATAGTCGTTCTGTTTATTTAATCGCCGGTTTCTATGTGTAAATAAAAGTAGTTTAAAGCTACTATTTGAAAGTATATAGTTTGTTGTATTATGGCAGTGCTTGACTGCATGTAGCATGTATTAATTTCCTTCTTGTGTTCATATTCATGTGATTGGCCAGTGAGCTATTTTTTTATTTTAACCACAATTTTTTCTGATAGAATTTTAACCAACAATTTTTAAGCAAGAATAAAGGGGAAAAATGAAAATAAGGAAAAAAAAAAACATGAAAATTTTCATAATGGGGATGAGACCTATTTTTTATTTTTGTGTTTGAAAACTGTCTCACCTGGAAATGATATTTCAAATGCTTTCTCTAAATGAAGCAATATTTAATTTACTATGAGGAAAAAAAAAAGCTTGCTTGACCGGTTCAAAGCATGATGAATTTGACAATCCAAATACTTAGGTCTGTGTTTGGTTGAATGGCTTAAAGTCAAACTTGGGGTTTATCAGGTTTTGCTTAAGCTTCCTGTTACAGTACAGCAGTATCCGCCTTGAGAAATCTGGTAATTGAGGGCTGGATATGGGTATGGTATATGTTTGCTGTTAAATGCCAATATCCGCCTTGAGAAGATTTGGGATGAGGAATGAACCTAAAGCAAAAAAGTAAGATCTTGACTATACAATCCATAAATCTTGCATTGGGCATTCAGGTGGTGATTGTGCTTTGGAATTGTATATCATATAACATTAGAAAAAGCAGAAGCTTGGTAAGGATGGTAGACTATAAATTTTGTGAAGGCATTTCGAGGAGAAATTTTATATCTTATGTAGTGGTAAACTGCTTCTTGAGTTGAAAATTGTTGCCTCAGGCTATTCTTTTGCTTGTGCAAATCGGAATACCAGCAGAAGGAATGCGTTTCTTTTCATCTTATTATTTCTTAAAAATATTTTTTTCTTATAAAATGATATCATTTAGGTTTCCTAATTTTTAGTTGAGAAGCTTCTATGGATTTGAGATAAAAGTTTTATTTATCATATTTGCGGCTCACACCAAAGCATATATGTCACAGTAATGTCTCTTTTCCCCCCCAAAAAATAGTATTGTCTGATATGCCTCTGTATCAATTCCCACTGTTCGTGGGACGTCAAAGCAGGTGAAACTGGGAGTAATCATGATGGAAATGATAATATAAAATGGACATTTTATCATTTTGAAAGTAGCATGTCACAACACACTACTTTAGTACGGAGTATGACAATACTTCCATTTCTGACACTGAAATATAGAGTTTCCAGGATCATACGTATTTTAATTGCTCAATAAGAGTTTCAGATATTTTGTTGGATAAATAATGGAAAAGGCTTGTACCGATGGTTTCCTTGTAGGGTCTGTAGTTGATGCCTTAATACTTCTGCCTCCCTTTGCCAAAACTATCAAGGATCAAATAAAATTATGCAGTGTCAAGTGCAGGAAAAATAAATACAAACTACATATCCTCTCTCTGTTTTCTTTTTTCCTTTTTGTTGCTGTGATCTTTTCAATATACTGCAACATGTCTCACAGATTTCTATGAAGTGATTGTGATGAAATACAAAGAAAACTGTTAACGAATATTATTGAAAGTGCATATTGTTCTGATTTTGTCGATGGGTCTAACGTAGAGTTGCTTCAGAGAACAATAAAGAAAACGATAAGAAATAACTCTCCTTTAACCTTAAGTTGGGAAGGAAATGTCTAAAAACTAAAAAGTTCTGGCAGGTTGGCCAGAAATCCAGTGACAAATTCTATGGAGTTTTGTCATTTAGGTCAGAATATTTGTAATTTTTATGAAGTCATATAGGAATATCTGCCAAATGCATATTCAGGAATAACTTTACAAATTGTGATCAATGGAAATATTATGTTCTTTTCATGAGGCTATTACTTATGGACCAAGTAGAAAAAGTATCCAGCATTTCTAAGATGTAGTTTGCTGAGCATACCTTGGCTTCCGAATTTGGATTCTGCAGTTGCTGGTTTTCCTCCTTGATTGTGTTATACCTCTCTATCACTGATTTCATGCTGGACATGTAATAGAATCGCACTTTTTAGTTTGCTATACAAAGAGATATTCAGTTATCTATGAAGGCTTTGTATGATCTGAACCAAAGGAAGAGAAATTTCCATATCACAAGATTCTCTAATGAAAGGTCTCTACAGAAACAGAGATAAAAGGTTCATTAATCCTATAGTGTCCACTACAGAAGTATAGCCATTTTTCATTTATCATCTTCCTAGAATTACTAATGGCTCCAAACAGTTGCACAAAAATTCTACTAGTGATTAAGAATTGAATTTTTTACTTGCAACAATTTCTATCAGATACGAAGAGCATCAACCTTTTCTGCCATAATAATTTATGGTGCTTAAATTTCAGATAGAATGGAGTAGACCTCTATAATGATTCTCATTGAGAAAAAAAATTAGATCACAGGAAAATATTTTCTATAGTGCTTACTTATTTTGAAGTCAAGTTTTGTAATTTTTTGGAGTATTTCCTAGTTAATAGAAGTTGCTAGCCCTTCAAAGCAAATTTGCAGTCTTCACATTCAAAATTGTTTTAGAACTCCATTTTTTGGCGCTACTTCTGTACTTCTGTTCTGCTCCCCTGTACTTATATTGTGCCAGAAACTTTGTAAGCCTAAGTTCTGTTCGCTTACAGTTTACACATCTAACTCAAGAAAATAACTGCAAGAAAGCAAACCTAGCTTGCCCAAAAGCTTTTACAATTAGTTTCACCATCTATCAAACTTCCTATTAGTCAGAATGGTGAGAAGATTATCATTTTTTTTTGATAAATAGAAGATTATCATTTTGATCATGGAAATGCACATCTTTTGCGGACAAACTGTTTGGTGGTTTCCAGAGGAGGCACCATTAACAGTAGCCCAATTTGGAGGAAGGTCCAGACCAATAGGACTAGCGTTGGTTTTTTTTTTTTTTTTAATTTATTTTTTTTTAAAAAAAAAATTCTTGGAAAAAGATTAGCTCCAGAAAGATATGTGAAATTACTTGTGGGGCAAATAAAAGCATCGCCACCTTTGAAAGGCTTCAGCAGTTCAGCTGGTATATAGTCAGATAAGCAAGTCCTTCAGCAATAACATTCAACAGGAAGGGGAGGATAAGTTGAATACGTTTGATTCTTTAAATAGTATTCCAAGGGAAGATTGAATTTCATATTCAATAAATGATGCAGGGGAAGATTATCTCAAGGCATCAACTTTGGACCAAGAGTATGTAATAACCAATAATGTACAGGGGAAGAGGAAAATAAAATTAGATCCTCTTTGAAGCTACTATTATTCTGTGAAAGTAATATAATTAAGCATGCAGTGAAGGGGTGGCAATGTGTATAGATAGGGTTTCGTGGCCAACATTGAAGCGCTTTTAGGAATTTTACGGTCCAAGGGGATACCTTAGAGCACAAAAAGAACAAATTGAGTTTATGTGTTCATTTCAATTATTTATACTTCTGAAGTTTGTTGTTCATTTTTGTTTATTTTTATGGCGCTATATACTTTTTTTTTTTTTTTTTTTGCCTGCATGTAGTTCTAACATGCTGTAAATTATTTATTGTAGAAAATATATGAACATAAAAATAGATTAAATGATTGACATGTCAATTATCGTCAAGTTGAACAGTTGCCACAATTTGTAAAGTATCATTGTAGAAAAGGAAAAAAAGGACATTTTCTTATGATTTTCAATTGATAAAGAGACATGATTGAATTCATACAAGATATGGATGGGCACTAGCGGATTTACCTGCTGGCCAGCTGGGGCCTTGGCCGTAGCTGTCCGAGTTAATCTGTCCGAGTTATATGTATTTATTATATGATATTTTATTTGGTCAATAATTTGGCCCCAGCTAATTTTTTATCTTCTCTATAAAGATAATGTTTGGTTTATTATTCATTGGGCTATGAGAGGAAAGTAAAATTCTTGTTTGAGATAAGTACCAAAAAGATTAGTATCATTTTATATCTTGTTTTGATTTATAATTGTCGGTTATTATTTATTTTTATCTTCAATGTTATGTGATACTATTTAATAAATACTTCTTCTAGTCCTTATTATAAGGCACTAACTAACAATTCTCACAAGTTAATAAAACAGTTAAAGTCATTAAATCTGTCTTAAAATTTAAGTAATTTTCAATATTATCTATATTGATCATACTAAACTCTAATATCATATTATTTATTATTTTCACTTACTACCCTTTTTAATTATGAATATACATTAAACAAATATTTAATACTTTTTAGAAACAAGCAAATACCTTATGAAAAGAATCAAATACACTTGTTAGTTGCTATCTTATAATAAGAACCAAAAAGAGTAGTTCAATATGTTTGTTTTTGGCTTCGGCTAAAAATATTTTTTGGTTCCGTCACTGTGGATGGGGGGCATCAACTATTGTGAGAACATATGGAAGTGAGACAATACTTATAAAAATTGACCTACATTAGGGATAATCTTTGAGCCTTTATTTTATTTAACCTTGTTTTAGTGTTCTAACTAAGCTTATGAGTGTGAAGAAATCTCCAATTGCAATTTTTGCTGATGATATAATTCTTGTGGTTGAGGTAAAAAAAAAAAAAAAAAAAAAATCTAAACTTGAGTTATATTGAAGGAACCTTGGAGTCAAGGGTTTTTGCACGAGTAAGAGCAAGACAAGATAAATACATTACAATTTTGATAAGAGACTAGTTAGAAGCTATTGGAGGGTAAAAGAGAGTCCAACATTTTTTACCAGTCGCAAAGTATAGATATTTGAGACCAATTCTATAGTAAGATGGGAAAATTAACGGTGATGTTAATAATAGAATTAAAGTTGGGTGGTTTTAAAAAAGAAAATTACTTGGGTTATTTATGATAGAAAAGTATTTAATAAGGAAAAAAAGGAAGTTTTAGGTGTTCTTATAAAAACAACAATGTTATGTGATTGTGAATGTTAGATTTTTAAAGGCAAAACAAGAACTTATGAGTAGTTGATATCAGGATATTAAGATGCATATGTGGTCATGTAAAAAATAAAAGAAAAGCGATTTCTAATGAACATTTTCATATGGCTATTGTAGTGATATCTATTGAACCAAAAAAAAAAAAAATAATAACAGAAAATCTTTTGAAGTGATTTAGATGCATATAGAGAAATAGAGAACACCATTGAATGTGTGAAGAGAAGAAGGATGGTAGATCAAATGATTTGAAACCATTTGAAAAGGAATAAAAGACGACAAAATAATAATAATAATAATAATGAGATTATTGAGTAGAATCTTATTTAACTAATAATTTATCTTACAATATTATTGTCGATAGAGCTCAATAGGATATGTAGTTAATCATAATAGAATTAGGGTTGCTGCTGATAATCATAAGAATGAGAGATCAAATTAAAAGAACTTTCATCATGACATTCGTTTGACAATAATTATTCATCTCTCTTCAATTCGTTCTTCTCTTTGAATATTTAATTCTTCCATTTGTGTTTAGTGTTTTTTTTTTTTTTTTGACATATCATAAGCAAGCTAAGCTAAATGGCTCTAGAGGCACCAATAATTTGTTATTATAACTTCAATAACTTCCAAATCCAAGGTTACATTTTGTGTCGATCTCTTTTTTATGGATAATAGAGCAATTATTTTGGTCTCACACTTTATATTAATGCTTTTGCTTAAGATGACATTTAACATATATTTATCAGCTCTACTAAACTAATTCTTGGTTAACTTATATGAATCTTCCCAAGTTATAGTGAATGTGAGTACCAAAAACACGTGACGTACGCGAGCAGGTCACTTAAAGAACACTATACTTCATAGATAGTACATTGCACTATAAAGTTATGTTGACATAAAGTTGCAGGCTTGAGTAGAAAAGCCCAAGTCTAATCTACAATTATCAAATACAATATTGATCAATTTGAAATCCCAAGCTTAGGAAGTGGAATCTAATTAAATTGCTTAGCTAATTAATAACCTCTGTCTTCTTATGTGATTAAGTTTTGCCTCTATACTATTAATATATATGGCACGATGATCTGTGTGCCAAAGCTAGTGGGGTGCTACCTAATAATAATTGACACTTCCTCGGCTCATAGTGTGTTCAGACTTGACATCCAGTAAGAAAGTTGTATGCTTTATTAAACCTAGGTTGCTTTCTAAAATGGGCAAGTATGCCTTCAGAGATTATGAAAAGAATTTAATTAAAAGATCATATGATGGATTTAATATATTAATTAACTGACCAAAACCTAACCAGAGAGTTTATAAGTTGTTAAGTTTTTTGAGACTATATATTTCTCACTCACTCGCGGGTGTGTGAGAGAGAGATCAGAGAGGTAGGGACAGTTTCTCTTGATGCTTTTCTTTTACCTTTTGAATCACCTTGATATATAATAGGCATATATAGTATAGTTTTACTTTTTTTACTTCACAAATATTCAAGAAAATTAAACAACAAAAGAGCTTAGTCTTTTGAAAATTCTAGCTCTAGTTTGCAGCATTTTCATTCCCAATACTATTGCTCATTTATATGATGAACGGGTGTTTTTGGATCTTTTTCTATAATTTGTTTGTTGAACAACCTCCTCCTGCTTAATCTATTATATACTTCCCCCACTATTTTAATGTTGAATTCTATTCTAATTTGTGTGTGAGTGAAGTAAACTAGAGAATTTCAAGGACTACAAATGATAAGATAATCATAAGGTTCACTTTTATAGAGCCCTTATACGAAAATATATACATAAAAAATTTAAAAATCAAGATTTTAATTTTGAAAGTTGGAAAAGGGGTTATCCTCTTCAGTAATATTATGAAAATTCTCTACAAAAAATAACGTTGCTAAGGAAAAATCCATTTTTAATCAAGAAAAAACGAAAATTAAGGCATGCGTCATATTTGTGAAATTTTTGTCATATCAAAGCAAAAAAATTAAGTTCACCCAAAACCATAAAATTAATAACAATCAGACTCACCATTAATTATCATCCTCAATTCAAAACAATCAGAATCTTTGAACCTCTTCTAAACCTTACTGATAATGGGAGGAGAAGAGTAGAGACTTTGAGAGTGTATATCAAATGAATGTAGATAACTAAATATGAAGATAATACAAGATTTGGAAGTGATCACACACACACACACTCACACACACACACACACTTCCTTTATTTTAAAATATGGTCATCTGATGATTTTTCATGCAGATCAAGGAAATATCTAGCAAATCTTGTATAAGTACTTTAATTTTTAAATTCCCTGAAGTAGATTGAGATATTAATAATGAAGGAGTAAAAAAGTGAGAAAAAAGTTAATTAAAAAAATGTTAAAGCAATAATTATTTTGAGAAATCCTCAGAAGTGGTAATTACTTTTTTTTTAATTTAAATTTTTGGTTGTAGAAAGTGGTCATTACTTTAAAACAAAAGGAATATAACAAACAACCATATGTATATAGCATGTGACTTGACTGCAGCTTTGAGCTTAAGCATAGTCAAATAGTTGCAGTTAATAAAAACTGAAGCCTATTTGGCACTGAATCTAAGAGAAATAATAACTTTGCTTATTATCAGTGGGTGCAATTATCTTATAAAAAACCTACCACCCAAATGACTTCAGTTATACAAATTTCACAGCAAATTACTATAGTTTTACTTTAATCACAGGACACACACAGGTGCACATTCCATGCCTATCCTCTTAAGTGCTTGTTATGTGCCCATCCCTCTATTGAAGGGATGAGCGTATTTTTTTAAAATTTTTTATATATTATATTTATTTATATTTAAATTATATGCTGCTTTCTGAAATATTTTTTTTTCATTCAGTATCTTAAATTAATTAGTTTCTAATCTTACATTCAGTAATATTTATCTGTAACACCAGTATCATGGAAACTAATTAATTTGAGATGCTGGGTGAAAAAAACATTTCAGAAAGCAACATATAATTTAAATATAAATAAATACAATATATATAAAAATTAAAAAAAATATGCTCATCCTGAGCACATAAGAAGCACCTAAGGATGGGCATGTAACATGCATTCCCTCAAAACATACTACTAATGTCTTTAAAACCTGTGTTTATGGCTTTTTTGGTAGCGTAAACCCATATATCTTTTTACACTCACTTGATCCAAACCCCCCAGAAAAATCACAAACTGATGGGACAAACACACACACACACGGTAAATATCTAGCTAATTAAGCAAGCCAACTTTGACATAATCAAAATCTCATATCATTAAGTTTATTAATAAAATTCATCAGCCATAAAGGGCCTCTACCTTAGTATATATAGGGTCATTCCTAAATTATACAGTTGCCACAGCTAAAAGCATCTTCGAGCTCTAATTAACTGTTTTCTTAAGGGTATTTGTCAAATTACAGCCTAAATCTAATTAAGGCCACAGCTATAGCTAGCAAAAATATAGCCCGGCAGAAACTTGTTTATTGATATATATCAAGTATATCTATTTGCATATGAATATATAAAGCAAACCACACACACACACACACATCAGCTTCTAAAGATGAATCAAATTAACCATTTTATTATATGATGATGACGATGATAATGGAGATCAAACCTGGTGTTTGAATATTCATAAAGCTTTCCAGTGCTGGAGAATATGACGAGTCCAACTTGTGCATCACACAGGATTGTTAGCTCTTTGGCCTTCTTGATCAATCCCTTTCTTCTCTTTGAGAAAGTCACTTGCCTGCTCGTTGAATTATCGATCCTTCGGATCTCAATCTTCCCTCTGCCCATTTTCCCCTCTCTATTAGGGTTTCTGCAATATTCTCCCTCTCTGCTGATGAGCTTTAACAATATTACCTTTGTACACAGAGAATAAGACAGTCACAAGCACGCACACAAATAGTTAAGTGCAGATAAAATTCCTGGGACAAAACGAGAGATTCTTACTTGTGTGCTACCGAGCCAAGGCAACAGGTTGACGATGAAGGTGGTGGCTGTTGTGCCTTGCCATTATTTTCCTTCTTGCTGGGAGAGAGAAGAGCTTTTTTATAAGAAGAAAAAGTTCATTGAAGAAGGTGAAGAAAGAGAGGCCGCCGAATGAAAAATGATTAATTACCCACATCTATGTACTTTTTTCTACATTAAAATTAAAAAGAATTAGGGAAAATTGCAGTTAACCCCTTTGGAGCAACTTTAAACCCAAGAAATTCTAAAATTTCATTGCATCACATGAATCAAAATGAACATAAGATTGTTGGGTAAAAAGACAATAATATCTTTGCATTATTTTTTTTTTTAAAAGTTCAATCGTCGTCAGAGCCTTGGCGATCTGTTATTGGTAGCTGCCAGCACAAAGCTACCTCCTGTGATCATTCATCAAAGCTTTGGCACTGGTCGGCTTGTCAAAGCACCAACCACTGGAAATTAATTTTTGTTTATTCGTATAAGTATTCCACTTGTTCATAAAGAATTGGTCACTTGCAAATAGAACTTGTTTAATTTATATTGTTCATATGATGAGTTTTATACTTGCAAATGAGACTTGTTCAAACAAGTCCAACAAGTCCCATTTGCAAGTGTCAAGCTCATCATGAATAAATGAAATAGACATATGAACAACATAAATTAATTGGTTAGCAAGAAAATATAGGATCATGAACAAGTGGAACATACATATGAGCAACACATATTAAACAAGTCTTATTTACAATTGTCTAACTCCTCATTGAACAAGCACAATGAACACGCGAATAACACAAATTCAACAATTCCACTTGCAAGTGTGCAACTCTCTATGAACTATGCAAGTGGAATTAGCATATCAACAACACAATTTATTTTCAGTGGCTGGAGGCTGAAGCTCTAACTGGCCAATGCCGGAGCTTTGATAGCTGGTCGCCGAAGGCCACTTCGGCTAAGTGCCTATTGGTATTGGTTGCCTAAGCTCTGATGACAATTGAACCTTTTTTTTTTTTAAAAAAAAGATAAAGTAAGGGTATCATTGTCATTTTACCCATAAAGCTTAAATTTCTCTATAGGAGTACAATGGAATTTCAGAATTTTTTGAGGGTTCACTGAGATAAACTTAGTCTGGTGGGCATTAACCGAATTTCTCCCTTAAATTAAATATAATTATTACTCGGGGGAAAGAATACCACTTTAAAAAATTTCAAGTATTTTAATATGGCGCCGTCAGCCGTATGAGCCTCGGACACGTTCCAAAGTTGGCATATACAATTTTTATATATTGGAAATACTTTATTTTTAATTACCTCTTCTGTTTCAAATGTCTCTCATTATGGAATTTTTATGTGTTGGTGCCAAAGAATCCAATCAATAATTTATATCACATACCCAGGCCTATGAAATTATCAAGTATCATAGTTTGAAGGATAACAAATGGGTTAAGGTGCAAATTTATCATAGAAATTTTCGTTGAGGAGTAATATTATTTTGAAAGGTTTTTTTCAGGTTCAATATCACATTGAAAGTTTCAAACATAACAATATTACCCTATAAAGTTAAAAAACCAACATTAACCGTTAAAAAATTGATGTTGATTATTAATTTTTTAATGTTAATGGGTAAAATTGCTCAATTTTAACATTTTCGAGGTAACAATATACCTAAGAAAACTTTCAGGGTAATATTACTCCTTCATAAAAAATTTTGGGACAAATTTTTCCTATAACCCTAAAGTTATTGGACAGAATATTCTATAAAGCTCCAATTTGTTTTTTTAATAGTATATATAATATAAGGATTATTCTTATATATAAAGCTCCGTTGTTTTCGTAAAATTATATATCTACATTTTAATTCATCTATCTATTGGTAAATTTCATAAGCAGAGATGAGATAATTAAGAGTTCAATCTTAATTATTATGTGTTATAATTATTATAATTAAGAATGAGGTTTTTGAGCTTCCATCTCATATTAAATGGCACAATGGCATATAACCCCCAAATTAAAGTTATCTACTATCTATTACGTACTATAACCTCCAATGATTCCACAATAATGTAGATTAATTCTCTTACTTTTGATATTGTAACTCTCGAAAGTGTTGAAGACTTATAAATGCATGCTTGATGTAAGGATTTGAATGTACATAGAAAAGCTTAAGATGAATGAGAATTGCCCCATGTTCTCCTCTTATTTTCTCTTATCTTCTCCAGCCCCTCTACCTTCAATCTCTTATACTTTTCTTATTTTAATAATTCGGTATCAGCACAACACTTTTACCAAATTAGTTCATGGATACTCCCCCTTAAATGATGGATGCTTTATGTTTTGTTTTCTTTCCTATTGTGATGTCAAATGTCAAACTTGATTCATGTTAGGACTGACATCCCTGACATTCGTTTGTTTTTATATTGCTTTTGTTTTTATGCACATGGAGTAGATTACCTACATTTGTATAGCGAGTGTTATGAATTTTTTTAACTCTTTGGCTTTTCAAGAATGAGGTATACTAAGTCTCTAGGTATTGTGGTTTTTTTCACTGAACTTTTGGATGGAGGTATACTTTTCCTTAGAGTTTGAAGTTATACTTCCTCCGCTCTTGTTTTAGGTATGTGAATTTGAACCTCATTATTTATGACCTCACCATTGCTAAAAGTATTCTTGATAAACATTGACTTGTAATTCACTATAAATAAATTATGTGGTGATGGCTTTTAAGTTCTAAAAAGCTGAAATTTTGCAGGAAATTGTTTCAGTTTCTTACTATTTTGACCTTAAAATTATTTCTATCTTCACAAATTCTTGCTCTCCACATAAAGCTGCAGAAATAAAATCTGGACATCAAACACCATTGTGGTAGATGAGCTTGAGGTGCGACCTTTAACAAAAATGCAGAGTTAATGACATACCCTTGGACGTTTTCGTCAGGATCATTGAATCATTTGGTTCTTGGTCTTCTTCCCAGGTACGCACATGCCAAATATAAAATATAAACAAAGATATTGGTGGACATATATAAAAGGCTTCCAATGAGCTTAACTGCATAATTTTGGATGCTTCTACAAATGAACTTAGTTTTCTTGCCATCTTAAATGCATTGGTACACTTAATCAATATAATCTCGTGATAGTAATGGTTCCTAGACATCAGCTTTAACATTTGATCTTGATATTGATGGTATAGTGGTAGTAGCAGAAGTTTATATATTGAGGTAGCCCTTTTAAGTTCTGTAGTGCTATACAGTAAAGCTAGAGGCACGTGGACTCCTAAGGAATTAGGCATGAAAAAACCAACAGAAGTGTTATATATTATCTTTCTTGTTAAATTTTGGAAGTAATCTTCAGATTCTCTACCAACGGACATATACGGCGCAAGCAGCCTTTAATTCATGTCATCATTTTAGAGAGTGTATTTACCCTATTTATTCCTTTTTAAATCTGTAAGATTTCTCTAATTGATATCTGTCGACTACATCATAGGTTCTAATTACTACATTCATTTATCAGTTGCATGATATAGCTGCCTCAGCTTAGTTTTGAAAGCTTTGATAATACTATTTACTTTTATAAGCATGATCAGATGTCTGAATGGCATGAGACCCTTACATGATTAGGAGATATTGTCATAGATATTGTGGTGTTTTCTCAACCTCAATCACTGAATGTTTAAAATTGCAAATAATAATTGGGCGAGAAGAATAATTGGATAAGGGAAAACTAATATAGAATATCATTATATGCAACAAAAAAACATTAATATATTATTCAATTGAGCTTATAAAAACTAAGCATCCAAACAGTTGGCAACTTAATTGTAGGCTGAAGGAGTAATGTATCTCTTTCCTTTGATTAGTTTCTGAAACTAATGAATAAATAAATGACATTGTCCGCATTTGAAGGAATAGCACGAGTGTTTTCGATAAAAAAAAAGAAAAAGAAAAAAAAGAAAAAGACATGAGTGTTTTAGGAAAATTAATCTTCGTGATTGTTGGCGATTAAATGGTACTCCTCCATTCTTAAATATGAGACATATAGTTTATTTTTTTTGAGAGATTAAAGAAGCTAAATAAATTATTTAATCATATTTTATGTTGTGTATCTTTAGATTATATGTCAATTTATTAGTCAAACTAATTAGTTTAGAAAAAAAATAAATATAAATACTCTAAAACAATTTAATTAACTTCATTAGTTTCTCCAAAATAGTAAGCTTTATCTTATATTTAGGATCGGGGAATTAACAGTTTATAGATACATTGCTATTTTGGTTTAACCACGACTTATTAGTTAATGCATTAAGAGTATTAGGTTTTAACGTTAGGGCTATGGGCTTGAGGACGTTCAAAGTAGGCATTTGATGATGCTGGGAATGTTTTAATAGGTATTACTCCCCCCGGTCCTAATTATAGGACAACATTTGGAAGTTGGTTTTGGTCCTAATTATAGAACAAAATTTAAATTTTTGTCAATTTTTTTCCTAAAATACCCCTATTTTATTTTCTCAAATGTGTTTGGTTTTTGATAAGTATATGCATTTAGGTGCATAGAATTTTTCAATCAATAAAACTTTTAAATTGTTAAATTTTAATTTGTTTATCGATGAATTGACGTTAATTTACCAATATATATGCGCGTGCGCGTCTATATGTGTGTGTGCATACTCACACACTTATATGTACACACACACACACACACACATATTTGTGTGTGTATGTGTGTATTTATGTGTGTGGATGTGTCTACATTGTGTGTGTGTTTAGTGGGGGAGATGTGGGGGTTTGTATTTGTGTGTGTGTCTATGGGGTGTGTGTGTGTTTTTTTTGGGGGGGGTGATATGCGCGCGCGCACACTTTCTAATTGAAATGATGATCTTGTTATATATACATACATACACATATATGTGTGTGTACACACACATATATGTGTGTGTATATGTATATATAGCAAGATCATCATTTTAATTAGAAAGCATGAAAATGAAGATTCTAGGTTGGGGAGGTATGTTAATGTCATTGAAAATTTATATAAGGGCATTTTAGAAAAATGAGCAAAATTAACTAATTTAACTCCCCTCCTTAATCTCTCTAAAATCGGTTAAATATGTCTTATAATTAGGACCGGAGGAAGTATTACATTATTTATGTCATTAACATAATTCATTTCCTATCCGTTGGTGAGTTTTTTTATGTTTAATATATTAATTTGTGATTATGTGGCATTATATGTGAATCATATTCAGCTTTGACTGTCAAAGACTATATATGATGCTCCTTTCAACAATAATGGGTGCATATTGTGAAAGTTGTAATGTGTTACATTGGTAGCTGCTCATCTCCTATATGTTGGTGAATTTAATTCATTTTGTAGGAGGTTTTATATAGTCTTTTTTTTTTGGACAACTATATATTGTAACATCCCATTTTAAAAACAACGGAATTTTTTTTTTTAAAATGGTGATCAGAGTAGAGCTTTTTGACCAAAACGAGTAACTGAACCTTGATAAAATATAACCACAGTGTAATTGTTCTATTATAGTCTTCTAACATCCGAAGGAAAGTAAAATACATAACTAGAGACATAACAAAATAAAACTCCGCCTTGGGTCCTACGTAGCTTGCTTGCCTCTCTCTTCCGACCTTGGTCCTCCCGACTCTGAAGCTACAGCTGAGATCCAATTCCCGATTGGATCTCAGGTAACGGTTAACCTTATGCTCAAATAAGACAGTATATGGATAACGGCATGTACATAATCACATAACAGCAGTATATCACTACATAAGCACACAGCAGATGCATGATCACATATTGGCAGAACATAAGCACATAGCAGTATGTAAAGCCCCACATAATGTTTGCACATAACCAGTGCCGTGACGGCCCATCGTGTCCTCAGCGCTAGGAAAACCCAACGGCGTTATCAAGACTATAACCCGTATAAAGCTGTATGTATACCGACAACCCTAGACAAAGCTTAAGTATATAAGCATGTCTATCACATATAGTATATGAGCAGCATAAGTGTTAAGGTTACAATATGTGTCTGTACCTCCGTTGACGATTCCGGACACTTTAGTAGGATTGTGGTACGCTTGACGGCGGTACGACGATGGTATGACAGCGGAAACAGCGATTCGTGATTTCGGGTATCCTATAAGGATAGTATCACCGGTGTGAGCATTTAAGATCATATCAGGCAAATTTCGGTACAAATTACCATTTTGCCCCTAGATTGACTATTTGGCGGAATTTTGCCAGTACTTCGCTATTTTAATTTTAAACTTTCAAAATTTTTGCTATAATCCTTCCTCTAGCATACTCTTAAGATAAATATCATATTTTTTCCTAAAAACATGATATCTAAGCTAACTTAAGAATTAAAGACTACTCTTGTAATATCCCAATTTTCAAAAGCGAAATAATTTATTTTCCATTTAAAATCATCAGAGTAGTGTATTTGAGTGGAAGAGTAACTGATACTTATATTTCAAAATGCTGTAAGTCTGGCTGAATACAATAGCGGTGTAGTAACCGCGTGGTTCAAAAGGGATGTACAACAACAAAAGGAAGGCTTCCGCCAGAATGTCAAAGGAAATCTTCAGCCGGGTCTACTATGCGTCCTGCTTGCGCTTCCCTTTGTCCTCCGTCCTTGGTTCTTCTGACCTTGACGCTATGTTAAGAGCTGAGGTCCCATGCATACGGACCCCAGGTAACGGTTAACCTCATGTTTATATATATCATATATGGATCACAGATATTCACAAACATACATAGTTGATAAGTATCTAGACAAATGTATCCCTGGCATATAAGCCCCTTGGCAGATATGTCACACCTAGCAAGAGTTTCACACCCAGCAATTGTTTCACACCAAGCAACAGCAATTGTTTCACACCAAGCATTTCACACCCAGCAAGCGTATCCCAATACCCAGCAAGAATAATCATAACAATAGAACATGAACATATCACAGAGCAAATAGCTATCTCATATAATATAGCACATATACGCATATAATAACCATCAGAGTTAGTGTTACTAATACGCGAATGTACATTAATTACCTTATACAAGCATACCATACATATAGCACATATACGCATACAGTAAACATCAGAGTTAAAGTTACCAGTACGTGGACGTACATTCGTTGACGAGTTTTGTTCTATTGGTCAGAATGCGGTCACAAATATCCTATAAGGGTAATATCATCTCTATTAATTCACAAACATTATTCCAAGAGATATCTTGGCTATATAAGACCATTTTACCCCTGGTGGATTTATTTTCCAGTTTATTCCCTAATTTTCGGAAAAAAAAAAACGCTGATCCAGCATTTATGGGCAGAATTTCGCCTAACTTCGAAAAATCATAACTAATTCTAGAAAAATCGAACCGAGGATCCGTAAAATTTCCCGGAATCCTTGAGAAGTCTACTTTCGAGGAAAAATATTGGAACTTACCCATAACTCATGGAAAATTCCCAGTTTAATCATTTCAAACTGCTGCCCAGAATTTCGCACAGAAAACATAACCTAACTTCTGAGATTTTTATCTTTTTGCACAGAGCTTCAAATCACACACTCTTTATAGATTTAGAAAGCCCTAGATGTCTACTTTCACCATGAATTGTCTCAGAATTTTCGAACATCATCTTCTTCATAAAATACTGGCGTTTTTACCTCTGACTCCAGGAATCGCTAATCGATGAAATTTCGCCAGAGCTTCGCTATTTTGATCCTAATCTTCCAAAGATTTTGCTATAACTTCTTCTTCATCAAATTTTTGAAATAAAGACAGTGGAACCCATAAAAACATGAAAATAAAACTATATTTGGAAGATTGAAGATCAAAACAACATTTCTAGCATTTCTACTTCATAACTAAGAATTTGAACTTATGAACTAAAAACTCTCTTACCTCTTGAAGAACCTTGCTTCCTACTTCTTGAAGCTCTTTCACTCTCTCCCACACACTCTAAAATTTCGGTTGTGCTTGGAGGACTTGGTGAGGAGTTTGTGTTGCCTCAAGCCTCTATTTATAGCCAAAAAAATGAGTAGCCTCCAAGCAACTTGAATTGATCTTGGCCCTTGGTATTTACTTGGAGAAGAGGGAAAAATCTTGCCCCTACAACTCACCAAAAACGTCCACCCTCCCCCCTTAGCTCTTAAGTTGTTGCTTCATCTCCTATTTACTCCCAAATGCTAATTTAGTTAGGCCTAAGTTGTTGTTTTAATTCAAAATCCAATTTCACTTTTGTAATCCTAATTTTATGACTAGATTTATGGTGATTTTTAATTTCCCAAACACTTAGGTATGAATCTTAAAAGTAACTGAAAATAATTTTGGGAATAGCCAAGTTGAAGCTCTTAATTCACTGATTCCAAATATGTATTTATATGTAATACTTAGTTCCAATATTTCAAGATATGATTTAATTTCTATGAATTCTTCTTGATTTGCATTTGATTAACAATTACTTGCTCCCCAAGTTTCTACTAATCTTCTCTCACAAGCAATTGACTTATGTGTTTGCATTATTATCATAACAATTTCCCTTCTTGTTTCCCTAGTAATTTCGTCCCCTTCCCCCTAATTTTAATTATCAATTTACATTTTATTTGCTCTCACACCTTAGGAAGAAAAATCTTTTATTGATCCAAGTAATTTCACAAGGATTTAAGATTAAGGGTTTATATAAATTCTTTAATTAAATATTTTCGCCACTTTCATTAGTTAGAGGGAGAATTAATGAATCCTTGGTTATTATTGATAGTATAGTGTTTTAGAGGTTACTAAGCTTAATTACCAAAATTTGACAAGTTTCTAATTTAATTTCAGCTTCTAAATATCATTTGATCCTTAATTATGACCTTTATAAATTAATTATTAACTAATTTCAAAAATTAATAAAGTATCTCAATTATTGCAATTTCAATTGCCCAATAATTGTTACTAATTTCCTCTAATTGATTTTACCATCCTCTGATGATTTTAAATGGTTATATTTTATGATCCTTAATAAGATTTAGGAAATTGAATTTTGGATTTATTAGAATCCAAAGAAAATTTCCCTAAATATGATGATAAATCAGTTAAAAATTTAGAGACAACATATTCTCCTATTTTAAGGAATATTTAGTTGCCTCTTAGGATTGCTCACAATATTCAGAGTGTTTTATAACCCTTAACTTCACTTAGAAATTTCTAGCTCTTTATTCCTCCTAATTTCATGAGAAATCACCTTAGAAAATAAGGTAATTATTCTACTAGTTTTGAGACCACAAATTCACCTATTTTCAATAGGTATCATTTACTAAATTATGATATTTATCCTAAGTAGGATTTTTAGGGTATTACAACTCTAGCAATTCTACTATAACTACCGAAAGAACTACTTAAGCTAAAGACTAAGGACTGAAGAACTTACCCAGAGCTTGGCTATGAACTTCTTACTCCTTTTCCAGAGCTTCTCTCTCTAACTTCTCTCTAGGATTGTGAGTGAATTGGTGAAGAATGAAGAGAAATGAGAGGCTATATATAGAAAAAGGGAGTGGCAATTCCGTAATTTCGCTGAACTTGTCTGGTTGAATTCTGACTGTCGGATCGCACTTTTTTGAAGTGGCTTGATCTTGACCATACACCTATAGGCCGACCTCCCCCTCCCACAAGAAGACAAAATTGATGACATCATCATGCTTATGTTATCTTGCTTTATCAGATGAAATTCCTGGTTCGGTGTCCTGATCGCGAAATTTTTTGTAAAATCTTAAAATTCTGGGAACAACACTCTAAAGGTCTTTTCTTCCTCTTCAAGAATACTGGATTTTCCCATCCTTATACTCTCATTAAGGACATTCCGTTATCTGCCGAAAATCCTCGGTATTCGTGACCGATTACCAAAATGACTTCGGTCGGTGCCAACTTCTGGACAAAAACTCACTGATCAATAATATACTCTGGTTCTTCCCAACTTATCCCCAGAATCTCGCATCCGAATTATTTTCTATCGGTTCTCATTTTGACTGTCTGCTTTAATTCTACAGAACATCTTCTTAGCCTGATCTCCAAAACACTTCATCGGTTACAGAAATGACTTCGGAGACAGCCTACTTCGAGATACAAATTCACTTGTTCCTAATATACTCTGACCCTAGCAACTTAGTTCAAGGTTTTCTGGATAGAATTTTATTTCTATCCGCAGTCATTTATCCTGTTCATTTTTTATTAATATAATATTATTAAATCAACACATGTCTTAATCTTATATTATTATTATTTTCACCATCCTTATCTCTTCCCATTCCCAAAAATTTCGGCCCACACACATATAAATATATAAAATTAATTTTTTTCATTTATCCTAATATCCTATTTATCTTGTATTTATTTTTCCCAAAATTTTCCCTAAATTTCTATAATCTTATAAAATTCCCAAAAATTACTTAATTAATCCCTTAATACTTTTCAATAATTTTCTTAATTAAAACCAATCATTTTATCACAACAATTTTATTGACATTAATAATTCAAGCTCCCTGCAATTTATCAAAAATCATAAAGTCAATTTTAGTCTCAGAATACTTTTTAATTTTCCTTCTTTTTATTTTTATAGGAAATAATTTATTAAATTGTCTAAATTAAGAATAATATGCTTTTTAAATTTTTAATAATTATTCCATGCCTTTTAGAATTTTTCCTAATTCTTCTCAGGATATTTTATGGCCTTAAGACACATTTTTCACATTTCCGATATTAAATTTCCTTTAATTTTCTTAATATTTTTCTCTGAACATATACTAGTCACATAACATGTTAAGATCAAAATCTTCGTAAATAGGCATTTTTATTATTGTGACATAATATTCCAGATAATAGTTATCCGGGTATTACATATATTGTCTTGATTAATGAGTGTATTGAATTGGTTTTAATAATTTATCCGTGAGGGACCAAACGTTGAGTTTTCACTATGATAATGGTGATCATGTAGCTATTGTTAAATAGACTTCACAAATGTGATATATTTGGTGTGTGTGCATGCATTGATATGAAAAGAGAATATTATTAGGGGTTAAAATCATAACACCCGTCTTACATACCTCTTTTTATTACATAGAAGCGTTTATTACTAGTTCACTTAGGGCCTAACTCTAATACGCATATTTTGTCATAAAAATGATTTACAATTTATAGGTAAATATCTAATGGAAGTAAAATCTTTTCCCGTCTTGATCTACTTGTCCATGATCTCCTTCTCTGTCTTTGGGCTTCTTGCCTGAGCTGCAATTTTAGCTATGTAAAAAATGTTGGGATAGATTCAAATGTATCCTAGTTGTAGCTTTTCTCTTACATATTATGTGTTCCTTTATATGCATATATGAACCATTGTGTTATTTGTGTTGTAAACACAAGATAGACAATAGGTCCTAGTGTAACATCCCAATTTAAAATACCGATTTTTTTTTTTAAAAAAACAAACCGTGATCAGAGTCGAGCATTTCGATTAAACGAGTAACTGAATATTTAGAAGTACATAGCCATAGTGTAATCATCCTTATACAGTCATCTGTTGATCCCAAAAAGACAATATCTAAATAGTTCAAAAACTAAACATATAAGATCTTCCAATCCGCCTACATCGGCTACTTGCCGTTCTCCTCCACCCTGGATCCTCCTAACCTGAAGCTACAGCTGAGATCCAATTCCCAATTGGATCTCAGGTAATGGTTAACCTTATGCTCAAATAAATCATATACATGCAACAAATATTCATAGCAACATAACAACACATCAATACATAAGCACACAGCAGATGCATGATCAACAATGGACAGAACATAAGCACACAACAATATGTAAAGCCCCACACTATGTCTGCACATAAACCAGTGCCACGATCTCCCATCGTGTCCTCAGCGCTAGGAAAACCCAACGACGTTATCAAGACTATAACCCGTAATAAGCTGTATGTATGACTGACAACCCTAGACAGAGTCTCAGTATAACAATATGTCTACCACATATATGTCTATAAGCAGCATAAGTGTTAAGGTTACAATATGCGTCTGTACCTCCGTTGACGATTTCGAGTACTCCGATAGCGTGGTGGTGCGTTTGACGGCGGTACGACGGTGATTTGACAGCGGTGACAGCGGAAACAACGATTCGTGGTTTCGGATATCCTATAAGGATAATATTACTTGTATGAACATTTAAAACCAAAACAGGCAATTTAGGTACAAATTACCATTTTGCCCCTAATGTGATTATTTGGTGGAATTTCGCCAGAGCTTCGCTATTTTGACTTTAAACTTTCAAAATTTTTGCTATAACCCTTTCTCTAGTATACTCTTAAAATAAATATCATATTTATTCTTAAAACATGATATCTAAACTAACTTGAAAAATTAAAACTACTCTAGCGTTTCTACTACAACTATTGAAAAAAACTACTTAACTAAAACTAGGGACCGAAAACTTACTCAGAGCTTCGCTAGGATTTCTCTCCAGATTGCTCCTTCTTCTCCCTCTCTCAAATTTCGGCCTTCTTGAAGGGAAATGGTGTGAGGATTATGAAATGGAGCAAGGGGTATTTATAGGGAAAATCTGGTTACTATTCATGCTTTGTCAGACGAATTCTGAACCGTCGGATCACACTTTTCTGAGGTGGCTTCATCTTGGCCCTCCACCTGTTTAGGCCGACTTCTTCCCCCCCTAAAAGCCAAAATTGCTGACCTCATCCTAGCTGCATCATCAAACCTTATCCTCTTGCTTTATCTAATAAGTTCCTGGTTTGGTGTCCTGATCGCGAAATTCCAAAAAAACTTAAAATTCCGGAAGCAATACCTTGAAGGTCTTGTCATCCTCTTCGAGGTTACTGGGTTCTCCTCACCTTATACCCTTATTAAGGACATTCCGTTATCTGCCGAAAATCCTTGGTAGTTGCGACCGGTTACAGAAATAACTTCGGCCAACACCAACTTCTGGATAAAAATCCACTGACCAATAATATGTTCTGGTTTTGCTTAACTCATCCCCAGATTCTGGCAACGGAATTATTTTCTATTGGTTCTCATTTATCCTGTTCACTTTTAATTATTAATATATTATTACTTATTTAACTCATCTTAAAACTATATTACTATTATATTCAAATATCTTCTTCATCCTTATCTCCCCTAAAATTTCGGCCCACACCATATATACATATATATATATATATTTTTTTTCCCTTAACCACATATATTATATTTATCCTATATTCATTTTCCACAAAATTTTCCTATTGGTCCATAAGCAATTTCATGGATTTAGGCTTATAAAATTCCCAAAAATTACTTAATTAATCCTTTAATAATTCCTAATAATTTTCTTAATTAGAATTAATTATTTTCTCACAACAATTTCATTAACATTAATGATTTAAGCCCTATGCAAAATATTAAAAGTCATAGAATCAATTTTGATTCTAGAATACTTTTTAATTTTCCTTCTTTTTATTTTCACAGGAAATATTTTATTAAATTGTCTAAATTAAGAATAATATATTTCCTAAATTTTTAATAATTATTCCATGCCTTCTTGAATTTTCCATAATTTTTTCCTTAGTACTTTCCTTTGAAAACAGACTAATTATACTCTATTTTGAGACCATAATTATCATAAATGGATATTTTTATTATGGTAACATAATAGTCCAGATAGTAATTATCCGGGTATTACACCTAGTGGGCTAGTGGGTCTTTGGGTCGCGAAACCTATTAAGTATTCAGATTGTAATGGTCACTATTGAACTATATTGTCTCTTAAACGAGGACCTTATGGAATCTAGAATTGGAATTGAATTTTGATCTATGTTTATGGTGGACGAAGTATAGAACTAGAAGATGCTTGAAACTGTTATAGAAATACTCAGTTTGCTGGATCTTGCCAGATGAATTTAGAATATTCCTGAATCGCTTGCCATTGATAAAAGCTAATTTGAACCAAGAACTTAAAGAAAGATTTGTTTTTGATGGAATATGTCTACGAGAGGTTGAAACTCGCACCAATATTGAATACTACTGAACCAAGAAAGAAAATTCTAGCCGTTCACTACTCGGTGGTGTGTATTGAGAAAATCCTAGCCGTTCATTACTCTAGTGGTGCATTAAATTTTTCCTTATAGGGGTGTGTTACCACTTTGGTGGTATGGATTGGGATATCTCATGGTGAAGCAGGATATAATAGTCGCGTGTGCCTCTCAGTTGTTGAACCTTGTGAGATGATTTCACAAATTTGAGCCAGTAATTAATATGTTTTCTTAAACTTGAGCTGGCAGTAAATGTGTTTTCTTGATCTTGAGTTGACAACAATTATGTTTTCTTTGAAAATATGAAAGCAATATTTTTGTATAGTGCGATTGTGAAAATGTACTAGGACCACAAGAAATATTTAATAATTGAAAAATCAAAAAATTTGAATGAGACAACATGGAGGAATGGAAAAGAAGTGACATGATTGTTGTGGCTGATGTGTTTAATTGAAAAGCGGTGCAGTTGATGATCATGATGACTCAAGAACAGGACCTGATAGAATGATCTAGAAATCTAAACTGATTAAAGATAGATAAAAACTACTAGCTATAGTGCAAGAAAAGAAGAAAGTAGTCTGAGACTTAGATTGAAAAAACTCAGACAAAGGATAGATGAGTAAGGTCTATAATAATGAATGAAGTCGGAGATTATGTATTCCTATAAGTTTCTCTGATCATTGGAATCAGTAGAGCAATCAAGAGACGAAAGCTTAGCCCTTGCTATATTAGTCTATTTGAGATTCTTGTAAGAATTGGATCAATAGCAAATTTTGAGGACGAAATTTATTGAACGGGGGGAGAAATGTAACATCCCAAATTTTGGGACCAAAAGGCTAGAAATAAGACTGAGATAAAATGGCTGCTAAGCCAGTAAGAGCCAAAAGTCTTAAATTGTTGAAGAGCCAAAAGGTTATTCTCCTCTCTCAATTCTTTAGCCATTACCTCCTTTAGCCATCATATTATAACATCATTGAAGAATACTCATCTTCCCTAAAGTTAGCCTCTGATGGATTGTGAATTACTCAAACCAGAAGTAGGGGGGAGCTTTACATAGAAGAAAGTAAGAGTTTGAAGAAAGATTGAAAGTTTGCATGCCATCATATATTCTTGCTTCGATACCAAAGGTATGGATTAACTTTCCAAGACACCGATTGTATGCAAGATTTCAGTCCTTCTTCTCTTATTTTCTTCCATGTAAAGCTCTCCCCCCCCCCCCTTTCCCTCCTACTTCTTGTAAGTAGAGGGGAATCATAGTACACAGGTTTATTAAAAAATGATGCTATCCAACTTACAGCCCGAACCAAATTCATTAAGTTCACAATCTCAGGGAAAGTATCCTTAAAGAAATCTTTGATTATTTTGGCTATTTTTACGCAGTCAGATTGGTTTAAATAAGCGGAATAATGATCATGTAGATCGTTACCCATGCTTAATAAGCTTTTTCCATATATCATAGGCATAAACAATAACTTCACTAATTTACGAGTTAAACCTGTTCTTATAATATTGTATATCCTATTATTAGGTTCTTGACTAAAGCTATCTTGAAGTTTATTTCGAACATAGGTATAAATATCTTTTATATCTTGGGTTGGTTCACTGGGAATGAGATTCGTAGATTTGGCTAGTTGTTCATCGTCATGAAAATAGTAAGTGGTAAATCAAGTTTATCTCACAGAGACTCAATTCAGCTAGTGATTAAGTGTCAAATTTCTTTTTTCGTTTAAGTTGAATAAATTAGAGTTGTTTTCAATATGGGTAAAAAGAAATGCAAATAGAACAAAAAATTAATAACAACAAAAACTTTTCACTACAAAAAAATTCAATTTTTGTGACGAAAAAATTCCGTTGCAATACCACGGAATTTGTTCGTCGCAAAAAAGGCCTCGCAATTGTTATGGAAAATTGAATTTCCGTCGCAATTTGAGATTGAATTTTTTTTTTCGTCGCAAATTTCAAAATTTGAGACAGATTTTTTTTTTTTTTCCGTTGCAAAACTCATTTGGGTAATTGCGACGGAATTTTTTCTGTCGCAAAAAATAAAAAATTTTTAAAAATAATTTTAATTAAAAAAATATAAACAAATTTCGTAAAAAATATTATTTTATTTTTTCCAGAATAGTCAATCATATAAAAAAAATTATTCTTTTATTTTATTTTTTCAATCAATAAACTTTTCGTTTTTATTTGAAAAAAAAAAACAAACTTGGGAGTGTCTTAACACTTGTTCAATAATTCATCTTTTGAATCATGGTTTATGTGTATAATTCTTTTTATTTCACACAAAATTCAAATAAATATGTCTTTTAAGGTTTTATGTGTATCGGCATATACAATATTATTGGATTGGAATTAAGTATTGTTGAGACTAGCCATAAATAATTATCTCTTCTAATACACAAAATTCAAATATTAAATTTACTTAAATAACCAATTTTTCCACTCAAGTTTTTACGACAGTCGGTACTAAGCATTCCAGTTTTAATTATAATTTATCAACCAACAGCCCAACAATGCAAATAGGAGATATAGCTTGTTAAATGGATAAGAGCATATTCACAACACCAGAAAAAAAAAAATTGTAGGTAGAAGGGGCGTTTTTAAAGATAAGTAAGAAAAATACCTCACAAGTGTTTGAGGCGATATTAGAGGACCAAATCCAACAAGAAGGGGTGTCTTTCAAACTTTATCCGGTATACCTATAATCGGCCAACAAGAAATTTCATTTTGGTTTGAAATTAATGATGTGGAATAATGTTGAAGAAGATAAGCAGGAAAAATACTTGACTGGAGAGTTTTTGAGGTAGGGAGGCGCTGAGGAAGGAAACTCGCCGGCGAGAGAAGGAGAACATTTGGACTGGAGTCAAAAAACACTTGGAGGGGGGTGTTTGCACAAAGAAGAAGTAAAACTCCTCTTCTTTTAAGAGGGGTAGTGCAAGTTGGAGCAAAAACGGGTAAAGCAGCTTGAAAGCAAATGGGAAATAGAAGAAGACAGATACGTGAAGATAAAATGGTAAAGTAATTGAAGTTTGCGACAGAATTTATTTTCCATCGCAAATTTCTTTTTTTAATTATTTTTCTGACAAAGATTTTTGTGAGCAAAGTTTTTCAAATTTGCTACGGAAAATAAATTCCGTCACAAAATTTTGAGACGGAAAAAAAATTCCATCGCAAAAAAAATAATTAAAAAAAAATTTGTGGCGGAAAAATTTTCCGTCGCAAAACCCATGAGGATTTGTGACAGAATTTTTTTTTGTGGCAAATCCTCATAGGTTTTGCGACGAAATTTTTTTCCGTCAAAAAATTTGTTAGTTCTCTATGGGTTTTGATGATAATAATTAATTGTAAAACCATGATTGTTGAATTGGCTTTAGAAAGCATAAACTTGCTGAAAGAGGTAATACTCGAGTTTCAGTAGGAAAACTCGAGTATTGGAATTTCAAAGAAAAGCTCAATGCACTTAACTGAGGATAATACCGTAGTATTCAGAAGAATACTCGAGTATTGGAGCTTACAGAGAACATCGCAAGTTTTCCATCAAGGAAAACTTGAGTATTGATATGTATACTCGAGTTTGAGCCTATGTGACTCTTCAAACATTTTTAACTGAAATGGAAAACCTTGGTTTGGAAAACTATAGTTTCGAAAACTAAGGTTTGGAATTTGAAAAGACAGTTTTCCATCTTGGCTCCAGAATTCAAATATTTTCATTTTTAAATGAAAACTCAAGTATCACATTAGAATACTCAAGTATTAAGTCAAGTAAAGATGTTCTTAAAATTACTGGCATTTATAAACTTCAGTTTTGAAAACTCCAGTTTTGGAAACTACTGTTTAGCACTTTCTAAAATAATTTCAAAGTTTCAAAACTAAAGAGAAAACTCGAGTATGAAGATTCAAACTCGAGTATTGAGCCATACAGAGAGCTATTAAGTTTTCTAAGCCTCCAATACTCCGGTATAGCATGGAAACTCCGGTTTTGATGTTTTGGACAAATATGCATCAAGAGTCCAAAACTCGAGTATTGATAGAATACTTGAGTATTGGCTTAAGTTCATCAGGAACACCAAAGCACAAATCACGAGTCTCGTCTATGGAAGGAGATTACTCGAGTATAGATACAGATACTCGAGTATAGGCTTAAGTGCATAGTGACAAACTCGAGTATTGGTCGCACCTTCTGATAATTCAAATTTGTGAAATCTGTGTAATGTTTATGGAATGATCCGAATGTTTTATATTATTAATTATCATCATTACCAGATATGTTTAATGTATTTGCTAGTGTATTTCAGCCTAATTACAGTGTTTCAAAGAGATTAAAGGTGCTGTTATTACACAAATCAATGTCTTGTCAAAAGCATTAAATGTAAGGCCACCTAATTAGCTATACTTTGATCTACCAAGGCTTACACAAAACAAAAGGGTTAAAGTGCCATACATCTAACTTTGGACTGACAATCCCAACGGATATAAACGGCTAGAAGTCACCCTCTATCAAAAAGATCAAAGTTCAAGCAAAAGAGTAGAGAGAGAAGAGATAAAGTTCTTCCAATTGATAACCATCTTCATCAATGGTCAATTGAATGCCTGTAACAGTCATTAACTACACTTTAAGTATAAATAGAGTTGCATTCAATTCTGTCAATAGAACAACAGAGCAAAAATTGATTTAAGCTTTAATTTTGTTCAACTACTCATAGAGTTTCTATACAGAGTATCGGTTGATACTACTTGAGCTTCAGTGTTTAGCTTATTTTCTCTTAAAGAGAGTATTTTACTTGTATTATCATTTGATTGTATTAATCTCAAGTCGAGGGACTTGGAGATTTGGGAATCATTGATTACAACTTGTAAGGGGGAGCAAGTTCTAGAGAGAGAATTGCTTCAGAGTTACAGAGTGTGTAATCAAGTGATTTAGTGGAAATCTCAGGGTGCCTGAGGACTGGATGTAAGCCAAGGAGTTGGGCTGAACCAGTATAAATTTTTGAGTGTTGCTATTCTTTCCTTCTCTCTGTGTTTATCTGATTATTCGCCATAAGGGAAGAACTCGTGAAAATTTTTCAGAATCCCCAATTCACTCCTCTCTTGGTGATTTAGCTCCTTTTTTAGGAATTTATTTTCCGTCGCAAAAAGGCGAAATTTTGCGACGGAATTTATTTTCCGTCACAAAAATCTATTATTATTATTTTTTTGTCACAATTTTGCGACGGAATATTTTTCGTCACAAATTCCGTTGCAAATTCCGTTGCAAATTCACTATTTTCTAGTAGTGTTTTCACAGAGAGAAAATTTCAATATAAAAAAGAAAACCTATAGTCACTAATCCCTTATTTGTTTATTAGATTTTATTCCCACTATATTAATTTTAACTTAACTTAATCAGCTAATCTAGAATATTAATGTTTATAAATGCCTGTCAGTTTATTTATATACCTATCTCAATTAATTATGTAATGTCTCACACCACTAATTAAGATGTAATTCAAATCGGGCTCACTCTAATTTGATTATGCGGAGCTTCTAGGTATATGTCTATCCTAGATGCAAATTAGATTAAAATCTAATTCCACATTATTTAATCTCAAAGTCAATTTAAGATTCCCTTCGTCAAGTTCAATAATAAATTCCCAAAAACATGTTCAATGGTGGCCAATCACTAAGCAATGAATAATAAAAACAAGATTAAATAAACTGAATTAATATTGAGCAAAACTAATTAATGAGAATAATCTTTAAAATCCAAATAAGTTCATAGGTCCTCTAGGTTGAATAAGCAAATCAGCCACACTTGGCTTCCAGATGACAACAACAGTAATATCCAATATTCAGACTCCGAGACATATCGAAAATGATAAGAATTGAATGGAACTAGAGTCAATTGAGATAACAAAACAAAGAATAAGAACAAAGGAAACCAACAGCAGCCTTTTCGTTCGTTCTGGTTCGGTGCTCCGATAGTGCTTCTTTCCCAAAACGTTGATGCTCCTCGACTTCCTGTGAATGACCGCCTCCCTCTCTCTGCGAATCGTCTCTGTTCTCCCTGGAATAGTTGCGCCTCTGCTCTCCTCTTCCCCCCCCCCCCCCGCACTCCCACGTCTCTGTTTTTCTTTTTCTGTCTGCTTTCTGCCCAGCCGTCCCTCTTTTCTGCATGTGTGTGCGTTTTAATAGATGTTATTTTAGGGTTTTGTTTTGCTTGGAGAATAATAAACCATTCTGTTCCAAATATAAATATTCTAGATATAGAGGAGTATGCAATTAAGATGATTATATTGAGGAGGCAAGTACTCTATTAAAGTATCAAGACATAATAATTGCAAAGACCTTAAAATAAGTTTAGGTACTTGAAAGAAATAAAGAGATTTTAATAAATTATATCATAGAAAAAATGAAATTGAAAAGATAAGGTTGTTGACAACCAATTTGATAATATCACGTGATCAAGTATGAGGGGATCTTATACATAAATCTATTGGTAGACAAAAGAGATATTGGCCAAAAGGAGAAAAGATGCAATGAAATATGATTATGTTCCTTCAAAATGTGGACATTATATGGACTTGTAGTCCAATTATTTGACACATAAAATTATTTGTGACATATCAATATTCATTTGAAAATAAAGATTTTCGCAAAGACTTAGTGATGATTATGATAAGCTATATATGAAGTTGTGGTAGATACAATAATTTTTGAATATCTTATCAGTAAAGTTTACATGAGAATTCTTGAAGGATCCAAAATGCCAAGCATGTCCAAGAAAAACCTTTGATATATATAAAATGTTATGTTGTTTAAAATAATTTAAGTATGTATAATTGATTCATAAGAAATATATTGGAAATGAATAATTTCACACATTGCTTTAATGCTTCATTGATTTCAAAATTACAAAGTTTTGTTATGATGATTTTGCCTACAAAAATATATTGAATTTAACAAGAGATCCCATGCCTGATAATATTTACATATCTTGTTGACGTTTTATGTTATAATTAAGTCCCTGCAAATATGTATGTGAAGTAAACATGATTTTAATTAATTATTATTAAAGGGAGTAGAAATGACATTGTACTTTGGAGAAGTAAACTTGATATTATCACCATAACTGGGGGAGTATAATATAACGATGTACTCTTTTCCTTGATCAAGGTTTTGTCTCACATGGTTTTCATGGTAAGGTTTTAAACAAGACAACTTCAATAAGTATTGTGTACTATTTTTCCTTCATTACATATTTGTCCCAATGGATGTTTTTTTCCCCTAGTAAAGTTTTAATGAGGCATAATATTTGTTTATAAACATTCAAGGGGTGTTATAAATATTATAATTTTGTGCGGATGTCCATAACATCCAAGAATGAAGCCTTTGATCTTCCATCTATCTCATATTGAATGGCACAATGGCATAGAACCCCAAAATTAAAGTTATCTACTATTTATTTCTATAACCTCCAATGATTCAATCATGTAAAATAATGTAGATTAATTCTTTTATGATATCATAACTTTTGAAAGTGTTGAAAACTTATAAATGGAGAATTTCTCTTATCTTCTCCATCTCTCTCACCTTCAATCTCTTATACTTTTCTTATTTTCACAATATTACAATATATATATATATATACCTGAGAAAATGAAAATGTTGTCTTCAGAAAGTCAATTACAAACCCTCAAACTTTTAATCTTTAAATTTATAAATAAAAGAATAATTTGCAGTACATCTTTAAATTTGATGCATGAGCGTGATCTTTTACACTTTTTACCAAAAATATTTACTGACATGATGAAATTCTCCGAGGGAGGCTAGCTTTTGGTAAAAATATTTATAGTGACTGTGGATTGTCTAAAGTTCCCAGAAGTTGATGATGGCTCAAGGCATGTTAGATTCTACAGCAATATTTTCATCTAAATTATTACCACGCTAATTAACTAATGTTTTAAGCTAGTTTTCTTAATTAGCTAGGTCTGGGAGTCTGCAACAACTTGCAGTTTAATATTGTTATCTTGCAGTTGGAAAGCAGCTCGCAGGTGGTCAGAACAACCTAAAAGAATTCAAAGCATCTCCACGTGTCCAACAGACATTTGTGTATTCGGTTTCCTAAGAGTTTCCAAATCAGGGAATTATAAATATCATCTTCCACCCACAGCTCCCAAATAATTTCCTTTTATGAAAAAAAAAAGTAGGGAGTATTTCCATGCACTCCTATATAGCCATTTAAAACCCCTAAAAGTTTATGAAATTTCACCGCACCCCTAGGATTAAACTGAAATCAAAATTTATGAGTGAAAAAAAAATGTGCCTTCTTTTACAAGTCAAATATTATTATCTTACAAGACAAATAAGTGTAATTACATGACCATGCATCTTGGCCATGTACAAGACAAAGATCATATTCATAAGAATATATGTTATTTACAAGACACATGTGAATTTATAAGTCAAATATGGCTATTTACAAGACATGTGAGAATTTATAAGACCATCTCAGCCATATGCAAAATAAGGGCATAAATGTTTTTTCAGCCAAAAACTTAATTTCAGTTTAGTCCTATGTGTGCAACGAAGTTTTAGAAAATTTTGGGGTCTGTTTGATATTAAATGGCTATAGAGTGTGTGCAATGAAATTTTCACATGTAAGTAACTGAAATCCAACTTATTGGTATACCATATAAGAATTGAAAAAAAAGATGATTAGAAGAGAATTAAAAGAGGGTGAACCTTGAAAAAACGATAAGATTGCTATAATATAATCTAGAGGTCACAAGTTTATATTATGAAAGTAGCCTCTTTACTTATAGGAACCCTTATATATTAAGGCTGTGTAGACATCTATCTCTCTCCTTAGGCTCTACCTAACTAAATGGAACCTTATGCATTGGACTATCCTTTTTACGAAAAGAAACATAAGAAGACTTGCTACTTCCTCTTCAAAATACTTTCTTTCTCTCTTACCTATAAATGGACTTGAAGAGGATTCATCAAAATTAAATTTAATGAATAACACATGAATAAGGAAAGCAGGTACATATGTGAGCGTGAAGCACATATGACTTCAAATTAAGTATAACATCGACGAATGAATTGGTCATAAAGTTTGAGGGTATTGTCTCTAAGTTGGGATTTCTATTGGGTGGTTAAACCCACGTGAACAAGATTTCTTACCCAATAAGATCTGATGGAATTTGGAGCTTTTTGTTTATTTAATATAATATCTAATATTAATACTAATACTTAATCATTTAGTGTACTTTTGGTGGTGGTTTTCATCAAGGAGCTAGGCCAGGTGTCAATGATCAGTAAATCATGTGTGTCCAGAAACCAACCAAAGTGATCAACTTTGCGTACGGTTCCATATTAGTTTACCATATCCTTTGCGTTATATATATATATATATATATATATATATATATATATATATATATTGATATAAAAAAAGTTTTGGAAGGGTTCGACACCAGTCTCCTACCAAGGTCAGGGCACGGCCCCAGGCTCTATGAGCACTTACTGGGGACTTACGAGATCGCCTACCAAAGGAGTCCCAGCAACGGCAAAGGGGATCGAACCCACGACCCAAGGGCCTAATCCTGGATCCCTTACCATCTGTGCCAACTCTCATTGGCCCTTTGCGTTATATATTAATGCCAACTATGGAAAATGATTCTGCTTTTACGGGCCACTGCGCCAAAGTTGGCCAACAAAGTAAGATAGAAAATTAAAACACATCCTAATGTAGGCTCACAAAATGACCACAGAAACATAATCACTCTGAATTTGTTAGAAATAAGTCATTTCTTGGGAAATTATCTAAATATGTCGTTAATCTAGAATCTAAAAAATGAAATGACAATTTCATCGGTTTAACAAATAAAAAAAAAAATTAATTTCAGAATATATTCTTACAAAATTCATCTGAATTAAGTTGATTCGAAAGATGATATAGATAGGTCTTTCTTCGAAAAAGTAATGAACGCATGAGCTCGGACTCGGTTTCCTGCTCGTCCTTTGGACGAGTAGGGAGCGCTCGTCTCTGGAGATCTGGACGGTTTAGATCTCCACATGAAATTTGGACCATCCATTTTTATTTTTATAAGATTATTTTAAAAAGAAATTATTAAGATACTTTTTGAGTATCAGTAAATATCTTGAAATATCTTTTTAGTACCAGCCAGTAACCTGAAATATTTTTTCAAGATCTTAAAATAATTTTTTAAGATTATAAAATGTTTTTCAGTAGTAGTTAGTACCCAAAGTATGTTTTTTAGTACCATGAAATACTTTTTTAAGATCTTAAAAAATATTTTAGAGTACCGAATGATATTGAAAAAAAGTAGTTAGTACCCTGAAGTATCTTTTTAGTACCAGTTGTTACTTTGAAATATTTTCTTAAGATCTTGGGAAATATTTAAGAGTACTGATTGGTAGTAAAAAAAAAAATACTTCAGGGTACTAAAAACTATTTTAAGGTCTTGACAAAATATTTCAGGCTACTAATTGGTATCAAAAAAATATTTTAGGATACTTACTAATACTGAAAAAAATCCTGATAATTTTTTTTTTAAAAAAATCTTATAAAAATAAAAATAAAAAATGGATAGTCCAAATCTGGATTGTCCAAATCTCCATAGCACTCGTCCTTGGGGAAGAGCGCTCGTCAGGGAAACTGAGTCCCATGAGCTCTTAGCATGATGACTCCCTCGTGACCTCATCCAGATCATAAGCACTTGGCAAAAGAAGGCGTGCCTTATTCTTGGAAGAAGTATATATGTTGTCGTGCTTAGCTTCTTGTATATACTATGATAGTATGATTCTCTCATATATATATATATATATATATATATATATATATATATACACACACGCGCGCGTGCGCTCTCTTAAAAAGTTTACTCTCGTACAATACAAACCCTTTATCTTTACATCCTCCCCGCCTCTAGATTGCGAGCTAGGGTTACTTAATTATGCTCTTATCACTTCTCCGAGAAAAATACACATATATGCAATGAGATTCAGTATACTTCTTTATTCTCACAAATTGTTCAGCTGCTTGATGAGTAACGAAGTGTAGAGATATACTCTTTCCGACATTAATACAAAACTTATTGGGAGAGGTTCTCTTAATTTTAAATATAAAACATAGTTTTTATATTTATGAATGTTTTCCTAATTTTTTTATTGGTGCTTCTTCAACAATAATCAATGAGCAGAGAAAACTAATTAATGATGCTGAATTTGATATATACATGGTGGCAGAATATGTTTTAATGGATCGATATGATTATTCATTTTAATTAAGCTAACTTTATTTTTTAATAATAATATTTTAATGAACGCAAAGCAAGTGGATTAGAGAAAAAGCAGAGTCTCATTATTCCAGCCCACAGCGACTAAAATCTGCTAATGTCTCCTGGTTGAAAGACCATGAGATTAGACAGCTTCCTTCCTAATGAACGGATTCTCATCAAATTAAAATTGAATTTAAGCCATAACAATTTGAAAGCATAACACACACACACATATCACCTTCAACTATATATAAATGACAAGATGGAAAGTTCTTTACGATCATAATGTATATATATTATATTGGAATCTGCTTATTCCATTTGCCCATTATTATGCAGTTCATTATGTCTCCCACTTTCTCCAAATATGAAATTGTTAAATTGCAAAGTTGGTATATGGAATTTTCATTTAATTGCTTTTTAATTGGAAAAATATGTACTAACAATATGAAGTTACAAGCGTAATTAAACTCATAACCTTCCACTTAGATGAGAACTTTCATAGCACTAGATTACAAGTTAATTGTCAATTCACTTCTTGCCACAAGCCTCTGATTGATGTTGATGTGTGATGTATGTTTAATTTGTCCAATGAGAGCATCGTTGGAGCATACTGTTTTCGGCAAAGAGGGATCCATTGTCATAGAATGATTCATACTCTATACAAACAACTTTTTATTTTATTTTTATTTTTATCAACAGCTAAATAAACAACTAGAAATATGCTAAAACAACCAAAACAAAACACAGAAAATTAGGATGAATTTGTGACGGGTTTGAGAAAAATCTGCGATAATTCATGTTTTATGTTGCAAATCTGTCACAGAAACATGTTTTGGGACTGATGATACGGACTGGGGTTGTCAGCAGTTTCCCTCTCAACTGCGCCCCTAACTATGCCCCAAATTTTAAGGCACTTCCCAAGTATTTTTTTCTTGTTTCTTTTTGTCATTAAATTATACATATAAAATAAGTGACATTTTGATATATTATAAGTAAAAAATAGAGCTGTTTCCATTTTTTTTTTAAATTTTGTGATTTTTCAAAGATCTAGTATTGTAAGTGAAAACAAAAATGGCACCATTTTTCTAAAAAATCATAAAAAATTGAAAACAGGTACATTTTTTGATCGTAAGATATTAAAATGTCACATTTTTTTTTTTTTTTTTATCTAGAACCTAATGATAAAAAGAAACAAGAAAAAAACATCTAGTAAGTGCCCCAAAATTAATGCGTAGCTGGGGGTGCAATTTTTCTTTTTTTTTTTGGGGGGGGGGGGGGGCGCAATTAAGAGGGGGTAGATGACACTCTCGGTCAAATGATAACTCTGGAAAATTATATTGTAATATTTTGACATATTTTCCTCTCTTTAAAAGTATTTTTAGATTCGAATTGTGCATATAAAGGTTCATACAAGAGAAAATGTGCAGAGTCATCCAAAGAAAATTCTTATCTTAGTTTTGAATCTTGTTCTTCATTTAGGGAAATTGCAAAATTGAGATCTTATAAATCCTCTCTCTTTCGTAGGAGGATAGGGATAAATTGTGAAGCTCTAAAAGAATCAAGGAACAAAGCTTGTAGCAGTAAAGATCAAAGAAAGACCAGCTGATTGAAGTCAGAAGACAAGTAGCTATGTGTTTTGTTGTTGGTGATGACTGCACGATGGCAGAATTGTTTTGATTTGGGGCCCTGAACCTGAATTTGGTTGCAACCCGGATGCGCTGCATCTCATTTTGCCTTTAACTTGAATATCGCTGTAGCCTAGATATATTGTCTTGCAGCTCATTGTAGCTTTTGGAAATGAGTTCTTCTACTTCAAATGATATATTGTATCCATGGTTTGGCCTCAATTTATTCATTTAATTTGTGATTTTCGTAATGTGTTTCTAAATCAATTTTGATCCTTGTATCCTTTCAAAGCTCTCCCAAGTGGCTTGAAACATCCAATTTTTCTACCACAATATGCCTTGCAAGAGATTTATGAAAATCATATACATATATATATATATATATATATATATATATATGCACAATCAAGCAATAATGTGCAACCAAAAACACCATGCACATTTTTTCTATTTTTGAGTATTCACAATAATAATATGTATAAATGTACCAAAGAGTGCATAAAAACACAAATAAAATATGTTGAAATAATGTGAAATCCTTATTACTAAGAAAATATTAAATAAAAAATTTCAGGGAAAAAATACAAAAGATAAGGTGTAGATTTTCTCAATTTGACTCAGAAATATTAGAAGATCACTTGTTCAAAAATTTTCATCTCGTAATGATTTGCAAGTTATCCTGCATTATTTGTGAGTCGAATTCACAAATTTATGGTTTATTTTGTGTGTTTTTGTTTTGGCACAGAATCATCAGAGGACCTATTATTAATAACTCAGATTTAGGGGACCTATTAATTACTAATTAAGTATTTTGTCTATGGAGTTTACCTAATTACCTTATTTTTAATTAAAGCCGCAAGCCCATATTAGTTAAGCCCTACAAAATTGCAGGCCCATTTTATTCTAATGCTGAATATGAAGCCCATCCATATATATTAAACACAATTAAAATTTAACAGTCCCCACAAAATCACGTTCTGGCTCCGTCCGGCATATCCGAACTAACATTACTTTGATTGACTAATTTTGATTTCGGTTATCTCAAATACGACAGTACATTTGAACCAACATCTTGACTTTTTGTGACTTTTTTTTTTACTCCCTCCATTTCATTATTGTTTCAGGCTTTTACATACCATTCCAACCGTGGTAATTACAAGTAACTTGTGAAAGAAAAGTTTGGTGATAAATACAAGTCATTTCAGGGTTACTAATAACTGTTTGTTTTTAATTTTATTCTAATTTAATTTATATAGGCAGAAAGAGATAATTAAAGAGGGGAGAGGTAAGAACGATTTTAAATGTAGAAAGAGAAATCTTTTTTATATGGATTAAATTTATTTGTTTTTATCAATTCAAGATATATATAGATGAGTTACAAGTGACTTATCTTAGGGGGGAAAAGTTACAAGTAACTTATAATAGAGATTGAAATCATATATTGTATAATACACTGCTAGTACTATTTATACGGCTGTGAGTGAAAAAGAATTTTTATTTTATTATATTTATAAGTGACATCATTAAATTTTTTCATATGAATGTATAGTTTTATCATTTATTTATTATTGTTTTAACTTTGTTATCATGAGATACCATGTATAAGAGGGATAAAATTTAAGATTTGTTGAATTTTATAATAGAGTGAATAAAACTTGAAGCTTGTTATTTACGCGAAACATGTTATAAACACATGTTGGCTTTCGTGGGAAGAGATGTAGAATTTGAGTTAATATAAATACATATAAATAATATTTTAACGTGACATTGATTAATTAAAGAAAACCGGGTGGGGGCATTTGTATGCTGTGAATTTATGGATGTTTTTTGTCCAAAAAAATTTATGGATATTCCTGTTAGGATTCCTTTGACCTTTCCGCATCATCCATCGGACATCGTACCCCGTAACTTTGGAAAAAAGGTAGAAAGAAACACTATGAAACTTGCTTGTCTTCTTCACCACCGCTAGCCACCACCACACACCTCCGTATATATAAATCTTCCATCGTCCCTGACCTGACTCATTATCACTCCCAAGCAGCATAAAAAAGTCCGTCCAACCATGGCCATCTTCAACAACTCCTCTGTTTTTCTAACCCTAATGCTCTTTACCCTCTTGCTTAACAACAACATCGTCAATGTCAGATCAGAATCATTTTCTTTCTCTTTCCCCAGATTCAACGGAATTAATTCACGTATAGAACTCGGCGGTGGTGCTTCCATTTCAGGCGGTGCGTTACAACTAACGAAGGTGGACAACCTGAGCCACCTGAGCCAACCACTTCAAAACAATGCAGGCCTATCAGCATTCTTCCATGAGATTCAACTCTACAATCCAACCACTCGAAGCGGATTCAATTTCTCCACTGACTTCACCTTCGTCGTCCAACGTCCGGGCTCTTCTGAACTTCACGGCGACGGCATGACCTTCTTCCTTTCATCGACCCACTACGACTTCCCGTTAAAAAACTCCTCCGGTGGATTCCTCGGACTCTTCACCCATCAAACCGCCTTCAATCCGGCCGGCACGAACAAGATCGTCTTCGTAGAGTTTGACAGCTATGCCAACGAGTGGGACCCCAATCCCATCTCGCAGTCGCCACATATCGGAATCAACCTGGGCTATATTATGTCCGATGTTACTCAGAGTTGGCCAAGTGATGTGCAGCCTAACGGCCAAATTGCGAGGGCAACTGTAGGCTATGATTCTGAGAGCTTAAATTGACGGCTTCTGTGAGCTATCCGAGTTCTGTGACCATTTTGGTGACTGAGGTTGATTTGACTAAAGTTCTGCCGGAGAGGGTTTTCGTTGGCTTCTCCGCCGCCACCGGGACTTGGTGAAAACACACCAAGTTCTTTCTAGGATTTCAGTTCAACAACCTAATTAAGCAGAAAAACGATCCGCCATGATGGATAAGTTAAAAGGCACGCATAATGTTACGTTGCATGCATGTTAATGTTTAGTATAATATTCATATTCAATAATTACGAAATAGTGACGATGTCATTTAGATGATCGGAAGCTTAGACAAGGAAAAAAAGCTTCGTTTCAATAATCAATTTGGAGAAATATGTATTTGTATGGAGTTTCATATCCCTGACTAATTTTTCTATTGTGCATAACGAAATAATGGCTTAAAGAAGGCTTCTAACATAACTAAATTAATTAGATTTATTTCTTCGATCATTATTTTTCTTCCATCTCTTTGCGCCCCAACAGAAGGAGAACTCAGGCACCTATGATCTCAAACAGAGGAGGGTTGAGTCAAATAACTGTGACTCTTCGATTATCATTAAATCATACGGAACTTTTCGCCATTTCATTAATTAGATTATATTTGTCCTCCATAACTTTTTTTCCCCTTTCTTTCTTTCTTTCTTTCCTTCTTTTTTTTTTTTTAAAAAAAAAAGATACGCACGGAGCTTGTGAGAATGGATGGAGTAGAGAGAGAAGTCAGGAAAGATAAGGTAAGGCCATTCATGTTGAGAGGAAGCTTTAATTTTGCCATCACCAACTCACCATGCATTCAACTTATTTCTTTTAGTTATTGAATCACCATGAGATAATTATAGGATGACTAAGATAAATAAACAAATTCTAGTTCTAAGGGATAAATATCCATATTTAATAATCTTAAGGATAACTCTAAATATCTAAATTAAACTCTAATTATATACATAATTTCATGTCTCTAAGGTTTTTGATTTGCTTAGAATTCTTCATTGATCACAAAAAGAGAGGAGTAATCATGAGTTAATCCATACAAGGGTTCAAAATAATCTCAAAATCAAAACTTTAGCTATACATGTTCAAGAAATCCATAAGAAAATACACCAATATCAGCACAAATATTGAACAAGAGAGAAGGAAAGGAGAAGGGAGAAAAAGAACCAAGATAAGAAGTCAAAATCTCTTCCAAACTTCAAACCCCAACTCAATATCCACCAAAATTCTTGCCCTACACTATTAGAAAATATGCAAGGACGATGGAATTTGCGAGGGAAAAAATTCTATCCCATTTGCAATGGAATTTGTGACTATCAAAAAACTGTGACGGAAAACAAGTTAAAATTCTGCCACAAAACTATCGTCGCAGAGTTGCGACGAAAACAAAATCCATTGCAAAAATGGGATTTTGTAAGGGATTTTGTGACAAAAAAGTGGTAATATGTGACGAAATTTATTTCTACAAATGGCAACAGAACAAAAATCCATCGCAAAAAGGAGATTTTGTAAGGGATTTTACGATTGAAAAAAGTGGTAATTTGTGACGAAATTTATTTCCGTTGCAAAAACCCTATCTTCCCAATTTGTTACCCAAATTCAAATAAGGTGTATCAAACCCTTTCTTCTCAGTGAATCCTCTTTGTCAATTCTCATGGCGTCCCAAGGTCGTAGTGGTGGAGCCTCGCTTCCCGATAAGCCCTCTTAGAACCAAGCCATTGGTATCATCGCCAAGCTTTCATAGTACCCTATCATCTCCAAGTGTAAGGAGGTTGCCAGTGACGCCACTTCAAGAAGCTCGTCAAGAGCACCGGTAAGGCCGCTTGGATTATTGGCACCACCTTCCTCATCCTTATTGTCCCTTTGATTAGCGAGATGGACTACGAGCGGCAGTTGAACGAGCTCGAGCTCCATGAGGCCAGCGTGTAACATCCTATTTTTCAAAAGCGGAATAAGGTACTTTCATTAGAGTAGAGCATCGGGGTAATTTAAAAGAGCGAGTATCTGATATACATCCACTGTTGAGGTATCTAGTTGCTTATACAGCAGTACAAAGGTCTGGATATTTACTGATATGGTAATACAAGTCCAAAAAGAAATTCTTTGGCCGAGACTCTAAGCGTGCTGTTTGCCCTTATCTTTGGTGCTTAGTCCTTTTGATCCTGAAGCTATATTAAGAGCTGAGGTCCATGCATCGAACCTCAGGTAACGGTTAACCTCATACTTATGTAAACAATATATGTATGACATCACAGCATTAATCAACACATAAGTATATAGCAAATGCAAGATTAATATATCTACCGTACACATCACATGTAAGGTTATCTATGCTAACAATACACATCGCATGTACAGTTATCTATACAATTCACATGTATAGTTATCCATGTTAACAATACACATCACATGTAAAGTTATCTATACAAATCACTTGTATAGTTGTCTATCATATATAAGCATACAATAAGTATCAGAGTTAGTGTTACAGTACGCGAACGTACCTTCGTTGATGACTTTTGGTACGTTTCGACAGATTGCGATCACAGATATCCTATAAGGGTCATATCATCTCTATTAATTCACAAATATTATTTTAAGAGATATTTTGGCTATATAAGACCATTTTACCCCTGGTGGACTTATTTTCCAATTTATTCCCTAAATTTTCGGAAAACACTGATTTCAGCATTTTGGGCAGATTTTCGTCTAACTTTGAAAAATCATAACTAATTCTAGAAAAATCATTTTGAGGTGAAACCAAAGCCAAAATTTCCATTAATAAGTCTATTTTTAAGGAAAAATAACAGCTTTAGCTCGTTCAAACCATATCATTCCCAGTTTTGAATTTCCTCAACGTTGCCCAGATGTTATTCCAGTAAAAATGGCTTAACTTCAAAAATTCATATCTCCTTGACCAAAGATCAAAATGTTGCATATTTTATATATTTGGAAAGCCCTACATGTCTACTTTATTTCTGGAGAATTTCATGATTTTACAACTTCATTTGCTTCATAAAATCATAGCATCTTTTCTGCTGCCTGACAAGGACTTAAGAACTGAAAATTCTGCAACTCTTACAAATTTAATCTAAGGACTTCCAAACATCATTTCCTATCATGTTTTTACCTCTTCAGGCATTTTTCAATACAATGAGTTCTAAAAACAAGAGTAGGAATTTATTCTCTAATTTTCTAGATTAAACTAACATTTATACTAAGAACTTATAAAAACTAAAGACTAGAAATTTAAATGCTAGAACTTACCTCTTGAAAACTCTCCTTCTTGCTTCAAGATTCCTCCTCACTCTCCTACTTAGAAATCACCTTCTTCAACTGTGATTTGGTGTGAAGAAAAATGAAGAAGAAGGCTCACTATTTATAGAAAAATGCTATGGCACTTTGGTAATTTTCAAACTCTCATCCTTAATCCTACCCATTGGATGATCTTTTCTAATCAATGGCTCATGGGTGTTGGTCTTTTATTAAGACACAAATTCAAGTCACAAAGGTTCTTATTGGCTAATTTTAATTACATAGGATTTATCCCAATTTTCTTAATTTTTCCTATTGGTTGTTTTAATTAATATCTTTATTAAAATAATATAAACTTTTCCTTCTTCCTTAAGACACCAAAAACATCACCCTCTATCTCTCTTTTATCCTCTTCCATTTTCCATTAATGCACCGATGTGAACTCATTAATTGTCTCTTGTAATTATCCCATGTGTGTGTAAGTTTATATTAACAATTTTCTCCTCTTTTTCCACAAGCAAAACCGTGCCTACCATCATCCTTTGGCCCAATGGAAGTGTGTTTCTATTGTCTCTTAATAGCTAGAATTAAAGCCTCCCATTGGTTCATTCACATTCACATGGATTTAGATTATTTGTTTAATTAGAGCTTTAATCACAAGATTAGTAATCTTGTTGTAACATCCCAATTTTCAAAAGCAGAATATTATTTATTTCCAACAAAATCATTTAAAATCATCAGAGTAGTGCATTTGAGCGGAAGAATAACTGATACTTATATTTCAAAATGTCGTAAGTCTGGCTGAATACAATAGCGGGGTAGTAACCGCGTGGTTCAAAAGGGATGTACAACAACAAAAGGAAGGCTTCCGCCAGAATGTCAAAGGAAACCTTCAGCTGGGTCTTCTATGTATCTTGCTAGTGCTTCCCCTTGTTCTCCGCCCTTGGTTCACCTGACCCTGACGCTATGTTAAGAGCTGAGGTCCCATGCATACGGACCCCAGGTAACGGTTAACCTCATGTTTATATATACCATATATGGATCACAGATATTCACAAACATAAACAGTTCATAAGCATTTAGACAAATGTATCCCTGGCATATAAGCCCCTTGGCAGATATATCACACTTAGTATACATTTCACACCTAGCACTTGTTCCACACCAAGCATTTCACACCCAGCAAGCGTATCCCAATACCCAGCAAGAATAATCATAACAACAGTACATGAACATATCACCGAGTGTAACATCCCACTTTAAAAACAGTAAAAATGATGGGAAAATTTTTTTTTAAAAAAAAACACGGTGATCAGAGTAAAGCATTTTTCATAAGCAGAGTAACTGAATTCAAAATACATAACCATAGTGTAATCTCATTATACAGTCATCCCAAAAGAAGATAGTTTCTAACAGTATATACAAATATAAACTGATAAACTTCTTCAGCCCTTCCATACCGTCCACCAGCCTCTACCATCACTCTCTCAGTACTCCCGACCCTGAAGCTACAGCTGAGATCCAATTACCAATTGGATCTCAGGTAATGGTTAACCTTATGCTCAAATAAAACAGTATATTGATAATAGCGTTAACATAATCACATACAGCAGAATATCACTACATAAGCACACAGCAGATGTATGATCAAATAATGGCAGAACATAAGCACAAAGCAATATGTAAAGCCCCACATAATGGTTGCACATATCCAGTGCCACGAAGGCCTATCGTGTCCTCAGCGCTAGGCAAACCCAAACGGCATTATCATGACTATAATCCGTAGTAAGCTGTAAGATAACTGACAACCCTAAACAGAGTTTCAGTATCTAGCATGTCTATCACATATATGTATATAAGCAGCATAAGTGTTAAGGTTACAATACGCGTCTGTACCTCCGTTGACGACTTTTAACACTTCCGTCAAATTCACGGTACGTTTGACAGCGGCTCGACAAGGGTGACAGCGGAAACAGCGGTTCGTGATTCTGGGTATCCTATAAGGATAACATCACCAGTATGAATATCTAAGACCATAACAGGCATTTTTAGGTACACATTACCATTTTGCCCTTAGTTAGCCTTTTTAGCGGTATTTCGCCAGAGCTTCGCTGTTCCGACTTTTTACTTCCAAAATTTTTGCTATAATCTTTTCTATAATATTTTTCTAAGATAATTATCATATTTATTCTAAAAACATGATATCTAAATCATCTTGAAAAATTAAGACTATCCTAACACTTTTACTATAATTATTGAAAGAACTACTGAACTAAAGACTAGGGACCGAAGACTTACTCAGAGCTTCGCTGGAATTTTTCTCCAGACTCCTCCTTCTTCCTTTCTCTCCAAATTTTCGAAAATGGCAAGAGGATTTGGTGTGGAGAGAAATGAGAGAAATGAGAGCTATTTATAGAAAAAGGGAGTGGCATTTTCGTAATTTCGCTGAACTTTGTCTAGTCGAATTCTGACCGTTGGATCGCACTTTTGCTAGGTGGATTAATCTTGGCCCTACACCTCAAAACCGTCCTCTCCCTCTTGCTAGAAGACAAATTTGATGATCTCATCCTAGCTGCATCATCCTCTTGCTTTATCTGATAAATTCCCGGTTCGGTGTCCGGTTCGCGTAATTCCGTAAAATCTCAAAATTCCGAGAATGACATGCTGAAGCTTTTTACTTCCTCTTTCAAATGTCATATTTTAACTGGATTTCTGATCCTGTTAGGGACATTCCGTTATCAGCTGAAAATCCTCGGTTTTCGTATCCGATTCCAGAAAACAATTTTGGCCGGTATTAGCTTCTGGATAAAAATCCACTGACCAATAATATGCTCTGGTTTTTCCCTACTTATGCCCGTATTGCCACAACGGTCTGACTTTCTAAGAGCTCCTATTTTGATTATCTGCTTAATTTCTTCAAAATATCCTCCTATCCGGATCTCCAAATTGCTCTATCGGTTACAGAAATGAATTCGGAGACCGGCTATCTCGGGATAAAATTTCACTCGTCCGTAATATGCTCTGACTCCAATAACCTAGTTCACTGTTTTCTATATAGGATTTTATTTCTATCCGTTCTTGTTTTCCTGTCCATTTCTTCTCCTGATTATTATATGATTTTCTTTTTAACACATGTTAAATCTTATATTATTATTATATCTAAAAATCTTCTCATCCTTATCCCTCCAAATTTTTTTTTTTCGGCCAGCCCTCTTTTCTCTCCTTTTTTTTATTTTCCAACATATATTATATTTATCTTATATTTATCTTTTCACAAAATTCCCTTATTGGTCCAAAATGAATTTTAGGCTTATAAAATTCCCAAAAATTACTTAACAAATCCCTTAATATTTTCTAATAATTTTCTTAATTAAAACTTATCATTTTCTCATAAATATTTTATTGACATCAATAATCTAAGTTTTATGCAATTTATTATCAATTTCAGAGCCTATTATGATTTCTAGAACACTTTTAAAATTTTCCTTCTTTTGTTTTCATAGGAAATATTTTGTTAAATTTTCTAAATTATGGATAATATGTTTTTTCTAAATTTTCATAATTATTCTATCTCTTTTTGAATTTTCCATAATTTTCTTGGAATATTTTATGGCTTTAAATGTTATTTTTGACAATAAATTTCCTTTAATTTTTCATAATTCATTTCTTTGAACAAAATTAATACTATAACATGTTGAGACATAAATCTCCATAAATAGACATTTTTATTACTATAATACAATTTTTCAGATAATGACTATCCGGGTATTACACCGAGCTATCAGCTATCTCATATAAACATACCAAACACATAGCACATATAAGCATACAGTAAACATCAGAGTTAAGGTTACCAGTACGCGGACGTACCTTCGTTTGACGCTATACGGTATTTCTGGCAGAACACGGTGCGACAGTTGGTCAGAACGTATTCAGGGATATCCTATAAGGATAATATTGTTTCTATTAATTCATAAACATTATTCCAAGAGATATCTTGGCTATATAAGACCATTTTATCCCTGGTGGATTTATTTTCCAATTTATTCCCTAATTTTCGGAAAAAACGCTGATCCAACATTTCTGGGCAGAATTTCGCCTAACTTCGAAAAATCATAACTAATTCCAGAAAAATCCAAAAGAGGATCCGTAAAATTTTCCAGAATCCTTGAGATGTCTACTTTCAAGGAAAAATACTGGAACTTACCCAGAACTCATGGATAATTCCCAGTTCCCAGAATTCAAACCGCTGCCCAGAATTTCACTCAGAAAATGTAGCTTAACTTCTGGGATTTTTATCTTTTTGCACAGAACTTCAATTGACACACTCTTTATATATTTGGAAAGCCCTAGATGTCTACTTTCACCATGAAATTTCTCAGAATTTTTGAACATCATCTTCTTCATAAAATACTGGCGTTTTTACCTCTGACTCCAAGAATCGCTAATCGATGAAATTTCGCCAGAGCTTTGCTATTTTGATCCTAATCTTCCAAAAACTTTGCTATATCATATTCCTCATCTAATTTTCGAAATCAAGCCATTTTTAACCATAAAAATATGAAATCAAAACTACTCTTGAATATTTAAGATCAAAGCATGAAATACTATGAACTTAAACTAGAACTTCAAGAACTAAAGACTAGAACTTACCTCTTGAAGAACCTTACTTCTTGCTTTTGGAGCTTTTCCTCTCACTCTCCTACCTCTCTAGATTTCGTCCCTCTCTCTAAGAACTCACCTTTGTGGTTGAGTTTTGTTGTGAGAATTCATGAAGCCAAGGACCCCTATTTATAGTGGAAAACATGAGTAGCCTCCAAGCAACTCCTCTTGATCCTAGCCCTTGAGTTTTACTTGGAGAAGAGGCATAAATATTAGCCCTCCACCTCACTCAATTTCGTCCCCCCCTCTCTCTCTTCCCTTAGATTATTGCTTTATCCCCTATTTAATCCCAAATTCTAATTTAGTTAGGTGTAATCGGGTGTTCTTATTCAAGATCTAATTTCACTTTTGAAATCCTAATTTTATGACTAGATTTATGGAGATTTTTAATCCCCAAAACACTTAGGTATGAAACCTCAAAGTATACAGAAATACCTTTGGGAATAGTCAAGTTGAAGCTCATAATTCACTGATTCCAAATATGTGTTTACATTTAATACTTAGTTCCAATTTTCCAAGATATGATTTATTTTCTATAGATGCTCATCTAATTTCATTTACTTAAATATTAACTTGCTTCCCAAGTTGTCTTGCTTCTCAAGTTTCCCAACTTGCTTCATAAGTTTTCCTATCTTCTCCCATACACTTAGCTAATTATCCCATGTGCTAATCTATTTTACAATATTATAATTGCTTCTTCCTTCCTTGACCGAAATTTCCCTCCCCTAATACCCATTAAATATGCCTTTTAATAGTTGTATGCTTTATTTATCCTTACAAACTCAAGAGGATAATTTCTCATTGGTTCAACTTATTTTTATTCCATTAGTGAATAGGAATTTTCGCCCTCTAAGTGATAATTTAGGAATAATAGTGTTTTAGGGGTTTTAAGACTTGATTACCAAAGTTTGACCAGTTTCTAATTTAATTTTGATGATTAACAATTTCTTGTATGCTAATTTTAGCTTTTTAATATTATTTAATCCTTAATTATGACCTTTATAAATTAATTATGAACTAATTCCAAAACTTATTAAAGTATCCCAATTATTGCAATTTCATTTGCCCAATAATTGTTACTAACTTCCTCTAATTGATTTTATCATCATTTGATGATTTTAAATGGTTATATTTTATGATCCTTAATAAGATTTAGGAAATTGAATTTTGGATTTATTAGAATCCAAAGAAAATTTCCCTAAATATGATGATAAATCAGTTAAAAATTTAGAGACAACATATTCTCCTATTTTAAGGAATGTTTAGTTGCCTCTTGGGATTGCTCACAATATTCAGAGTGTTTTATAACCCTTAACTTCACTTAGAAATTTCTAGCTCTTTATTCCTCCTAATTTCATGAGAAATCACCTTAGAAAATAAGGTAATTATTCTACTAGTTTTGAGACCACAAATTCACCTATTTTCAATCACCTATTTTCAATAGGTATCATTTACTAAATTATGATACTTATCCTAAGTAGGATTTTTAGGGTATTACACTTGTAAGCTTTAGGGATTAATTGTTATTTTCACTTTATATACCACTTAATTATGCTAAATTAATTAGCAACACCCTTTATGCTAATCTTGACCCTCCATTGGTCATTAATATTAAATTAGGGGTTTCATATAACTAACTTTGGTTATCTCCTTTATCTATGTCTAAACAATTAGCCATTAATTATTTAATTAATCACTTACCAATTGTTGACAATTTTCTTAATTCAGATTAATTATTATCTCACAACTATTTTACTGATATTGATAATTTATGCCACATGCAAAATATTAAAAATCATAGGACAATTTATGTTCCCCAAAATGATATTTAATTTTGCCTTATTATTTCCCAAGGAAAATAATCCCATAAATTATCTAAATTAGAGACAACATACTCTCTAATTTTTAATAAATATTTAGTTGCCTCTCAGGATTTATCATAATATTCTCAGGGTATTTTATAATCCACAAATTCACTTAGGGATTTTTAACTCTTTATTTCTCCTAATTACATGAGAAATCACCTTTGGTAATAAGGTAATTATGACACTAGTTTTGAGACCACAAATTCACCTATTTTCAACATGTATTATTTATGCACATAGAATATTTAAGGTATATTATTTATTTTAAGATAAAAAAAAAATTCAGGTATTACACAGCGTCCTCGATACCCCTACCACCATGGGTCCACCCCTACCCCTAATCACTTGATCTTTAGGTCAAAATAGTCCTACAAAGAGCTAAAATTTAAAATATGAAAAATGAACTAAGAATATGACCAAAATGTGCACAATTGAGCAATGTTGTGCAACCAAAAATCAAATGCATATTTTCCTATCTTGAGTATCCAAAATATGTTCAAATATATCATTTAGTATATAAAATTTAAAGAAAATGTTCTGAAATGACATGAAATCCTAGAGGTTACCAGTTAATGATCTGCTGCTTGCAAGGCTTTATGTTATTTTGGAAATGTACTCTAGTTTTATCAAGTCTTAGTTTTTAACTGAGGAATTTCCCCGTGTTCCCTCAACTCTTGTATTATATGAACTACATATTCTTTTTAAGATATCTGCATGCATATTGATATTGTTCAAGTTCCTATAACTCAACATAACATGATTCTCTTTTGGAAGCCCATAAGGAGGTCGGTCCTGGTTCTAAATATAAGATATTCATCCATTTTATTTATAATATTTATCATTTTTTTCTAAATTAATTTATTTAATTTATAAACTGATATGATCATTTCATCCTTATATAATGTCTCATTTTTTGAAGGGGCTTATCCCTTTTTATAAGAACATATTTGAGTTGGGCTAAACAATAAATGCATTTTTACTCATTTTACCTTCAACTAATTTCATACATTGCGTTAATCAAAATGTTGACTCGTTCATTTTATTCTCTCACGTTATATTTCTTTATACGTCTTATTTCATTATTACTCCCTCTCACTCATTCATAAATAAGGGCATTGTTGGAAAAAAAATACATTTCCTATATATTTATTACTTTCAACAAATTTTAATTGTTTTATAGAACCCCTTAATTTGGTTAAAACGACCTTATTAATTATAGATTTATATGGATGAAGGGAGTATAATCTATTGTCATACCTACAATGTTTGAAAAAGTGGCGGTTTTTTTTTTTTTTTTAAATTTCAAATGTTAAGAATTAGTAGCGGTTTCTGTGTATCAACCACTACAAAATTTTACAAGTTATACTAACATTAAAAAACTTGTAAAACTGTCGTGTTTCTTCATTTATTTATATAAAAGATAATAATAAATTGTAAAACTTGTAGTCTTTAATATTATGAATTATATCCAATATGTCATAGAAATTGCAATTAAAGATATTTTAAGTTATGTGACAATGTTAATAAAAAACATAATTTCCCACTTGGTTATTAATATGTCGGTCATAGTATACTGTGTGTTTAGTATGAGAAAAAGTCAAATGTCGGTTAAATGTCTACTTGTATAACAAATAAAATGAAAGATAACAAGCATTTTAAAGACATAACATTGTCCAACAACAGAAATATACTATAGATGACAAACATTTTAAATACAAAAAAGTGTCTACAAACATAAATATAAGCTAACTATTAGGAGCCTAATGATCAGGTCCTGTCTCAGGGGGGCTATCTCATGGACAAGATCAGCGTGCATAAGAGCAAAGGTAACAACACCCTCATCATCAGCAAGAGGCAACGAAGGGGGAGTATAGAAGGTGAACGTAGGAGGAGGCAAGGGAGGTGGAAATCGCCTGTTAAGAAACATATACGGCAAGGCGCCGATTAGAAATTCCCAACTTTTCTTATGATCCAAGTGTCAGTCTGGTCCTGCATTAGCCTAGCAAGCTCTTGAGTCTTGGCGTCTACTTGAACCACTTGATTAGTTAGCCTTCTCACACCAAACATTCTGGCTCCAAAGGTGGAGCTCTTGTTGTAGACCATGCTAAGCTTGGTATCTAACCATATGCCCTTAACGCAGCCATGATGCTCAACTGGGCTCATGGCAGCTTTCAATTATGGGGCAGTAAGATCCACAGACCCCTATGACTTTAGAGTTTGAGACTGTCGCAACTTTGCCTGACGAGTCTACTCTATCCACTCCTGGTGAGTTTGCTTGATTCGCTCCTGGTGAACACATTTAATAAAACATTAGTAAAAAAAATTTCTTCAATTTAAATAAATTAAATAAACTATATAAATCACTTGTATGTAACTTACTATCAGCTCCTTTGCTTGCTGAGAGGTCACCACGTCGTCACGGTGTCTATGAGTATATGTGCATAGCTTCCCATAGTTCGTCCGATAGTTCTCCTCCTAAGCCTTCCTTTCCTAAAAAAATTAAAAGAATATGAACTTTGTTATTTCAAGCAATCCTTACTCGAGTCATATCAATTTTCACAAAGTTTGATGTCGAGTTTGAGTTGTGAAAAAGTTTTGCTATAGTAGATGACTGCAGTCTATTAATGAATGACTGAAGTCACTTTTGACCGTTGGAAAAGACTCAATTTGAAATTTTCATAGAGAGATTGGAGTCACAACATGTTGACTAAGGTCATTTAGTTTGAAAGTATTTTGCAAATAAGTGATCATGACTTGCGATGACTAGAGTCATTTAACTTGGAAACAATTTGCAACACGAGGCAATGACTGGAGTGAAAACTGACTGACTCAAGTCACTCTGCTTAAATCTAAGTTATTTCATACGACTGTGACTGGAGTCACATAATGATGACTCAAGTCATCTGTGTAAAGTTGCAAAGCAAGACAAAATTTAACTGAGAAATGATCTTGTGCTTTGTTCAATAAATATCTTTTTAATTTAAAATTATCAGTTATCATCAAAACACAAAAAGAACTAACAAAGATCCCTTACTGCGACCGACTTTTGATGTTCCTTTGGGGCAGAGCTTGCATATGGTATGAATCATTACAATAATTACAAAAAAAGAACATTTATTTAGAAATTAAAGATTGTTTTAAAATGTACCTATCCCTGAGGGCTCCTCTTGGACTGGACAAACTTCCTTAGTCATTTACAAGGATGATGTATAAGATGCTCTTGATCAGCTGTTGTAAAGGACTCGTCCCATGTAACATCCCAAATTCTAGGTTCGAAAATCATGTCGGTCGACACTTAGTTTTAAGAAAAACAACAGAGTTTGAGATGCTACAGCTTAGAGTACTGCGGAAATTGATAGCGTACGCTAAGATCCCTACAACGAGTATCTGATATAAAAATGCCCAGACATATGATGATGCCCGACATAAGCTGATATATTAAATATCCCGAAAGATTATTCATGTGATACATTATACAGAGATTTAAATACATTTCTCTGTTAAACCCAGTCTTAACTAAACCTATGGTTTAAAACCTAACATCAGTTAATCAAACAGATTGTCCAGGTAGGGATCTATCATGGGGGCCTCACTGACTTATACGGCGACTGATTGGCTTCCCGGATAGATTAACCCAACCTTAGACACCAAACTGTTCAAAGTAACTTTGTTAAATTCGAGCCAGAAGCTAAGTTCTTATAACTTCTACCGCTACCGACCTTTGCCTTTGACCGCTGCCTCTTTACGGCTCTATCTGCCGGTACCTTCTCTATCCCGGTTTCTTTCCTGTACTGTTCATTAAGACTGAGGTCCAATGTCCATTGGACCTCAGGTAACGGTTAACCTCATGCTTATGTAAACAGTATATGACAGGTATCACAATAATAAATTCACATTTATAACTTTCATAATCATATCAGCAAGTAACATAACACAGCCACTGCAATATGTATGTTACCCATAGTCTGCACATAACCAGTGCCACGAATCCACGTGTCCTCAGCGCTAGGAAAACTCAACGGAGTTATCAAGACTATAACTCGTATACAAATTCAAACATATCATGAGCAACTTTCAAAACAGAGTTTTAACATGTGAATGCAACTATCATATATAACCATAACATAAGCATAAGCGTTAATGTTACAATACGCGTCTGTACCTTTTACCGCATAGTTCATCAAACATCCGACCTTTGATTCCGGCTTTGGACTTCCCGGATATCCTAACATATCACCATATCACTTAGAATAACATTCTAAGAGATATTTCCACCTCTATTTACCATTCTACCCTTGATGGCTTTATTATTACAATTTTGCCCTTACATTTCTTCAAAAACGTGGTGCAGCATTATCTGGACAGATTTTTCGGTAACTTTGAAAAATCATAACTAATTCTAGAAAAATCGAACCGAGGATTCGTAAAATTTCCCGAAATCCTTGAGAAGTCTATTTTTGAGGAAAAATACTGGAACTTACCCAGAATTCATGGATAATTCCCAGATTTCACGTTTTTAAATACTGCCCAGAATTTCGCATAGAAAACATTGCCTAACTTCTGAGATTTTTATCTTTTTGTACAGAGCTTCAAATGATACACTCTTTATAGATTTGAAAATCCCTAGACGTCTATTTTCACCATGAGTTTTCTCAGAATTTTAGAACATCATCTTCATCATAAAATACTAACGTTTTTACCCCTAACTCCAGAAATCACTGTTTGAGGAGATTTCGCCAGAGCTTCGCTATTTTGATCCCAATCTTCCAAAAATTTTGATATAACTTCTTCTTCATCAATTTTTTGAAATAAATGCAATGGAAACCATAAAAACATGAAAATAAAACTATATTTGGAAGATTGAAGATCAAAATAACATTTCTAGCATTTCTACTTCATAAACTAAGAACTTGAACTATGAACTAAAAACTCCCTTACCTCTTGAAGACCACTAGCCTCCTATTTTTCTGCAGCTCTTCCACACCCTCCCTTTCTCTCTAAATTTTCGAATTGAAGCTTGATGAATTGGTGAGAATTTGTGAAGAGGAGGCTTCTATTTATAGCCAAAATTATGAGTAGCCTTCAAGTAATTCAAATTGATCTTGGCCCTTGGTCTTTTTCTTGGGGAAGAAGTAAAGATCCTATCCCTCCACCTCTTCTTCAAAACCGACCCCCTCCCCTTCTTCCTTAAGTTTGTGCTTTATCCCTTAATTATCTCCAAATACTAATTTAGTTAGGTGTAAGTTGGTGTGTTAATTCAAAATCCAATTTCACTTTTGAAATCCTAATTTTATGATTAGATTTATGGTGATTTTTAATTCCCAAAACACTTAGGTATGAATCTTAAAAGTTACCGAAAATATCTTTGGGAATAGCCAAGATGAAGCTCATATTTCACTGATTTCAAATATGTATTTATCTTAAACACTTAGTTCCAATCTTTCAAGTTATGATTTAATTTCTATGAATTCTCATTTATTTTCACTTAATTAAGTAGCAACTTGGTCCCCAAGTTAAACTTCTTGCTCCTTAAGTCTTTCCAATCTTCCTCCTTACACAATTGACCATTTACTTATTCATGAGCTAACCTTCTTGGCTTATCATTTTCCCCTTTTTCTTTCAAAAGTTTCGCCCCACACACAACACACACACACTTGGTTTAGCTTCCTCAATACTAAATAATTTATTCCTTTAATTGGTGCCCAAGTTTTGCAAAGCTTCTTCTTCACACCACTTTCATTGACTTATTAAAATTACTTTTTCTTTCTTATTTCTTGCAAAACTCGTCCCCCGCCCCTAATATAATCATTCAACTTATGTTTTTAATGTTCTCACATAATCTAGGGAGGAAAAACTCCCATTGATTCCCTTTCATTTGTATAATTTATTCAGTTCATCATTAAATAGGAATTTTCGTCCCTTAATGATAATTTAGGAATTTAAGTCCTAACACCATGCTTTAGGAGTTACTGGGCTTTAACTACCAAAATTGACAAGGTTTCTAATTCACTTTTGCTAATTAGCAACTCCTTGTATGCTAATCTTATCTTTTAAATATCATTTGGCCCTTAATTTATGACCTTAAAAACTTAATCATTAACTAATTTCAAAAATTAATAAAGTACCTCAATTATTGCAATTTCAATTGCTCAATAATTGCTACTACTTTCCTCTAATTAATTCTATCATCCTTTGATGATTTTAAGTTGTTAAAATGGTGTAATTCCTAAAAATAATAAATCAATTAAAACTTTAGAGACAACATACTCTTTTTTTAATAAATATTTAGTCGCCTCTTAGGATTTATCATAGCACTCTTAGGGTATTTTATGACCCATAAATTCACTTAGGGATTTTAGCTCTTTATTTACTCTAATTTCATGAGAAATCACCTTAAAAGATAAGGTAATTATTTTACTAGTTTTGAGACCACAAATTCACCTATTGTAATAGGTTTCATTTATCAAAATTTAATATTTACATGTATTATGAAAATTGGGGTATTACATCCCACCCTCATTCATCCTATTGTAGAAATGACCCCTTCAGTTCTTCCAGTCGTCCCCCATCTTTATTAGTGAGTACCTCTTCTTGTTGCTTTGGACTTTAAACTTGTGTTGTATCATAATTTAATTAATAATAAATAAATAAATAAACAAAAAATTATAACTATTTACATTTATAATATAATTAAACAAAATAATTGGCCTGTACAACTTCCTCAAATGTTGTGTCCTTTGGAAACTTAGAACATGCTTCCAACTCTGGAAGTGGATGGGTAATGACACCTAATTCCTGCCCAAGTCCATTAGCCAGCGGTTGAATAAGTGTGATAAATCTCAATTTTCATATATTTTATCCCACCTTATTCATTTATTTTGGTGATTATTTTAGGCTAATTTAGAATTATTAGATAATATTTATATTGTTAACCTATTTTAGGAAATAATGTAAATCTGAATTAATAATGAGATTATTAGACTTAAATTAATATTTTGATTTTATCTTGTGATTTAATATTATTTCTTAAAATATGATATCAGGATTTTATTTAATTTCTGCCTATAAAAAATATATTGGAATATCCTATAGTGCAGAATTTTTCAGGGAAGCCAAAGAGAAATCCAATTGTAAAATTTTATTGGACTTCTTAAATCCTATTAGACTGAAGTTGGTACCCAAAAAGCTCTCCCCCTTCCCTTTTAATTAACTTGATTGCTAGGTTTTTAAGACAACACCACGGGACGCCGCAAGAAAAAAAGAAGACGCCGAAAGCTGAATACTGAAGACGGAACGAGATGCAGAGGAGGCGGAAGGAATTGATCATTCTTCATCTCCTTTTATGCATTAAATCCCATGGACCCCACATCCAGTTCTTTCCACTCACGTTCACCACCTCAATTCCTTTGA